>JARBHA010000034.1:390000-1063578 GCA_030254885.1 Vitis rotundifolia | reverse complement strand
ATAATCCTCCCCAAAAAAAAAAAGCAACAACTTAATCAAAGAATTAAATGCTCAATTTTGACATTATAAAAAAAAAGCTTGACAAATTTTATGTTTTTCACCATTCCAACATTTTCTCAGCAACCAAAAAATATATATATTAAATCAAACAAATGCACAGCACTACTAGAGCAAATGAAACCCATTATCCCCAGCATCCTAAATATATCAAGGAATCAAAACTATCAAATACAAGAAGAGAATACACAAAATAAATCATATCCATTACTAATAAAAAATAAATAAATAAATAAACCACATCCATTACAATTAAAATCAAGCCACAAAGAGATGAGGATCAAGAAAATTAGACATGCAGAAGAAGAAGATCCATCTATCATAGTAACCTAGATTGGGAATCCAAGAACTAAAGGGAAAGAGAGAGTGCTGTAACTGTGGCACATATTAAAAACGAGTAATAAAGAAAAAAGAAAGCCAGATTGGGCATCCAAGCAGTATAGAAAAACAGAGGTTCATATTATTGTGACACATATATGTATAGCAGGGACGGCGTAATTGAAATCAAGCAATGAACAGAGATGGGGAAATTTAACATGCAGAAGAAGAGACCTATCTAACACAAAATGAAACCCAGATTGGGAACCCAACAGGTAGAAAAAAGAAACATAAGTCATAGGATTGCAGGCGTATGTGTACAAATATATACAAAACCTGGACTACAACATTAAAAGCAAGCAATAAATACAAGAAGATAAAGGAAATTCAACACACAGAGAAGAAAACCCGTACATCCGCCAAAGAAAAAGAAAACCCAGATTGGGAATCCAACAAGCAGAGAGAACAGATAAGCATATGACCATAGCAAGTGTATGTATGTACATTGAAGCAGAAAAAACAAAGAGTCAGAGAGGAAGAAAGAGAAACCTTCACCACAGCTGAGCTTGGCACCTTTGAAAGGAGTGTGAGAACGCAAGAATTCGAGCAAAGTAGTGGAAGGGTGGATGGTGGAGACCTCAAACCTCTCCCCATTAACAGAAAAAACCAGACTGTTGTTGACAGTTGGTTCAGACTGCGCCATTTCTCCACTGCAACTCAACTCAGTGCTTTGTTCATATCACCATTCAATTGACACCCAGGTTCAGATATAAGTATCATTCTATTAGTGTATTTGGTGAAAACTCCATTATCTCCCACTTTTACTCCACTCAGGATCGGATATAAATATTATTCTATTGGTATGTTCCGTGAAAGCTCCATCCTTTAAGCTCCATCATTTCCCACTTTACAGTGCCTTTTTCTTGTATTTGGCATTTATGTTTGGTTTTTTTTTAAATAGAAAAATTCAAATATTGAGTTAGAAATAATTTGTTCATGTCAATAAATATAATGAAAGGAAAACCTGCATTACTAGTTTCAATTTAATCATATTGGTTGAAAATCAGTTACATTTAACTAAATAAAAAAAGCCAAATATTTTTAATTTTTATTCAATCAAAAACAAACACTACCCTGAAAGTTTTTTGATGAATTGTTTCTCAAAAAAAAAAAATATTATTATAGAAAATATTAGTGATTTTTCAACATTATAAATAATTTTTTAAAATTATAAATGATTTTCTTAAAAGTATTTTCTAAATTTTATCTAATAATTAATTTTTCTTCAAAAACACTTATTTTTTTGCTAAAAGTATTTCTTTATAAATATTATCTAACAAACTCTTACTAAAAATAAAAATTTTGATTTTTAAGGAATATATTATAATTTTATAGATATAACTAGATATATAAGTCTACAATATTTATGTTCATCTTTCACCAACTAGAAATAATTGAGGAACATCTAGATCTCAGTTAAAACGCTCTAAGCCTCTAAATCTAAATTTTTATGTGCCTACTCTAGATAGATCAGGAGAGCCAAAGGGAAAGTCTTGCATTCATTCTATCGGTCCGTTCAATTTTTGTGTATACTGTATGATAGATCTAGAGTGCCAAAGGGAAAGTCTTGCATTCATCCTATTGGTCCAAGACTGACAGTGGAGATATTCAAGTATCCTAACAGAGTCGACCTCAACATTTTCAACTTTATTAATTTCTTCATAATTAGGGTCGTGGGTTTTTCTTTCTATAAAATTATCAAGTATCATCATGTATATAATTGGTTCCATTTCGACAAAGCTTTCCTCACTCAACGTGTTTAGGACTTGGCAAGATTTTTTAATTAACTTATTGTAGAAATAAGATATAATTTGTCAAGACTGAAATCCATGTTGAGAGAAAAAGTGTAATAACTCTAAATATGTTTTCCAACATTATACTATCTCTTTATTCTCAAGCTGTTTAAAAAATACAAGAGTTTTCAATAAAAAAAAGAAAGAAAGTATAAACCCTAAAATTTATCATAATTTTATTTTTATATTAATTTTAAACATAATATTATCCTTAGATTTTAAATGATATTTTTAGTTCATTTACCTTTTAATTTTTAGTTTTTATTATTTTATAAATGGTTTTATTTTTATTTTTATTTGTTATTATTATTATTATAATATATATATATATACACATACACATGTATATTATTTTGGGAAAGTTGTGTTTACAGGTTGTTATAGGGGAAATATATGGTTTTGGAAACCCATATAACTGAAAATGAGATTTGCCTAATAATGAGGAAAATATTATGTGTTTCATGCACTATATACTATTTATATTTATATTTCTGAAATTACCCCCCATACCTCCCTGTCAACAGCCATCACCAGTCAAGCCCACTGTCACGCAACATGTTTCGCATTGTCCCTTGTTTCTTTCCTTCTTTAACCCTCCCCACCTCATTTGTTTTTATTTTTTCTATTTTTCTATTTTATATTTTTAAGTTAAAAATAAAATAAAAAAATAGGGGGGAAAAAATAACTGTCTTAAAATAAAATAATTGGAAGAAAAAACGAGAAGAGAAAAAAATAAAATTCTAAGAAATAAACTAAAAAGATTAAAAAAAAAAAAGAATTCAAAGAAAGAATCTGACACTAGGATTTATATATTATTGTTTTTATAATTTAATTTTAATAAATATAGATATAAATATCTATGGAAAAAATAAATTATTTTTAATTATTTTATTTTTAAATTTCATTTAATTGGTTGTTAAAAATAAATAAAAAATTATAAATCAAGATGCAATAAGTGTATCATCATTTATTTTATATCATTGAATATATTTGATTTAAATATATTATAATTTTAATATTAAATATATATTCAAGTTGGAAATATTATTACCATGTTATAATATTATTGTCGAATAATATTTAATGTAGTTTAATAATTAATGTATACTTATAAAATTCATATTTTTTACTTATATACGTGATATTATTGTTGAATATATCAATAAAACAATTTTAAAATGTTGATTATTACTTCTTATATCATTTTTAAAAAAATTTCTCCAAAAGTTTGTCTCAACTATATTTTGTGTCAAAATATTCCTTGATATATCTATAAAATTGAGTTATCGATATATTCGTCAAAATCGATATTTTCATTATTGGTTAGATTTTATAATGATTTTATTTTCAATCATGCTACCTAGTTAAGATTATTTATTTATTTTCAATGGTAAATGATTTATTTTATTTATTATCATTTATATTATGAATTTAATGAATTTAAATTGGTATAATATTAAGATCTATTATTAGATAAGATTTTATAATTTTATTTTTATTTTAAAAAAATCTAAAACATTATTTAAGGGATGTCCTTTATTGTCAATTAAATTTGTCTTATGTATTTATATATATATACATATATATTTGAAACTTATATGACTTATTCTACAATTTTTTGAAATTCCTATGACCAAAATTTATGTGAAAAAATATGTTATAGTTTGAAGTTAGGCAATTTTTATTTTTACATTTTGTTGCAATAAAATCATGTAAAATAATTTATGGAGCGAAAGCTATGAAAATAAATAATAGATATCATTTACATATTTTTATAATAAAAAACATTAATATTTCATATATCTATGGTCGAAAGTTGTACATAACAATTTGTTACAATTCTACAACTAAAAGCAATATAAAAAAATATTTCAAAATCTAAAGTTATGCAAATATTCCATTTGATTGTAATAAAAAATTTTATAATTAGAAGTTATGAGAAAATTATTCTCTTTTATTTTTATTATTAATTTATATTATGGGATTTTAGTATTACTTTTATTTTTAGTTTACTTTTTTTTATGCAATTATAATTAAATAATATATATAGTCCCAAAAAACCAAAGGTGAACGACTTGACCACACAAGAGAATCACATAATGGCATGGTCTAAGGGTCACAAAGGAAGGTTTAAGACTTAGGAAAGGTAGAACCCAACTTTAACTAAGGTAGTACCTAAGGTACATTAAGATAGTACCTAAGGGCTATTAAGGTAGTACCTAAGGTACAGTCCCAAAAAACCAAAGGTGAACCACTTGACCACACAAAAGAATCACATAATGGCATGGTTTAAGGGTCACAAAGGAAGATCCGAGGCTTGGGAAAAGTAAAACACAACTTTAACTAAGGTAGTACCTAAAGTCCCTTAAGGTAGTACCTAAGGTACATTAAGATAGTACCTAAGAGTTATTAAGGTAGTACCTAAGGTTCAGTCTTCATATGTGATTCTCTTGTGTGGTCAAGTGGTTCACCTTTGGTTTTTTTGGACTGTACCTTAAGTACTACCTTAATAGACCTTAGGTACTACCTTAATGTACCTTAGGTACTACCTTAAGGGACTTTAGGTACTACCTTAGTTAAAGTTGGATTCTACTTTTCTCAAGCCTCGAACATTCCTTTGTGACCCTTAGACCATGCCATTATGTGATTCTCTTGTGTGGTCAACTGATTCACCTTTGGTTTTTTGCGACTGTACCTTAGATACTACCTTAGTTAAAGTTGGGTTCTATCTTTCCCAAGTCTCAGACCTTTCTTTATGACCCTTATATATATATTCTTATATGTATTGTTTCTCCAGCGGGTTTTCTGGGATTCTCTTGCTTTGTTGACAAAGTGTTAATAAATGAGTTTTGTCATTTCTGTTGCCATTATACATCAATCATTTTATATCGCCCTCCCCCATTCCCTCTCTCGTATTATTTCCTGATACTTGCTTCATTAAAGTGCAGCAGTGTGTTTAATCACTGGTCAATTTTGTCACTCAAATCCCATCCCTCCCCATTGTTTATTCGCTTTTCCTTTTCTTTCTTTATCAAATTCATTAGATTTTAGCCACCCATTTGCTGAGTATTTCTCTAAATTTTTGTTGCTTTGATTTGAGTGTTATCTCTAAACTTGATTTTTAGCTAAAAAACTTAAGTTCTGGTTGAAGTTAATAGTGAATTTGAAAAAATAGATGTGACCTAAATTAAATTGTTGACCCATCAATGAATCCCCTTTTCAACATATGTTTGGCATGTTGGCATGCTGGCATGCTTTTAAACTCAAAGACTTCGAAACAATACTTGGAAAAATGTCTTTAACTTTTTCATTAATATTTTTTTATATTGCTTTTAGTTGTATAATTGTTAAAAAAATTTATGTACAACTTTCGACCATAGATATACAAAATATTAATATTTTTTATTATAAAAATATGTAAATGATATCTATTATTCATTTTCATAACTTTTGCTCCATAAATTATTTTACATGATTTTATTGCAACAAAATGTAAAAATAAAAATTGTCTAACTTTAAACTATAATATATTTTTTCACATAAATTTTGATCATAAGAATTTCAAAAAATTGTAGAATAAGTCATATAAGTTTCAAATATATATATATATAAATCCATAAGACAAATTTAATTGACAATAAAGGAAATCCCTTAGATAATGTTTTAGATTTTTTTTAAATAAAAATAAAATTATAAAATATTATCTAATAATAGATCTTAATATTATACCAATTTAAATTCATTATATTCATAATATAAATGATAATAAATAAAATAAATCATTTACCATTGAAAATAAATAAATAATCTTAACTAGGTAGCATGATTGAAAATAAAAGCATTATAAAATCTAACCAATAATGAAAATATCGATTTTGACAAATATATCAATAACTCAATTTTATAGATATATCAAGAAATATTTTGACACAAAATATAGTTGAGGCAAACTTTTGGAGAAATTTTTTTAAAAATGATATAAAAAGTAATAATCAACATTTTAAAATTGTTTTATTGATATATTCAACAATAATATCACGTATATGAGTAAAAAATATGAATTTTATAAGTATACATTAATTATTAAACTACATTAAATATTATTCGACAATAATATTATAACATGGTAATAATATTTCCAACTTGAAGATATATTTAATATTAAAATTATAATATATTTAATTCAAATATATTCAATGATATAAAATAAATGATGATACACTTATTGCATCTCAATTTATAATTTTTCATTTATTTTTAACAACCAATTAAATGAAATTTAAAAATAAAATAATTAAAAATAATTTATTTTTTCCATAGATATTTATATCTATATTTATTAAAATTAAATTATAAAAACAATAATATATAAATCCTAGTGTTAGATTCTTTCTTAGAATTCCCTTTTTTTTTTTTTTTTTTTTTTTTTTTTTTAATCTTTTTAGTTTATTTCTTAGAATTTTATTTTTTTCTCTTTTCGGTTTTTCTTCCAATTATTTTATTTTAAGACAGTTATTTTTTTCCCCCCTATTTTTTTATTTTATTTTTAACTTAAAAATATAAAACAAAAAAATAGAAAAAATAAAAACAAATGAGATGGGGTGGGTTAAAGAAGGAAAGAAACAAGGGACACTGCGAAACATGTTGCGTGACAGTGGGCTTGACTGGTGATGGCTGCTTACAGAGAGGTATGAAGGGGTAATTTCAGAAATACAAATATAAACAGTATATAGTGCATGAAACACATAATATTTTCCTCATTACCAGACAAATCTCATATTTCAGTTATATGGGTTTCCAAAATCATATATTTCCCATATAACAGCTTATAAACACAACTTTCCTTATTATTTTCTCTTACTTCTCTCTCCTCTCTCCTCTACCTACCCTCACCTAGCGCATACCCCCATGTCCGGAGACCGTCACACTCTCCTTCTCACTTCACCCCCTTTTGTTATATTTTTTTATTTTTTCTCTTTTTCTCCCATCCACTCTTTCTCTCTTGGCCCCAACACCCATTCCCGACCACACGCCCCCTTTCCCTTCTCACTTCTTTCCCCATTTTTTTTTGTTTTTTTTAGTTTTTTTCTTCTTCTCCCACCCATTTTTCTTTCATTTTTTTTCCCTCCATTTTTTTTCCTTTCTCTTCCTCTGCCATACCCGACTTCCTTTCCTTCTCCCTTTTTATCTCTATTATTATTATTATTATTTTCCCTTCTCACTTCTTTCCCCATTTTTTATTTTATTTTATTTTTTTTCTTCTTCTCCCACCCATTTTTCTTCCAATCTTTTTTCGTCCATTATTATTATTATTATTATTATTATTATTATTATTATTACTATTTTTCTTTATTTTTCTTAATTTGATTTTAATAGTAATTGTTGTTTGTGATATTTGAATCATTGACTTAATATGAAATTTTTGAATTTTGTTAATTAATATGAAATTTAGGTTAATTTGTTATTGGAGAATTAATATTAAATTTGGACTAATTTATTATTGGTGAGATAATTTGGAATTTTGTTATTTGGTCTAGATTAGTTGATAATTTATATGATTGTGTTCATTTGAATTATTTAATTTGAATATAATATAATATTGTGGTATATTTTGGATGTGAGTTTACATATTAAATTGGTTTGATTTTGTTTGTGGATTTAAGTTTACATATTAAATTAGGCTTGAATTATGGGATATTAAATTTAAGCCTAATGAAATTTATTTTAATTTATTATGTTTTGGGTTTGATTAATTAAGCTTATATTTTGATTATTAATTTGAAATTTTGGATTAAGGCCTATGACATGTGAGATATTTTTGTTGGGTTATATTTGCTAATTTGGGCCCATCTTGATTGACGAAATTTGTTGGACTGATTTGAAATTTGAATTTGAACTTGAATATCTATTGTGAATTTTATAAATTTCTAGATATTTAGATTTGTGTTATTTTTGTTTTGCATGGGCTTATTCAGCAATTTTGTTGGCTGAGTACGAATTTATGACACATGTAGAATGAAATTTCATGAAAGAAAGTGATACTCGAAAAGCTATAAATGGAGCATTAAACTTGTTGTAAACTTATTTGGGTACATATTTGATTTCTCACTAATATTTGATTTTATTTTTATTAGTTTCTGTAAATATTTATTTGTATATATTTACTTGTTATGCATAGAATTGAATATCAAACAAATCAGAAATTTTGTTTAAATAAGAGGAATAATTCAGTAAATACGTTTTCATAAAATAATAATTTTAAAATATTCTTCTTAATAAAAGAAAATTTTTTATTAATTAAAATTCAAAAAAATGCTTTTAAAAAAATCCAAAAAAAAAAAATTTAATAGAATTTGAAAAATTATTTTTAATAATAATTGTCCAAAAATTTATTTGTTTAATAATAATTGTCAAAAAATTGTTTTGTAAATAAAGTTGTCCCAAAAGTTAATTTTTAATTAAAAATTCTTTTGCAAATAAATTTATTTTTTTAAATAATTTGTATAAGTCACTTTTCTTAAATGAAAACAAATTGAAATACTTTTGTAAATAAAATCGTGAAAATTCATTCCTTTCTGGTAAAAGTAAGTAAAAATAATTTTTGTACCCAAATTGAAATTTTGTAATAAATTCTTTTAATACAATAAGTGTAAATAATTTTTTTGAAAATTGAATACAAATGAAATTGAGAAAGTAAATTGACTTTTTTTTTGTAAATAAATAAATTGAATTCATTAATTTAAAATCATTTTTACTAAATCCTTTAAAATTTCTTGAAAACTATTTTTTAAATATTTTTTTTATTTAGTTCAATAAATCATTTTACATAATTCTCTTATTATTTATTTTGTGTATTATTGTAATTAGATTTCATCATTATTTTTGTGTATATTGATTTTCACCATGACTTGTACATACTCATTTGCATGATTATTTTTCTTGGTATACATAACTAATTAATTAATTGCCACAATTCCCTTAATTCGTTTAGTAGAGGCCATACGTATACGAGCTTAAAAAGGTGCTACGACTCACCATCGTACCTTCCCAATAGGTAACTTGACCCTCGGATCCAGATTATATTTTTGCAAACATGACTTTTCCAAATAAGGAGTCATAGAGGGGTTTCTTTCTTATTTTGTTTTCCCTTTAAAAAAAAAATTAAAATAAGTGGCGACTTCAAGTCTTTTTCTAAAAATCAAATTTTCACAAATAAATGAAAAACGAGTCTTACCATTCGAGTGAGAACGCACGTGAAAAATGCAGGTCCACAAAATGGCAACTCCACTAGGGATCTTAGGAGGGTCAAGCTTGAACTTAAGGTGAGGCAAATGTGGCGTTGATTAGTCAATTGATGGATATCTTCCCTTTGTGTTTCTCTATGCTTGAGTGATCATAGCACATTGAGGATTTTGGTGTGGCGATTTTCTATGCTTGATTGCTATATCCATTTGCAACATTAATATGGTGATGATATTGATTGATCGGCTTACTTGTCTTAGCATATTGATTCTACTCTTGCCATGATTATCTTGCTCACTTTGGCATGTATGTTCACATTGTTGTATATCTTGTTTGTCTTAGTGTTGATTCTCTTGCTTGTATATTATCTTGATCATCTTTGAACATGCTGTCTTTGTTACTATTCACTTGATTGTTGTGTTCTCATTTAGTTGTGTATGGACATGGATGATATACTTGCGCTCTACTTGACTGCCTATTGCATGACTATGCTTCTCTTATGTGATTGCATGTTGCTTGTCTATGTGGGTTGCACACCTATCCCCTTACCTCCAACTCTTTAGTTTCGGTCATTTCCTTTCTTTCGGTTCTTACATTTGCAAGTGTGAGGCCTTGTGTGTGCTTGTCTTTTTTTTTTACGGAGCTAGTGGTTAGGAGTATGGTCTAGCAATGGGTTATATCGATGTTTGGGAGCACTTTAAAGGAGGCCGACACATTGATGTTAATTGGAGACCGATCTTTGAAGACCTGTGTGTTTTTTTTTTTTTTTTTCTATTTTAGCTTCATAGGTTTATCGGATGCACCCACACAACTCATTGTGCACTTTAGTCGACTACTGAGTGTTGATAGTTGCGAGAGCTTTCACTATAGAAAACCCCCTAGGATGTTGAGGTAGTGCATGTGTGGAGGTGATGACCACCTTGCATGGAAGCGCCCCATCTCTTCAGAGGAGTGTAGAGGGTTGTGTACCACCGAAGGGTATGATCGCTTCTGCTAGGGATTTTTTAAAGTCCACCCTTCCCCTTTTAGAGCCACCTTAACCTTATAGACCGAGCCTTAGATCATTTGATTAGGATTCATTTCCTACACATGGGTGCATCAGAGGGCCTTCAGAGCCTCTTTAGTTGTAGTTTAGATCCAACACTTCTTAATTTGGTCTCTAATTGAGAGTACTTAGAGATTAGTACGAGTTTAAGTTACAGTTGGACCACCCTTTTGCTTTGTGTTGACTTGTTTCTTCTAGTTAAGATTAGCCTTTCCTTTGTGCTTTCCTCGTGCCATACCTTATCTCATGTTTCATGCTTTGTAGGATTGGTTTTTCGTTCTCAATCTAGATTCACCATTTTTGGTCAAAGTAGAGGGCAAATTGGTTCGGACTTCCGTGAGATCAGACATGGATTAGCAATCCGTCACAGTTGACCAGTTCACAACCGCCATGACTTCCATTCAGGAGGCCTTGACCAATCTCAAATAGGAGATGGGTAGTCAGTAGAGCAGATAGCCTATAACTCAGGATGAGGTGCCTCATGATTCATTGTCGCCTCCACCACTGCCACCACTCGATCAGATAGCACCATAAGCCTTGCCTTATCTATTACACAATCAGTCTAAGGTTGTCTCACCTACAACAGTACACACCATAGTCCTTGAGGATACTCACACACACATGGATCATATCGAGCAGCATATCAGGCAATTGAGAGTATCTTATAGTTTAGTTGTTCGGGATGATCTTGATAACATACCAGAGGCCAATCTACCGACTAAGTTCAGGATGCCTAATATTGAGAGGTACACAGGCGTTGGTTATCCCTGCATTCATCTTTGACTCTACAGTACTATGATGAGGGCCCATAGGTTAGACGATTCATAGATGATCACCATGTTTCCTTTATCTCTGAGTGGCACAGCCCAACGTTGGTTCACATATTTGGAGTCCTCACGATGCAGGACATGGGATGACCTAACTCAGGAGTTTTTGTGACAGTTTTCATTTAACATTGTTGTAGATGTGTCGAGAAGAGAGTTAAAGGCTTTGAGACAGAGATCAGATGAGTCCATTTCTTCCTTCATTTTCCATTGGCAGGGGAAGATAGAAGAGATTGTTGATAGACCATCAGAAATAGATCAGATACAAATGATTTTGAGGAGTCTACAGTCCAAGATTACTAGACATGTGGTAAGAGTATCTTTTACAGACTTTGGATATCTGGTTTTAGCATTGTATGACGTGAAGGATGGCATTTCGAGAGGGTTATGGTATGATTCTTCCCCTGTTGATGCTAAGGAAAAGAAACTAGTTGGAGAACAAAGATTAGATGTGGACACTATCACTTCTACTAGTTAGAGACCTTCTAGGCGTCATCAGATGTCTGCTCTTTTTGCTTTGAAGACATCGAGACAGTTTTCACAGTTGGATATGTCATTGAGTCAGGCTTTTCGGAAACATGATATTTTCCAAACTTTTAAAAAACTAAAATAATAATCCTATTAAAATGAGATTCCTAACTTCCATACAAAATAACTAAGCGTTAAATTTTAAAAATTCCTTTTCATCTAATAAATAGACACTACATCTCCGACCCAAATAAGCTAACAACACCTTTCGGTCTTATTTTTTAATTTTATAAATCAAAATTTATGTATTTAAATTTTATTATGTTATGTATAATTTTTCCTTTAAAATAAAAATCAAAATTGAAATTATAAAAAAATTTATATCTAAATCATATATACTCAGTAAATATTAATATTTGCATTACAGATGAAGCTACTTAAAATCAAACCACCTAAAAGCAAGGCCACCTCAAACAAGCTCACCTCGAAAATCATTACCCCGCCACGGAACTATCTCTAGAATTAACCAACCACGGCACTTGACACAGAAAAAAGATGAGCTAACCACTCTTGTATCTTCGTAAAAAGGCCAAAAAGGATAGACAAAAGCCTGCCATAAAAGACGTGGTAAGAAAATAAATATTGGAGGTTGTAGTTTATTTACGTATTTTTAGATAATTTACATAATAATTTTTAAAAATTAATAAAAAGAATTAATATTTTATTATAAAATAAATAAATCTATTATTTAACTTGATTTTTTTGACAAAACAAACAAATTCTTTTCAAAATTATTTTCTTGTTTTTCAAATAAAGAACTATTTTTAGAAATTAAAACAAAAATCCAACCTTTTAAAAAAAATTGTGTAAAAGTTACAAAATATTTTACCCTAATTTTAATTTGAAGTAAAATTGTAATTTGAAAATAGATAAATATAATAATTATAAAATAAAATAAAATAAATTCAAACACAATCATAAAATATATGAAAATTATTTATTTATAATTTTTATCAAATAATTAAAATCAAATATAAATATAAGAAAAATACATTATTAGCTAACGGTTCCGTGCCTTGCAAGTTGGCCTTCTATTTCTTACAACTTACAAGTAACAAAAAGTGATGGCTGAGTGAGGGGCAACTAGGGTTTTTGTTTTGGAGGCTTTGCAGTCTCGCCCTACTTGGAGAAAGTGGGTCCCGCGCCTTTGTGGAAAACAAATAGGGTGGGCCCACTCTGCTCCCTTAAGGAATCTTTGAATAGAAATTATCAAAATGGTCAAAAGGGTGGGGCCGCGGTCTGTTTGAGGTGGAAAGATGACAAAATTTTCGAAACAGTGGCTCGGTACGCGTGTTGGAGTCGAGAAGAACAATTTATGAATCAAAACGGAAATGTGATGGGTTTGACGGTTCAATCAATCCATACGATCCAATTTTAAAAATACTTTGTTAGATAAAATTATTATTTAAAAATAGTGATTAACATGACAGTATATGAATATAATTTTGTCTACTTGTTAAAACCTGTTATTAACAAGGAAGAAATGCAAACAATAATAATTTAGATACATATTAAATGGGGGTTTTCCGCACCAATAGTGTGTTTTTTAAAAAATATATATTTTTAAAATTGTAACCATGGATTAAAATATCTTCGATACATTTCTAAACGATATTTCTATTGGAAATATCGGGTCAAAGCTCAAAAAATGGGCTGAGTTAAACCCCCAACCAAAAGGTTCGGCCAGCACCCACCTGCCAAGTTTGCCACTTGTTAATTATTATGCATCATATATATATATTAAAAGTTGTCACATACATGAAATATTAAAACAATATTTTAAACAACGAATTAATTATAATTATTTTATAAGTAAATAATAAATTTTTATTTAATTAAATAATAATTTTTTTTAAATATCATTAATATATTAATTAAATATTAAAAAATTATACATTTAATAAAATTAAATTAAATATATCATAATTTTAATATTTAATATATTATAATCAAATATTACAATATTATTATTGAATAATATTTGATGTAATTTAATAATCAATGTACACTTATATATATATATATATATAATTATAATTATTTTATAATTAAACAAAAAAATTTCAATTAATTAAGTAGCAAAAAGTTTTTAATATCATTAATATATTGATCAAATATTAAAAAATTATATATTTATTATCATTTAATACAATTAAGTTAAATTAAATATATCATAATTTTAATATTAAATATATTTTAAAATTAAACATATTATCATCAAATATCATAATATTATTATTAAATAATATTTGATATAATTTAATAATTAATATACACTTATATATATATATATATATATATATATATATATATATATATATATAGATATTAATTTTTTCAACAAAACAACTTTAAAAAGCTTATTATACTTCTAATTTCATTTCTAAGAGTTTTGTTTTACATTTTCATAAGTTTTAATCAATTTTAAGCCAATCGATATTTTGTATCAAAATATCCGTCGATATATTTCCAAAATATCCGTAAAATTGAATTATCGATATATCTGTAATTACCGACATTTTTATCCATGATTGTAATATAAAAAATAATTATAAAATTATGGTACAAGTAGAATTTGTCTTTTAAAAAACTAATTTAACATAAAAGTGAACTTGTTTTTTCAAAAGTGAACCCGTTGTTTCAAAATATGAGTTCAATAAAAATAAAAATAAAAACTTTTTTTTTCAAAAGACGAATTCAATATAAAAAGTAAATTTGTCTTTTAAAAAGAAAAGTTTAATGCAAAAATAAAAGAAGTAAAATACAATTGTATTTTTATATTTATTTTTTAAATAACTTTATTTCAATAATGTTTTTTTTAAAGAATATATATATTTTTAAAAAAATCCCATTAAACATTGTTACGTATCATACTACAAAATTGCATTGATATGCATTAAAAGTGAAGTATATACACTTTCTTTATTTTAAAATTTAAGGTCATTTTTTTAATTAATTTTTAAAAATTATTATTTTTTTAAGGTAAGTATGAAATGGTCTTGCATTTTATATGGAAGTTGTATTGTTTCTATTTTGAAAAACAAAAAATAAGTAGTGTATTTTATAGGATTTTACTTAACAAAAATATTAGGAAATGTGGGTTTAATATATATACAAATATGGGAACATACAGGTTTTCTTGGAATTCGATTTAGGTATTACATAAAATATAGCCAAAATCCTTATGGTATGGATGCAACAAAGGACAATTATATCTTAAAATTTAGGGAAACTTGTATTTTGGGCTTGCTATTTGAAAATTATATGCTTTTTGGATCCCAAGTATATGAAATATGAGAAGCAACCATTAATGGGCAAAACAATATGGGAGGAATTGTGCACTATGTGTTGACTGCATTTTCTATGCCCAGTTTGCCCTTCCATCTCAATAGCAGCTTGATCTCCATGTTAGCAAGATCGACTAAAATTTTAAAAAGAAAAATGCAAAAATCTGAATCTGAACATTCAAAAAACACCTTAACCGACAACCACCTCTAATTTCCTAAATCTAAAAGTTTTCCTCTTCCTCATTGGGAACATTTCTCTCATCTTTCTTGACTTCTTCACCCAGCCAAACTGAAGACCCCTGTAAAATTTTGCAAAATTTCTCTCATTTCAAAAAAGAAACCCTTAATCCAAAACTCCAATCTACATTTTTCTTTCTTCTGCACTTTCTCAACAACTAAATGGAGCACTTCATCCTAACAACATCCAATTAAAAGATGACTTGAAAAGGCATAGCTATGATTCAGAGTCTAGTATAGTAGAGCGAACTCGAACAGAAGGTGAACTCCAAGATTTTGGCTTCCTAAACAAGATATCTCCTCTTCGTCTCATTCTATCGCATTTTGCCTTAACCCCAATTCGAAATATGAAGGTAATTAATTTTTATTAAGTGTTATTTAATTCTTTTGTTTAAAATGGAGCACGTCAGTGATTCTAGAGTCATGCTTGGACTCTAACTTATGTCTGTAGACGTGAGGCAATAGCTTCATGCGCAAGTAGATTTTCGACCGCATGATCGTTCGATTCGATCCTGGTATTTTTTTTGGATCAAAGACTCATGAAATGAAAAATGAAAGTTGTAATTTCTTTGTGATGGTCGGAAGAATGTTCTGGAGATATCTAGAAATTGGGTGGAAGTCCTTGAGTTTTGTAGACTTTTTTGAAGTCCAAAGCCTATGGTGTAGATGATTGTTTGATGACTATAATTAGGCAAGATCTTATTCAAGCCAAATACTTCATTATTCAATCATATTTGTTCACAATGAAAATAAGAATTAAATTGCATACAAAAATTTTCTGGTTAGCAAAAATTATAGGTAATGTTTGTGAATTTCTACAATTTGTTGCACTGTGTGGGTACATATTTTGCAAAACATCTATGGTTTCATTGTTTGCCTTCAGTGGAAACTCTTTCTTGTAGTCTTTTGGAACTTCTTTGTAGAGGATGTTGAAAGCTTGAATTTTAGTGATGATATCAAATAAAACCACCATAATCTCATTTGAGCAATACTTAAGATATTTGATTATTAGAATTTCTAAGCTTCAATTTGAGTGATTATATCAGATAAATCGATCCAACCATTATGATTACTCCTTTTTGCAATATTAAAAACATTTTATCTATGAAGAAAGTGTTTGCAAGTTGATTTGATGTTGGAAAGAGAAGGGATAATTGAGGATCCTGAAGTTTTGAGGAGAGTAAATTGGGGTTTTCGAATAGACTCTTATACTCTCATCAACATGATCAATTTTGGGTAATGGGTGATTGGGATGATCACTTCTCTAATTTGGTGCAAAACATGGTTGCAATGGATCATTTCCCTCATTTAGATGAGGTGGGTGGGGTGACAATGGGAGGAGCCCTTCTTGATTTTAGAATATGTGACTTAAAGTGGAAGGGTTGATAGACATGGTTAATTAGTGGTGATAGAGTTATGAGTTTCATGGTTCTTATGGTTTAGTCTCAAAGTTGAAAGCTTTGAAAAAGGATTTAAAAGCTTTGGACATTGAGGCATTTGAAAATGTGAATGTTGCACCAAGGGTAACTTCAAAGATGTGTTACAATGGTTATTGTTATATATAATGAAGAATATATGATAAACTTTTCTAACTAATTCTATTGTGGCATTAATGTCATGAAATATCAATTAGATAATGCTTTAGTAATAGTGTAAGGTCATGTTTGCAATGGTAGAATAGAGAATGAGAATGGGAAAGTAATTTCCATTCATTAATGTGTTTAGATTGTTTTTTAAAATGAGAATATGAATGATGTATTCATTTTCATGGGAACCTAATCTCACCCTTACTAGAATTTGTATTCATCTCTTCTATATAGTATTATGATTCAACTCCATTTCCATTCCTATTCCCAGATGTTAAAAACATCCTACATGCTCTACATCACGTTATGAGGCGGCTATCTATGGTCTTATACCTTAGCCCACCTTGGCTTGTAACCTTTGTGAACCTTTGCAACTTGCTTGGGTGTCATGTTTTACGATGTTTATGAGTTTGTTCACCTTAGCCGCTTCCCTAACTGTAAGCACTATCTCACTAAACCTTAGGTACTACCTTAGTGACCCTTAGATACTACCTTAGTTAAACTTGGGTACCTCTTATGTGAAGCCTCAAAACTTCATTTGTGAGCTGTAGTCACTGCAATTTTGAACATTAGGTAGTTCCTTTGGAAACCTTAGGTAGTTGGTTTGTGGAACCATAGGACCCACATGTGGCATTCAATCCGAATAGAACTTACAACGTATTCGGTGCCACATAGAACTAAGCATGACATTATGTGGTGAATTGGTTTGGTCAGTTGGTTCACCTTTGGTAGAGTGATGACCGTACCTTAGGTATAACCTTAGTAACCCTACCTTAATCTACCTTAGTTAAACTTGGGTACTACCGATGTGAAGTCTTGAAACTTCATTTATGAGTCGTAGTCACTACATTTGTGAATATTAGGTAGTTCATTTTCCAACCTTAAGCACTCAGTTTGTGGAACCATAGGACCCACATGTGGTATTCAATTTGAAAGAAAGTTACAACGTATTTAGTGCCATATAGAACTAAGCATGAAATTATGTGTTTAATTAGTGTGGTAAGTTGGTTCACCTTTGGTGGAGTGGTGACTGTACCTTAGGTACAATCTTAGTAATCCTTAGGTACTACCTTAGTAACCGTTAGGTACTACCTTAATCTACCTTAGGTACTACCTTAATCGAGTTTAGGCACTACCTTAGTTAAACTTAGGTACTACCTATGTGAAGCCTTAAAACCTCTTTTGTGAGTTGTAGTCACTGCATTTGTGAATATTAGGCAGTTCCTTTACCAACCTTAGGCAATCGGTTTGTGGAACCATAAGACCCACATGTGGCATTCAATTCGAACGGAACTTACAACATATTCTTTGCCACATGGAACTAAGTTTGACATTATGTGGTTAATTAGTGTGGTCAGTTGGTTCACCTTTGGTAGAGTGGTGACTATACCTTAAGTACGACCTTAGTAACCCTAAGGTACAACCTTAGTAACCTTAAGGTACTAACTTAATCTACCTTAGGTTACCTTAATCTACCTTAGTTAAACTTGGGTACTACTTGTGTGAAGGCTCGAAACTTCATTTATGAGTCGTAGTCACTGCATTTGTGAACATTAGGTAGTTCCTTTGCCAACCTTAGGCAATCGATTTGTGGAACCATAGGACCAACATATGGCATTCAATCCAAATGGAACATTCAACGTATTCGGTGCCACATACAATTAAGCATGACATTATGTGGTTAATTAGTGTGGTCAATTCTTGGTGGAGTGGTAACTGTACCTTGGGTATTACCTTTGTAACCCTTAGGTACTACCTTAATCAACCTTAGGTACTACGTTAGTGAAGCCTGGGTAGTACTTGTGTAAAGCCTCGAAACATCATTTATGAACATTAGTTACTTCATTTGTGAACAGTACGTTCTTCATTTGCCAACCTTAGGTAGTTGGTTTGTCAACCATAGGACACACAAGTGGCTTTCAATCCAAATAGAACTTACAATGTATTCAATTCCATATAGAATTGAGCATGCATGCCATTATGTGTTTAATTAGTGTGGTTATTTGGTTCCCCTTTGGTATAGTGGTGATTGTACCTTAGGTACTACCTTATTGAACCGTAGGCGCTTCCTTAGTGAACTTTAGGTACTAACTTAGTGAACCTTAGGTACTACCTTAGTGAACCAAAAAGTATTACCTTATTGGATCTTAGGTATACCTTAATGGATCTCAAGTACTTGAATTGTGGAGCTATGGTGAACTCATTTGTGAACCTTGGGTACTCCATTTTTGAACCTAAGGTAGTTCATTTCTCAACATTAGGTAGTACATGTGTTATCCTTATATATGAGCATGGATTTTTAATGACATTATTATGCACTAGCTTAGTTCATCGATGGTACTTGAGTGAAGCTTAGGTACTAGCTTAATGGAGCTTAGGTACTTAAGTTGTGAACTTGTACTTCTTTTGTTAACCTTGGTACCTTTCTCAAGCATAGGACCTAGCTTTGGCATTCAATAAGGATCGATAACAGCGTTTGAAGATGAACAATGTTGGAACTTCTCTAGTGAAGACACAATTTCTTTAATACATTTAAGATATGAGCATGACATTATTATATTGTGATTCATTAGTCAATAGGACCCTTAGGTACTACCTTAATGGTGTGAAGGTACTACCTTAATGTACCTCAGTACCTTAATGCATCTTAGGTACTACCTTAATGCATCTTAGGTACTACTTTAGTGCACCTTAGGTACTACCTTAGTGCAACTTAGGTACAAGGTTAGTGAACCTTAGGTACTACATTTGTGAAACTTTTGTCCTACATTTGTGAACCAACTGTAGTGACTATGTCAATCCTAGGTACCATATTGCTCAATCATAGGACCTAGCTTTGTCATTCACTTTCATTATAGTTTAAAAATGAATTGATAATGTCGAGCTTTTCTACTCAATACATAATTTCCTTAATTGAGCATGACATCATTATGTTCTAATAGGTTATTATTCAGGAGGTTCTCCTTACATACTACCTTAATGCACCTTAGGCACTACCTTAATACACCTTAGGTACTACCTTAATGCACTTTATGTACTGCTTTATTAGCATCTTAGGTACTACCTTATTGCACCTTAGGTACTACCTTAATGCACCTTAAGTACTATTTTAATGCATTTTTGTAGCCTT
This sequence comes from Vitis rotundifolia, assembly GCA_030254885.1. Taxonomy (NCBI): domain Eukaryota; kingdom Viridiplantae; phylum Streptophyta; class Magnoliopsida; order Vitales; family Vitaceae; genus Vitis; species Vitis rotundifolia. The sequence continues at coordinate 1,043,471 of JARBHA010000034.1, read as the reverse complement.
AATGAACCTTAAGTATTACCTTAATGGACCTTAGGTACTTCATTTCAAAACTGTTTCACTTATGTATTGATATGACCAAATTCTTACATTGCATTAGAGGTATGAGCAAGACACTATTATGTTGTTATTGGTTAGTCAATTGGAAGCTTATGTAACCTTAATACTGTGAAGGTACTACCTTAATGTATCTTAGGTACTATCTTAAGGTCCCTTAGGTACTATCTTAATGTACCACATTGTATCCACATTTGTGAACCTGAACAATGCACCTTACCACACCTTGGCTGCTACATTTGTGAACCAATTGTAGTTACTTTGTCAATCATAGGTAATACCGTGGTCAATCATAAGATGTATATTTAGCATTTAATCCCATCCTAGTGTTTGTTTTTTAAGCAAGATATGAGACCCAATGCACAATTTCCTTAATTGAGCATGACATTGTTATATTGTAATAGGTTAAACAATCAGTTAACCTTAGGTAATACCTTATTGCACCTGAGGTACTACCTTAATGTACCTAAGGTACTACATTAATGCACCTTAGGTACTACCTTAATGCACCTTAGGTACAACCTTAATCAACCTTCTGTACTACCTTAAAGTATTGTGTGTACTACCGAAGTCAACATTGGTTGCAATTTTTTTCCTCATGTTGCTTAACCTTTTATGTTACAAGACCACATTCTGCATAGATCGTAGGCATCCTATGTTTTCATTCTGATTTTGGTCATTATCGATATTCCAATGTATACATGTGTGCAGTATATCCTTTTTGCATGATTGTTTGCATTATTTATTATTTAACATATTATGATAAATTAACCCAAATATTTTTATTATAGGTCACTGAATATGAAAACATTATATGTAGTGTTTGTTAGGCGCAACCATGAAGTTTACGATTATTGGGTTGAATGTTAAAGAAATGTGCTTTTTTTTATAAGGAGAGTGTATACAAAGCATATACCTCTAAAGAGAAAGTTGTTCGAGCATGAGTGCTATATGAACCAAGATGGAGGAGGCTCGATGAATCTTCACCTTCTGCAGTGGCAAAGGATGAACATGCATTAGTTGATGTGCATCCTATGCAAAAAGTTTCATATGGTTTCATTATCACTTTTTTTTTTTTTTTTTTTTTTTTTTTTTTTTTTTGGGGTGGGGGGGGTGGGGTTCTTTGTAGCATGTGGTTTGATGATTGTAATATCCAAGTTCACATAGGTTATCCGCATTTTTTTTGGATTTGAATATCTATTAGCATGGTATTTGTACTATTAGCAAGTTCTATATCATAATTATTGTAAAATTGGCTAGTTGCGAAAGTGTGGACTCGAATTTTTCATGTGTGTCCCCACTCAATGGCGAAACTCGTTTTTTTAATGATGAAAAATTAGTCTTGGAAAATTTGGAGTCGCCACTTATTTTATTTTATTTTAAAAAGGAAAATAAAATAAGAAAGAAAACCCTAAAGAAGTGACTCCATAGTTTTGGAAAAGCGTGTCTTTGAAAACCCAAATCTAGGTCCAGAGACCAAGTTACTTATTGGGAAAGTACCTCAAATAGGTAGCACCCCTCTAAGCCCTAAAGAGGTCTCTATTGGTTAAGTCGAGGGAGAAATGACAATTAATCAATTGATTGAAGGTACCTAGATAGGTTAAGGTGATTTTGAAACTAGCATGCCAAAAAAGAAATCAAATCACAATCGCAAAGGAAGGTTAGGATGTGTACCTGAACTACCTCTCAAGCACTATCATATGACATTAAAGTTAGCACAGAAATATAGCACTCGACATGTATTTTATCAGAGCAAATTGAATAGACATCTAGGCATCCAAGAATGGAATCAAACATAGATATGGCTCACAACAACATGCATGGTCATAAAATTCAAGAAAATTAGTGATAGATAGCGCACCTGGATAGCATGCATAATTTATAAGATTCCTCCAAAAATGTTAGAGTGGTTAGGATAAGTATAAATTATATAACATCTTCATTATGTCTAATATATAGTACCAAAGCCAAAATTGAGCCAAGATAAGTCAAATGACTCAAAAAATAAATAACAAATTCAAGCAAATTACAAGATCATCAGCATGCAATTAGAAAAGGGAATATCAAACAATTTCTAAAAAAATATCTTGGAGTGGAATTTAATTACAAAAAATTTCAGGAAACAATTACTACACATCTAGAACAACATACCAAAAACTAAACACTCATTCAAATGATAGATTGCAGCAAAGACACCCAAAATTTCTAGAAGGTACAAATTAGGTAAGAAATAGTGGCATGCATAAACGAATTTTTTTAAAAAAATAATAAGACATCACATAAAATTGTACAAAAATTCAAAGTGTCTATATCACAAAAAAAAAAATGAATCCAGGGCCGGGTAGTACTCAAAAATATTTTTAAAACACTCTAGCTAATCATATATCCAGAATTTATCATGTACAGTAGGTACAACTTTGAAAAATCATATCTCCTAAAAAATGTATATTTTTAATATTTTGTGTCAAAATTTAATTTTAAGAAGTCAAAAATTTAGAAAAAAATATTCATTTAAATTAAAAAGATCAGAAAACAATTTAATCTTGCAAAGTTCTCTTGAGTGTGTAAAGTTCACCTAAATGGAGAATACTGAAAGAGACAATCATAACTTGACCTTAAGAAAAGATTAATGACTCAAATAAGATCCTAAAATCAAGTTCAAGAAGTAAGGAAAATCATAAAAGTTTTGAAATTTTTTTTTAAAGTATTCTAAAGTTGCTAAAACGAATTTTAAAACTAAAGGTTAGTGGTAGAATGAAAATTGGCAACAAGGAAGTGTTTTAAAAAAATTTCTTATGTAGGGGTTCCATCAAGTTTTTGTCCATGCAATGTAATCAAATTCCCCACTACTATACCCCTCTACATATTTGAACCTGTGCATTGATGTGTTTGGGCAATTTAATCAACGGTCGTGAGTGGCTTATGCGGAAAGGCCCGTGGGAAAGGAGTGAATAGGTGCAAAAAGTGAATTCTGGATATGGTCTTCAAATCCTCTAGACTTTACTCAAATTTTGATGGTTCATTCAAGTGCATGACCATTGCATCCAATGAAATTTCCAAGCACAAAAATCTGACTTCTCTATCTTTGTTTTTCTCCCATGGCTTCCCACTCTGTTTCAAAGCTTCTGTAAGCACCGCCTTTGCTACTTCCTATGTTTTTAGATCTTGAAGGTATTCCATTGGCCTCATGCTTGATGCACGAAGGTCACCATGCGCCCAAGATAGTTGGACTTTTCAGGGAGCGACATTAGAGTTGCTCATGTAGCAAGTAGAATGAAAGACTGTTACCCATCCAAAAATACAAACCATGCTACTTTTCCAATTGAAGAATAGCCAAACATGTTCGTGATGCACGTTTAGGATCTTGAGATATCTTTGAAATTGTCCAATCTAAACCTATCTAAACTTGGTGCCTTGTCTTTCCACTGATGCAAGTATCACTACTTTGGGATTCTGATTTCCAACATAATCATTTCCGTAAATCTTGCATCTATTGGGTCCACATACAACTATGCAATGTCCACCATCATGATCGTGAACATGTGCATGGAACCATCAACTTCTTCATCAATGGGAAGAACCCCATCTTGCACACGATTCTTAATATCAATAACTCATTAGAATTAACTCAAGTTGTATTCTAGATGCGTTAATCATGGAAAGGTGCATTCATCCGCCATCATCTTTATCTTTTGGATGATCTTCAATTCCTCTCCATTTGTAGGCTCTTAATCAAGCGGTGTGAGGTTAAAGAGAGGGTTTTCATTCCCTATCATTTCAGAAGAATCGGAAGCCATTTGCTATAAGTCGTCGCCATCAAAAATTTTCCTATGGTCCCCTAAACCCAAATGTAGTATTTAGAGGCTTGCTTGTTGTATTCAGAATGTAGATAATTGCTTTACTGAAGAGGTCACTAACCCTTAGTTGGTGTATCAAAAGTGGTTGTGCAAAAGAGAGGGTCTGGAGTGTAAGGTTCTTGGGCAAGTCAAAATAATTTTAGTTCACCAATCAATCTCCAATGTAGATGTTTCACCCAAAACATTTTCTACTTCCATGTTCCCTAAGCAGACCACCCCATGGGGACTACATCTGAGTGTTTGATAAATTCGTGATTTCAAACTCTTTCGATAAGCAAGGATTCCGTACTTTCCATCAATTGTCATCTGGATCCTGCATCATGGTTTAGTGTTTGATTAGCGCTTGGGCTCAAGCTTGCTAACCAGCAGTCTGCAAGGTGCAAATCGAACTATAGGTGTACGAATCTAGTGTAAGGAGAAAGGCCACCATCTTTCATGCAAGTAGATGCCAACCCTAGGGATATAGAACCAGTCCACACGACAACAAATACATTCAAAAATGCACCCCAATGACTTTCCTTGATTACAACCACTTCATACATAATCCTAAAAGCAATCTTTCCACTATGACAAACTGTAGTTTAGTAAAGGGGAAGAATTCCATTTCTTCTAGTACATCATCTCTGAATCGGCTTTAATGGGTCTCCTCCTAAAGTTTGTGACTGAACAATCAACAATTTGGTCTCATTACATCAATGGTCACATGCATCTTACGTGATTTATCATGAACCTTAGTTCCAGGCAAGGGAAAAGGATTCTCGGCATTCACGCGAATTGATTCACTCTATCATTTTTTGCAGTTTGGTATCGTCCTAATCTCATATTAAATGTCCACCTCATCTCGGCATCCTTTATCTGGCCAACCTCTTGGATCCATTTTAATATATAAGATACTTCTCGGGAATCCTTATAGATCATGGCTGAATGGACCTTTTCTATTCCATGAAACAAGATAACAATGTATGGCCTCTTGCAAACTCTCCTTTAACTACCCTATTTCCAACTTGGCTTAAAACTATCTGCATGCTCATTCTTCCACCTGTTGCTAACAAGAGCACTTGTCTATCTTATAGACATTTGAGACAGGGCAGATTCTTTCATGCAGGACCACAGATGATCAATTTCGCTTTGAACCCAAAGCGCTTAACAAAACCCGTAAATACCACTAGATCACTTGTAATATGAAGAGCAGCAACTGCCTTCTAGAGACTTCTTCGGTGACATCGATCAGTCAAAAGGGGATGGTTCGAATGCCAATCATCGCAAACAATAAGTTCATGTAACCCGATGCACAGATCATGAACAAAAGTGATAAAAAAAAGGCAGAATGATGGTAGAGAGAAGGGAAACACATAGATGGGCAATCATTCAAAGCCATGTATCATATATGCACTTTCAAGGGGCTTGGATATGGGAGAAAGAAAAAAAGCTTCTGGATATGACAATGAAACTAAGAGAGTCGGATCATTCTCTAATATAAACAAAAAGAAATAAAAGAAACACAAACTATGACAAATCCAATAATGTTCCAAAATCAACAGCAAACATATGGCCTCTAAAATCCGCATTCAATCATCATATAAATCATAGTAATAGTAGATGAAAAAAAAAACAGGAGAGAACATGGGTTTTATAGTGAAGAACTTACCTCCGAAGAGAAAGCAAGCCGATCAATTTCCTTTTTAAAGACTTTTTGAAGATAGACATAAATTCTCCGAATAAAGTAATAAAAACTGTAATGTGAGTTTTAAAATAACACTAGGAGTATGTTGACAAGAATTCCCTTTTCAATCTCCTTGTTTATAACCCAAAGTAATAGGTACCATTATAATAGACCATGGTAAAAAAAAAAAAACAAAAAAAACAAAAAAAGTCAAAACAAAACAAAACAAAACAGCCTACGACAAGGTGAGTCATTTTAACCAAAAATGGAACAATTACCCAAAAAAACAATTTCATACTATAAATGAAAATAAAGATACCTATAACTTGATTTTAAAAAGCCAACACAGTCCATTATAGCTCACCAATTGGTTGGATCATCATACCTTCAACATCTAAAACTATGGGACAAACAAAATTTATCAATGTACAATTTTCTCATCATGCCATTCCGGAAATTAGAATAAAGATGAGGGTCCATTGAATAAGAGTACAAGCCTAAACTTCTTTTAGATAATATGTACAATTTAACTATTAACATGGCAAGCCAAAAAATTTCCATTACTTCCAACAGCTATAAATATTAAAGGATGAAAAATCTGTAGATTCGTGAACAATAAGTCATTTGATTGACAATCTGACAATCTAAAAATGTAGACATATATGATTATAAGAAACCATCCATTTAGGTCAAAGTATAATTAGGGACTTCAATTTTACTTATGTAGCCTATTGGGTCATCAGCAACTTGGAAACCAAAATTGGACAGTAAATGAAGAATGAAGGAATGAACAGGAAAAAACTATGGGTCAATAAGGATTCACAAGATATATAATAACTCACTTCAAATTGGTAATGAATTGTAATTCCCTTTAACCTATATCTGACACATGGGAGTGTTGTTTTTAGTAGATGCTATCATGAAAAAAAAGATTATGTTCTTCCTCCAGGTTTACAACTACTCACATGTTGAGGCTTCAATGTTGGTTCATTGTTGGCCATATAAGTCTTGCCTTTCAAACAATGCTTTGGACGTATGACTTTCAAACATATGTATCAAAACAGATAAGTGGGTGGGTGGCTCTCATCTTAGATGAATCGTGGCCCATTTCATCAAAGTCAAAGCAAAAAGTCTACAATATATGATGCCCTCGAATAGTACCTTAATGTGTTCTGGATATTTGTGGTATAAAGCAACAATATTTATGGAACAAACCCCAAAAGAGTTAACACAATTGGGACAATTTCAAAAACACTTTAACCTTAGATTGTAAATTTTGCATAGAACACAGCAAGTGACAGCAAAAGTCATAGAATAGTTACATAGTAACGATTAAGCAAAAGGAACCAATTCTGGATATTTGTGGTATAAAGCAACAATTTGTAATAATGTTTGGGTTGTCCATAAATGTGCTCATTTGCCTTCTCCTTCATTTGCCATGCTTAAAGATAAGTCAATTACATCCCATGTTGCCTTACGAAGTCCTTACAAATTCGATAGGATTGGTAATCAAGAGTAGACCATATGACATCATCAATGACCAATGAGGCACAACTTGATCTCACGAAAGGTTGGAAGGAGGCGACATCTTCTAAACTATGGTTATGAGCATTTCAGAATGTGTGAACCTGAATGATATTGGAATCCCCTATTACATGAGCAATGAGTTTCCAAAGACAGTCGTCAATTGTGCAAACTACTGTCATATGTTTTGGACTATTCCTTTTGAAAAAATATCATAATCTCCCAGCCAACGACATCAAATACACTACACCCCGAAACTTAGCAACATTGGGGAAGGTTTGTCCACTACCCATAATGGAATTTTGGAACAACCTTGAGTCAAGTTGAACCATATTTGATTCAAAACATCTTTAGGAAAACCCATATGACTCAATTGTAAGGAAGTCATTACAAATGTCCATTGGTGGATCGACATGGGAGGAAACTACTTCTATCGAATTAGAAGCAACAATAGGTGTTGGGGCACTGTTAATAAGACATGGAAACAAATTTTTCATGCACCTACATATGTTTGAAAAGCGATTAAACAAAGTGAATATAATGGTGCTAAGCCCATATGTAACTAGTTGGTGTGATCAAGACTTCAATAACTTCAGTAGATTCAATAACTTCAGTAGATAGGAAGACATAGACACGAAAAAACATGTTGTTGAATCAAACATCTTGAGTACAGCAGTGTAATCATGCAATGGTTGTATACATGATGGGTTAAACTTCACCGTGAAATCCAATTTTATTGATTTCCAGTCAATGTTTAGTTCACCACACAGTTTTGAAACAAAATCAGCATCTGAGATATTCCCACTTACTACAATGCATTTGGTTCAACCACCCTTATATTGTACAGACCTATCAGCACACTTTACAATCTCACCAACTTCATGAATGTAACAAAAAATGTACCCTTCCATTTCCTTAATCACATACAAATTTTTCACAAACAATACAACAACGAAATACGTAGGAATTATGTAATAATATAAGATTTCCTTGTACTCAATAACACTTTTTAATTATACTGATCCTAGATTAAATATCCATACACACTCATTTTGGCATTTACTTTGGCACTTTACTAAGGTAATACCTAAGGTTGAGTATGGAAGTACCTAAGGTTTGGTAAGTAGTTAAGGTGAACAAACTATGCAATAATAAAGTAATAAGTACTACCGAAGAAAGTAACTAAGGTTCACATAGGTAGTAACCCAAAGTGTGCTAAGGTGATACCTAAGGTCTAGTAAGGTAGTACCTAAGGTCTAGTAAGGTAGTACCTAAGGTTCACTAAGATTGTACCTAAGGTTAACTAAGGTAGTAGTACCTAAGGTTCACTAAGGTAATACCTAAGGTTCACTAAGATTGTACCTAAGCTTCAATCAAATGACCAACCATATAAAACGCATAAAGGCATTATTATGTTCTAAGTGAAGCTAAGCACGTTGTAAGTTCTATCACAATTGAATGCAATGGTGTTTGCATAAGGTTGGCAAAGGACTACCTAAGGATTAAAAATTAAGTTGAGAAGTTTGACACAAGTATTATCCAAGTTTAACAAAGGTAGTACCTAAGGTTGACTTTGATAGTACCTAAGGTTGACTAAGGTAGTACCTAAGTATGCTTAAGGTAATACCTAAGGATGGTTAAGGTAGTACCTAAGGTTGCTTAAGGTAGTACCTAAGGATAGTTAAGGTAGTACCTAAAGTACATTATCATGGTAACCTCATATTAGTATAGACCTGAGATTCAAATTAGTTAGTCTTGTAATGTGATTTTTCTTTTCTATAATCCATTGAAAAATAATTTGATTAGAAAGAATGTAGCTCAAATATGATATTCAAGGAAATTCTTTGAGCTTGATCTTTTTTCAACTTAAGTTGTCAAAATCTACTACTAACTTCCTACTAGAGGCTCAGAACTTTCTTTAAAAATAATTATAAAAAAAAAAAAAAAAAGTTGGATCCAAGTGCACAACAAAACTGGGAAAACAAAATAAACAGCATTGGAAAAATAAATGAAATAAATCCCTACCTTATGAAGATGACTGCTTCAGCTCTAAATATGCAAAATCCAAAACTGTTTGATCTGAATAGGAACAAATATCAAGTATATGCATATAGCTTCATGTACTCCAAGAACTTCTAAATCTGACATGGAAATTTATAAATGGACATATCCATCAACATTCCAATTTATAGAAGAAACAAGGTCATGACAATGACTAAGGCATTGTGTGTTTTTTGTACTTAATTCTTAAAGTAAGTTGCTTCAAGATTTAAGACGGTTTTAGAGATGTTTGTTTTTTAATTTATTAGGTTTCGTAATAACAAATTCATTTTAATGGAATTTTTTTTTTTTTATATACTATATATTTATGAAGAAAGTCACTTATTGTCTTTTTTTCTTTTCAACCTTTAACTTTGTTAAAATACTCAAGTCCAATTTCTCATAAAAACAAAACCAAATTCATTTTTGAAGATTTTGGGTAATTTTTCACTTAAAGAATAAATCAAACTACCATAATTTTGTGCAAATTAGATGAAAAATGAATTTTTCATAAATTAGAATACTTGCCATCAAGCAAAAACTGAATATGACTAAGAAATGTTCTATTTTTGTGCAATATTTTCTCTTCTCAAGAAAATTTAGATATAAAATTTTGTCATCCTAAGCCATCACATCCAATTCCACACACAGAGAAGTCAAACCAAAAAAAAAAAAATAAACAAAAATGGTATGTTCTAGAACACCTTTTGACAGATGAATTTTTTTAGTTTTAATTAAAGCCCTTCAAAACAAAAGTAACAACTCAAAGATAAAAATAAGTCTTTTTTTCTTTTCTGAGATAATATATGCCCTACATTCTAGACAAAACTTAACATTAGCAGAGATCACACAAACTTTCTAACAACATTGCAAACCCTAGCATGGATTTAGAAAGAGCTTAGACAAAAATTAACATCTAATCTATGTTAATGCCAAACTTCTAAACCAATTTTTATACAAGTGCAAAACTTACCAAAGAAAGATGGTAGACAAGTACATATCTTACATTGTAATAACATTAATTTATGTTAATGCTAAAGTAACTCCAAAGAGAAGCAAGAGCATAATCTCTATTCCTTCCTCATTCTAATGTCTACACATATAAATTTTCCTTTCTTCAGTTGTCTTCCCTGGTCAAGCATGGAGAGACATTGCATGCCTGGAGCACAATTCTCGAGTTTTGCTCTAGATACCAACTCAATTAAGGATTCACATTATCATACGACAACATAAATGTCGTTTCACTAAAAATGAAACCTTGAAGGTCACATAGAACAATTTCAACCTTTAATGTACCTAAACTAAGCACACAATCCAATGGAATCAACAAAATCCAAGATTGCATCCCTTGACACATACAAAAGCTCAGGTGATCTATGATGGCCCAATTTGCCTAATAGGCCAACTATAGTTGTCTATTAAAAGGCACAACTAAAGAACACAAAAAACTCAAGCACCAACTGATTGAGCCTAGAGGTGTCCAATGGGTCGTTTCAACCCAGCCAGGCCCAGCACGGCCCAATATTGACCAGGCCATTATAGGCCAACGTGCGTGGCTAGCACGACCCACTTAAAAATTGTGTAGGGCTGGACCGGCCCATGCAAGGCAAATAGGTGGCCCAACACAACCCATAAATCTGCAAGCTAATCGTGTCGGGCCGAGCCGAGTCATGTCGTGCCAGCGGGCTATGCCGACTGGCTGAGCCAACGAGTCGTTCTGACGAGTTGTGGCCCATGGGCCACTCACTTTGTTAAAAATTTTAATTTAATTTTTTAAATCATTTTTTCTTAAGTTTTTTTCATTATTAAATAAAATTTCTTTTTTTACTTTAAACACCTCTAATAATTATATTTTTTATTTTTTATACACCTCTAGTAATTATACTTTTTATTTTTTACATTTATATTTATCAAGTTTGTAATTGTAAAATTTATAGAAATGTTAGTTTTTTGTTTTTAAAAATAGTAAAAAAATTATATTTGAATTTGTTTATTTTTTATCAAAATAAAAATAAATTTAAAATAATGGAATATATAAGGAAATGAAATATAAAAAAATAATTCTTTTATTCAATATTTCAACAAATTACATGAAAAAATAAGGAGAAAAAAAAAAGGTGAGAATTACATCACTATAGTTTGAGTACATCCCAGCTAGGTTGGCATCCACCCAACTATCAATCATATGCATTACTCAACCTTTAAAAATTAGCTACACTTAATAGATTTAAAAGAAACGAATAACATATAATTCTTCAATTATCATATTCACTTTTGTCTTCTTATTCAATCTTCATTCTTCTTTTTTCATCTTCAATCATCACCAATCTCTTGAACATCATTGTCTACATTGAGATGCAATTTCTTGAAGGCTTCTTTAAGTTCATCCTCTAAAGTTTGAAGTCTCGTGTGTCCATCTTCCTAATCCTTCAAACATGTCAAAGCTTCTAGCATCTTTGTTGTAAGAGTTGTCCTCCTATCTCCTATTATATATGCAGTTATGGAAAAAGAAGATTCTTATGCTACAGTAAACATCGGTAGGGTTAGTAGATCACATACCATTTTAGATAGTACAGGAAAAGTGGATTCATGAGATTTCCACCACTTCATAATATCAAAATTTTGTACTTCATCAGGGGATAGGTATGAACAATAATCAGTATCTAAATGTTTTAAAAGAGCACATCTACTTAAAGGACCAACTTGTCGCTTTCCCTTAGCTAATTGTATAAAAAATGGATCATTTCCAAATGTAGATTAAGTTATAGTATTTGAAGAGACATTACCATATTTATTCTCATAATATTTACATAAGTTGTTTAATTGTTCATATATTTTACCCGCTGGTTCGGATGGTTGGTTCATACAAATAGCTATGCAATTTAAAATATTTTCTACACCTTCAATCTTAACCCTTGGATCCATACAAGCAACTAAACAATAAAGTGATGGAATAGTCTTCCAATATTTCAAAAAAAAAAAAAATTCCATTTGTACACATATTTCACTAAAAATGGGATGTTCCCTATATTGTCGAAACGCATCACTTATATTGCAAATACATCTAAGTGTTATACAAAATGTAGGAGTATATACAACAGAACACATGTTAGAAGTATCATAGAAAACCTTCAAGAATTTTAAAAAAGCAAAACCTTTCTCCCAATCATCAGAAGTTACTATAATTTCACCTATCTTGCTATTGACATAATCTGATAGTATGTTATGATACCCTACACAAGATTCTAACATTAGGTAGGTAGAATTCCAACGATGACCAATATCACAGCGAAATTTTCTCTTCTTCAAACCTATTGATTGACATAAAGTATAAAATTCTTGTAATTTGTTAGATGAATCAAGAAATAGTATAATAGACCGGATAGCCTGTAATGAGGGTGATTTTAATTTTAAACCATCTTGTACTATTAAATTAATTATATGACACATACATCTCACATGAAATATTTCACTTAGTGAACCTCTAATTGTTCTTACAAATAAATTTATGGCACTTTTATTATTTGAAGCATTATCAAAGGTAATACTAAAAATTTTGCTTTGTATCTCATATTCTCTAAAACACTTGTCAAAGAATCATATATGGAAGGCCCGTCATGAGGATGTAATATTTTACGAAAACCTAATATTTTCTTTTGTAATTTCATATTTGAATCTGTATAATGTGATTTCACACATGTAAAAGGTTCATTACTTTGATTAGTCCATAGATCTGAGGTCACAGATACAATACCACTATGATTTTTAAATTCTTCAATTACTAATGTTTTTCATTTAGGTAACATTTAATTACATTATTACGAAAAGTAGTCTTAGAAATTCTATGATAGGTTGGTTGGACATACTTTTGCATGAAATGTACAAATCTAGGATCTTCTCCAAATATTAGTGGAAACCCCATACTGGCTATCATTCTAGCTAACCCTTCTCTTAGGAATTGTTGATTGTATATAAAGGGGGTCATTGAAGATGTATTAGATCCTATTTTGTTTTGACTTATTTGGGATTGTCTAGGATCTAATACACCATGTTTTTTTTATACATTGTTTGGCATGTCTTTTAAGGTGACTTGTGCCATCACTAGCTTTGCAACTATATGTTTTTTTACAATACTTATATTCTGCTAGATTTTCTACCTTTTCTCTTGTATTTTTTCTATTTATTATAGTGAAGTGATTCCATACTATAGATGTGCATCTACTAGCCCTAGGTCTTTTGCCTATGGGATTAGGTTAGGAAAGGTGTGGACCCACATTTTTTACGTGCATTCTCACTCGATTGACGAGACTTGCTTTTATTTGTGAAAAATTAATTTTGGAAAAAGTCGGAGTCGCCACTTCTTTTATTCTTATTTTAAAAGGAAAATAAAACAAGAAAGAAAAACCCTAAAATGTGGCTCCACAATTTTTGAAAAAAACATGTCTTTGAAAAAAACCCCGAGTCTAGGTCAGGGATCAGGTTACCTATTGGGAAGGTACCTTTAAAAGGTAGCACCCCTCTAAGCCCTATAAAGGTCTCTACTGACTAAATTGAGGGGAACGTGGCAATTAAATGGTCAATCATGGATACCTAGGTAAGCTAGGTGTTTTCAAAAAAATAGTATGTCAAGCAAGAAAGTCTGATCATAGGAGAAAGTCAAAGTGCGTACCTGAACGGCTTCTCAAGCGCTATCATGAAACATAAAAGTTAATATAGAGATACATCGCACAACATGTGTTTTTATCAAAGATAATCAAACAAGCATCAAATATATACCAAGGCAATCAAACAGGATAGCAAGCATGGGCATAGTACGCAATGACAATCATATTCACAAGGTTTAGAAAATGGGTATTAGGGAATGTACCCGGATAGCATATATAACTTATAACGTGCTTCCGCAGGACAGGGAGAGGTTAGATAATGAATAATAGAGCAAGAAATCCTAACATGTACATCTAATTAATATAACAAAAAAATGATCAAAGTATACTAAATTACCAGTCATCACACATGTCTTGTATATAATTCTTAAAAAAGATAAACACAATTTCAATAAGTAGCAAAAATGGTAGTAAAAAAAAGAATTTTTAAAAAGATATATATATATATATATATATATATATTTTTATGTAGGGGCTTCACCAATTCCCCAATTAATATACATGAATTTAGCCTAGAATTATCCCATTTATGTGGGACCACAATCTTTGATTCGTGTCTAATTTAAAACCAAAATTTTCATTAAAAAAAACCGAGAAAGATGCAAACCGATCAAAAAAAAAAAATGGTTGCATATTATTTTAAGAAAATGGGATTTTTGATTCTAATGGCTCTAAATGAATTTTTAAAATAGATTTTTATAAGGAACATTTTGAGAAAAGTATTTTATTTTAAAAGGAAAGACATTATTTACAAACAAACAATTCGCAAAGATCAAATATAGGCAACCCTAAATAAAACAAAATCACAAAGTAAAATTTTCTTAGTAATCAACAAAACTAATAAAGGTGAGGGTAGAGGCCAATCTTCATGATTTTCCAATGGCCTCTAAAAATTAAACTTCACAAAAAACTATCAAAGCAATAAACTAAATGACTTTAGATCAAATAAAATTAGAAGATATTAATCAAGAGTTAAAAATGGGGAATCGAACACAAAAGAATAATAAAAAAAACTAAGATAAGACCAATTAAGCTGATTAACTAAAATTTTAGAGAAACATATGAACTAAATTATGGTCAATCTAAGAATGAAAATTTATATATTTAATATAGAAATAATACAACTTAAGATCAATTAAACAAGTTATCTAAAGCTTTGAAAAACATGCAAACTAAAAGTAGATCAACCAAGAAATAAAATTAACTAGTTCAGAATATGAAAATAACATGGAACCAATCAACTTAAACAACCCAAGTCTTAAAAACTCGTGTACTAAAAGATGAATAAAAAAATAAGATTAATATTTGGAAACATGAATTCAATCACATAGGATCAATTAAACTAATAAACTAGAATTCTAAAACCACTTAAACTAGATAACATGAATCAAAACAAGGATAAACAATTTTAAAAGGCATGAGATTAATTACATGGATCAACCAAATTGATAAACTAAAATCCTAAAAAAAAACACCTAAACTAAATAGAAAAAGTAAAACTAAACTAAAGCAAGGTTAAAAATATGAACTTTATCAATAGAATTGGTTAAATTAATGAACTAAGATTATTATAAAAAAAAATGCAAACCAAACAAATAAATTATAATTAAACTAAAACAAGATCAGAAACATGAATTTTATCAATAGAATTAATTAATCTCGTAAACTAAACTAAGACTATAAAAATACCTCAACTAAAAAGATGGGACAAAACAGAATCAAAACTCGTTTAAAAACATAAACTTTATCTAATAAAATTATTTAACTAATGAATTAAAATTAATAACACATTCAAGCTAAAACATAAACTAAATCTAAACTAATACGAAATTAAAAAAATATAAGCTTCGTCTCACAAGATTATTTAAACTAATTAATTAAAACCACAATCATACTCAAACAGGAAAAAAGGCGAGTTAAAACTAAATTAATTCAGAATTGGACAATATAAATCTTATTTGACAGAATTATTTAAACTAATGAATTGAAATCACAAACATATTTAAACGAATAGATAAATTAAAAATAAACTAATTTGGGATTTTAAAAATATGAACTTTATCTATCAGGAATACTTAAACTAATGAATTAACATCTCAAACACACTTAGATTAAGAGAATAAATTGTGACTAAATTAAATCGAAATCAAAAGTAGGTACTTTATCTAATAGGATTAATAAAGAATCAAAATCTCAAATATATCCAAATAAAAAAATAAATTAAAACTAAACTAAGACCAAATTAAAAGTGAACTTTTATCTAACAGAATTAATTAAATTAATGAATAAAAATCACAAACACATCCAAATAAAAAATAAAATTAAAACTAAATTAAATCGAGATTAAAAACGGGGACTTACCTACTTCACATCGCTGATACCCCTCCCGAATACGTGGCTCTTGTGCGTAGCCGAATCCCCTGTTTAAAGAGTCTTGTTGCTCCGTCTAAGTTCTGTGCGTGTTCTCTCCGGAAAAAAAAATTCTTTCAGCCTATTCTCCTCTAAAAAAAATTCTGCTTTATGTTTTTTATCCCCTTAAAAAAATTCCTCATTTGCTTGTCACTCGTTCGTTCTCTGTAATATCTGTATTTGTAATCATCCAATTCAGACTTGCCAATGCGGGTATCAATTCTTGAATTCCGGGCCATCAAAAACTGATTGTAAACGAATGGTGCATCAATGGGATGGATATATTGCTGAGTGGGACGTCAATGGAGAGAAAGTTTTGATCAGCATAGGCGCTCGTGCCATTGGAGATGCAGCCGTGAAGATTCCCCCAGAGTGACCTGCTGCTGGTGCGTGTCTTGAATGGAATCTGTGATGCGGGCTAGTCCTCTTGATGGTGGGGAATACGACTATGTGCTTCCAGCGTGGGGGAAAGTGGCAGCCAGAATTTGTGGCTGCTCGTCCTTAGAGAATCAATGATGCGGTCCTTAGAGAATCCATGATGCCCCTCTCCTTGCCCTCAATGTGCGTGTTATATGTTGGTTGTTTGTGCATGCTATTATTTTCGAAAGTGGCAGTCCACCAAGATGCCGCTTGTGGTGGAGAATCCCCCTTGTCCTTGGTTCCCATATGATCCATATTTTCCTAAAATTTTCCACCTTTGACGTGTAAAAATCCCCTCGAGATCTCCGTGGTGTCTTGCTTTCTGAAACCATGATCCTTCCAAGAAGTCTCCTTATATTATTTTTGGTAAGTTCAATCGCTTCCACCTTGGTCTCCAATGAGCCATATCTCTCAAAAAAATCCAGCCATGATCCTTCCGATAAGTGGCAGCCCACCTTCCTTATGCACAGCCATCGAAATCTCACGCAAAATTAAAAAAATAAAGTTCAAAGAAAAATCTTGCAATTGGGAATAAAATCAAATCACATAGCTATAAAATCCAAGATGTCAATCCATGGAATTAAAAAATGAATAAATAACTGAGTAAATAAACAAATAAATTGATAAGGGTATAGAAATAAATATTGGACATATGCAATTAGAAACAATCAAGAAATTAAATTAATGCGACGGATCATAACAATTTAAATGTCAAATTCAAACCTTCAAAAATAAAAAAATATTCAGTTCATGCAATATATAGTCAAGCCAATACTCATCTTGTCTCGAAAAAAAATAATAAAATCAAGAACATACCTAATTGAACTATGCCAAAAGAAATGTCCAAGTGACCTATTCTGAAAAAGTGTTTAAGTGACCTAGGGTGAATGTGTGCAAATTGGAAGGTGTCTAGGTGAATCTAAGCGAGCCAAGGGGAACCTAAGTGGGCCTAAGGAGGTGCCTAGTGGGCCTAAAAGCTATCCTAAAAAGGAATGAAAAAGTCTAAGTCTAAATTAGGGCTGCTAAGGGTCACAATAAGGGGTCAGATAATCCCTCAATCAAAGTCTCGAGGTGACTTAGAAAAAGGTAAGCTGTACAAGTAATAATGGGCCATCAAAGAACCACTGTGGGGCACTAGAAGTGAACTTAAAGACATGTACTAAATGGACAAAATGGAGGGTCTACAGAAGGTCAGAGGGAGGGACACTAGAAGAGGTGGGAATCTCATCATCTTCAAAAGGATTAAATTCATTACATGCATCAATACCAAAGTCAAGGTTTTCTACATCTGGGTGATGAGGATCCATTTTTAATTTTATAGGAAAAAAAAAAGGTAAAAGAAAGAAAATAATAAAATTAAATATATAGAATTAAAATAAATAAATGAAATAACTAAACATAAATACCTCAACCTTATGAATAATGACCACTTGTAGAGTTGGTAGATATTTTTAGCACTTGTAGAGTTAGTAGATATCTTTACCGCTTAAGAAAATTTCAATTTAGAGAATTGTGAAAAGAGAAAGTATAGAGAATTGTAAACAATATAAAGAGAGAGAATAGAGAATTGTGTGAGAAAGAATTAAAATGAAGGGTTGTGGACCTGCATTTTTCACGTGCACCCTCACTCAATCGGCAAGATTCACTTTTATTTTGGTGAAAAATTGGTTTTGGAAAAAGTCGGAGTCGCCATTTATTTTATTTTATTTTAATGAAAAAATAAAACAAGAAATAAAACCCTAAAAAAAATGACTTCATAGTTTTTGGAAAAGCGTGTCTTTGAAAAAACCTGAGTCTAGGTTCAGGGATCAGGTTACCTATTAGGAAGGTACCTCTAAGAGGTAGCACCCCTCTAAGCCCTACAAAGGTCTTTACTAACTAAGTTGAGGGAAATATGGCAATTAATTTAGTTGATTATAGATACCTAGGTAGACAAGGTGATTTCAAAAAAATAGCATGCCAAACAAGAAAACCAATCACAATCACAAAAAAGATTTAGGGTGCGTACTTGGGCTGCTTCTTAAACGCTATCACAAAACATCAATGGTTAGTTTGGAAATATAGCACACATGTGTTTTATCCAAGCAAATCAAGCATTCTTCTAAGCACCTAAGGATCACACCAAACATAAATAAGACTCACAACAACATGCATGTTCATAAAATTTTGAAAAGTAAGTGATAAAGAGCGTACTTGGATAGCATGCATGATTTATAAGATTCCTCCAAAAATGCTAGAGTGATTAGGACAAGTATGAATTATATAACATATTCATTATGTCTAATATACAATACCAAAGCCAAAATTGAGCCAAGGTAAGTCAAATGACTCCAAAAATAAATAACTAATTCAAGCAATGTACAAGATCATCAGCATGCAATTAGAAAAAAGAACATAAAAAAAACAATTTCTAAAAAATGGCTTAGAGTGGAATTTAATTACGAAAAATTTCAAGAAACAACTCCTACACATCTAGATCAACATACCGAAGGCCAAACTCTCATTCAAAGGACAGATGGCAGCAAAGACACCTAAAGGTTCTACAAAGTCCAGATTAAATAAGAAAAACTGACATGCATAAACGATTTTTAAAAAAATAATAAATGATCACATAAAATCATACACAAAAATCACACACATAGTTCAAAGTGTCTATATCACATAAAAAATGAATCTAGGGTCAGATAGTACTCAAAAATGTTTTGAAAACACTCAAGCTAATCAGATGTCTAGAATTCAACATGTGCAATAGGTACAACTTTGAAAAATTATATCTCCCTCAAAGAAGCATATTTTTTAATCGTTTATGTGTCTAAGATCAATTTCAAGAAGCCTAGAATTAAGAAAAAAATATCAAATCAAATTTAAAAAGTCATCAGTTATTTTATTTTTGCAAAAAGATCTCGGGTGTCCAGAACTGGGTGAAAATAGAGCCCTCAAAGACTCATTTATATTTTCTGTTCCGAAATTATTTTCTAACTCAAACGAAACTTTAAATTCAAGTTCAAGGAGTAAGGAAAGTCATATAAGCTTTGAAATTTTTTTACAAGCATTCTAAAGTTATTGTAACGAATTTTAACACTAAAGGGTCAGTGGTTGAATGAAAACTGGCAGCAAGGAAAAAAAAAAGTTTTTGAAAATTTTTACACCACTAGAATTGTCCTCTCAAAATGGCTATGTTGTTGCGTTAGGAAAATGTCCTCCACAAGGTATAAAATTAAGATTTAAAAAATCCACACTAAATTCACGATGGGCAGCTACAATTTTGATGTTATGAAATAATTGAAGAGGAATTTTAGTGGGTCCCATGGAATACACCCTATCCAAGACAGCAAAGAGGATGATGGTTCCACTAAGAAAATGACAAGTATGCAGCCAAAAGGGAGCTGGAAATAGGGAGCACGTGTCATTTGAAGAGCCATAGAGACTATCCATTTTGTGGAGATTGGCAGCACGTATCTCAAACAAATGGTGAAGGTAAATTTATCACAGATGACACATTCCCCCTCTAAAAATCTATTGAATCTGCTTCATTGACGCGTGTGTAGGCTCTACAAACGAGTTTCTAGAGATACATAGAAAAAATGCAAAAGTGGTTGCTGCCTCCTCCCATATGGTTGCGTCATAGCTGCCTCATGCGTGCATGGCAGTCTTATTGTATCACCCACTTAAGGTGGCCTTGAGAGATACTATCAATGGAGGAAAAAAGGTGACTATGAGACATCAACCCTCCTCATGCAATCCATGTGGCTACCACTTAACAACAGAAAAAACCTGCCTAGAGAACTCCTTCACCAAAATCTGCTAAATCTGCTTTCGAAAATCCCTATAAAGCCTCACCAAAATCCGAACCTATGTGGACCTCCCTTTCCAAAAAAATGGTGCCTCAATCTGATGAGAGAATTCGTTGATAAAAAAATAATGAAATGCCAATTCAAAGATAGTCACCACGATTCATCTCTGGAGATGAATCTAATGAGAACCTTCAGAAGTTTGAAATTGAGGGCTCTAATGGTGGTGGTCATTTGCATCAGCATCAATCCCCCTCTCAATGGTGCGGCTGCTCCGGAAATCCTCTT
Source organism: Vitis rotundifolia (assembly GCA_030254885.1). Classification (NCBI taxonomy): domain Eukaryota; kingdom Viridiplantae; phylum Streptophyta; class Magnoliopsida; order Vitales; family Vitaceae; genus Vitis; species Vitis rotundifolia. The sequence goes on along the minus strand of JARBHA010000034.1, from coordinate 1,022,761 downwards.
CTCAATGGTGCAGTTGCACCTTCTCACATTCCAAAAAATAATCTTGCTCCTCTCACACGGATTCCCCTTGGTGCGGCTGCCGATCTTCTTCCCATTTGGTGCTTTAAACTGTTCCTTCCAGATGCGTGCTTTTCCCAAGCTCTTCTTCTCTTCTTTTTTCTCTCATTTCTTTTCTTTTCTCTCCTCCGCTCTCTTTCTTCCCGTTGGCTGTCAAAATTCTTTTTTTTTTCTTTTAATGGTGTGGCTGCACCTCTTCTGGACTCCCCCATCAGCCCGTTGTTTGCTCCCCTTCTTACTCAGTCAATCTACGGTTCCTCTAATCAGTCCCCTTGACTCCACCAACATGGAAAAACCCCTCACCAGTCCAAAGAGAGCCCACAATCTTCCGCGTCAGTCCAGCATGATCAAAACGAACCTAGCCTTTATTCCATCCCTATATACATCGAATATCTTCTTTTCACCTGCCAAAACTAGCTTTGGTAAGTTTCTTGAAAACAACTCTCCCTAAAACCTTCATATCTCTCTCTTTCTTCCTTTTTCCATATCCTTCTTGGGCTAAATACTCTTTCAAATCACGATTGAATCTGTCTTCCAAAGAACCATGCAATAATAATAATAAAAAAAAATCATCCAATTAACAAAATAAATAATAAATAATAAAAATAGATAAATAAGATTAATCATATGCATGCACAAGATAACCAAAATACTATTTCATGATAAAGAAACATAACGTTAGTATAGTATAATTTCCTAAAAAAAAAAAAAAAAAGAACAAATAAATAAATAAACTAGAACTCACTTAAAACAAAAATCAAACAAATAGAATTCCAAAAGACAAACCTTAGTGCACTAAGCTTAAAAAACTATCCAAGGGATCCTAAGTGAGTCTAAGGTGGTGCTTAATGGGCCAAGTGCATCTAAAAGTGCCTAGGGCGCCTAAGTGAGCTTAAGGTGGTGCCTAATAGGCCATGTGTATCTAAATGGGCCTAGGGGGTGCCTAATGGACTTAAAGTGGTGCCTAATGGGTCACTTGTATCTAAATAGATCTAGGGTGCCTAAGTGGGCCTAAGGTAGTGCCTAATGGGCCAAGTGTACCTAAATAGGCCTAGGGTGCCTAAGTGGGCCTAGTGTATCTAAATGGGCCTAAGGTGCCTAAGTGGGCTTAGGACGGTGCCTAATGGGTCAAGTGTATCTAAATAGGCTTAGGGTGCCTAAGTGGGCCTAAGATGCATAAGTGGACCTATGGTGTCTAAGTGGGCCTAAGGTGCATAAGTGGGCCTAATGTCATAAGATGCTTCAAATGACCCTCCCCATGGGCTTATATAGGAGAAGGAAGCTTCTAGAAACTCCTGAAGTCATCTACACTAAGCCATTGGTGGGAAGAGTGTGGAAGGTTCTAGAGATGCCTAAAAATGTCCACACATCTCTACATTATGGTGAAAGGCATGAGAGAAGTCTAAGGCTTTCTAGAGAATTCTAGGAATCTCTTGTATATTCTTGTACATAGGTTTGTACATAGAATTATGTAGGGTATTCTAGAATCTTCTTGATTTGTAAAGAACCCTCCAAGGTTTTAGAGAGTTCCATTAGTGCCTATAAATAGGTGAGGGCCTCATTTGGCCAAGGCACCACCTAAGAACCTAACCAACCAAGCAAGTGAGTTCTCAAAGCACTTGTAAAGGCTTCCTTGAGTAATAAAAGCTTCCATTCTTTAAGAGTTGCCTACTACGCCTTCTCAAGCTTCCGAGTCGTCAGCATCTTACCCTAGCGAGCTAAGTATTGGGAGTCAGACTGACTTAGCAAGATCAAGTGTCTTGACTTATCTAAGTGCCGCACAAACTTAGGAAAAGACTAAGTCCGTGACACTAAGGTGTCTAAGTGGGCCTATGGTGCCTAAGTGGGCCTATGGTGCATAAGTGAGCCTATGGTGCCTAAGTGGGCCTAAGGTGCATAAGTGGGCCTAAGTGCCAAAGTGGGCCTATGATCTAAATAAGACTGCCAAGAGTCATAATAGGGTTAGGTAAATCCCTCAACCAAAGTCCCCAAGATGGCTTAGAAAAGATAGGTTACACGAGTAGTAATGGGCCACCAGGGAATTGTTGTAAAGTATTGAACAAATACTTAATAGGACATGTGCTAAGAGGACAAAATGGAGAGTCTACAAGGGTATTTATAGAGAAGTATTGGTAAATCATTTACTTTTTTACCCCTAAAACTAGCTATTATATAGTTGTTGAGAGGGGTATTATAGATATTTGACATAAAAATATTAATAGTGAGTGATTTACATATTTATCCTTTAAACTAGCCATTATGTAGTTGTTGGGAGGGGTAATATTGACATTTGACATGAAAAAAGTAAAAATAGTTATTAATTTACTTTTTTACCCCTCAAACTAGCCATTATATAGTTGTTGAGAGGGGTATTATAGACATTTGACATGTAATAAAAAGCAAAAAGTGAAATTTAAAAGGGCCAAGTGGGTCGGCACAGTGGGCACGGCAGGCTGTTTTTTTAGGCCCAGCATGGCCCGCTCCTTTGGGCCATGCCAACCTGGCCCGACCTTTTAGTGTGCTTGGCCACAGGCCAAAATGGGCGACTCGGCTTAGTGGACACCTCTAACTAAGCTATGTGCAAGCTCAAACGAAATTTACTTACTTATTGTTCATTTATTTATTTATTTCTTTTTCCATTCCTTCTCTATTTATATTGATCACATAAGCAATCAACGCTCACTAAAATCAATCACTTATTGATAATAGAATCTATTTGGTGTAACAATAGGTAGTTTCCATTTGATCATTAACTTGTATGATCAGTATTGTGAATTTAAATCTTCACATGTGCAATTTTGTTTCAACCCCCATAAATATATATATATATAAGTAACTAGATATTGGAAATATGAAATATGAAATCCAATGCATAAATTCACATTCCCAATTTAAGGTCAAATGTATTATCTTTCCAAAAATATAGACTTTCCCAATAACAAATCAGACCAAAACTATCAAAACAAATTCTTAAAATTGTTCACACAATGATTAATAAGGAGCTACCTCAGACCTTAAAGGTAATCTATTAAAAGCTAACAACTGAATACATTTCAAAAAATTTGTCTTCGCATATCAACATTGAACATTCACAGAACAATTAAGCACTCAGATTAATTCATATGATTTAATGAGACATCACCATTCATTGTCCAAGATCAATGCCCATGTTACTTATCAATTTTGCATTAAATGTGTATTGATGTTAAACCACATATCAACCATCTCAAGCCACTAATCAATGGTGAATAACAACTTATATACTATACAATTGCAAACTTCAATAAAAACCAATAGGAGCCAAATAGCAGCAAGTTTGGGCAAAAGAAAACTGGATTGAACAACAGAAAAAAAAAAATGCATATTAAGCCACAAAAAATCCAAAAAACAACACTAACAAAACAAGATGACTTATAAAGAAAAAGGAGGTCTCACAGAGGATTTCCAACATCAATGAGATTATTCAGTGCTGGAAATGGCAACACAGGTATTCTATTGAGCTAATCGTTGATCATCAATATCCTAACCCTAATTCTGGATCTCAATTTGTTTCCAATACATGTAGTACAAAGAAATTAGAAATGGAATATACCATATATAGGATAAGAACTTTGAAATGGAATAAACAAACTTAGATGTGAAGAAAATAGAAAAATACAAAGCTGATGAGAGCTACCTACAACCACCAAAAAATGCCTTAAATGAAAAACTCACATGCGATTGATTAATCGAAAAACACACACAAGAGGGAAAGCTTTAGTTCGGTTTCCAACACATGAAGGTTTTGGCCGATTTGGATTTCAAATGAGGTATGAAAATAGTAAGTTTTTGAGTCGGTTCATCTAAAACCGGCCGAATTAGCCGATTCACCGATCCGACCGTCAATTCTGATGGTTTATCGCCGATTTAAAGGCTACTCGACTCAAACGGCCAAACCGGATCAGATTAATGACCGGTTGACGGTCGAACCAGTCGGACTAGCTGATCCAGTCCAATTTTTAAAATACTGGAAATTTGGGATGTTTCAAATTTGGGAAAGACAAATGAGACAAATGAAAATTTTTCTTTTCTAAAATGAGAGAAATTTTGGAAAATCTTACAAGGGTCTCTAGTTCAGCTGGGTGAGGAAGTGAAGAGAGATGAGATAAATGTTCCCAAATGAGAGAGAGGAAAACTTTGAAATTAAAGGTGGTTGTCGGGCAAGTGTTTTTTGAGAAGTTTCATATTCAAATTTTTGTGTGTGTTTTTTTTTTTTTTTTTTTTTTTTTGGTAATTTCAATTAGTCTTGCTGACATGGAGGCTAGTCTATTGCTGAGCTATAGACATTGAGGGGCAAACTGGGCATAGAAAATGCAGTCAACACATAGTGCGCAATTCCCATATTATTTTGCCCATTAATGATTGCTTCTCATATTTCATATCTTGGGATCCGAAAAACGTATTATTTTCAAATAATAGGCCCAAAACACAAGTTTCCCTCAAATTTATTGGGTTGTAATGTTGTTAATCATTGTCAAAATCCTTAGAAACTGTAAGGATTAATTTTTCAGATTTTATATTTCTTAAATTTAAATGGAAAGACTGGAATTGAAAGTGAAGTTAAGTAAAAACAGCTGCACGCGAAGGAAGTTGGGATAAGAGTTACTTAGTCAAAGCACAAGCAGTCATGCTTTATGATACAAGCCCAAGCCCAAAGAAATGACCAGTCCAACTTACATGTTTCAAGAGGGTGTAAGTATTGGGATCATTCCAATTTAAGGGAAGAAATTGTTCATAGAAAAGTTAAGGAAAAATAAAAGGCAGTTCATTTTCTTTTATTGGATTCTTGGATGAAGAATGAGAGGAAAACAAAATCAATATAAAAAATAATCTATAAATTTTTTAAATATTTTTATTATATCAATTGGAAAGTAGACAAAGTTTGTAGATTTTCCTTTTTAAAACAGTTTTTTTTTATCTTTTTCTTTTATACTTCCTTAATAATATAATTAAAATATTTGTAAAATTAGTTTATAGTTGGAATGAGTTTTGAAAAATTAGGAGTCTCTTTGATAACTTTTTTTAGAATAATTTTTTATTTTTCTTAACAACAAAATATAAAAAGTATGTTTAGCAACCAAAAGTTATTTTATATTTTTAAATAACAAAAATGAGGTATTTTTAGATATTTTTTAATTATTTTTATTATTTTCACTTGTTTTTTGATAACTATTTTAAGAAATTATTATATTTATATGATTAAAAATAAAACCCTAGATGTAAAAATTATTTTTAAAATATATTTATAAATATTAAAAATAGGTTTAAAATATTTTAAGTTTTCAAACATATTTTTATTTTAAGAAAAATTGTAGTTAAAAACTATTTTTCATAGTATTTTTAAAAAAAGTTATCAAATGATTTCATTCACCCACGTGTCTTCCTCTAGTTGCTATATAAATGTCTCTTTTTAAAAAAAATAAAATGAAAAATAGAAAATGTAGCAAACCAAAAATTACGGCTAACCCTGTCATACTTACCTGGCCCCCACCAGGGTCTTCCAGTAGAAAAGGAAGTCAACATGCATAGCTTGAACCCGCAGCTTTTGAGATAGACAACCGTGATCATCTTAAATGCAGTTCACATCTTAGATTAGGTTCCAATTCAACTTCTAGTCATAATTTAATCTCTAAGCCCCTCATTAGTGATGGCAAATCTTATTGATCAAATATGTGCAACAAACTTGATCAAAATTGTAAAAGAAATAGAAGTCTTTGTCCAAAGGCACAATTTGGGGTGAATGTGAGCCTTGAATTGAAGAAAATGAAGCAAGGAATTTGACAAGGTTTTGATGTAGGGATTTATTTGGAGAGAGGTCCAAATCCATGATAGATCTAGAGCATTGGTTTCCATTAACAAGGTTTGGGATTTGCATTTACTAAGTGTGAACAAAATTATAGGCCTTTTGTTAAATGGGGATGGGAGTGTATCAACCCACCCAATGTCAGGTTTGGGATGGGATGGGAGAAAATTATTTGATTGGGACGGGAATGAGAGGGGGTGCCCCATACCAAACCCGCCCCATTGCAAACCCTACTCCTCATCTTCATTCAGAATAAAGTAATCCCTCATATGAAGAGATAAATCTTTCTCCTCATAAAGACAACCTTTTGCAAACCTCATTTATCAGGTATTAAATCGGTAAGCTCCAGGATAAGCTACTTTACCCTAAATCCATCATTCACTTACAAATTACTTTCAGATTCCAACATCTATTTACCCTACTTGATACTTCATATTAATGCATAATGAAAAAAGAAGTCCCCAGTGAATAACGCATAAATCACACATACAACTCAGAAAATAAATGGAAATTTTGGTCACTTTTCTGTTTCAAATATCTCCGCGGACCTCATCCTTGAAGAATCAAACAATCAGAGAGCCCAGTCTTCGTTCACCAACAAAATCTTCCCTTTTCTTCAAAATAATAATAATATGATAACACTTTACAAAGAAATCCAATCAGTAGAGAGTGGCTTAATATCCGCCTCTGCATGGAAACATACCATTGGTTTCTTTCTCTGTTTCCTCCTCAAAATAATCATTTTGTCTAGAATGAGCCAAGAGCAACAACAGCATCTTACTAATAATCCCAAAAATATAATAGGTTCAGTCACTATATGCTACAGCATGCATATACATAAGTTTGGCTGAAAACAGAACTTATTCAATTTGTATAGTCAATATGTACAACAACATACTGCATTGAAAGAATTACAGAATAAGACAAAAAATTAAAAATTAAATAAAGGTGGGGTGACCAGGCCTCATGGGTTCTGTTTAAAAATTCAAATGGAACTTGAATGAGGAAAGCATGACAAAAAACTAAAAACTACAGGAGCAATAAAAAATAAAAATAAAAATAGAAAACACTTACTAACATGACGTGGTACTTCATGAACTTCGTCCACTGTCCTCAACCATCATTCCTTTAAGACTCTTTGCCAACCAGATAGCTGTCTCCCTTGGGGAGACCTTATCTTTTCCAAAAGGTTTTAAAACAACAGCAAGTTCTTCCAGTCTACTTTGCTCCAGCAACTCTGCTGACAATTCTAATAGCCCTTCAAGTGCCTCTGCCCTCTGCCTAAAGGACTTGACATCCAGAGTTTCCTTTGCCGGTGTTTCATCTTCTGTCACAGGAGAACTAGGTTTTGTTGGCTCGGGGGAATCGGGATTTGGAACTGAAGAGGACGTGTTCCTTACATCCATTTCCTTAATGCCAGGAGTATCAGAAAGATTTGACTTCAAAGTCATGGGTTCCGAGCAATTTGTTGATTTCAGAGTGGCAGGAGTGCTCAGGTTTCTCATCTCCAACTCATCCCTTACTACATTTATTAGTTTTCCCACGTCCATATTCCTCTCCACAGTTTCAATCACTGGCTGCTCAACCCCAACACGGAAACTACTGTGCCGGATAACATGTATGACATCATCAAAAGCTGAAGGAAGATGGCCCGAGGCAGGCTTTTCAATTAACTGATTTTGCAAAATATTTCCTTTATCCGGCTGCAAATTCTTTTGGGCAGACAAGATGGAGGGAGTAGGAGGGGCAGGGGGAGCGGCAGTGAGAGCGGCAGTGGGAGTGGCAATGGAAGGGGCAGAGGGAGTGGCACTGGGAGGGGCAGTGGGAGAGGCAGCCAGAGGAGCGGTGGGAGTGGCACTGGGAGGGGCACTGGCGTCTGCTAGTGCTGACAAAAGTTCCCTTACAGTAAACTTGTCATCACCACTGGATGAAGAAGTAAGGTTCGACTCTGTCACTGTTTCTGGCCTAATAGACCTGCCCAAAGAGGTGTCATCATTACAAGCAAATACTTCTCTGGAGACTGGAGATGGGTGCTCTGTAACTGCACCTGAACTCACTTTCTCACCACAAATAGTAATATCCTCAGGATCTTGAACAAAACCAGAGCTCTCAACCAAGCATTGTACAGATTTGTTATCTTGCCCATGGCTTTCATCTGACACAAGAGAGCAGGTGGGTGGACATGATTCTAAGTTTTCAGTGCGGGTACCTCTATCATGTTCAGGAGGTATTTGCTCTGCCATGTTAACAAAAGGAGTTGTTGCATCATCACAAAGCTCAAACCCTTGAATTGACACTGAAGATGAGACAGAATTGCTGCTATCTGTCTGCATTCCTTTGGAAGCTCCTGCCAGAGCCTTATGAGACTGTTGTATAATTTCTCTTGATACATGCATAGCACGACCATTTGGCACCAAATACTGAGTTTTATGAGGTTCTTGAGTTATCTCACTTGGACCTACCTTCATGACATTGTTCGTTTGGTTTGGAACATCAGGCCCCACTTGCCTCATTCTCCCTGGAAATGAGGATCGCCTCACCACATTTGATGGGGGTGTTCTTTGTCGAGGCTTAGCAGGAAGCCCATCTTCAACAACTTGTTTTGAGGGACCAGGCAGAGGAATACCATCATGTCTGGGTTTAGTCTTTGGAGAGGGATCAAACATAGGTAACTGCATAGATAAATCATGGAATTAAATGATAAGTTCGAAATATAAAACAAAAGTAAAACAAAATACTTTTCAAGTTATACCTGGTGCTTTAAAGGATGTGATCCCTGAATCCGTTTTGCAGAATCAAAGCCTGCCTTGGTTGGGATTGAAGTTGGAGCATCTGCATTAGACTTGAAACCAGGAGAGACCATAATGAGTTTGGGAACTTTGAGTGATGCTTCTGTGTTTGCCTTTTGGGTTGACTGACCTCCTGGCTTCATACGGTTGCCTCTCATTGGAGAACTATTTTCTCTAACTTTTCCTTCTTTTAGAGCCATCCAAATATTTTTAATTGTTTTTGGTTGCTTTGATTCAGCATTTAATCCATGCTCATCATGTGAGGGTTTCAGTACCTCTTGCTCATTCATTTTGACAGTGCACATGTTGGCTCCATTTTCATCACTGGGTGAGGGCTGGTCAGAGCCAACTTCATCATCAACAGATCCCAAATCTGTGTCATTGGCTTTATTATCACAGTTGATAACCATTGCTGAGATGTTTTTCTCACTTGAAAGCAAACTATCTTTGTCACTACCAGAACTATTACTGCCTTGGCTTTCAGCCATGTTCTTACGAGAATCACGAGTAGTAGATATAGGCTTCTCTAAGGAATAGGCAGTAGGAGGATTGAAGGATGATCGATATTGATCAACATAAGGCTGTAGATAGGGGTGTTTTAAAATCTCAGATGCCTGACAAAAGTCCAAATCCAGATTGTTAGAAGATATTGCAGGAAAAGAATCCTCAAGAGTTTATAAGTGATGTTTTGTAGAAGCTTACACTTGGTCGATGCTCAGGGTTCTTTCTCAGCATGCCCTTTATAAGTGTTTTCCTGCATGCATATAATATTATCAGATCAGTTATAATCTTAGACACTGTATATCCAATGCTATATTGAAAAAGAAGAAAAGGATGATCTCTCTCTCCCCCTACCCCCTCTTGTCATGGCAGTGTGTCAATCCCCATTAATAAGATTTTCATTTGCCTCTCTATTAACACAGCATCCTAAACATGAAACACTCAAATTCCAAAACCTATAGACATACATACATGCGTATATAATATATGTAAATCATGCTCATCATCATAATCATGCCCTATGACTGCTGAATTAGTTCCCTGGTTGCCAAATATTCAAAAATAACAGAATAAGAACTGCAAATTGTTTAAGTGTAACAGAGGAATCCCCTTCCATTTCTAACTAGGCTCTCTATAAATTTCATTGAAGGAGAAGTTAAATGAGAATATAAATTGTTTCATACAGGATGACAATCAGTACTAGGACAGAATCCAATAAGAAAAGGAATGCAAAACTTGGTATATTTCTAGCCATGCAAGTTCCCTTGAGATGAAAGGAAAAGAATGAAGGAACTAAAATAAGCTCCACCAAGACCTTGTCCCCACTATTTGGAATTTCAAAATTTCTTCCAGTGTTTTTAGGGTGCATGTGAGGCTTCTAGATGACTCAGAGCACTAAACTTTGCTATGAGATGTGACAAAAAGGTACCCATTTGTTAATTTCCTACAAACCATAATCTGCCGAATATACACATGGCTATAAACAGATCCAGAGATATTTAATCCATCCTAAATTGTGGGATAATTGCACTCCACCTCCTATTGTTGTACCTACCAAAAAAACATGCGACAAGGCACAAGCAAGCCCCAAACTGAAAAAGGAAAATTGATGAATACAACTGAAAAAGGAAAATTGATGAATACACTGTAATTTTGTAAGTCATGGTTAAGCACTCAAATTAAACATAACTACTTCTTCTCTGTCTACAAATACGTTTATTTTTCCCAGTTAACTATTAGGTCATTTAAAATTTTTAGGCACAAGTCAATAAAATCCTTTTTAATATAAGCAATTTCAAGAAGCATGATAGAGCATAAAGTTTTTTTTATTTTAATGAAACGGCTTTAATTTTTAAACACCTGACCACCAACTAGGCAACTGCCTCATCACCATCAACCACCTTAGTTATAATGCAGGAATCCAAGGCATGGTTACCTGGTTAGACAGAGCAGTAGCTCTAGGCATTGCCTAGTTGCTGCACAGACAATAGGATATATTCCAGAATCTCTTTGCATATCAAGCACAAAAGAAATTCAATCTTAACAACATAGAGACTTACAAAGAAGGGGAATAGCATGAGGGCAAAGGACCAATAGAAGAACGGTTTATTTTACTTATTAATCCAGCCATATCCTGAAACCAGATGTAGAATGCCAATGTTAGAATACAAATAAAATGGAGTAAACAGTTTCAGAATTCATATTCGGGTGATAACAAATGAAAAATCACATATAAAGCCTTCGTGGACAAGATGAGGCTGTATGAGACATAATTAAGAATTTCCAAAGTGGATTAACATTAATATGGAGTATCATGTAAAAGCATGGTTTTGAAAGGTTCAAGGTATAGGCGCAAGGCACAATACAAGGCAAGCACTAGAGCAAATTGCAGCACAAAAAAAATTCTATTTTGGATCAATTTTATAAAATATGATCCAAAATTCAATTCAAGCAATAAAATATTCTAGATTGCAAGCATTTACAAGAAGCATCCAACAAAAAAATTAATTAAATTATACAAATTTTCAATATGCAATTAGAAATTTCAAGAATAAAGGTGTCAAAAAGGAAAAAAGAAAATAGTCAAGGCATGTGCCTTGGGCAGCAAGGTGCAATAGCTAGGGAGTCATTGCACCTTCGGCCCAAGTGTGCCTTTAACAACTCTGGAAAAGGTACACAGTTGCAGGATCTAAAGCAGGTTTGCTTTTTTAAGGTACATCTTAACAAGCAGAAAACACACAGGATGAACACATTTTTCAAGTCTACAGAAAGCGTGAACAGATGTTTTACTAAATTCTATGCCAGTGAAAACACCCCCACCACAAATATAGAAGGGCAAAGCCATATTCAGGTGATAGGGACAATTCATATGCCCTTGGGCCACATGGAATATCACAAATTCCTTGGAGCACATCAAATTACAATTTTACTGTCCTGTTGATTGATATAAAGATGTATTATTTACCAAGAGAAGAAAGAAAACTAAATACCAAGAAAGTTAAAAGGCCAAAAAAAAAAAAGGTTACATGAGAGTGAATAGCAAGTGTTGAAAATATAGAGCAAGCTCCTGTTCAATCTTAACCAACTTAAAAAAGATATTATAAAATTCTATATTGTATTAACACATTCTAAGGACCAGTTCCTTGAACCATGAACAATGCTTACAAAATATAATCTTAAATCACAGGAGACAAGATGAAGTACAAGAACTATGTGAAATCTTACAAAAGCCTTAAATGCAGGGCGATGAGCAGCCATCTCATACATACAGCAACCTGATCAGCAATGCAAAATTTAGCCACAAACAACTGCAGATCCATAAATATCACCAGACACTATGAAAACACATACCTAGAGACCAGATATCAGATTTGAAGCCATAAGGAATATCTGCAAGAAGTTCAGGACACATGTAATTGGGAGTTCCAACTACCTGTGCACATAGGTAGGAAATGAACAGGTGAGTGTGTCTCATTGCTCAAATTTACCAAGTCCATGAATATCAACAGGACAAGCACAGGCAAGATTTCATCTCGTATAAGAAACATCTAAGCACTCTTAAGTTCTAACATAACCTTAGCTGATGATTTTTAGTTGTTTTGAAGTTAAACTTTTTTATTTCAAAAAAAAATATAATTACTAGGCACAACATTTCAGCATTATAAAATTGAAACTAGGATAACAACCAAATAGAATCATATTTTCAATCTGTATAACAATATGAAGCATATAAGAACTTCAATTATTTTAAAGTAACCAAGGAACCCAGGAAAAAAGGATCAGGAGAAATGCATATTCAAACATACCAAGCAAAGGGAAAAGATAAGCACATATCATATTATGAAATTTTGGGCAAGAGTATGGGTAAAGCCTAAAAAAATGAAAAAAGGGTATTAAATCTGGATTCGTGTCAGGAGGTTCAACTACACGCATTTTTTTTACTCACCAATAACATATTCAGATCGTGATGAATACCTTAATTTGGTCTTGATTGACTCAAGAGAAAGCATAATTTCCTTGATATAGTATGGTGACTTTTAGGGGGAGAAAAAAAAAACAGAGTTACCAGAAACACATTAACGTGATAAACCATCTGTATTATGAAGTGCAAACAACCATGAGAATGGAGGAGAAACAAGTGAATCTCCAATCTTGATAGTCTTACATCAGGATTAACATTAAGCTCCTATGTTTTACTTTCACATGATTGTACTATGTGGACATAAACAAGACCAGGTCCTGTTGAGCATATAATGTGCAGTGATCAAGTTTCAGTTAATGAAACAAAATTAGGGGTAGTGCCCAGGATAGAACAATAGAGAGGCATTTAGAATCAGAACGTTTTAAGAGAAATAGCATGAACTAAGTGTAGGAAACTATATTTTAGCAAAACTAGACATAGAAAGAGAAAGTAGTTAAGATTGGGAACCAATTGATAACAACGAGTTTACCATTTTCATTATCTAGGCTTTGGTACACCAAATTAAGAAGAGGCTGAAGAGGCATCAACAATGGATTTAGAGTATGAAGAGGGCATATAGAGCTTCAAAGTGTATGCAATAAACATCTAAATCTATAAGTGAACTTCTGGCTGGGCTCTTGTGAGAGAGAATGTTGAGCAATTAAAAAGCATGTTTATAAAATAGGAATGAATGATTGTTGAAATAGATGGATGAATTACATGACATCAAAGTGGAAAACTAGAAAATAAGTGCATTTGTAAGAAGTTAGAGATAGCACCAATAAGCGACAGGATGGGGCAAGGTGCTGCAAGGCCAAATCCCCAAAAGAGGGCATGAATTGATTCGTAGTGAGGGAAAACCTCTCTCTCTAGCCATGCTTTATGAGAGTAATGTTGAGCAATAAAAAGGCATGTTTATAAAATAGGAATGACTGAATGTTGAGATGGAAGTATGCGTTACAAGCCATGAAAGTTGAAACCAGAGATAAATAAACTTGCAAGAAGTTGGAAACAGCATCAATAAGAGACAGGATGGGAAAAGGTGCTGCAAGGCCAAAACCCAAAAAGAGGACATGGATTGATATGTAGTGTGGAAGATATCTCTATATATGTATATTGAGGTATGAAACCAGATTCATGTAACCACCCTATATAGTTGGGAATCTAAGGAGAAAGGCTATGGTGAGCTGAACACAGAAAGGTTTGAAGTACAAACCTACAAAATTAGAGACCTTTAATTACAAACACAATAGAAAAACTAAAAAACAAGTGAAAAAAGTCTCTTTATATTAATACTGGTAAATCTCATTACCATTCATCAAATATAGTTATTAAATTCCCGAAAAACTATAAAAAAAAAAAAATGCAATTATCGCTACTAGAGCATCATAGATACTGCAAGTAATAACACATCTCTCTTGTGTAGAAAGTGCATGGATTTATCAATTAAGCTTTAGTCTTACATATAGGTATTGTGAGTTCTCAATCATCTTTTCGTTTATAGTTTTATCCTCAACAAATATATGATCTTCTACTAAGTGAAATAAATGACTTAATAAATAAAGATATCTTAATAAAGAGAACATAGCATGAAATGTACTACATTATAAGAGAAATAGAACGTCAACATTGAAAAGTGAAAATTGTGATTTGAACATATAGCACTTACTGAAGAAGCCAAGTCATCAGCCTTCAAAGTTTTGGCAAGTCCAAAATCCCCTAGGTACAAACAAGACATGAACAAGATAAATCAATAAATAACATTTAGCTGATAAAGTCCCAAATGGATGTAAAATGGGGGAAAAATTCAATAAAACAACATGATAGTTGATCAAGTCCAAAATCGATGTAAAATTTGTTTCAACTCACTGACAGTGATTTAGATTGACTCACCAAGGCGGACATCCTTATCTTTGGTAAGAAAGATGTTGGAACACTGCCAAGAGAATGCTAAAAAGTGAGTCTTATAGTCTTTAGTGATAAAACAACCATCTCAAATAAGCATTCATTTTTACATACTTTAAGATCCCGGTGTAGAACATAATTTGAATGCAGATATTCGACAGCCAATAATAATTGCGCAAACCATTTGCAAAGTTTCTGAAAGTGGTCACAATATCAACATAGTCATAACCAAAAGGAATCATAGGCTGACCAAGCAGCAAAGTAGAGAAATGAACAAGAAAGTGCAATGCTAGATACAATCTCAAACAAGATGACTAAATATCTCCAGTTATTATCAAAACTACCCCTGCCATATAGTTCGTGATATGTATTTTGGGAGAATCAAATTTCCCAATATGGAAGCACATACCTCCTCAGGAAAGTAGGCGCCATTCGATTTTTTCATCAATTCTGCCCTGTTAAAGGTAAGCAAGGAAAAAATGTAAAAAACAAAAGTATACCTAATGTTTTGGATTATAATCATATAAATGAAGTTTCAAGTTCTTTATCTGCTTTTTTTTTTTTTCCTTTTTACAACAAACTCACATGTCTCCTCCTTCACAATATCCAGTGACAATGCAAACATAGCAACCCTGCATTCCAACCCAAAGCTCTCGATTCAGTACAAGGTCGCATTGACAGCAAAAAATTCATCAAAAAACTAGAATTTCCAGGACCTACCTTCTCTACCCATGCTTCCTTAAATTCAACAATGTAAGGGTGTTGGATTCTCGCAATTAGAGCCATCTATACTCCATATTGCCAAAATGTAGGGGAAAAAAAACACAGACCAAATAAGCGAAAACACAATCAATAAAACAAAAGGCAAACTGAAGGATCGCCAAAGGCATTGCATGACCAGCATTTTCAAACTGTGTTCCCGGAAAAACGGCAAAGCGAAGCAAGAAAATAACTTCCAAAACACAAACCAAACAGCGCCTAATGAAACCTACCTCCTGATGAGCAGATCTCCGGCACCTCTCCGTTTGTCGTGCCAACCTGATCTTCTTCAATACATACCTGAAAATCGAACCACTCGATCACTCCAAAACCAAACCATCTCATTACAAACTCACCAAAAATTCATAGATTGCGCCAAAAAAAAAATCATAAAAATACTTCTTCTTCTCCGATTTGTGATTCACAAGAATGGCAGCCCCGAACGCTCCGCGGCCGATCTGCTCCATGATCTCGTACTGATCCATTCGAGACTCCATGAATCCGGATCCACAACCAACCAACAAGATCAATGCCAAACCAGAAAAACAAATCCAATTTCTACATCACATCATCTTCCACTCAAATTACAAAAATCACATCATTTTCCCTCTCAAATTACACTGAATGCATCCCAAATGAGCTCATTTCAAATCCGAGTTTGATCACCAAAACAGCAAAAGCGCCAGTCTCTCTCCCCTCTTCTACGTCTCTCCAAAACAAAGCGCTTTTGGAAAAACAAATAATCATAATAATAAAAATACGCAAACGATTTTCTTTCTATTATTTTGTGGATTGAGTGTATATAATAACTGAAGAGTGTGGTCAGTTAACCAGAGTTCAGTACTTGAGTTAGAAGTGAGCTTTGAGTGTATGTATAGACCAAAACCATAGAGAGAGATCGTGGGGATGCTTCGTGGTATGCCGACAGGACCAGCTGGGCCGCGAACTGTCGAGGGTCCGTTTGGCTTTGAGATTCAGAAAACGTGTTTTTGGGGAACGATTTTTGGTATTATGTTGGTTTTTATGAGATGGACGCATCTGAGTTTTTTGGTATGGGTCGCTTTTTATGGTTTCTCTTTTTCTGAACGGACAGTGGGGATGAAGTAGGAAAGTTTGGGTCCGGTAGGGTGTAAAAAACGTGTTTGGCACTTCGCAGTACGCCTTTTCTCATTTTTCCGCCAATTTGGTTGAGAATGGGTGTTTTTAAGAAAGCTTCTGATGTCTTTTCACCTTTTTTTTATTTACAAAAAATAAATTTCAATAATTAAAATAAATGTTTTTTTCTAAAGCAACAATATTTTATTTTCAAAAAATAATTATAATAATAATATTCTTCAAGAGTAGTTTCGAAAATGTCCTAATCACGTGTGTCTCGATGTTATTTCCATTTTTGTTCTTATTTCTAAATCATTCAACATATTTAAAATATAAGAATAAAAAATAAAAAAGGAAATAAATTCAATTCTTATGAAAGTTAAAATACAATTATATTATAATTTGAATTCTAAATCGGTTTTTGAGAAAGTGTTGCGATTTTTAAATATTTTATAAAATATTGCTTTTGAAAATAATATTATTTAAATAAATAAATCCCCTACTTGACGTATGTAAGTAAATAAGCTGCATGTGGACAATTGACGAAAATATTGGTTGGGCAGAGGAAGGAGAGAGGTTATGCTTGAAGATGGAAAAATAGCAGTGAGTCTTCTTAAAAAAGAGAGATCAAAACACTGCAGAGAATTGTAGTACACAGACAATGTAGGGGAGAAAAGTTGGAGAGAGGACTAAAAGACTGTGAGATGAAATCTAATTTTGACTTTTGAGAGACCAGTAGCAATTAAGGATAGGAACCATGGGGATGGCAGTGGTTGAGCAATAATGTAGGGATATTTTCCTGGAAGGGCCTGTTTTCCACAGGAAATGGGAAAGATTATTGCAGAAATATTTCTATTTTAAAAAATATATATCTGTATTAATTATATTATATTGTTGAATTATTTTAATTATTAAAGTATCTGGTTTTTCAAATATGCCATACATAAAATCTTAATGCATATTAGGTAATTATTTTTCAGAGCAGATTATTATTATTCAGAATTTAAAAAAAAAAAAAAAGTTTAATAATCAGAAAATTATTTCTATTTTTGTTTTTATAAATAAAAAACATATTATATTTAGATAATTATTTTTAGTTAGTTTAAGTTATTTTCATTTGATTTTTAGTTATTTTCGTTTATTTTTTAATAATTATTTTAAAAAAATAATTATATAAACATATTAAATGATTAAAAATAAAATATTAAATATAAAAATTATTTTAAAAATATATTTTTTTTAATAGAATTTCGTTCTATAGATATCAAAAAACAATTTTTAAGAATTGTGTTCAAAATCGATTATCAAATAGAAACTTGATATTAAAAGAAAAAAAAACTTTATTTTTAGAAAATAAATTTTAACAAATTATAATTTCTTTGGAAAAGGGATCACGCAAAGATTTTATTCCTATGATTTGTTAAGACTAATAAAGTTGATATTTATTTCATTTGTTGTAATCATCAAATAAAGACCCAATAATTTTCATCCATCAATGGTATCTTGTTGTAATTATTAATGGCTTTTTGTAATGGTGATTATTAGTGGTACATAGTATGAATTTAATGAGGTGGTAGGAGAATGGGGGGAGAGTAGAGTGGGTGGATGGATAGGTCCATCAATTTAGTCAGTTTCGATAGAACCACTGGCATACGAATTATGAGAAATTTGAGTTAATTATTGTAAAGGTGTCAACGAAGATAACCAACAAATTGAAAGGGTTCATGGACACGCTTTTTCATGTCAATTTTAAGTTGGAAATGGCTCAACCACCTTTACCCAAAACAAACAACAAGCTGTCATATATACTTTGTAAAATTTTTGTTGATGTTTTCTAAAATTTGTTTCTTAAAATATTTTTTTATTTTTTATTTAAAATAAGTCTCAAAAAAATATGATTAAATAGGATTTTTTTTTTTTAATTTGACGAATATAACTTCTACTTATTATTTAAAAATTATTATTTATTTTACATTATTTTTAAAAATTATTTTTAGATAACAACATCTAAACAATATTATAAATTTTTTTAAACAATTTTTTATTTTGAAAAGCAAAAAAAAAAAAAAAAAAAAAAAAAAAAAAAAAAATTTAAATCACACCACGAAACGAGGTCTTAGGAATTGGGGATAACCATAATATAAAATAATTTAAAGAAAAATAATATATAACTAATATTTAATATAATTTAGGGATGTAAGTGCATGAATAGAGTCTCAACTTGAACTCTTGTAATCCTCAAAACAAAATTCGAGTTCCTTAATTACCTCGTCAAGAAGCTATAAAGAATAAATGAATCGAAATTCAACAATCAAATGAATTTTAGACAAAAAGAATTTATATCATAAATCATATATAATGTGCGAGAGTTTGAGAGATTTTAGAGAGAGAAGATCCTAATATATTTGTAAAAAAATAGGAAGTGCCGTTGAAACATCGGAGGAGTCTCTTAGCAACACGCTACTGAAAATGTTCACATGTTACACGTCACCCCAATACTTGATAGTGATTTTATAAAATGATTTTAATTTTAAAATATTTTTTAAAAAAAAATAGATATTTAATAAATTTTAATAAATATTTTAAATTTTTTTTATAAATAATTTATAATATTAAAAATAACTTATAATGTTTTCTTTTTTAAATATTTAGGATGTGTTTGACGATAAATTTAGGAAGTGTTTTTAATCTTTTTAAAACTTAAAAAGTTTTATTTTTCAAATATAAAACAGACTAGAAACACTTCATAAAATACTATAAAACGCACTTTCGTTTAACAGTGATTTTAGAAAATATTTTTAGTATTTTTAATATTTTAAAATTTTTTATCTTTCAAGTATTAAAAATATTATAAATAATTTTTAAAATCACTTTCAAACATTCTTATAGTGTGTTTGACAATAATTTTATGAAATGTTCTCAATCTTTTTAATACTTTTAAAATAAAAATTTTTAAGTATTAGAAAAGTTAAAAACATTTTTTAGAATTAGTACCAAACACACTCTTAGAATATATTTGATAGTGATTTTATAAAATATTTATAACGTTTTTAATATTTGAATGATAAAATTTTTTAAGTATTAACCTACTTGAAATTTTTTATTAAAAAAACTCTTTTCAAGTGCTAATAAGACTAGAAATACTTCCTACAATTATTGTTAAACAAGCTTTTAATAAATGTTTTTTCATAAAAACACTTTTCAATAATATACTTTCATAAAAAACACTTTGAATAAAATCACTATCAAATACCCTCTAAATAAAGCTTCATCGTGTTAATGTTTGGACAAAGTACGAAATGATAAGTTGTTTGTTTTTATGAAGTGTTAAATATTAAATTTATTTAATATTAAGGATTAAATTTTTTTTATATAATTGATTGTTATATTTGTTCTTAGTTTAATTTAAAAACTAATAATTTGAAAAAAAATAAAAAATATTTTTAAATATAATAATTTAAATTATGATAAAAAAAATGTATAATGATTAAGCATTTAAATACTTAAGAAATAAGATATTAGTAATTAGACAGTAATTAAATTTTTTAATTATGATTGGTTGCTAAGAAAATATTAGAAGTTTTTAAATCAACACTTGTTTTCATATATTGTACCTTTGGAATATGTGTCTTATCATTGAAATTAATTTATTAATTTTTGGATTTTTAATGTGGGAAAGAGTATCAAATTCTAACTTTAAAAAAAAAAAAAAAAGTGATTCGAATTATTAATTCTAATAAATATGTTGTGGAGTTTTTATTAAAAAATGATAATAGTTAGATTATTTTGGTTTTTTATATTATGAGAGGTTGAATTTTAAAAATTTATGGTAAATATATTTCTAATTCAAAATTTATTATCTCAAAAATTTATATTTAAATTAAATATTACTTTTCATGCCCTAAAACATAATTCTCTTTTAAATAAAAATAAAAATATTTCCCAACGAGCATTAAAAAAAATGAAGATAAATCCTTATGCAAGTTACTTTCTAAGGACAATAAAACCAGACTATCCTGCGGTGACTGAATGAAGCCTTAATAGAATGCCTTTTTTGTCGAAAGGCAAACAGCGCCCCTGTTAATGTTCCGGAGTCAAAAATGTTAATTTGAGAGAGGTCCAGTCCATCGTCTCGGCAAATCAACGTCATGCGTACGGCGTCGTTTCATCTACAGATCCCAGCCCTCCCCTACATTAAAACCTACCACCTGTAGAATTGTTGACCAAAGAGCAACGCAATCCAGCAAGTTGACAATTCATCGAATCAATGATTAGTGTATGTATCCATTCGCAGTATAATAAGGTGCAGCAATGCAGCACAGTGTCCGGGCTATTCTCAGCCACGTGGTTTGCCTCCATTGCTAATGTGCGCGACGCAGGGTGTGACTGAGTGGATTCGCAACTGTCAAATGATAACATGCACTAGGTGACACGCTGGGGGTTTTTGTTTTGGCTCGCCGGAGTTCCCTCGGTGGAGCCCTCCTAAGGGTTTGGTGCAGTCTGGTAATGCTCCGGCAAGTGCTGGATTTGGCTACCATGCGCACATGCAGTTCTCGGAAAACGACGCGGATAACTTGGGGTGAGTCCTTTGGTGGTCTGCGGTGGCGCCGGACCCACGGCTTTGCCAAATGCTAACGTGCTCAGTCAGATGTATGTGCCCAAAATTATTTTCTAGAAAATCTAATTTTAAAATACTATGATTTGTTTTGTATAATGTTTACGTTTTATTTCTACGTGTTGGGGTATGACTTCCTCCTATCCTTTTATTTTTTAAAAATATCTTAATTCTATTTAATTTTATATATAAAAAAAATAACTAAGAGTAAATTGTAAAAATCACCTTTATACTTCATCTCAAATAAATTATACCTAAATATCAAATAAACTCTTTTATTAAAAAAAATTTAATTAGAATTTGATAAAAATACTTGTATCATGATCAAGTATATAATTGCACAAGCTCATGTTAGGGTGAGTCCAATTTGCCTACATCCCTGTATGAGTTTTAAAATTCCAATGGATTTTCACAAATGCCTCAAGTAATCCACTTCACTTAAAAAATACTTTTTATAAGATGAATAAAAGATAGATTGAAAAACTTCAATACTAGTAAAGCAAGTTGAGCTGACAACACAATGGAAAGTTAGGATTGGCTTGAAGGTGTGCTAGAGATTCACAAGTTGAGAATTGATTGCACTAAAAGGGCTTTGAATGAGAAAATATGATAGGTAAGCAATTGATGGATCAAGGTCTTTTCTTTTGTAAAACTCTTAAACACTTCGATATATAGGTGAACAACTCCAAAACCCTAAACTGATCACTTGGGCTCGACCAATTGAATAACTAGTTAAATCAATTAATTAATCATTAGACATTAAATGCCTTAACATATGATCATTGAGGCTTTGGAGCTCAATCGATTGAACAACTAGTTCCATCGATAGAGATTCCTACTTTAATCAATAAAAACAACATTTTCAAAGTCCTTAGTGCATGAAATGTACCTTAACCAATTAAGCTCAATCGGCTCCTTGTTACCTTGATTGGTTCCATTGTAAATGCAGAAAAAGATCAAATAGTGTTAGAAAGCTTTAAGAAAGCTTCCAAAACAATAAAATGCCCTTTAAAACAATTTTTACAAGATTTGAGACTTTGATTTAATTAAATAAAAAAAAACACACACACACACACACGAAGTCATTCAATTTTATAATTATGTAATCAATTCAAAATAAGTGCATAAAAAAAGTTTTAAAGACTAATTGCACTAACAAGTACAACCTTACATTAGTTCCTAACTCTAGATGAATTTTCAGTAATCTCAAATCTTTATAGACCATAATCTTCTATTGAATAACCATTAACTTTCTTGATAGCTTGAAACAACTTAACTAATCCATTGGTAAACTTACTCTTATTTAGTTATCATCAAAATTCAATTAAGAGAAATATTGGCTAACACTTTGCTCTAGCTTTTTATTTTTATTATTATTATTATCAAATGTAATATCATTTTTAGTTTTTGGTCAAACTATATACTTTAAGACATTACCAAATGCATCCTTACTTAATTATTAAATTATTTTTTTAAATAATTAAAATAAATTCTTTTTACAATAATTAGTTTCCATTTTAATAAGGGATAAAAGAAGTGATAGAAATAATTAATACAATGGTACCTTCCAAGTATTTGTAGTTTACAATATAATTTGAATGAGAATTGTTTTCTAAAATAAAATAGCCAAATTTAAAACAAAAAAGAAAAGAAAAGCAATTGTAATGTGATTTAAAAATTGTTTTAGACATATTTTCTATAAATATATTTTTTTATTATTATTATTTCGAGTCCAACCACTTTATCAATTACACAAAATCCGAGAAAATGTTTATTGTTTTTATTTTAAAGAAAATAATTTTATTTGGATATAATTAAATCATTTTTCTTTCACAATAATTTTTAAAATTGTTGATAGAAAAAATTCAATGGTCATGGAAATTTATGTCTGCTAAATTAGGAGAAGGGAATTTGTGATATTATTTGAAAACCATGGCACACTGTATGTTTTTCTATTTGAAACTATTTATCTCATTGCTATTTTTATCACTTCCCTATCCAATGATTTGTGATTATATAATAAAATATATTTTTTTACGTGTGAAGTTTAGTTAATCCTTCTTAGTTTAGTTATCCAAGACGGGATGAATTGAGTAAGATCAATTTTAACGAAGTTTAAACTTAATGTAATGGATGTAAATGCTTATGATAATTAATATAAGCAATAAATTTGACAATAATTGAAATAGAGACAAGGGAAGAGAGTTGTAAATATTATTTTATAGTGATTTGGTATGATCCCGACCCATGCCCACTTTTCTCAAACTCTAACAAAGACAAGGGTTCCATTATTCTAAAACTTCAATTTAAGCCTCAACTTGTATTATTAGATTATGATTATAATACTCCATTACAATTCTTTTGCAAGTGAATAGGCTCACTTTAATATCACTCTTGAGATTTTCAAAGTGAAAGAAAGAATCAAAGTAATCTCAATTTATAAGATTATCTCACAAAATATGATAGAAGTTAGGATTTAATCAAGGTATACTAAAAAAGGTTTTTGCTAAGTAAGCAATAAATGTACTAGTTTTTTATATCATAAATACAATTTGATTGGTCCTTGATTTATTGAGGTTCTACCTTAATCAATTGAAACATCATTATGCTAATATGAACCTAATCAATTAAACCAATTCCCCTTGTACTTGATGCTTTTTAAAATGATTTTATAAGTTTTAAGGTCAAATTATCAATGAGAAATGACAACTAAGCTTTCAAAACACTTTATAAACCCTTTAAACATGATTTTGAGATTATTTAAACTCAAATTTCATTTAAAGTATAGATTCATCCAATTTTTGGAATTCAAGCTCAATTTAAACAAGTTTCAAATGAGTTTGAAAACTTTTAAGTGCTTGGGATTTTCAAAACAATCCTAGTGTACCATGAAACAATCTTACGTGAGGTTCCATAGGGTCTTGAATATGTATGTCGAAGCCTTCATTGATTTAAAATTGTTCATGCTTGATGCTTGATTAAATTTATTAAAAATTGAAATAATAAGCTTAATGAAATCATTAGTGTTATTAACTTTATTTTGTTATCATCAAAGCTTGAATAGGAAAAAATTTGGGCTAATAAAAATACTTATTAAATACTAATATAAGAATTATTTTCACTAATTCCTTTGATTATTAAAAGTGATTTTCAAGCATTCTTTAGATTATTAAAGGTGATCTTCGTCAATTTGTCAAACGCTTATTTATAAAGAAAATGTATTTTTAAGTATTAGAAAATATTTTTAATTTTTTTAAGTCTTTTTTTAAGATAGTTTTCAATTTTAATTTTATCAAGAAATTGATACGATTCAAACCAAAGTCATAATTTTTAAAGAGCAATATTGATAATGTAAAAATTATAAAAAACACGAAAAACCTTTTTACATGACTTAAAATGGAGTTTTAACGAGAAATAACATTTTCTTAATTTTCATATCAAACTTTTTATTTTTATTTTATTTTAAGTTTTTGGAGTAGCCTTTGAGCAAAATTAGCCAGCAAGTCCAACGAGGTCTATCTCTTTTTAACTCATCCAGAATCGTACAAGATACTCATTGGTGATCTTTAGAATCTTACTTATAAAATCAATTTAAGCATTTGAAACAAGGCATATGTAAAATTCATTATTAGAGCCCTCACCTAACTCTACTAATTAAATGTTTATTCATGCACTTGGACTGTCGCAATGAAATCAAGGACAGCTCATCTGCAGCCACTTGGAAGCAAGATGACATGTGTGTGACCCAATCACAGACATGATTATTTAAGATGGAAAAATTGTACCATATAAAACCAATCTCCGGCTGTTGCTTACAAACTAATGTGATAATTATGAAAGTGCAAGTGTGGAGAGTAATGGAGAGTATGCCACTAGTATTCATGACCACTTTGGATATATATCATACAACAGTTAAAAAGGTAGGTATACATCCCAAATGAGAGGAGCTAGCCAAAGTCCCTAGTGGAGTTTGAAAGTGGGCCACTGTCAATCATATTCGATAAAAAATTAGGAAAGGGGGTTAACATTTTAATAAAAGTAGCAACAATGGAATCTTTGACGAGGGAAGATGTATACTCATATAATATAAAATTGTACAGGAGAGTTTCACTATCATGTGCATGGCAGAGCCTCTGCCATGTTCCTATCAAACTTGCCCCTGATTTGGTGCGATTTCAGCAACGTGGTGGTCCTTTGCCTGCACCTTAAGTTATAAACACCACATGCCTCCAATACTTATTATGACACATTATTATTATTTCTGTTTTTTTTTTTCTTTCCTTTTGAAATATCAACCTTGTTAAAAAGAGTAATATGGTGTTTATTTTTTTACCCATTTAGTGAAAGTAATTTGTTTTTAGAGTTTATGTTTTTTTTTTTTTTTTTTTTTGTGATTTATTATAATTTTTTAATTGAATTAAAAAAAATCAAAATTTTAGTTTATTTTAAATAAAAAAATAATATATACATAATTTTTTTATTTTTTAATATTTTATGAAACATTATTTAATTTTAATTTTCATTTAAAATTAAGTAAAAAAATCAAACCTCATTTAAAACAATATTTTAGAAAACAATTTTTAAAAAATAATTTTTAATAATAAGTTTTATCAACAATCCTTTTTTGAAAAATATTTTCAATGTGATTTTTATGTTTTCAAATATTTTTAAAATCAAGTCCTATACATAATATTTTATTTTCAATTATTTTTCATATTAATACAATTATTTTAAAAAATAAAAATAATTAAAATATATTTTCAGAAAACATCATATTTTTAAATAATTCTCAAAAACATGTTTTGAGACAATTCACGGTCAAATGTGTTCTCATCTTATTTTATTTTCAAAAACAAAAAATTGTTGTTGAGAGAGGTTTCAAATGTAGCCCAAAACTCTTATTGAAATATCGATCTCCTTTCATAAATTTCGTGTTATGATAATGTATGTTGGGTATTTTTACAAAGGACTTAAACATTTTGTTTTAGTGAACAAACTTCATTATTGCGATTAAAGAAAGTTAAGTGAGACAAAACAAAGCAGAAGCAAGCGAACAAAAAAAGTGGTTTGGAGTTGCAGCTATCCTCACCCACAAACCACGTGATATCTCTTAATGGAGAGTGGATTGCACTGTCAGTGAATACTACTGCATTGACCCACCAATCCAACACACTAAAAAATTATTGCAATCAAATAATTTCGGATGATTTGAGTTTGGGCCAGCTATTTCTTTATTTTTTTAAATTATATATTTGTTTTTCTTTCTTTCCTTTTATCTTTTCGGGAATCGGTGTGGGCATGGCCGGGCCCCCGATTCCGGTTCCAATTCCAAGTTTGGTGACTGGGGCCTTTGATGTATACCCAAAAGTCCACCCAATTTTCTCCATATGCTTTTTTCTAGTTTCTCACGTCGCCATGGATGGGAGAAAATGACTTGAGAAAGTGATTTATTTCGTCTATTGTCTTTCAGGTAGAATGTCCTCCAGCTAATGGCATCTGAGAAGATTGTTAATCTGCATGTTAGCTGGGTTAGAGTGCCTGTATGATTTGTGAAGTCTTGTATTCAATCCGCAATTTTGTACTTGTTTAATGTACAAATCCAGAATCCAGAAATATGGTAACATGTGATCTCATTAATAAATATCCGGAGTCTCGATTATACAAACAAGCCTACATGTATGTGTGTTGTTTACTGCATGAACATGTTGTTGGGGTGATGATGGAATAAACCTGCAGTAATTCAAAGGAAGAAACAAAAAATTCAATTGGAAGTAAAATGGATTTGTTTGTTTAGAGGCTTGCAAATTGCAATGTCCTAAAGACAGAATTTTGGCACTCTGTTCTTGATTGCAACAGTAAAAATGGTGTCTGTCTTTCAGGATACAACTCTAAAAATGATATAAAGAGGGCAATCTCCTATTTATATCCTTACAAACCAAGTGTTGTGTCCCCTCCAAAGGTTGTGTCTTTTTTTTTTTTTTTTTTTTTTTTTTTTTTTTTCATTCACCAATTTTCCAACATTCCCCCACATGAATGAAAGAATTTAGAACATTATTGGAGAGATAGATGATAATGCATCAGATAAGGTGTCTTTTGGACTTGAACCTACCTTAGTGAATATTCATCGGATTTGCTAGGCGACAAAGTGAACTTAAGTCTTGAACTTGTCCGCCTTAGTAGCAGTCAAGACAATGGATATCACACATAACTCATCTAAACACATTTTGGTTTATACGGTTGTGTTCATTTTGGTCCTGAACAGATCCTGACTTCATGAGACCTTTAGAGAATGAAGCCTTCACATTCTCATAGAAGCGACCCCACTTCTACCCTCATATAGGTGACATCAGTTAAAAGTATTCTGCTATACTTCTCTTAGTACAAGATACCGATGTCATTAAATGTATAACATACCCTAACCTTCCACAGACAACACACTTAGTTACATATATAGGAATGAGAATAGTGTGTTTTTCTAGCATGATCAACTTTTGCTAGTTGGCCTATTGAACCTAAATCTTGGGATCTCCAGTCAACTAGGTTAGGTTTCCACCTGAGTCGATCATTTTATAGGCTTTAAACCCATTCCTCTTGTAGTAACTACAACTTGCTCTCTAGACAGTCCCTTTGTAAGTGGATCTGCTATATTATCTTTTGACTTCACAAAGTCGGTAGTGATCACTCCATTTGAGAGCAACTGTTTGATTGTATTATGCCTACGTCTTATATGCCTTGATTTACCATTATAAACGGCATTTTTAGCCCTTGCTAATGCTGCTTGGCTATCACAATGAATACATATGGCCGTTATAGGCTTTGGCCACATTGGAATGTCTTCTAGAAAATTTCGAAGCCATTCAGCTTCTTCTCCCGCCTTATCTAAGGCTATGAACTCTGATTCCATGGTCGATCGTGCTATACACGTTTGTTTGGAAGACTTCCATGATATTGTTGCTCCACCTAAAGTGAATATATATCCACTTGTTGATTTAGATTCCAAATTGTCAGAAATCCAATTAGCATCACTAAATCCTTCAATAACAGATGGATACCTTGTGTAATGCAATCCATACTCAATGGTATGCTTAAGGTATCTTAATACCCTAACAAGAGCAAACCAATGCTCTTTGGCTGGGTTATTAGTGTATCTTGCCAATCTATTTACAGAATAGGCAATATCAGGTCTAGTACAATTTGTAATGTACATAAGACTTCCAATCACCCTAGAATACTCTAGTTGTGATACACTATCACCCATATTCTTTTTCAATTTATAGTTTGGATCAAAAGGTGTAGCACATGGTTTGCTATCATAATGACCAAATCTTTTAAGCACACTTTCTACATAATGGGATTGGGTAAGAACATATCCTTCATGATTTTTCTTAACTCTAATACCAAGAATTACATCAGCAAGACCTAAGTCTTTCATGTCAAATTTTGATCTTAACATTTTCTTGGTAGAATTTATAATGTTCTTGTTTGTTCCCATTATGAGCATGTCATCTACATATAGACATACTATGACATGTGAGTCATTAGTGCTCTTAACATACACACATTTGTCACACTCATTTATCTTGAAACCATTAGCTAACATGGTGTGATCAAATTTTTCATGCCATTGTTTGGGTGCTTGCTTTAACCCATAAAGGGACTTGATAAGTCTACAAACTTTCTTTTCTTGTCCCTTTACCACAAACCCTTCTGGTTGTTCCATATAAATTTCTTCATCTAAATCTCCATTTAGAAAGGCTGTTTTGACATCCATTTGATGAATTTCAAAATTATGGATGGCAGCTATAGCAATTAACATCCTAATGGATGTAATTCTTGTTACAGGAGAGTAAGTGTCAAAGAAATCTAAACCCTCCTTTTGTCGATATCCTTTAGCTACTAAACGAGCTTTGTACTTGTCAATAGTACCATCAGTTCGTAGCTTTCTTTTAAATATCCATTTGCAACCAATTGGTTTATTTCCTGGAGGAAGATTAACCAATTCCCAAGTATGATTTTGCATAATGGAATTTATTTCATCATTTACTGCTTCTTGCCAATAAGGAGCTTCTGGTGTTGACATAGCTTCTTTATATGTTTGAGGTTCCACTTCTGTTAAGAAGGTGATAAAATCAGGTCCAAAAGACGTGCTAGTTCTAGCTCTTTTGCTTCTCCTAGGTTCAATATCATCCATTTGTTCATGTTGAGTTCTAGGCAAGCTATCATCAATTTTTCTTTTGATGATTTCATTATGTCTTTCTTTGAAGGGAAATATCTCTTCAAAGAATTCAGCATCTATGGATTCCATAATGATATTATTATTAATATCAGGAACTTCAGATTTGATCACTAGGAATCGATATGCTGAACTATTTGAAGCATATCCAATGAAGACACAATCAATTGTCTTTGGTCCGAGTTTTGTCCGTTTAGGCAACGGAACTTGCACCTTTGCAAGACACCCCCACACTTTCAGCTTTTTATAGGAAGGTAGTTTTCCTTTCCACAATTCATAAGGAGACTTTGATGTTTTCTTATGAGGTATTCTATTTAAAACGGTATTAGCTGTAAGCAGTGCTTCCCCCCACATGCAGTGCGGTAACCCCGAACTATTTAACATAGAATTAACCATGTCCTTAAGTGTTCGGTTCTTTCTTTCAGCAATACCGTTTTGTTGTGGTGTATATGGTGCTGTAGTTTGATGCACTATACCATGTAATGCACAAAATTCAGAGAGAGTTGTAGACTCATACTCTCCTCCTCTATCAGACCTTAGCATTTTCAAAGTCTTATTCTTCTGATTTTCAACCTCATTCTTGTATGTCTTAAAGACATCAATGGTTTCATCTTTGTTATGTAACAAATAAACATAACAAAATCTACTATAGTCATCAATAAAAGTTATAAAATATTTTCTCCCACCTCTAGTTGGAGTCATTTTCAAATCACAAAGATCACTATAAACTAATTCAAGTAGTTCACTAGATCTTTCAATTGATTTAAATGGCTTTCTTACAAACTTTGATTCAACACATATTTCACACTTATGTGTTTTATTAATATCAAATTTAGGCAATAAACCTAAGTTTGCCATCTTATACATGGAACGATAATTAACATGTCCCAACCGAGAATGCCATAATTCACAAGACTCAACAATGTAAGTAGAAGACATAAAACTTTTATTGATAGTTGAAGCAATTACATTGTCATTGAATACATTGAGTTTGAACAAGCCCTCACTCATGTATCCCTTTCCCACAAAGGTTCCACCCTTAGTTAACACAAATTTGTCACTCTCAAATACAAGTTTAAATCCCTTCTTACTAAGAAGAGAAGCAGACACAAGATTTTTCCTTATTTCAGGTACAAAGAGGACATCCATCAAGGTGAGTTTCTTCCCTGAAGTGAGATTCAGAACCACATCACCCTTGCCTTCCACCATAGATGAAGAAGCATTTCCCATGTAGAGTTTTTCTCCACTTTCAATCTTCTGGAAATTCACAAAGGAATTTCTATCACCACAAATGTGTCTAGTGGCTCCAGAATCAATCCACCAATCCTTAGAGTCTATCACAATATTCGACTCTAGGATTACAGCAACAAAATTTTCAGATTCTACCATGTTTGCTTGACTGGCTTTTTCCTTTCTTTCAGGTTTCTTCTCATCATTTTTGTGCCAACAATCCTTGGCACGATGGCCAGATTTTCCACAAACCCAACAAGCCCCTTTGATCTTCTTATTATCATGCTTATTGTTGGCAAGTTTCTTCCTCTTTCCATTGTTGAAGGGAAGTTTCCTCTTCTTGGAGCACTCTCCTTCCACAATATGGGCCTTGGCTTCTATGAATGACTTGTCAACAGATTTGTCATTCTTTCTGTTGTCTTCTTCAATCCTAAGCCTTACTATCAAATCTTCCATCAACAATTCCTTGCGTTTATGTTTCAGATAGTTCTTAAAGTCCTTCCATGAAGGAGGCAACTTTTCAATGATGGAAGCAACTTGAAATGCTTCATTGATCATCATTCCCTCAGCATGGATTTTATTAATGAGGATTTGAAGTTCTTCAACTTGATTAATAACAGTAATAGAATCAATCATTTTGAAATCTAAAAATTTACCAACAATGAATTTCTTTGTTCCAGCATCTTCAGTCTTGTACTTCTTCTCAAGTGCCTCCCACAATCCTTTTGCTGTAGTGAATGAAGAGTAGACATTGTAGAGGGAGTCAACCAGGCCATTGAGAATGTAGTTTCTGCATAAGAAGTCTGAATGCTTCCAGGCCTCTATAGCATTGAATGTCTCCTTTGTTGGTTGTTTTGGTGCTTTGGGGCATTCCTCATTCAGGACATGAACAAGGTTGAGGGTGGTAAGATAAAAGAGCATCTTTTGTTGCCACCTTTTAAAGTCATCTCCATTGAATTTCTCTGGTTTTTCATGGTGTGTTCCTACTTTAATAGGAACAGGAACTTCAGTGTTTGGTAAGGCAGAGTCTGACTTGAATGTTTGTTCCATGATCACTAAACAAAATTCTGTCTTTAGATTGTTGGGGTGATGATGGAATAAACCTGCAGTAATTCAAAGGAAGAAACAAAAAATTCAATTGGAAGTAAAATGGATTTGTTTGTTTAGAGGCTTGCAAATTGCAATGTCCTAAAGACAGAATTTTGGCACCCTGTTCTTGATTGCAACAGTAAAAATGGTGTCTGTCTTTCAGGATACAACTCTAAAAATGATATAAAGAGGGCAATCTCCTATTTATATCCTTAGAAACCAAGTGTTGTGTCCCCTCCAAAGGTTGTGTCTTTTTTTTTTTTTTTTTTTTTTTTTTTTTTTTTTTCATTCACCAATTTTCCAACACATGTGTGTTGTAAAATCAAAAAGCAACATAAAATGTGATGTCTGGAACATAAATCAGTAACAACAAGGGAAGAAGAGCGAAGAAGTAAGGTGAAGAACAAGAAGGAATGGTATGTGTTGTTATTTTTTATTTCTTTTCTTTTCTTTTTGTTCTTAGAATAGCTCACTATATTAGTTTTTGTTCTTATAGTAATTTTGATATCTCACATCAAATAAGGAAAAAAAGTTTCTAATATTATATAAATATGAATTCCTCTTAATCTTATAAACGTGTTTTAAAGTTTTAAAAGTCTTTTGAATCTAAAATAGATAATATTTACACGATTGAGAGCAAGTCGTCACAAATGATATCAGATCCAATCATTGACCATAATGTAGGGGTTTGTTTGACCCATGAAGAATGTTTATTTATTTGACTTTACAATTTCATATAACACAATAAAGATATTGTATTTGTATGGAGAGTATTTGTGATGTTTCATATCAAATAAGGAAAAAAGTTTTTGACATTATATAATTATGAACTCTTTTTAACCTTGTAAATGTGTTTTGAAGTTACAAGGACCATTTAAGTTTAAAACAGATAATATCTATACAGTTGGAAGCGGATTGTTACAATAATATCAAAAACAAAGAAAAACAACTTAAGAAGTATTTTTTGAAAACACCTTATTTTTGAAGCAATTTTTCAAAAATAGTTTTTCACTATCTTCTTGTCAAACACGTTGTCCGCTTTAAAATTGTGTTTTATGTTCTCAAATATAAAAATATGTTTTTGATAATAATTATGGAATGGGTTTTTAATGATTCATCATACCACCAAACATATGGTGAAAATTTGAGGATTATGAGAATCAATTATCAGTCATTCCACTGTTCAATCCAGTTGTGACATGTGATCTTCCTCAATTTCATAATTGATTCAGGAATAATATTACATTATTATACCTAAATATCCGAGTTCTATCCAAGAAGATTGTCATTCTCCTTGTAGCAATCATGTTAGCCGTGTTCTTAAAAGACTCATTACTTGCCTTTACACCATGAAAATGTTGAGATTACGCCCACTGAGTGGTATGATTTAACAATTATTTGTCATTTACAAATCACCGTATTCATCAGTTGTCTTACTTGTGGGTACCACTTGACCATGACTTAAACCATGGTATGCATGGTAGTTGCTTAATGCAAAAGATGGTCACCTATAATCCTCTAAAGAGGGGACTCAATTGAGAAACAAAGGAGAATATTCTTTCAGCACATTTTTTGTACCTACGAGCAATCTAAATCCTAAAAAAATATTTTTACTATCTTTGGTTCCCGGAAAGTGCAAAGGAAAGAAAAAAAATGCTAAGGAAAATGATTTTCTCATGTTTGGTTGTCCTATGAAAAATATAAAAGAAAATTAAATATAATTAAAACTAATTAAAAACTTATATATTTTTAAATTATTTAATCTTTATATTGATGAGTTAAAATAAATAAAATGAGTTTGAAGTAACAAAAAAAATAATTTATCAATTTTTAACCTATTTTTTTATTTTCCTTCACTTTTTCTTTCCTTCTACTTTTCCTTTGTATTTTCTTTCCCTCGCATTTTCCCTCAAATTTTCCGGGAACCAAACATAGCCAAGGGTAGAGAAATTTTGATTTTGTCTATAGTTAGATCAAATTTGGTTGAGGCATCAGGAACTTGAACTTAGGCAACACTTGATTTCCTTTGTAGGTGTGTGTGAATTTAAAAAATAAAGTGAACAAAGTAAAAGACACCAAATGAGAAATGCAAATAAAGTATTTGTATACTGTTGAAGCTTCGTCGCAGCAGAAAATAACTGGATGCAGTGATCTAAGGTTGGCTCCTTCTTTCTTTTCTGCAAAAAATGTTCGGACACACCCTTCGAAGCACAAGTCAGATAATTAACTTGAGCTTGAGAGATTTCTCCTTTCCTGGAGTTGGAAGAGGAGAGTTGTATTGTGTATACCTCGATTTTGGGCTGCAGGAGGGTTTTTATAGTGTCTGGAATGGTGTCACATTTGTGCTGAGGTGGCTTCTTGACTTTCTCAGTCATGATGATGGCATAGTTTGTGACAGAGCAATTATCACCGATTAGACGGCTGACAGGAATTGCCAGTAGGGATTATATGATGGTTCACCCACCACATTAGTCTGCAGAAAGTATGGTATGGAGTGTGATATTTTGCTTGCGAAGACAGGGCGATGTCCCGTTGAGCGTACTTCTAGCATGGTGGAAATGATTGCTCGTGGGAGTGGATTAGGAAATCTACCCGAAATGCATCGTGTAGCCTCAAAAGAACCCAATGTGATCGGCCACTGTCACCCATAGGCCAGATAGAACATTTCTGCTTTGATTATGCTTGTCCGGACAGAGATAGGAGGGTGCCATGTGGCTAAGGGCGGTTTGCCACGTGGCCACACTGGTTCCCACATATACGGTAGTAGAAGAACGTTAATTCGAATTGATTTCAATTTTTTACATCATATAAAATTATAATTATGAATTATAAATTTTTATATCATCCCCATAACATGTATTGGTCTCGTGTAGGGTTTGGTAGCTCACGGTCTCAACAAAGCCCAATCCGCTTTGGGTGGGGTGGGCCTTTTTCCGCAAGTCTATGATTGATACAAACAAGCTGTGGGACCGGCCCAATGGCGGCCCCTTTGGGTATGGGTCAGTTTGCAAAGTGTGAAGTGGAAACTTCGTTGGACGTGCCATTCCTTACCATAACAAAAGATAGCAAAACTAAGTCCAAAAAAAAAAAGGGAAAATTGAGAAGGACGAAGTGGGGAGGATGATGATTCTTGAACGTGACCAAAAAAACAGGAAGGGGAGAAATAATTCTTGGGATTGTCAAATTTGAAGAGGAAAAGTGTCGGCAGGATAATAATTATTGGGAGTTGTAATAAATTAAAGAACAATTGAAGTTTTTTCTGGTGAATGATAAAACACTTGGCTGTCTGACCCAGCCCAAATCTTCACCTGATCTGCTTCCTATTACCCAGTTACGCCCCTCCCCCCACCCCCAGACAAAAAAGACCCTTCGAAATGGGGAAATGTATAACCATCGGAAAGTTCAACGAGGACCAAGTATTAGAGGAATACGCCCAGAAAATACCAAGTCCCTCCAACCGTGTTGACTTTGGTGCATCAGCAATAGAAAGCAGACATTGACATTCATTCGCATGAACAAAGGATTTGATATTTACCTCTTCTCATTAATAATTATACAAATGAAGCTACCTACTGCCTTCTGAAATCTTGTCTTTCAAGCATCTCTTCATCTCTTCTCTGCAATTGTATCCGAATTTGGAGCAGTTGACAACATGGATACAGAATTGATGAACTTAAAGAATAGAAGGGTGGTGGTGATTGGAGGGGGTGTTGCAGGCTCTCTCCTGGCTAAATCTCTTCAATTCCATGCTGATGTTACCCTTCTTGATCCGTGAGTATCTTTCTCTTTCTCTCCTTTGTTTTCTCTTCATTCGTTTCCTTCAAAACAAACATGAGTGTGCCCAGCACAATCAATTTATGTAGGGCACCCTATTGGAAAGGGAAAAAACTGGTGATCCCAGGAGAAAATTCTATGTAAGTTGACAAAAGAGAGTGGTAGAGAAGGGTATTATTCGTTTGGGAATCCACAATTGAAAAAACTTGGGGGATGCCATGTAACCTCCACTGTTCTTGTTCTGACTCCTGCATATCTTTCCCAATTCACAAAATTGTGTAGAATGTCTTCCAATTTTGTGTTGTAGTGTTACCTCTGCTCCAATCCTAATCCATGACCAAACCCACTGTGGAAAGAGATGTCTGAAAATGATCAAACGCTTGTCTAAATTTCATATGCCAATTACTCTCTGTCTCTCTTGTTGAGAGAAGTTCAAGAAAAAAATATCTTTATAATGAACAAGATTTGAATGTTATTGATTCATATGCACCAGTGCTAATCCAAGACCAAATCTATTTTGGACAATAGAAGATAAGTTCGAAAATGATAGATATAACCCCTCTTGTCTAGTGTCTTCAGACCAATGACAAAGGCTCTTCTTGAGGGAAGCTTCAAACAAAGGAATGGAGAGGAGACTAAAATTAGTTGGTTCACTGATACTAGCTATGAAATGATTGTAACAACACCAAAATATGATTCAAAGCCTGGGCTTGGTTTTGAACATATCTCATTTTAGGCGGGGTGAAACCTGGTCAAAAGATGGAACCCCAGAAGTACCCCAAAAGGAGACAGTTGATACCACTCATATGATGGACATGTTCTCCCTTGGAACCTAATCCTTGAGGATCATCCTTCTCTCGGTTTTCTCATCACTTCTTTATCTTTTATTCATAGTTTTTTAATTCTGGGAAAAATTGAATAATAATTCATTAAACAAGCCAGCTAGAAGAATATACCTTTGTTATTATCTTGGGTGCTAAGTGCAAAATAAAACTGAATTCAGGAAGGAATACTTTGAGATCCCATGGGCAAGCTTGAGGGCAATGGTGGAACCGTCATTTGCAGAGAGATCAGTCATCAACCACAGAGATTATCTCACTAATGGTCGGATCATTACATCCAGAGCAATCAACGTTACTGACAAAGAAGTTTTGACTGCAGAGGGCCGTGCACTTGTCTACGACTATCTTGTCATTGCCACTGGCCATTTGTATTCTGTCCCCAGAACTAGAACTGAGAGGCTTAGTCAATACGAAACAGGTAAAGTTATGTAGGAATGTTCTTATTTGGGTGAATTGCCACAATGCCAGGTTTCCCAGGAAACTTGTCCCACTCAAACCATAGCTACCAGTAGCACTAAGACAAGTTTAGAGGTCTGAGTCTACCCAACCCCCAAGCCTTATCACGTAAGTTGAGTTTGGGCACTCTGGTCTAAGTAAGTACTCAAACTTGTCTTGGATAATTTATCCATTAAAATAAGAAAGATGCTACTAAAACATCTCTTCTGAAAACATGAAATATGTAGAAATAACTCAGATTAATGAGTCCTGAAAAATAGGTGATAAGTAACATTTTTTTTGGCTATATGGAATCAAACCTGGTATC
Source organism: Vitis rotundifolia (assembly GCA_030254885.1). NCBI lineage: Eukaryota > Viridiplantae > Streptophyta > Magnoliopsida > Vitales > Vitaceae > Vitis > Vitis rotundifolia. The sequence continues at coordinate 985,807 of JARBHA010000034.1, read as the reverse complement.
CAATCCCATTCCCAACCCATTGCATAAAGTCACTAGGGCCTTATACTACTTTAATGTTACTTGCTTAAATAACTCGGTTATCTTTCAATGGCAGAAAATGAAAAGATAAGATCAGCAGGTTCCATTTTGATCATCGGAGGAGGCCCCACTGGTGTTGAACTCACTGGAGAGATTGCCGTTGACTTCCCAGAGAAGGAGGTCACTCTGGTGCATAATGGATCAAGGTTGATGCAATTCATTGGGCCAAAAGCTTCCAATAAGACTCTAGATTGGTTGAGATCAAAGAGAGTTGAAGTGAAGTTGGAGCAATCAGTCAATTTGAATTCGGTTTCAGATGGAAGCAGAACATATCAAACTTCTGCTGGAGAAACTATCGAAGCAGATTGCCATTTCTTGTGCACAGGGAGTCGACTGGGTTCAGCATGGCTAAAAGAGACTTTCTTGAAGGACAAATTGGATATTCATGGAAGATTGAAGGTTGACAAAAACTTGAGAGTCAAGGATCACTCTAACATCTTTGCCATTGGGGATATTACTGATATTCCAGTAAGTACTAACCGCTGACTGCTGATCTCATTTCTGTTTGGTTGCTATGATAATTTTATTTTCATCAAGTTCTCTTGCTGAAAGAGACAGATCTATAGGTGCCCCCTGTAAACCTTAAATAAAAGGCCAACTGATTTGTAAGGGACAAAACAGAATGCTGTTAGGCAATTGCAGGCAGTTGTGGCCTAATTTTGGCAAACCCAGTCAACACCACCAAAGTTTTGGGAATAAGACACTGCTAAGAGAGGAGTCAGTTGAGTCATTGGCTGAAAAAGCACTCCTTGGCCTTAATTTCAACAATTATAAGCCAAAGGCTTAAGGTCTGAGAATAAAATCTTAGCTAGGGGGTTTAAGGGAGATGATTGGTCATTTACAAGGCTCATTGCATAGCTGTGCCTCTGAAGCCTTGGGAAATCTGTTACACCTCTAACAGCAAGAGAGCCACCAGGAAGCAGGCCTATGTTTCTCCCTTCTTCTTTCCAGGAGAAAAGCAAAACTAAAACTAAGCAAATGAAGCATCAAACTTTCACAATTTCAAGGGATTTTCCTGTCCCTACAAGTTGAGATATATTCCTAAGCGAGGATTAATAGGACGTGTCAACATGAGTTTCTATTACTAGAAATAACAAAAACCAACTTCTTCTCACATGATTTATTTTCTTCTTTTGTGAATTAATGTGATGCTTCGTTGTTGTATGAAAAACTAAATACAAAAACAGGAAATCAAACAAGGGTATCCGGCACAAAAACATGCTAAGGTGGTAGCAACGAACTTGAAGCTATTGATGGGGGGAGGAAAAGAAAGCAAAATGGCAACTTATGAGCCTCAATCAATGAAGGCGATTATTTCAGTTTCACTTGGAAGGAGAGAAGCAGTGGCACAACTCCCATTCACAACGACAATTGGACACATTCCTGGTATGATCAAATCAAGGGACTTGTTTGTTGGAAAAACAAGGAAGAGAATAGGCTTAGACCCTCATATAGTACATGAATAAGAATTGTGCTGATGCAGTTCACTTGATATTATTCAATTCTTCGATGTACCTCTTATTTTTTTTCAACATTTCTTTTCTTTTTGGTTTTGTAAGTTGCTGAATATTTTTTATATTACATTTTTGCATGGCTTAGGCCAGCATACTTATTACTACAGTGTTGATATGTTGATAATTTGGTGAGCACATCGTATATGGCTTTCTTGAATATTGAGTGCTGTCAATACATTACTCTTTTATGACATCTTACCACAAAAATTCCACCAGATAAACTAGAAACATGACAAAATGGGATGCTGAACTGTCTTTGATTTGGAATATGGTTAGCCAAGAGCTTTTACCTGGATGGCTTCATATCTTAGTTGTGTAGTAGTCGTAATAGCAATTTATTTGTCTACACAAAATTAGTTAAAAAGGGATTTATATTTGGTAATATCTACACTTATTATTTAATGATTTAAGTTGATTTTAAGTTAAATTGTTCTTTAGTTGTTAACTTAAAACTTATTTCTTATTTCTTGCTTTGATTATTAAGTTGTTTGGTAAAGTTAACTTAAAAATTTATTCTTAATCATCAAATTGACATATTTATCCTTATTAATTTTAGTTATTTATTATCATTAATCTTAAACAATAACTTTATTTGTTAAACATCCATCTTTAAAGTATTATAAATGATTATCATAAAATATTTATTATGAGAACCGTGAATATAAACTCGTAGTTGTAAACTGTACTCTTACTATATATAACAAAATGAGATGGAAATGATTTGAGATTAAGAATAAGTTAACTAATTTGACTTAATACTTAAAGTTATTTTTAATTTTAAATTATGATATTAAGTTATATTAAGTCATCTCAGTTAGAATATAACGAGGGGATTACAACAAAAGACACATGACAAAGTTGCTTAAAATCAACCCATTGTCTGCCAAGCTATGTGCTTGTCATGATAACCTGCACCTAAAATTTAAAACAAAACACAAATTTTGATTTGAGAATAATGAAACCAATTTTATTTTCAGTTTGGAGGCCCAAAGACGGTGGCTAAAATTGGAGAACTGATTTTAAATCGATTTAGAGTCACAAGAGAAGTGCATTGGCAATGCTTGAAATCGAAATTTTGATTTCAAAATCAATTTTAGCGTGGGGCAAGGCAAAAAAGGTAGTAAGCTAACATAGGAAAAACCGACTTAAATTAAAGATATTGGATGTTATTTTTATTATTAATAAAGAAAGTTCTTTTCCTTAGTATCCTTATTTTAAAATCTAAAATTTGATTTTTAATTGATTAAGTATTATTTTGATCCGGTTATGATATTCATGAAGGAAAATAAATATCAAATAATATATGAAATCCATTATATACAAGAAAAATTACACTAATGACACTAATTTTCAAAGAAAAATTACATAGATTTGCTTTGATGAGTAGTTTATTTCTCCTAAGGGTTGTATACTAACCTATACTTATATTTATCTTTCTATCAAATGTTTTCAGAATCAGATATATCATTAAATCAGAAAATTGTCGATTCACGGTTCACTAGTTGAACTAATGGTGGAACCGATGATATGTGTTTACAAAAATTGAATTTAAATTCGGGGTCAGGTTACCTATCGAAAAGGAATAGTGAAAAGTCATAACATTCCTTTAAACTCGTATACCTATTTTCTTACTAAACGAATTGAAGGAATTATATCAATTAATTAATTAATCTGGATACCAAGATTGTGGACAATTAATTAATTTGGATATCAATTAATTAATTAATAAAAAAGGTTTTATCAATTAATTTACAAAAAAGTGATTTTCATTTGATTTTATATTGAAAAAGAACAGGTTTTTATCGGGAAAGAAAATTTTTATGAAATTATTAACAAAATATCCTTCAATTCAATCTTTTTGATAAAGTGATTAATTTTTGGGATTAAAAAAAAATTATTCTGATGGTTTTACCAATTTTATAAGGAAAGGGGGTTTAATTCCATTTTAATCATAAAATTATAATTTTATTTTTATTATTAAAAAAAAAAGAAGAGAGATTTTGATGGTTTCAAAAGGAAATATAAAATAAAAATAAAAATAAAATAAAGGATTTTTATCGTTTTATGGTTTTATTAAAAAGACTTTTATTTTATTTGTATTTATTAATTTTATTTAAAAGGATTTAAAAAGATAATGTTAATTAACAAAAGAGTTTTCAATTTATTAAAAAAAATTCTCCATTTTATCTAAAAGATTTTATATTTTCATTTAAAAAGGAAAATTCATTTATTTAGTTACCTCTTTTTTTTTTTTTTTTTTTTTTTTTTTTGTTTTTTGAAAGATTTCTGATTTTCTTTTTTTTTTTTTTTTTAAAAAAAACTTTTCACAATTCACTTATTTAAAAAAAAAAAAAAAAATCAGTTTTGCAGATTTTTTTTAAAAGGTGTTTGGATTTAGTTTTTAGAAGAAAAAAAAAAAGAAATTCAGATTTTAATTAAAATAAAATAAAAATTAAAAAGGGTACTAAAAAAGGTTTCAAGTTTTATCTTTAGCTAAAAAAATTATTTCAAATTTCTCTTTATCTAATAAAAATAATTATTATTATAATAATAATGATAATGATAATAATAAACAATGAACAAAAGATAATCACACAAATAATAAATAAATAAATAAATAAATAAATAAGTAAATAAATAAATAAATAACTAATAATAACAACAATAAACAATAGATAGACAAAAGAATAACTTTGCAACTTAGTATATATGATTCGAAATGAATCGAATAAAACCAACCAATCAAAAATCAATATATACAAATTGAATTTACAATACTTAAACACATAAATTAAAATAAACACATGGAAGGGATTGAGATGTACCTAGACATAGCAAGAGAATCCCAAGCAGCTTCAGGGTGAAATACCTAACATCCTTTGTACACTCTTTCACTTTTAAAAAAACCTAAAAACCAAACCCCCAAGAGAGAACCCCTTCCCCTGTTTTCCCCTTTTCCCCTTTACATTTTGCCTCTCATCCCAAATAAATAGCCCAATAGCTCCAAACAAAAATCATCATGAAAACTTGTAGAGTTGTTTTTTTTTTTTTGCTTCCCATCGAGTCGTCCTCTTGCCAATCTGCTGCCTCTGTCTATCTTGCCGCTTCCAATTGTCACCTCTCAGTCATTCAAGCCATGCAAAACCAAAGAGAGAGAGAGAGAGGTGAGAGCTCATGTACAAGAAATGGTAATAGCCCAATAAGTAAACAAAGGCTTAAACCCAAATTCAAACTAATAGCCCAATTCAAAAATTCAACAAATAAAGCCCAAATGAAATGTATAAACAAATCAGGCCTAAATCATGGCCCAAAAACAAAACTCAATAATCCAATAATATGACCCAAATCAACAACCTAACCCAAATGGAGACCTAAACAAAATAGAGGTCCAAATCTTATATGCAAAACCTAAAACTAAGCCTGAATATGGGCCTAAGTTTGCAAACAGTTATTGTAGAGATCAGAAGAGGAAAACTTATCAAGTTTTGAAGAACCCTAGAGGAAAAACTAAAGTGGCGACCATGGACGAAGGAGTGGTGGTTGATGGTGGTGTGACAGTGGAGATGTGAGATTTGAGGCGAAGTGGCGTTGTCGGAGGTGTAGTCGGCAACGAAGGTGGGCGAATTGCAAGTGGTGATGTGGGTGGAGTGCAAAAAAGAATAAAAAAAGAAGGTGAAAAGGAAATGGAGATGTGAGAGAAGGGATGTTTGAGAAGGGAGTGGTGGGTGGTGCCATTGTCGACAACCGATGATTGTGCGACGACTAGTGGAAGGGGAGAAAGGATGTCGATTAGCAAGAGAAACAGAGGAAAAGAAAAGAAAGAAAAAGAAAGAAGAAAATGGGAGAAACAAAAAATGAGGTGGGAGGTTGTTAGTGGGATAAAAAATAGGTATGAGTGAGAAAATTAAGCAAAGGTCCAACATGAAAATAAACACCAAAAGATTTCAATTATGGATGACGATATAAGGATAGAAACTGCAAGACATGAAAGACAAAAAAAAAAAAAAAAAAAAATGGATATAATGTCAATGTAGATGAAGAAAAGGCTACACCAAAAGGAAATGATAACTAGTTCATCTGAAAGTGTTGAGAAGGATCATACCACAAGTAAATGGAGCGATGGAATAGGTTGGTCAAGAGACATCCCAGAACCCCAAACAACCACATGTGACTCTATATCAAAGACTATCTCAACATAGCCATAAAATAGAAATACCGTCACCCACGCATGTACTCAATGAACCAATGACCTTTGTGAAGAATCCACCAACACATACATGACGAGATATCCTCACAAGAACAATCCCAATATACCCAAAAGAAGGAAATCTCTCACCTACAAACTTACCCAAAGTACAAATGAACTTAGTAGAGGACCCATCAACAGATACAATCATGCATAAGAAAAAGAATTTATTTTTTCATTTTTTTTTCATTGGTTTACATATATATATATATACACACTTTCCACAATCGAACACATGTGACTAGTAACTTTAATCCTCCACTAGACATGTATATCTAGCAAACTACATCCCTCATCCAAATACATTCACTATCTTGAGAAAGAAAAGAGCCCACAGAACCCCTAAATCTCAAGATCAAACCCATAAGGAGATGAAATGAGGAGTGATACGATCCTTATCAACACAAAGATAAATTAACAACTACCAATCCAATGTGATAGGGGATAAAACAAAAAGTAGAGAAAGAATGAGGAGAACTTTATAAAAATGAATACTCGATGACAAAAACTTTATAAAAATGTAGGTTGAAAAAACAAACAAGGAGTAACACAACATCCCTTCAAATCCAATCGCCCATAAAATCTATGACCATGCATCTTACTCACTTCGAGGTCCTAACCTAATGCGAAAAAGGTAGTCAAGGCAATAAGAAACAAAAGGTCATTACTCTTGCGAGGCTCAAATGGCTAGCAAAGGATTGCATGAAATGTAAAGGTGATCAGGTATAGGGCTAATCGAAATGAAGGCCACCCATCTTCTAGCCATGGTCTTAAACATAATACTTTTTTAGCCGATCTACATTGGTTGGCTCTGAGAACTGATTTTCGTTCAAATCTATTTGCCATGCAATTCCTTCTGGGGTAAACTCCCTAATAAAGTAGGGTCCACTCTAGTTAGGCCTAAACTTGCCACGAGGGTCTCTAATCAATCCTCTAAGAATCCTCAATACCAAATCATTTTTTTTAAACTGTCTAGGCTTGACCCGTTTCCTAAAGGCATGGGTCATTTTCCTTTGATAAGCTTGAACATGATCTATTATCCTCAATTTCCTCTCATCCAAAAGGTTAAGCTGATTAAATCAAGCTTGAGCCCATTTTATCTCAAAAATCAGTTGCTTCAGGACTACTCTCAATGAACCCATCTATGTCTCAAAGGGCATAATGACCTCAATACTGTATGCCAAAGAGTAAGGTGTAGCTCTCGTAGAGGTGCAACAAGAATGATATGCCCACAAAGAAGGTGAGTTTCTTTGACTAATCTCGAGAAGTCTTAACCATTTTCCTCAAAATCCTCTTAATGTTCTTATTCGCAACCTTTATTGCCCTATTAGTCTGTGTCTTGTATGCAAAAGATTTGTGATGTTGGATACCATACTGTGGACCTCGTATATTTGCATAATGCGTTCTCACTTGATGGTAAAACTCGTTTTTTTATTTATTTGTGAAAATTTTGATTTTTTCGAAAAAAAAATTGGAGTCGCCATTTATTTTGGTTTTATTTTTAAAGGGAAAAACAAAATAAGAAAGAAAAACCCTAAGTGTGACTCTTGAAGGAAAAACAAGTCTGTGAAAAATCAAAGTCTAGTTTGGGGGTCAAGTTACCTATTGGGAAGGTACGGTGGTGAGCCGTACCACCCCTCTAAGCCCAATAATAAGGTCTCTACTAAATAAGGTGAAACAAGTGTGACAATTGATAAGGAAATCAATGAATATCGATGAAATGATCAAACAATAAAACGAATCATGCATAAAAAAAATAGTGCACTATCATGAAAACAAGGTTAGCTCAAGTATAAAATTATCATATGTATATTAAAGAGCAAGACAAAGATTAAACAATATTCATTAAGCATAGCAGTTGACAATCAGAAGAGAAAACACATGTGTAGGGCCCCCATCAAAGCCCAATTGATTTTACATGAATTAATCCCACAAATTCCATTGTTTTGGAATTATGAAAATTGCCTTCATGCTTATTCAAAATTAAGAGAAACGAAAGATTATCTGAAAATCAAAGAAAATTTGTGAAAGTGCTTACTTAAAGGGAAATGTAGCAAGTTTATTAAAAATGAAATTTTTTTGACCTAAAACCCTAATAAAGGATGAAACGTTGTAGAATTAAAAAATATTTGAAAACTGAAGTAAAATTAAAACCATTTGAAAGAAAACTAGAGTTTTGAAATTTATTTGAAAATTGAAGCTTTGAAAATTAAATCTGGAAATTGAAGTTTTGAAAATTGGAATTTTGAAAATTAAATTTAGAAATTGAAATTTTGAAAATTATTTGAAGATTGAAATTTTGAGGATTTAAATTTGAAAAATTGGAATTTTGAAAATTATTTGAAAATTAAAGTTTTGAAAATTGAATTTGAAAATTGGAGTTCTGAAAATTGGCATTTTAGAAAATTATTTGAGAATGGAGTTTTTAAAATTAAATTTAAGAATTAGAGTTTTAAAAATTATTTAAAAATTGAAATTTAGAAGATTAAATTTGGAAATTGAAGTTTTGAAAATTAAATTTAGAAAATGAAGTTTTGAAAATTATTTGAAAATTGAAAATTTGAAAATTAAATCTAGAAATTAGAGTTTTGAAAATTACTTTGGAAATTGGAGTTGTGAAAATTATTTGAAAATTGGAGTTTTGAAAATTTAATTTTGAAATTGAAGTTTTGAAAATTATTTGAAAATTAAAGTTTTGAAAATTAAATTTGGGAATTGGAATTTTAAACCTTATTTGAAAATTAAAGTTTGGAAAATTATTTGAAAATGAAAATTTTAAAAATTAAATTTGAAAATTGGAATTTTGGAAAATTATTTGAAAATGGAAGTTTTGAAAATCAAATTTAAAAATTGGAATTTTGAAGAATTATTTGAAAATGAAAGTTTTGAAAATTAAATTTGAGAATTGGGATTTTGAAAAAAATGAAGTTTTGTAAATTAAATTTGAAAAGTGAAATTAAAAAAAAATTGAAAATGGAATTTTTTTCTAAAAAAAAATTAGATCTTGAAAATCGGAATTTTGAAAATGGAATTTTTACAAATTAAATTTTGAAAATGGAAATTTTGAAAAATTACTTGTAAATGGTTTGTTTGTTTGTTTGTTTTTTTTTTTTTTTTAAATATTTTTGACATCAAGAGATGAAGGATTATAGGACGACATGTGGCCTTAGGAGGTACTTTGGTGTCATGGCATCCACTTTAGCTCATTTATTAGTTTTTCTTGGCATTTGGCATTAAAGCAATTAAAAGATCAGCAATGCATCTAATATTACCCTAATGGCTATATTGCAGCTTATCTTCCCACAAACCAATCGATCATAAGGCCATACTAGTGGCAGGAATTGAAGTAACATTGACCTTACCAGTCTTCCTTCATCACCACACGTCCTTGACCCAGCCTTCTTGGTGGCGGCATAAAGACTAGTAGGCTGATTCGTCCAATCTTTATTGGAAAAGGGTACCTTTGTATTGAGTCCATACACTGAACTTGAAGAAGCCCACACAATCGCAAGCTGTGGATTCACTGATTTATAGACTTCAAGAAGATTAACAAGACCAGCAATATTACTATGAACATACGAACTTGGATTTTCCATAATATACAGAACATTAGCCTAAGCGGCCAAATGCATTACATGGGATAATGCGACTACCTCAAATAGCTTCCGGAGAAGCTCTAAATCATTTATATCACCCTCCATAATGAACACACCAGTACACTCAAGAAGAGCTTTCTGGACACGTTTCAAGGACAGATCATAGTAGTCATTAAAGTTATCAATCCCGACAACGCCATCGCTACAACGCTTGAGTGCGGTGGAGACGTGGGTTCCGACGAATTCGGTAGCGTCGGTGACAAGTGTAGAGATCCCATTGCTAGTGTGCACTTTGGCCGATGATCGGACCCGCTTTTCCTAGACAGGACCGCCCCAATTGTAGGTCCGGATGGGACTGACGGGATGGGTCAAACGACAGAGATGATGATGACGGGGATAGGAAGAAAAAGATGAAAATCAAGCCCAAGAAGACAAAGGACCAAAACGTAAGGTTGGCAAGAGAGGAATGCCACCTGAGTCTCTTCTCCATGTTGAATTTTCCTGTGCTACTCCTTTCCTGCAGCTCTTTCTTACAGTCTCGTTCACTCATTCTCCGCTCCCCAACCCCTCTCTCAAGTTGCTACCTTTTTTCTGTTCCCCCCTCTTATTCTCTTCCTCAGCTCTGTTTGTTTTTCTTTTCTCTCCTCCCACCTATTTCCAACTGTTTCCCGTGTCTCTGTCCTATACTTAGCTCAATCTCTTCTAAGAAACACTATGCCAACCATCATCCTCTATTCAGAGATGTCCCTCTCTTAACCACCACCATGGCAAGATGGCTGTCCTTTGCCGCACGTATCAGTATGTAGCTCACCTAGAAGCTGTCCCCTATTTGTAATGAAAAATACCTAGCTCTTCCCGGGTGATCAAGCAAGTTGTGAAAAAAAAATCTTTGGTCTAAATAAGGGTTGGTCCAAAGAAGGTCTACACATGCTTTTGTAACAAAGTGTCAACCTCTGCTTGAAAGTGTTTCCCCTATCTAAAATAACTCATGAGGTACCCCATAACGGCAGATGATATGTGATATGATGAAACTGGCAACTCTAGCAAATGTCAGCTTCACATATGATGCAACCTCCACCTACTTGGCGAAGTAATCAATGGCAATAAGGATGAACTCATAGTCATTGGAAGCCTTCGGTGAAATCTTCCTAATAATATCAATGCCTCATATAGAAAACAACCATGGTGAGGTCAACGCATGCAAATTTGATGATGGCATGTGAAAAAGGTCACCATGCATCTGACACTCTGGGCATCTCTGGACGAATTGACAACAATCGGTCTCCATGGTCAGCTAAAAATAACCAATCCTCATGATTTTTCAAGCTAGAATGTGGCCCCCAATATGTGGTCCACAAACTCCAGCATGAACCTCTCTCATCACTCGATTTGCAGAGGCTCTGTCTAATCATAATCACCATCAACTAAACGTCTATAGAGTGACTCCCCACAAATCACAAATCTAGTAGTTAATTGTCTTAATGCTCTCTGATCCTTAGTTGAAACAACATCAAGGTATATGCCAAATCTAAGGAAGTGGTAGATCATCTTGGACCTTGGCCTCTCCAATCATACAACAATGGGACGGGTAGGTCCTCGACTCAATCAATAAAGGGTGAATGATGACATCAATAGGAATATCTACTATAGAAGCCAGAGTAGCTAACGCATCAGCAAATCGATTTTGCGATCTAGGTAGATGTGTATATCTTAACTCATCAAATCTCTTGACCAGTAGCTCTAAATAAGTATGGTATGGCCTCAACTTCATATCTCTAGTCTTCCAAATGCCCTGAATTTGCCTAAGTACAAGGTTAGAGTTACCAAACACCTCCATCTGTTTGATCCCAAGCTTAAGATCAATCTCTAAACCAAGGATGCATGCCTCATTACTATGTTGTCCGTAGTAGGGTAACTATCATAAAATGTCAGATGAACTGATCTTGGGATATGGTCACCATGAGGGGATATCAACAATACACCAATCCCATACTTGAAGTTGTTAGCGGCTCCATCGAAATACATATGCCATCTTGACAAACTGTCACAACAGAAATCTCTTTATTTGGAAAGTCATCATCCACTGCTCTATTGTCAGATATTGGAAGTGAGGCCAAATGATATGCGACAATACTCCCTTAACTGACTTTTAAGAAACATATCGGACGTCAAACTCAATCAACAACACTAACCATCTCATCAATCTACTTATCAATGCAGGTTTGTCAAACAAATATCTCAAGAGATCTAGGCGAGATATCAAATATACAGAATACTTTGTCATATAATGCCTCAATCTTTGGGTATCTCAAACCAATGCTAAGCAAAAGCGCTCAATCATAACATATCTCGTCTCATACTCTAACATAATTTTACTCTGATAATAAATAGCTCGCTCATTCCCTAAGTCATCGAGCTGAGCTAACATGCATCCCAAGGCCATGTCTGAAACTGACAAGTACAAAAACAATGGGTGTATTAGTATAGGAGGCATTAAAATTGGAGGAGAAAGTAGATACTCCTTAATCCTCTCAAAAGCTTGCTAAAAATCATCATTCCAAACTGTAGGCTGGTTCTTCCTCAAAAGACTAAAGATAGGCTCACATATGTCTGTCAATCTAGCTATGAAATGATTGATGTACTGTAATTTGTCCAAAAAACCCTTACTCCAAATGTTCACTTCCTGGGGTTTAACCTCAATTTGAACTTCTGATCCTTTCAAAGAATCTTTCTAAAACTGCTAGGTGATCTGCTCTATCTTGGGATTTCACAATCATATCATCAATGTATACTTCAACATCCCTATGCATCATATCATGAAACAAAGTAGTAGTTGCCTTTTGATAAATGGCTCCTGCATTCTTCAACCCAAATGGCATGACTCTATAACAATAAGTACCTCATTCAGTGACGAAAACTGTCTTCTCCATGTCCTTTAGAGCCATCAAAATCTGATTAACCCAAAAACCCCATCCATGAAAGACAACATTGAATGACCTACAATGCTATCAACCAACATATCAATATGTGGGAGGAAAAAATCATCCTTAGTATTGGCTTTATTAAGGTCTCTGAAGTTAGCACAAATTCTAACTTTGTTATCCTTTTTGGGAATAGGAACGACATTAACCAACTACTCAGGATACTTAACCACCGATATAAAACCAACACTGAGTTCTTTTCGAATCTCCTCTTTTACTTGCAAACTCTAACGAGGGTGCAATCATCTCTACTTCTACTTGACCGATCTAGCATGTGACATAATAGGCAAGTGATGCTAGATTATGGAAGGACCTAACCCTGGAATATCTTCATATGACCATGTAAACACATCTAAATACGTTCTGAGCAACTGAATAAGGTCGACTCTCTCCTCTACAGACAATGAAGTATCAATCTGGTGTTCTCGACGCTGATCCCTAGTACTAAAATCAATAGTCTCAGAATCCTCATCTACAGGCTCAACCCTAGAAAAGTTTTTTGAATCTGAATCTAATGATTGAGGTTCATTATCTATGTTGAAAAACATTTGATGTGGATGAATGTTGTGACAAGCTAAAAGGAGAATCACACACACAATCATAATACACAGAGAAATACTCAAAACAACTCATATCCATAGATGAAATAGTGGGTACATCATCAGAAATAGATGAGACAAATCCTGACATGACATAAAAAAATAAAATAAAAATCATGCCCAATGGATGGGCTGACATTAACAGTTTCAACGACAGAAGTAGTAAAAACCTCAGGTACCACTAGCTGAGCTCCAAATGGTGGAGTAACCTCAGTAATCGATGGATATGGCTCTACAACACTCTCAACAACCATCACATCAAACATGTCAGACAACCCAACTATTGGTGTCTCAACTAATCCTGACATTTGTGTCACGACCAATAGGTCCAACTCATGTTGATAATGATCCTTGAGAGTTGCACCATCAAAGAAACCCTCTACAGGATCTAAACTCTCGTACTCATCAATCTCTTCAGGAAAATGTAAGGAAAATATGCTAGCTTTGTTTAGGGAAGATGAGTTGCCCTCATAGTAATGGAAGGACATGAGACTCCATCAGCAAGCTACATTTGCCTAAACATCTACTCTATAGTGACCAGTGCACTAGTAGAAATATCATATATTGACACTTCTATAGAACGTGTAGTAATAGTAGAAGTGAGAACAAAATAATTTGACCAATCCCGACTATATGGTCATAGAGGATAATCAAAAGGTAGGTGCCTCAATCAAGCCAAAAGGCAAGCTCAGTGCAAGCAAGTTGCATAGATATAATCTCGATGAGTAGGCTTAAATACCAAACCAAATGGTAAGTCTCAATCCACATCAAACACAAAATCAAAGGCTTCTTGTTGCCTCTTACCTAACCCCAAATCAAGCAAGTAGTCTATACTCTGCATCATCCCTATCATGGCTTTGCTACCAAACTCATCGAAAGGCAATGGAAGATAATCTCTAGTAGGATCATCAGACATCTTGATGGTCTGGACTTCATCAAAGGTAAATCTAGTCAAGAACAAGTCCTCATCTTTGTGACTAATTCCAATATAGGCTTAGATGAAAGAGCAGTATCATAAGATGATTGAACCGTAATAACCAGACCATAATGAATAAGCTTCACTTTTTTATGAAGGAAAATGGTATTGCTCTAGCCTCATGGATCCAAGGTCGATCTAGTAACAGGTTGAAGGACGTGGGTACCTTTAAAACTTGGAATAATGTTGGGAATGTAAATAACCTAACCTAGATACCTAACATCAATGTCCCCATAACCTCTTTGAGCGTATTATCATCTGCTCGCACGGTTTGTGTAGAAAGGCCAAAATCAACTGGTCTAAAGCCCAAAGCAACAACAATAGATAAATGACAAACATTCAATGCTGATCCATTATCTAATAAGATAGATGAGATTCGACAACTTGAACAACCAATAGTGATGTAGAGAGGTTGAGTATGGTTAGCGCCCTCGGGCGAGAGGTCATCATAAAAAAAAATTAAGTAGGAGGCCCTGCTAATTGTCAACATATGTATCAACCCATTCAGTGAAGTGGTAGTATCAATCTGTATCCAACTCAGAGCTTTGACTAATGTCTCAAAGTGAGTAATGGAGGTGGCTAACAAGCACCAAATTGATATGCAGGCCTAAGAAGCCTACAACTATCTCACAATCTCAAAATCCTCATTTCTAACCTCATCCCTAGAAGCCTCTCCATCAAAAGGTCTAGTCACTATTGGAGGCTACTGTTGGGTCACTCTCCCACATCAAATCACATATTGAATCTCCTCGAAGGGATCGAGATCTAAAGGATCAGAAGCAAGAATAAAAGGGGTGGTCACACTATAATGAAAAGTAGAAGAAGGAATTAATAGCTAATGCGGAGCCTTGACATCTGAAATCAAAGTAAAACATGACCTCAACTCATACATCACCTCATTTGAGGTCAAAACAACATACAACCTCTGACTTGTTAAGGCAACCTTTTTTTCGACAACTTCTTCAAAATGAGAGTCGAATGTGATAGGCTTTGGGTCAAATGACCCCCAACCCATCATGTGGATACTATTCCCAACATCATCATGATCAAGACAATGTAAACTAACAAGTGATGGTACTGCATGTGTAGAGGGGGCTGGTAAAGTGTTCGTGGTAACACTAGGCGAGGCTAGGTTAACCAAACCTTGAATAATGAGGTCTTGAGTATCATGTCGAAGGGCAGTGCAATGATCTGTTAGATGCCCTAAAGTCTGGTGATAAAGACCATGCTCATGTAGTTGAAAATGAGAAGAAATTGGTTGCAGTAATGGTCTAGGAGCCAAATGAGTCAAAATTCTTGCCTCAAAGAGCTTTTAAAAAGCTCAACTTAGTGGCATCCCTAAGTCTAAGAATTGCCTCATAAATTTGGGTGTAAGAGGCCTCTAAGGCTGAGGAGGCCTTACTCTGGCATATCCTGTAACCAGTCTTGCATGGTATAAGCATCCATATGGTTGTTGTGGTTGGGAGGAAGGTAATGCTTGTAGAGTCAACTATGGCTGCACATAAGGTTATGGAAACTGGTACTGCGGATGAGGGAACCTGACCTGAACTGTTGGTGGTATGACATGAAACTATCTAAATGGTTGATGAGAGAAGGAGGAAGTATTTCTCAGTCCTTGATACTTGACATAGTTTATCTTCCTTGATTGGCTAGATGAAATAGGCTTCTTTCCCTTAGGATTTGAAGGAGAAGAATTAGTCTATAGCTCTCGGGAGATGCCCTCCTCTACATTGAAAATTACCTTGATCAAAGATTGAAAGTCTTGAAAATGGATGCCTACTAAATGTCAAGCAAATCTGGGTTGTAGGTTCTTAAGAACCATGTCAATTTGCTCACTCTCGTTAGGTCGCTCGACCATCTAGGTGATCTTTCCCCTCATCGAGAGATGAAAGAAGTGGCTAACTCATCCTACCTTTATTTGAGAGATTCCAACTCTCACCTAGATACGTCAACATCACTGTTGAACACTTACTGGCTCAAAAACTCATATGTCAAATTCTCCTAGGTACGTCTACGCAACGCATCTAAGGATGCATACCAACACTATGCCACCCCACTAAGTGACAAAGGAAAAAGCATAATCATTTACATCTCATCTAGGCCATGGGCTCGCATGACTATGCTATATAATCTCAAATGAATATGAGGACACCCTATCCTCATGTAACGATCAATATTAGGCATCTTGAACTTAGGAGGCAAGCTAGCAATCGACACTCCATCCCTGTCATCCTAAACAGACTGGTCTTCTGTAACTCTCATGTGTCTCATCCTCTACTCTAACCTCTCCATGCGAGCCTCTTGCTCAGCAATGCAATCATCATCTATAGTAGATAGAGGAACATGTGGTATTTGAATTGGTGAGGCTACCTCAGTTTGATTGTGTAGAGCAAATGGTGTAGCATGCTGTGTTTGCTGAAAAAGAGGAACAATAGGGTCTGGTGATATCGGATCTTAAGAAGTTTGGTTTTGTGTACTCTGGCCTTGTTCTATCCTATGATTCAAACCACTGATAGCCTCATGAACAATGGCCATGAAAGTAGCTAACTGATCTACAATCACTACTCATTTATCATACTAGTCTGATCGACACCCCAACTAATCTGCCCTGTACTCGAATCCACACAGTTGGCTCTAAACTAAAAACACAAGTCTACTAAGCACAAATAGCCTACAAGGATACAATGAGCAGTATCAACACAACCCAAGAGATGGTGATACAAAATGAGGGGTGACTCTAACATAGAACTAACTCTCTTACCTAAATTGAAACAATTTTGATTCATTCATCAACACCAACTCTAAAAAGAAAAATAGGGTGTTTGAGGTGGGTATTATGAAAAAAAAATGTGTAAAAAAAGAGACACCTCGTCAACTTAATGAGAAAAGTGTAAAGAGTCATGAGTTGAGAAATGAATCAAGTGTCTTAATTAAAGGCAAAGAGTGGAAGGTCTAAGACGAGTCTACATGGTAAAGCCAAGTGGCAAAAAGGAAGAAAAGATACATAAATAATATAAAAGACAAAGAAGAGTACATCAAAAAAAGAATCTTAGTATTAGGGAACCTAATCTAAGGTTGAACCAAACATGTGCTAAAGAGTGACCATATTATTAAAATAGGATCAAACCATAACTGCAAATCTCCGAACTAATATCTGATAAACCCTCATCTGATGTACTACTAAAACTCTACCACAAGAAATTCCTGTACATAGATGCACCCACTAGTGGGTAGGTATCCTAACCCAAGGTTCTAGTTTTCATCCTACAAAGTAAAAGTGGCTTTAAAAGGGTAGGATCAAAGGTACCCTAATAGGAGCAATCGTACCTGCTGGTGGTATGCGACCTCCTACATGCCTCTAGAGAGATGGGGCATTTCCATGCAAGGTGGTCATCACCTCCACATATGCACTACCTCAACATCCTAGGGGGGTTTCCTAATAGTGAAAGCTTCTTTCTAGTTTATCACTCAGTTTATCGCTCCTTATGACTCCTACATTCACCATAACGTTCTAGGGGTGCATAGTGTGTGAGTGTGGGTGCATTCAATCATCTTTCCAAACCATAGCGAAAAAGTAAACACATTGGTCACACATGCATCCTAATCTAGTGTTGGGCTATACAGGTCTTCAAGGATAAAACTTTGTGTGGTGGTAATGTGATATTGATGTGGCATAATCACAACAATGGTCGACATGGCATGACAACAACAATAGGCAATGTGGCATGACCACAATAATGGGTGACATGGCATGACTGCAATAATGGGTGACATGGCATCAATATTGGTGATAAGATATCAATGAAGATTAGATGGTGGCATGACACTACTGATGAGGTGGCATGACAAAGCTGATGAGGTGGCTTTGGCACTAAGTAAGTCATACTAGAATCATTGACGTGGCACTAGTTTGATGGTGGTAGAGTAGCTTTCAAATCCTATATAGCCCAAAATTAAATCCTACTCTTAGTCACTAGCTTAGTCGAAGAGCAAACATAGTACAAAGAAATGGTCACTCTTGACCAAATAATACAACCCAATCGAATAAGGAAAATCTATCAAAGTGAAAGAATATAGGGAAATGTCTCGAATACATCCAAAAGTATGAGTACAAGGAAAGAGTCGACTGAGCTATGTGAATCGGAGTATGGGGATGCATGTGTGTCTCATATAGACAAGCAAATCACGCATCATGCAAAATGAGGGTAGTCATGCAACATACAATCATGCAAAACAGATATATGTAAACTCGAGCAAATATATACAAGAACATGATAATTAGAAACAATATACAACAAAGCACATCCAAAATATATACAAGGTAATCACCATGTCAAAACTCATGTACCCTAACACATGCAAATATATCATAAAGGCACCATAACAAGGTATGCACCGATCGATTAAGCAAATGCCACATTTCCTTCAACTTGAGTTCAAGTTTGACTCTTTGAACATCCCCATTGGAGTCACCAATTTATGGACCCGCATTTTTCATGTGTGTCTCCACTTGAAATGATGAGACTCATTTTTTATTTATAAAAATTTGATTTTTCAACAAAGACTTGGAGTTGCCATTTATTTTAGTTTATTTTTAAAAATGAAAATAAAATAAGAAAGAAAACCCTATGTGACTCCTTATTTCGAAAAAATGTGTCTGCAAAAACCGAGTCTAGATTTGGGGGTCAGGTTACTTATCAAGGAGGTACGGTGAAAAGCCTTAGCATCCCTTTAAGCCCGTATACCTACGGTCTCTACTAAACGAATTGAGGGAATTATAACAAATAATTAATTAATATGGATACCAAGATTACGGATACAAATCAATGTACAAGATAATAATCATAAAAGCATATTATAATAATGTACAAGGTAAATAACAAAAGAATTATGCACATTAAGTTAACTAATTAAAAGAAATGATTCAAAAAATACTTTTCCAAGAAATTCTATAGAAGTTTATTAAAAATAATTTTGAATTAATGATTTCAATTTATTTATTTATAAAAAGAAGTTTTGATTTATTTTCAACGAATGATTTGATTCAATTTTATCTGTATATAATTTTCAAGGAAGTTATTTACATTTATTGTTGCCAAAAGAATTTATTTAAAAACAAATAAAGAAAATGGATTCAATTTTATTTATTGGAAAATGATTTTTATTTACATATATTAGGAAGAAAATTGTTACAATTTCATTTACAAAAATATTTTGATTTAATTTCTGTCTAAGAAAAGTGATTTTTACAAATTATTTAAGAATATATATATATATATATATATATATATATATATATATATGTATATGTATATGTATATGATATTTCAACTCAATTTTATTTACATTAAAAGTGATTTTTGTTATTTTTAGGAAACGAGAGTCACAATTGTTTACAAAAATATTAAAATTTAATTCAAATTCATTGGTAAAAATGGATGGAAAAAGGATTTTTACAAAAGAGAATTCAATTACTTTTTAAATTTTAAGAAAATAATTTATTTTTATCTTTAATTTGATTTATATAAATTCTTTGGCTTAAAAAAGAAGTTTCTCGATTTATTAAGTGAACTTTGCAAACTATTTGGATTTTATTAAAAAGATTTCAACTTTATTATTTAAAAAAATAAAAATAAATAAATAGAAATAAAAAGGATTCCAATTGGATTTTTACTTTTTTTTAAAAAAAGAATTTTATTTATTTATTTTTTTTAAAAAGAAGAATTTTTAGGAATTTAATTTTAACATAATTTTATTTTAATTGAAAGAAGATATTTTCATAACATTATTTAAAATGAGAATTAAAAATTACTTTTATTTACAATTTTAATAAAAGAATTTATGTTTCAAAATGATTTTTACAAGCTTATATAAGAAGTAAGTATGCCTAATTAAAAGAATTTTTATTCTTATCAGGTAAAGATCTTCAAATATCTATTTAAAGCTTCTATCAATTTATTTACAAAAGAGTGATTTCTATTTGATTTTATATAAAAAAAAAAAAATTATTAGGAGATAAATTTTTTGCGAAATTTTTTACAAAATATCCTTCAATTCAATCTTTTTGATAAAGTTATTATTATTTTTTTTTTTGGATTAAGCAAAATTTATTCGGATAGTTTTACCAATTTTATAAGGAAAGGGGGATTTAATTCCATTTTAATCAGAAAATTATAATTTTATTTTTATTATTAAAGAAAAAGAGATTTTGATAGTTTCAAAAGGAAATATAAAATATAAAATAAAAATAAAAATAAAGGATTTTTATCGTTTCATGGTTTTATTAAAAGACTTTTATTTTATTTGTATTTATTAATTTTATTTAAAAGGATTTTTGTAAGCAGTTTGATTTTGTGATAAAAAAATTTTTAAAAAAAAGGAAAAAGGAAAAGATAATGTCAATTAACAAAAGGGTTTTCAATTTACTAATAACAAAACATTCAAATTATTAAAAAAAATTCTCCATTTTATCTAAGATTTTATATTTTCATTTAAAAAGGAAAATTCACTTATTTATTTACCTTATTTATTTTTCTTTTTATTTGGTTTTTTTTTTTTGAAAGATGTCTGATTTTTTTTTTAAAAAAAAAACCTTTTCACAATTCACTTATATTAAAAAAAATCATTTTTACATATTTTAAATTTAGTATTTTTCTAAAAGGTGTTTGGATTTAATTTTTGGAAGAAAAAATAAATTCAGATTCTAACAAAAATAAAATAAAAATTAAAAAGGGTACTAAAAAAGGTTTCAAGTTTTATCTTTAGCTAAAAAAAATTATTTCAAATTTGGCTTTATCTAATAATGCTAATAATTATAATAATAATAATGATAATGATAATAATAAAAAATAAATAAAAGATAGTCACACGAATAATAAAAAAGAAAAAAGAAAAAAAAGAAACTAATAATAACAATAATAATAAACAATAAACAATAGATAGATAAACAAATAACTCTGCAACTTAGTATATATGACTCGAAATGAATCAAACTAATCCAACTAATCAAAAATCAATATATACAAATCAAGTTTACAAAATTGAAACAAATAAATTAAAATAAATGCATAAAAAGGATAGAGATGTACCCAATCACATCAAGGTAATCCTAAGCAGCTTTAGGGTGAAATACCCAACATTCTCTATACTCTCTCACTTTTAAAAAAACTGAAAACCATACTCCCAAGAGAGAACCCCCTCCCCTGTTTTCCCCTTTGTGGACCCGCGTTCTTCACATGCGTCCCCATTCAATCGATGAGACTCACTTTTTTTTTGTGAAAATTTACTTTTGAAAAAATAAGAGTCGTCACTTATTTTAAAATAAAATAAGAAAGAAAACCCTAAAAAAGTGACTCCACAGTTTTAGAAAAACATGTATTGAAAAACCCGAGTCTAGGTTCAGGGATTAGGTTACCTATTGGAAAGGTACCTCATAGAAGTAGCACCCCTCTAAGCCCTAAAAAGATCTCTACTGGCTAGGTTGAGGGAAATGTACAAGTAATTTAGTTGATTGAAAATACATAGGTAGATTAAGGTGATTTTAGAATTAACATGTCAAGCAAGAAAGTTAAATCATGATTATAAAAGAGAGTCAAAGTGTGTACTTGTACTGCTTCTCAAGCGTTATTATAAAACATCAAAGTTAGTGTAGAAATATAGTACACAACATGCATTTTATCCAAGCAAATCAAACATACATCTAAGCACCCAAGGATTACATCAAACATGGATATAATCTTCAATAGCATATGTGATTATAGAATTTTCGAAAGTAAGTGAGAGATAGAGCGTACATGGGTAGCAAGCTAAAACGCCACTATGGAAAACAAGGTTAGCTCAATTACAAGTACAAAACAATCTCATGCACCACAAAGAGGATTAATATCAATCAAATATCAAGAAGGTGTCATGGATGTTAGGCCCCCACCAAGACCCAAATTACTTTGCATGAATTAATTCTATGAGTTCCATTACTTGGAACCATGAAGTTTATTCATGCTTATCGAAAATTAATGAAAACAAGGAAAATAGTTGAAAACCAAATAAAATAGAGAAAATGCATGCCAGAAGGAAAATGACAGCAAAAGGTTATTGAAATACGGGTTTTATTGTTTAAAAGAGATCTAAAGATGGGTTTTTCAAAGCTAGAAATATTTAGTTAAAAAAAAAAAGATTTGAAGATTCAATTCAAAACTATAAATTCCCAATCAAAGAAATAGATAGAGGAAAAGATGTACACCAAGATAGCTGTGTAAGGGTGGAGTTTGGGAGTGTACTTGAGATTGCCTTGCTAAATCTGAAGCTGATTTCCTCAATTCCATTCTGCTGCGACTTTCTGACGCGCCTCAGTAAAATCAGGCATGCTCATCTCCTTGACTATCTGAAATAAGCTCTATGGTTTACGGATAATAAAAAAAGTTTCACGCATGCAGGGGTAATCATTACCTATTTCCAGCAACTAACATATTTAACATCCTGTTCACGGGTCATGCAACCTCGCTAACCCACCAGATTGTAGAGATTTAATGCCATGTAAATTCTATGAAGAACAAATGGATGTCACAGTTCTCAATTTTTGAAGCTTCTGTTTATGCGCATCAGTAGTAGCACCTCCAATAAGTTAGTTGGCAAGCATTTTACAAGCTACCTTAAGCACGACCACCATTTGTTCACATGATCAACCTGATCATCTTTGCGCAAAGAACGCCCTCTAGGTAAAGTCCTCTTTAAAGTGACAGGGTCTTTATTCCAGCAGTAGAGCATTTTACTTTTATGCTACTAGGCATAAGACTCTGAAAATTATCAGGAATGCAGAATGACACTCAACCTATCAATAGGGTGGTCGAGAAAAAGAAAAAGTAACCCTTTTTCTAATTCAAAATCTGTGTATGGTTTAGGACCTGCATATCCTATTTCTTTTTCTTTTTTCTTGAAACCATAAAACTCTGTATCTTGGAAACAGTCGCTTGCATCTACCTTTTAGGAAGTGGTTGCCACAAACATTGAGTAAGAGCACCATTGCTATTGAAATGTGAACCATTCTTTTGCATCAGTTGGCAATCCAATCAATCATATCTGTTTTCTTGTTGTACGACCAAGAGATGGGCGACTGCTGTGCCACGTAGTAGAAGTATTCTCGAAGTTGTTGGTCCTAAACGCTTTGAGAGCTCTCCTTTCTCTCTAAGAAGCTCTTGCAGATTTCTTCTTTGAACATAGATTTCGTCATTGATGATAGAATAATATGAATCTCTGAGCTGTTTTGAGCGTCAGTTGAGATGATGGTGGTGTTCTCCCAGGAATTCCAATATTTCCAACTGCAATGGAGTCATAAAAAATCATAAGCGGCACAACCGTAGTTGGCTCCTCCAAATTCTTCAAGTGCATTCATGCAAGCATTTTCAAACATTTCAATCAGTCCAGATATTTGTTTCAACCCACCAGCCATAGTCAAAGCAATTTCTCTATTTTAATCTTTATGTAATCAAAGTGAGTTTTGCAGGTTATAGAACATAATGCAGCTTCGGCCTCAAGCTAAAGATTCCTATAAAAGAGAGCTTAAGGGTTTGTTTATTCCTATCGATACTTTTGAGAGCTATCAAAAAAAGAAACTCCTTTTCCCATCTTTTCCAGTCCCACCAAGCAGAAGTATAGCCAGATGTAACAGCACTCTGGTAGTAGTTCCAAGGAATAGGTCTCTGAACTAAGATATCGGCCTCTTGAATACAGGGGAAAGAGCCCGAGTCAAGTACTGAAAGCAGTTGTGCATTACCGATTTTATCCAGAGATACACGTGAATCACACCAATACTTCATGTACCATTGCAAACCAACCAGAATCTCCACTATTTTCAAGCTTTTCTCTCAAATCCTTCATAGCTACCAAATCCCATGTATAATCATGGCCATTTGAAACCGCTGCCATTGTATCCCGTGTGTTAACCCCAAGGTGCAAATCGAAATTTGATAGTTAACGTTTACCATCATGATGACCGTGCCAGAATTCTGCCCCCATCAAACATTCATTACTTTTACCTTGGTTAATCGCTCGTGATTCTTTGATTCAAACTCGACCATCACGGAAAGAGGCTAATGGATAGGAATATGAGACAACTAGAACTTTTGTTGTTTCCCCATAGTGGAATAGTGGCTGCCACTGCCATTGATAACACTCCACTTGCCGCATCCCAAACAACCACCCCCTCACGTAGTGCCTCAAATTCATTCTCCGGAAAGAGAGAGAAGAATGAAGGTACAGTTTAAAAAATAAATAAATAAAGAAACCTAAGCACCATTTCATAAGTAATCCATGTGATTAAAGGGCTGGTGGGGGGATTTGAAAGAACTTAAAATTGTAATAGAGGGCATGATTTCCTAGCATTAAATAACATGAATGAACCGAATATGGATTTCTTGAGTAGAATTAAGCAATAGAGGCATGAGTGTGATGTCTCACATCGGATAAGGGAGAATGTTCCTGACGCTATATATGTAGAGGCTCCTCTTAACTAAGTAAATACGTTTCAAAGCCGTGAGGGTCCATTTGGAGTCCAAAGCAGACAATATCTACACAGTTGGGAGCGGGCCATTACAAATGGTATCAAAGCCATTCCCCGACCCCGGTGTGGGGGTTTATTTGGCCCCATAAGGGGTGTTTGTCTGTTTGACCCGCAATCCCATGGGACACAACAAGGACGTTGTGTCTGCATGAGAGGGGGGGGGGGGTGTTTGTGATGTCCCACATTGGATAGGAGAGAAAGTTCCTTGCGCTATATATGCAGAGGCTCCTCTTAACCAAGTAGATGCGTTTTAAAGCCGTGAGGGCCCCTTTGGATTCAAAGCGGACAATATCTACACGGTTGGGAGCGGGTTGTTACAATTTGTGATGTCCTACATCGGATAGGGGAGAAAGTTCCTAACGCTATATGTGTAGAGGCTCCTCTTAACCAAGTAGACTCGTTTTAAAGCCGTGAGGGCCTCTTTGGGTCCAAAACGGATAATATCTACACGGTTGGGAGTGGGTAGTTACAAATGGTATCAGAGCCAATCCTCGACCTCGGTGTGGGGGTTTGTTTGGCCTCGTAGAAGGTGTTTGTCTATTTGACCTAGCAATCCCATGGGACACAACGAGGACGTTGTGTCTACATGGGGGTGTTTGTGATGTCCCACATCGGATAGGGGAGAAAGTTCCTAACGCTATATATGTAGAGACTCCTCTTAACCAAGTAGATGCATTTTAAAGCCATGAGGGCCTCTTTGGGTTCAAAGCGGATAATATCTACACGGTTAGGAGCGGGTCGTTACAAGAAGTATCCAAAATATCCTATAAACAACTCAAAATCGATAAAAAGAAGCAAAAGGGCAGTGGCCTTTGATATCTACTCAGCAAATCAATGATATGCAAAAAGAAAAAAAGAAAAAAAATGAAATAGAAAATAGTTGTAGCACCTATGAACAAGAAATCCACAATATTCATATTATAACGATGCACCCTTACTGCCATCATTATACAAATCAAAACTAAGGAGCAATAGGCTAATAAATCAATAACAAGCCTATTAAGATCTTAGAAGTCATCAAACAGCGTGTAGTTCCTGTTACCCACATCCCAAATCAACAAATAAGTATCTCAAGATCAACCAAAACTGTTAGGAAAATAGCAGAAAGTAAGTGATCTAATATCCATACCTGGAAGAAGCTTCTCCTTGACAAGGCTTTACTAGACCTTTGGCTCTCTCTTTCTTTACCCTGGTTAGCCACCAATGAACCTCTCATTTCTTTGATAAAAACCAAAACTAGAACCCATTTTATCCTGCTTACTCTCCTCTCTCTAAAGGAAAGAAAAAAAAAAAAAAAAAAATCTTTGTCATGTCCTACCTCCTCTCTTTTATCTAGGATCTCACCTCTTTCTTTGGATAAAGGGAATCCTTTCCTTTTTCCCTTGTGGACCCTCTCTATTAAAGAAAGAACCCTTACCAGCCTGCTATCATTCCTTTAATGGTGCATGAATCCCATATGATATGCCCGTTGTATCTTTGAAGAATTTTTTCTTCTTGTGCTTCAGTCAAGCATTCTTTTCTTGGAGATAATTCTTCACATGGTAGCCACGAATCTAAAAAATTCCACCTTCCCATCTAAATCTTTGTCTTTCTAGAACTAGAATCCTTTGGTGCATGAATATCCTTAATATTTACACTCCATCTGCATCCTTGGACTTTCCTTTGTTAAAAATCTTAGTGATCCTCTTTCCAAATAGCTGGCAACCATTTCCTCATGTAAGAAATAAAATAAAGATAAAATAAAAATAAAAATAAAATAAAGGTTAAAATCAATAAATATCATGAAATTGAAAATCAAAAGAAATTTAAATCACGTAACTAAAAAAAAATAAAAATCAACCATATGCAAGCCATACGAGCCATGCAACCATGCAAACCATACAGAAACACCTAAAGGTGACCTAAGGTGTGTCTAAGTGTACTGGGGTGAACTAAGTGAGTTAAGTGTGCCTAGGTGAATCTAAGTGGGCCTAATTGTGCTCTAAATGGGCCTAAGTGAACCTAGATGAGCCTAAAGTGGTGCATAATGAGTCAAGAGTGCCTAAGTGGGCCAAAGGTGTTTAGGACAGTGCCTAAGTGACCTAAACACGCCTAAGTGTGCTATCCTAAAAGTGCACCTAAAAGCTATACTAAAAAATAAGGAAAAACCTAAGTCTAAATTAGGGTTGCCAAGAGTCACAATGGGATTAGATAAATCCCTTAACCAGAGTCTCTAAGGTGGCTCATAAAATATAAGCTACATGAGTAGTAATGGGACATTAGGGAATTGTTGTAAAGTACTGAACGGAAAAAAACCTAATAGGACATGTGCTAGGAGGACAAAATGGAGGTTCTACACCCCTTCTCCCTTTACATTTTGTCTTTCATCCCAAATAAATAGCCCAATAACCCTAAACCAAAATCATCATAAAAACTTATGAAGCTTTTTTTTTTTTTTGCTTCCCATTGAGTCGTCCTCCTGTTAATTTGTTGCTTCTCTCTATCTTGCCGCCTCCAATTGTTGCCTCTTAGTCATTCAACCTATACAAAACCAAAGAGAGAGAAAAAGAGGCGAGAACCCATGTACCAGAGATGGTAATAGCCTAAAAAGTAAACAAAGGTTTGAGCCCAAATCCAAACCAATAGCCCAATTAAAAAATTCAAAAAACAGAGCCCAAATGAAATGTATAAACAAATTAGGGCCTAAATCATGGCCCAAAAACAAAACTCAATAATTTAACCCAAATCAACAACCTAACCTAAATAGAGGCCTAAATTAAACAAGCGTCCAAATCTTATATGCAAAACCCAAAGCTAAGCCCAAAAACAGGCCAAAGTATGCAAATAATTATTGTAGAGATCGACGAAAACTTACCAATTTTTGAAGAACCTTAGAGGAAAAACTAAAGTGGCAGCCATGGACAAAGGAGTGGTGGTTGATGGTGGCACGATAGTGGAGATGCAAGATTTGCGGCGAAATAGCACTGCTGAAGGTGTAGTAGACGATGAAGGTTGGCGAATTGGCAAGTGGAAATGTGGGTAAAGTGCAAAAAAAGAATAAAAGAAAGAAGGTGAAAATGAAAGGGAGATGTGAGAGAAGGGATGTGTGAGAAGGAATTGGTGGGTGGTGCAATAGCTGATGCCCAACGATTGTGAGATGGCTAGTGGAAGGGTAGAAAAGTTATCGATTAGTAAGAGAAACAGAGAAAAAGAAATGGAAAGAAAAAAGAAAAGAAAGAAAGTGGAAAAAGCAAAAAATGAGGTGGAAGGTTGTTAGCGGGATAGAAAATAGGTATAGGTGAGAAAATGAAGCAAAAATTTTAGGGTCAATAGTGGGCCACCTAGAAACTGAAAAAGCTGGGAGGGGGATGCCAGTAAGAGGGGGCTTTTTCAAACCGTTCGATTCACTTGAAACCGACTGGGTTAGTTGGTTCATTGATTTGACCACTAGTTCCAATGGTTTGACATCGGTTCAAAGGTTGCCTGGCTCAAATGGCCAAATTGGATTAGATTGGTGATTGGTCTACGTCAGACTTTATTGGTGATCGATCTCTGACTGTCAACCGGTCGGATTGGCCGGTTTGATCCCATTTTCAAACATTGTTTCTATCCACAAGGCAATACTCTTTCTCCTTAGTAAGCTCAACTTCTTGTAAGGACACAATTAACCATGTAAGTAATAAGTTCAAATCTTGAAAGTGTTCGAAACACAAAACAAAATAATGACAAACATCAATATTGGGCACTAGTAGTTTTTCAACTTCAAATGACGTGTTTATACCATGAAAACCCTAGCCGGTCGAATATGATCGTAGAATTTTTAAATCACTCTTGAGTATTAATTTTGTTGTTTGACCCATTAATTGTATTTATATGAATGACCATATATTTGAATTAATAACCTCGAGTTTTCAATGATAAGTATAATTTCAAAGAAGTAGAGTGAATTCAATGAAGATTGGAATAAAATCATCAACCTAAATTAATTAATTTAACTCAAAGACAAATAAACTAATATAAATAAGAATATAAGGTGTTTTTGCTATGTTTTGAAATTTTAACATATTTTTATTCATATTGATAATGCATTTTGTCAAGGGGTGAGAAAGTTTGATACGATTTGTCAATATGACTTAAATTTAATATGTTTTTTGTGGGTTTGGTTTTAATATAATCATGTTTGGGTCAAATTCATTTTGAGTTACATAACTTTTTTAATAAATAGGTTGTTTTTTGGGTTAACTTACATAACACGAATTTGACCTTAATTGATGCATTTAATATTTGTATTTATTAACTTTATTATAACTCTAAACTATTTAACCCATATTTAGACTCATTTTAAACTTATTTTTAAATAAAGAGGTTAATTAAGTCATAAATATGTTTGGTGGAGACATTAATCATATAGACTTATATAAGACTTTAACTCAACTCTAACTCAACTTGACTATTAAACAAAATAACTTTATTATTAAATGGGTTTAATGAAGTTTACATCCCTGGTCTCGAAAGGGAAAACAATAGTCTATTTATTGATCATTTAAGCAAAGAAATAAAAGTATTCAATCATTCATCCTTAGGACCATGGAATGAAATCCTAATCTTACAAAACAAAGTTAGCACACCTTAATACTAGATTTAACATGCTATGGATATCAAACTTGCTCTGATACCAATTGTTAGACGATCCGATATTCATTTGGGTTTTAGGGCACATGCATCTAAAATCCTAGACATAACAGAAGTGATAAAAAAAAAAGTCTCAAAAAGTGTGTTAGAAATCATTCTTAGGGTTTGAATATGTTACGATAAAGCCCTAAAAAACATGACATTATGTAACAAATTTTATATTTATTATTTATTTAATATGATTCCAATTTTACTTTTATCTATCATATTCAATGCATTCTATCTTATAAAAAATTTGGTCCAACACCTCTTGCAGTGTACATGAATTAGGTGCATTTGAGACTGTAAAGATGATCTAAGTCATGGGTTCTTTGTAATAAGATGATCAGTTCATAGTCAATTCATGAACTTATATAGGTAATCCATTTGAGGTTGTAGTGCACTACCTCTTAATTTAAGAGATGATTTGTCTTAGACATCGTAATGGGGTTCACATGATAAGTGCACTAGTATGCATAGTTATACATTAGATAAGACCTATAATAAGTCATGATGTAAAGTTATCTGTTAGTCATGACTTCTCTAAATTGCTATATTGTATTGTTTCTCAACCTTAATCTTATTACCTATGGTCCGTTTATTCCTTTAGGGATCTTTGGGAAGTGCTTGGAGGTCGTTCCCTACTTCGAAACGAACTTTGGAACCCTAGGTATATCCTTCAAAAAATTTGATACATCCAATTCTTGAATTGATGAGACACCTATCTCCCTTCCCATGGTCCATTTCTTCATTTGAAGACCCTTGGGAAGTGATTGGAGGTCATTCTCCACCTCGGAATGGACTTTGGCAACCTTGGTACATCCTTAAAAAAATTTGGTACATCATAAATTTTTTTATAAAAGATGTACCAAATTTTGTAAATGATGTACCAAGGGGGCCAAAGTCCATTTCGAAGTGGGGAATGACTTCCAATTAGTTCCTGAGGTTGTCTAAAGGAATAAATGGACAATGGGAAGGAAGATAGGAGTCTTGTTAACTCAAAGATTTGATGTATCAAATTTTCTTAAGAATGTACCTAAGGTTCCAAAATTTGTTTCGGAGTAGGGAAAGACCTCCAATCACTTTCTAAAGATCCCTAAAGGAATGAACAGACCATGGGTAATAAGATAAAGGTTCCTGTAGCTCAAGGATTGGAAGTACCAAACTTTTTTTTTTTGAGGATGTACTAAATTTTGTGAAGGATGTACCAATTTTTGTAAATGATATATCAAGGTTGCCAAAATTCATTCTAAGGTAGGAAATGACCTCCAATCACTTCCCGGGGGTCTCTAAAGGAAGAAATGGACCATAGGAAGGGAGATAGGTGTCCCATTAGCTCAAGGATTGGATGTATCAAATTTTCTCAAGGATGTACCTAAGGTTCCAAAGTCCATTTCAAAGTGGGGAAATACCTCAAATCACTTCTCAAATATCTCTAAAAGAATAAATGGACCATGGGTAATAAGATAGAAGTTTCGATAGCTCAAGGATTGAATGTACCAAATTTTGTAAAGGATGTACCAAATTTTGTGAAGGATATATCGAATTTTGTAAATGATGTATCAAATTTTGTAAAAGATGTACCAAGAGTGCCAAAGTTCGTTCTAAGGTGGGGAATGACCTCTAATCACTACCTTAGGGTCCTTAAAGGATAATATAAACTATGAGAAGATAGATAAGGGTCTTGATAGCCTGAAGATTAGATGTACCAAAATTTCTTAACAGTGTACCAAATTTCCTTAAGGATGTACATAGGATTCCAAAGTTCATTTCAAAGTAGGGAATGACCTCTAATTACTTCCTAAAGATCCCTAAAGAAATAAACGAACCATGGGTAATAATATAGAGGTCCCGGTAGCTCATAGATTGGAGTACCAAATTGTTTTATAGATGTGCCAAATTTTGTGAAAGATGTACCAAATTTTGTAAAAAAAATGTACTAATTGTCTTTAGGATGTACCTTGGGTTCCAATGTTTGTTCCAGAGTGGGAAACAACTTGCAATTTCTTCTCGAGGGTCTCCAAAGGAATATACGAACCATGAGAATGGAGATAGGGGTCTTGGTTCCTCTAAGAATGGATATACCTAGAATTTCAAAGTTCGTTTTGGGGTAGGCAAGGACCTCCAATTACTTATTAAGGGTCCCAAAGGAACATATACACCATGATAAGTATGATAGTGGTTCCGGTTCCCCTAAGCATGGATTTACCTTTTTTGTTTTTTTGTTTTATTTTGTTTTGTTTTTTGTTTTCTTTTTTTAGGGATGTACCTATTTTTTTATGAAATTAATATAAAAGGTTAATACAATTTTTTTAATAAACTTTTATATTTTATTTTAATTTAAAATTAAAGATTTTAACCAAACAAAAAGTTAGATCCACAATCAAATTAAAATCATAAGAAAAATGGTAAAAACGCCATCAATTATTGTGATTTTGATATGATAAATTTAAAATGAAAATTAAAAGAAAAATAATGTAAATAAGAAAATAGTATTCCAAAGATATTTTTACTTTTACATGTGATAGAATTTACAAAATAAATAAATCTTTTTTTTAGTATTAATATAAAAAATCTTATATCATAAACCTCTAAATAATAAAATAAATTTTTTAAATTTAAACTTTAATTTATCAAATGTATTATTATAATTAATATTTAAAATCATCAAGTATAATATTTGTCAAATAATATTTTCATTTTTGTCCATTATATATATTTTTATTTAATTTTTTATATTAATTATTTATTATATATTATCATTTTAAGTTTAATATCTCAAAAAAATAATTAAAATAAATAAATATGGAGAAATTAGAGAGTAAAAAAATTTAAAATTAAAGAAGTTTTATGAGAAAATATATGAGCATATTAAAAAGAATATAAAGGAAAAAAAATAATAATAAAAACTACAATAGGTGACAACAAATTACGATGGAAGGAGAGAAAAAAAAAAAAAAAAAGGTGAGAACGCGATAAGTGAGATATATTGATGTGAGAGAAATAATAAAAATAAATGACAAATGTACTTATGAACATGTGTTATTAAATTAGTGTGTACTTTATCTTTTATTTTTTAGAGTAATTGTGGAACGAATTTAAAAGCACTATTAAAGTGTATGAATAGATAATATTTTTTTTCATTTTATACTAAAATTAAAAAGTAAAATGCAAAGTTTTAAAATCTCATTTTTTTTTTAATTGATATATAGTTGCATGATTTCCCCTTAAATAAATACGAACATAAATAAACCAAGTAAACTTTACTATACTATTCTATCTCATCTAGATCCACCACCTTCATGTTACATATTTAGAAATGAACCTGTCATGGTTGGGTTTATGCCCTCAGCACACACAATTCATAATGAGCATTGAGATTCACAAAATGGAAAAGGAAAACCAAATACTTTATTGAAAAAAAACGAGGGGAAAAAAAACAAACAAAGCCTCCCCTATGAATGAATATGTAGATCTCGCTACATACGTAAGCCTACTCTTTCAAATCAGAATTTCCAACATCCATAATTTTTTTTATTAAAATTTATGCAAATATATCAAAAGAAATATTTCAAAACAGAAAATTTTGTGATTGGAGTGGGAAGACATGACATCCAAATATAAGTAACTTGAGGTTGGAAATGGGCAGTTTTGACTTTATCGAGGAGTTAATTGGAAGAAAGGAAAAAGGATTTTGAAAGAAAAACGATGGATGAAGAAAAGGCATGATGATAGTTACAAATTAGTAAGGCTGAGTTGAGACTGAAAAGCATCTCCAGGTTTAAAACCTAATAAAAGCAAATACACACAGAGCATAATAATACCCATCAATCAGTCATAAACACAATCTCATCATCACAAATCACCCAAATCCCACTGCTCGCCTCACCCTGCACGCCATGTGTCTCCTGAACCGGACTTCTACTGAACCGGTTACAAAGGGTACCAATGCATAACGGAAATGCTAGGACAGATTTGGATGGATGGAGACTACCTGCCGGAGGGTGGTGCTGTGGTGGCCGGCACGTGTGGATTGACGCGGTGGGAGTAAAGCCGGCGCCAGCGCCGTCGTGGGTCTGTGTCATCGTCGTCATCGAATTGGTGGAGAGTATCCAAGTCTTAATCATTTCTCCACAAATGGCTGCATACGCAATCATTTGTATCACCTCTATAAATAGCTCTGGGTCTCTCCTCTGTCTACATACCTCTGAGACTTGCAGACGTTGGCTTGCTCGAAAGCTTCAACTAGAATGGCGTTTAAAACTAAGTTTGTTCTTGTGGTTGTAATGGTGGTGGTGGTGGTGTTCTTGGTGCTGATGGAACAACCTTCTGGTTTGTCTCCCTTTCTTTGTATGAGTTTTGCCATGAAAAATATTGAACTGCGATTCCTCCATTAATGCCAATGAACTCTTGAGCTTATGGAATATGAGTGAATCTCTCTTTATCGGCTCGGCGAAGTCTTAGCTTTGTTTGCTAATATTACACTAGTTGGTTTAGTGATTATAATGTCTGTATTTGGCAGATTATGGTACTGGATATGGACAGATTTTCGGTGAAGCAGCTTCCTATAAGATTCAGAACAGAAAGGTCTCGTTTTAACCCTTGCTAATTTGAAATGATGTACATGGTTTGATTTTTTTCTTTATTTCAACATAAATAAAGATTTGTAATATTAGTGCGATTTTCGCCCTTCACTCTTGCAGGTAGTGATTGCTGTGGAGACAAAGGAGGAGGCTTTGATGAAAGACATGCATGGATCCACAAGCAGGAGTGCTGGAAATGGTGCGGAGAAGTTGGTGGATTGGGAACTAAGGAAGGTTCCTTCCGGTCCAGATCCGCTGCATCATAACGGAGGAGGTCCCAAGAAGCCTCGAACTCCATGAGAGTGGCAGAGAAGCGTGAAGGATGAAGAGCTAGCTCTTCGTAATGTTTTGTTCTACGTAGGGATAGTAGTTGGTGGATATATACTATATACCTAGTTCACAAAATGGGGCGAGGTCTTTTGCCTACTAGTGAAGCCTCATGTTTATGGTTCCTTTTCTTCTTCTCTTCCTCCTCCTTCCTGGTCTAGCTAGATATGTTTTCGTTCTTTGGTCCTTTTCTTTTCTTGCTTTTGCCCATGAGCAAACACTTAAAAATGTATGTATTTTCTGCAACTGTGCATGTTAGTATATGTATATCTACTGTGAAGTGCACTTGAATTAATTTCTTTTGACAGTACTGAAACTGGTTTAGGAAACAAGGTGGCGAGTAGGAAGGAAGGGAAATCAATTGAGTAGGGGGTGATCAGGAGTGACATCAGTGTGGGACAGAGACGTGGTTTGATACCCCAAGTGTCACACTCAAGCATATGACCATTTGTAGTGAGGAGAGCATTTCCGGACTGACATAAATTCGTCCAGACTGATGGGAAGTGCTGGGCCTCGCCTTCTGTCTCTGTGTCTGCCGATAACAACCCTTGCGATTCTATTTTAATCTAAGCTATCACGTAGGGGGCGCCCCCTAGCTTTAATGATGCTTAGCTATAGGCTATACATAGCTAGGATGATTCAAATATTTCCTTTTTCTCTTCTTTCACTTTTTCATTTCTAGGCTCTCAAGGACTACGTGTTTTAGTTTATGGGCCGGTTTACAAAACATCACAAGATCACAGTACATACTTAGTACATTTTAATCAAAATGTGTTTAAGCCTTAAGGAGCAAGGTGATCGTTTGCCGGAGAAGGTACTGATTGGAAGCCAAGAAACAAGGAGGAAAGAGAAGAGAGGTAGGCTGTGATCGAAAGTGAACTGAATAAATCCAGGTTGAAAGGTATCGTACTTTACATTCACGCCAAGCTTGCCTAATTGGTCCCTTTCACATGCATCACCTTACGTCATGCAGTACATCCCCCTAACTAACCACTAAAGAAAGGTTAGACAGAAAAAGAAAACAGCTGGTTGATCATGGAACCAAAAAAACTAAAAATAAAAAGAGAGGAAGATTAAAAAATAAAAAAATAATAAAAAATAAATTTAAAATAAATTTATTAAATTTATATATTATTTTAAATAATTTTAAAATATATAAATTTTTATTATATTTGATTTTTATTTATTTATATATTTTCTATCATAAAACCAAATTATAAAAAATAAATTTTTTAATATTTTATTTTTTTAACTATTTTATGGAGCCAAACATAATTTAAATCTAAAAGTTTTATTTGAATGATTGTCAATAATTCATAGGTGATTTTTCATATTAGCTGCAAATTTATAATTAAATATGATGAAATCCTCACATTCTAAACATGTTGGATTTCATATAAAGGTAAATAAAAAAGAAAAAGAAAAACCAAAAAAGAAGAGAAAGAAGAGGTATTTGATACCTTAGTCACGAAGTAGGAAGGACTGAAGGACCGAAGGAGAGGTGTCGCGAAAAGCCCAACCAGATGACGCATATATTTATGAAAGGATTATAAGGTAGTTAAGTTGAGAGGGAAGGTGGCTAAAAATTTTAAAAATCACTGAGGCAATGCCCGCACACAAGCACATACCCTCATTCGCAACTCTAATCGACTCTTGCGCATCTACAAGAGACTTACAAAAACTCAAACAAATTCATGCCCGAATCATAACTGTCGGAATTTCTCGCCACGACTTC
The DNA here is from genome assembly GCA_030254885.1 of Vitis rotundifolia. Classification (NCBI taxonomy): domain Eukaryota; kingdom Viridiplantae; phylum Streptophyta; class Magnoliopsida; order Vitales; family Vitaceae; genus Vitis; species Vitis rotundifolia. The sequence continues at coordinate 949,967 of JARBHA010000034.1, read as the reverse complement.
ATTCGAGCCAAGCTCGTCGCCTCCTACGCCTCATGTGCCCAAATGTCCCAGGCCTCTTACATCTTCTCCCTCACCAATCGTCACCCCACCTTCCTCTATAACTCCCTCATTAGAGGTTACTCGTCTCTCTTCCTTTTCTCTCAATCCCTCTCCATTTTTCGCCAAATGCTTTTCGCCCACAAACCCATCGATTGCTACACTCTGCCTGCAGTCCTCAAGTCTTGCTCTGGCTTGTCGGCTCTGCGCCTCGGTCGGCAAGTTCATTGCGCCGTTGTGGCAAATGGGTTGGCCTCCGATTTGGCCACTATAAATGCTTTGATAAGTATGTACTCTAAGTGTGGTGATTTAGCGGCCGCTCGGAAGGTGTTTGATCGAATGACGGAGAGGAATTTGGTCACTTGGTCCGCGATGATGGCGGGGTATGGGGTGCATGGTGTGTTTGGTGAGGTTTTTGAGTTGTTTGATGGGATGGTGGATGCGGGTGAGGTGCCGGATGGGGTGACTTTTACGGCAGTTTTGGCAGCTTGTAGTCATGGGGGTTTCATGGAGAATGGAAGGAAATATTTTGGGATGATGGAGGGAAGGTTTGGGGTGAGGCCTCGGCTCGAACATTACACATGTATGGTGGATATGTTGGGAAGGGCAGGGCGGGTGGAGGAGGCTGAGGAGTTGATTGAGGGGATGGAGGTGGAGCCTGATGAGGCCTTGTGGGGTGCTTTGTTGGCTTCATGTAAGATTCATGGAAAAGTGGAGGTAGCAGAACGTGTAGCCGAGAAGGTCTATGGGAGGAGACTGAATGCAGCATCTTTGTAATTTGCAAAGGAAGTTGTGTGGTATTGGTACCTCAATGAATTTTGTTGGTTTTGTTGCTTTGAAGGGAGGGATCTTTTTCCTTCTTGGGTTGGTGTAAGCATTGCAGATTTGGTTGAAGAAAAATGGGGGGATTGCAGGCTAGTTTTGCAAAATATAATTCATTCCCGGAACCTTTGGATTGGTCTCATCTCATCTCTTTAGAAGACAATTTTTCTAAATTCATGGGAGAAATTTAGTGTGAGAGTATTGGAAAGATAGAAGAATCTTTGAATTGTTAGAACCTTTTTCGATGGCTCTGATTTTAACATGGATTGAAGTGGTTATGTGATGGTAACGTACTATGAGTTTTTGCACTTACAAGTTTGGGAGATGAAAGGAATGAGTGTATTATGGGCAGTAGCTTACCTAAACTGAGGTGAGAGAAAATGTTGGCATGATTCATGAAGATGAAGCAACTATGAGGAACAACAATGCTATGCCTCAACAGTGATAACCATGATTGAAATGAACTTCATACAAAATGTAAGATAAATAAATCACACTTGTTTTCTTTATAAGGTTGGTATGATGGTTTCTTGGAGGCATTAAGGTTAGCACTTGTACCATTATTTTGTCATTATTTAGTGATTAATATGTCTTGGATTTCCTAACAATTATAACAAGCATCAAAGATAATTTATTTTTCAAATCCATTTTGTAGTTCTTTGTTGAAGCATTAGTGCCTTCATATGGTTTGAATTTAAATGCTAGAATTGGTGCTAAAGAAAATAGTCAGTCAGCAAATCAATTGGCTCCTCTGTACTTACTTTCCTAAGTTTCTGTGTTTTTGCTTTGTTAAGCTTGTACAAGCTGTTTCATGGCGAGGGTCCACAGGCTTGTGCATCTATTGGGGAAAATACTACTTGGGGGCTATGCAATTGTTAGGTTTGGGTTCCAATTTCATATCAATCTAGAATAACATAGCAAGTGACCGTTTGGAGGTAAGAACCTCGACCAATTGAAGTCGGCGATTGATTCATAGCCTGACTAGCTACCATGCCAAAACATGTTTCAAACCATGCAAGGACACCGCAACCGGTCAAGTGCCCTTGGCGGTCAACCAATCCCCCTATCCCTTTACAAAAATTGTCGAATCTCTCAAATTTGACCCAAAACCAAGGGGACTTGAACCCTTGAAAATATTTTCAAAAACCTCTTTGAAAATATTTTAAACCACTTGAAGCTCAAGTTTTTCTTCCAAATCATAAATTAGTATAATTGATTTAAAGAACATATGGACGAATGAAAGTGTCTTTCCTTGCACTGTAATCATCTGTCTGCTCATCATATTAACTTGATCCTGACTAAATTACATTTCTCCTTTTACTTTTTGAACATTATCTTGAGTATGCTGCCTCCAGCAGTGAATTTGTGGAATGAACTCAATCAAAAAAAAAAAAATTGTTTCTGTATTTTCAAACAATAAATTTCAGTCATGTTCATAACATTTCCCAACCTCTATTTCAGGAACATAACCGCAGATTCTCAGCTCAAGGAATAGATGATCGAGCATGCCATAGATATTCTGCGTCTCGACATGGGTCTTATCACCAGCCACGAATTCATGAATACTGCCATCCATCTCAATCGAACTGAACCCTGGTTTCTTATGGATACCAAGCGCCTTCATCTTCTTCCTAACCTTGCTTGCACCATCCCACCTTCCAACTGCTGCATATATGTTAGAAAGGAGCACATAATTGGAATCGCTACCAGGATCCACCTCGCACAGATACTTCATTAACCTTTCAGCCAAGCCAACATCTCCATGAGTCCTACAGGCAGCCAGCAAAGAACCCAGAACAACTTCATTTGGCTTCATGGGCATGTTTGCTATAACATTCAACGCATCTTCCAACCTCCCTGCGCGGCTGTAGAGATCCACTAAGCACCCATAATGCTCAATTCTAGGCGAAATTTTACGAGTTCTCTTCATGATATCAAAGAATTGGAGGCCCTCGTCAACTAAACCGGAATGGCTACATGCTGTTAGAGCTCCCGTGAAACTGACTCCATCTGGTCTGAACCCTTCTTTGCGCATCAAATTGAAGAATTCCAGAGCCTCCTCCGCATGTCCATTTAGAGCAAAGCCCACAATCATGGAGTTCCATGAGACCAAGCTTCGCTTAGGCATCTGCTCAAAAACTTGACGTGCTAGTCGAATACATCCACACCGAGAGTACATGTCTATCAATGAATTACTTATCTTGATATTGTCCTTAAAATCCTGCTTCATGACAAATCGGTTTATCCACAAGCCCAAACCAAGTGCTCCCAAATTTGCACAGGCTGCAAGCACAGAAATGATGGTCACGTAATCGGGCTCCACTCCAGCCAGTTGCATTTCCCTAAACCATTCCAAAGCTTGCTCAAAACAACCTTTCTTAACAAACCCACCAATCATGGAAGTCCAAGAAATCGCATCTCTTTCAGGCATTTGATTAAACAACACAATTGCCTCCCCAATTTCCCCATTCCTCATACACCCAGCAATCATAGTATTCCAAGACACCGAATTCCTAACACGCATTTCATCAAACATTAACCAGGCAAGATCCAGCTGACCACATTTCGAGTACATATCAACCAGGGCAGTACCCACCATCACATTTTCAGTATCCAAACCCAGTTTCCGAACATAAGCATGGATTGAACCCCCAAATCGTAGACCCTCAAGAGGGAAGTCGGTGCAGGCAGAAAGAAGAGTGAGAAATGTGATGTGATTGGGTCTGACCCCGGCAATTTGCATGCGGGAAAACTCTGCGGCAGCTTCGGGTAATTGACCATTGCGGCAGTGGAGGGCAATAGAAGATGTCCATGAGACAATGGGGTCAATAGGACTGTGGGTGTGGCTACGAGTGAGATGGAATTTTGTGCTGTGAGGACGGCTAGGAAATGTGGGTTGATTTGGTTTGGAGTTTGGGTTTGGGTGTGTGACAAGGGATGAAGGTGTGGTAGCTGTGTAGGCGGGAAGGCTCATTTTTCGAATTAACGTTGGCAGAGGGAGGTGCGATTGCCTTTTCTATTAGAAAATGGGAGAATTGTGCTTCAGCCGCTTGAGGTTGATAATTATGTAATTTACACTTATCACCTATAATTGATTACAAGATATGAGATAGTAATGAATAAAATTATCAAGTGACTAATTTTTTGTCTCTATTCCACCACTCTTCACATGCCAACACTAACAAATTCATCCTTAATTAACAATTTTTGGATTTTTCATTATTTTTTTAAACTTTTTTATAAATAATTGAAAATTCAATATTATTTTCTATTTTTAAATTATAAATAAACAAAAATTATATTAATAATTCAAAAAATATTTTGAAAAATAATTTCTAAAAAAAATATTCATTTAAATAAATAAAAATTATCCTTCACATTTTAAAAGTAAATAATTTGATGGTTAAAACACTATTTAAAATAAAAATATTCACTATTTTCTTTCCTTTTAGTATTTTAAAGCTTATTATTATTATTTTTACTCTTATAAAATAAAAAGTTTAAATTTTCTTTTAACCTTCTTCCTTTCTTATTTTAATAACTTTTTTAATATAACTTTTGGAGATAAGTTATATGAAATGTTGCAAATTTGTTTACTAAGGATTTTTTTAACTTATTTGAATTAATTAAAAATTTATCAAAATAAGAAAAAGAAAAAGAAAGAAAGAGGATGGATAAAAAGTTTTTATTTTAAATATCTAATTAAAATGCTTTCATATAACCTAATTTTAGAAGTGGAATATATTAATATATAATATAATAGAGATTGAAATTTTCTTATATAAAAGGATTGAATGGTATATTTATTCTTTTTAGATGAAAACAAGTAGTTAAAAATTATATAGATTATGTTTGAGTTTAATTTAGAAATATTTTTCTAGTTTTTATTTTTAAAAATAATTTTTATTTTCTATATTGTCTCTTTTTGAAAATACGTGTAATTAAAAAATGAAAACTATTTTTAAAAATGAAAATCAAAAACCTTGTTCAGTATTATTTTTTTTATATGAAAATAATAAAAAGAATTAAATTTTATTTATTGATTATTCTTTTTTATTTTTTCTATTAATTATTTTAATAATAGAATAAAGAAAATATAATATGTTCACAATTAAACAAAAGAATTGACTAATTGCATATTTATTTCATAAAAAATATAATATATTTACAAAAAAAAAAGTCAAATTTAAGTTTTCCGCCCTTTTCTCAACCAAGCTACTGGAATCATGTTTAATATACTTATAGGTACACATTTACTATAGGGGTATGGAATTTGTGCCATTATACAAGGGTGTTCACTAACTATACAAGGGGTATACAAAATCACTCTTTGTGAAATATTTCAATCAATTCTAAACTACTTTTTAATTTTCTTTGTCACTCACATATTGTACAGACATGTCATACACTTTATTTAACTCCCACATAGAAATTCCAATACTTTTCCTAGTAATGATGTTTAGGGAAAAAAATTTGACCCTAAGTCATCCACCATTTTCTCAATCAAATCATTAGAAACATGGTTAACACACTTATGTGGACACATAACTTATGAGGGATATGAAATTTGTGCCACTATACAAGGGTATTACACTAATTGTACAAGAGAAATGTACTAAGTGTATAAGGGTGTACAAGACTACCATTTATGAAAGATTTCAATCGATTCTGAACCACTCTTTTTTATTTTCCTTGTTACCCACAGATTGTACACTCATGTACTTCTCCATGTCCACATCCATCACTTCATGTGGCCTAATTTTTTTCTTTGCATTGTAATGGAATAGTTTTCATTTCTTAAAATATTATTGTTTAATTAAAATTCATATTTAGGAATATTTGAATATTTCATAGTCTTAACCCTTTAAAATATTATTCTTTAATTAAAAATAACCTATAAAGAGATTTGAAATATTAAAATCCATAGTTTTCAATTTATTTCTTGACTTATTATTATTTTTATTTATTCTAATAATTGTATTTTGATTTTGAGAATATATGTTTCTATAGTTAAACCCAAATCAAATTATATTCCTTTTGTACGAGGGTCATGTGATGTGTCGTGGTTTAATTTGATAAAGTTATTGTTATATGATAATTTTTATTTTATCACATGTATTTTGCATTACATGCTTTATGATATGTTGTGATTTTTAGTTAGTTATAACTTAACTTAATTATCAATATTTATTTTTTTTCTTGATTCATAATTATCTTAATTTGAGCATATGATAAATTATAAAATGTTATTTTGTTACCAATCTACAGTATCATTAGTAATTAGTTTACTAACAGTGTTTTGAAAATCAATTTAATAACTTAATATAAATTATTAAGGATATTAAGCTTATTATTAAAATAATTTAATATTTCAACTTGTAGTTAAAATGTTAAAGTAATAAGCCAAAATAGAATCTCAAATATCTTTTATCTTAATTATATGTACCTTTTTTTATAACTAAAATTAATAAGATAAAAATATTAATTTGGATAAATATGTTTAATTTAACAGTTAGAAGAAAAAAAAAAAAGTTAGGTGTTGTTTAATAAAACTAAAAATTAAATGTTGGTTTAAATATACTTCATTTTGTGTTATTTAAATAAATAAAAATGTGTTATTTAAATAAAAAGTAGTAGTAAGTTTTATATAAGATATAAAAATTCAAAATAATGATTTAAAAAATCTTTAAAAATTTTAAAAATTTAAAACTTTTTACTATCTTAAAATTTAAAATTTTAAAAAAATGTAAGTTTATACTTTTTGTACTAAATATTTTATTTTATATAGAAGTTTCTAATTTTAAAAATAAAAAATGGACGCTATGTATTGAAAAACCATAATGCTCAATTATAAGAGTTACAAATTCATAAAAGTGAAAAGCAATTTTTATATATTATTTTTAATTTAACTATTTGATAATTAAAATAATTGAATAATTTATTTTATAAATTTAACCTTATATTCATGATATGACGTATTTTTCTAAAATTTTATATAAATAATATATCAATCAACAAAAATATCATCCCACATAAAATATCATAAATATTATTTCTTAAAATAATTAAAACAAACTAAAAAAAAAGTTTAAAACCAATTTAATTATAAGGGATGAACAGGGTCAAATGGTAATGAGGACTCCCCTAACAGTTTTGTTGAGTTTAATGTTGCTCACAACCTTGATATTCTTTTGAGGAATCATGATATAGTGCAAAAATCAGGTGCCAATAAGTATGTTGTCTTGGAAAACTTAGAAAATGAGGATAATTATGGGGTAGAAATTGTGATTTTGGATTACTAGATCTAATTATTGCAACTGGGATGGCAACTTCCAGTCCTAAAAATAAAGTTGAGGAGGAAAGTGTTGTTAGATTGTTGGACAACATTTGATCTTTCCTTGGTCTACACTCAAGCTCCTCACTGGTCCCCCAATGAATCCTTTCACTACTTTCGAATAAGGAAGGTATAGTGTTGTTAGCAAACCATGAGAATATAATAATAATAATAATAATAATAATAAAGGTAGGAATAGAGCTTACAACCTATCATGAGGTCTAATCTTAGGAGTCTATCGCACCAAAGCTACTTACGCTAAGAATGCTTTGAATGATTATCTACTTTTTCTTTACACAAACACACACATACACATACATAAAGATGAATCAAAGAGATCAGAAGGGAATTATCTAGTCCTAAACTATAGAAGATAAAGGAATGTACATTCAAGTTTACAACAATAATTATTGTGAATCAAGGAGGAGTATTGGATTGAGCTAAGATTAAGCATTAGAATTTTATTGACTTAGTGATGTGAGCTGGTGAGAATTCTTTCCTAATATAACCTCTCAAGATAGTGGTTCCATAAAAAATACTTTATCTTGGAGCAAAGAAAATCAAGTTGTTAATGAGAGAGTTGGTTGATGAGGGTATCAACAAGTTGGTCATTAGTGGAAACATAGGCCACATGAAATTGGCTAGTTGCCTCCTTGTCACGAATAAAATGGAAATCAATTGCAATGTGCTTCATACAGAAATGAAAAGCAAGGTTCGCAGACAAGTATGTGATGCCAACATTGTCATAGAAAATGATAGATGAATGCTTGAGAGAATTGTTGAGTTCAAGAAGGAGATATTCAATCTATGTAAGCTTTGCAACTGTGAAAGCAATAGTTTTATACATTACCTATGTTGATGATCGAGCAACCAAATGTTGCTTTTTATAACTCTAGGAGATCAAATTGTTGCCAAGATAAACAATATATGCATTTGTTGATGTATAATTCTCAAGATTACTAGCCAAATCAACATTTTAAAAAGACATATAAATGAAGAGGGGAGTTGCCTATGAGAAATAGACCATGATAAATAGTGTGTTTAAGGATAACAAAGAATTATTTTGATGATAGTCCAATGGTTTTGAGAAGGTTGATATATGAATTGTAATATTTTGTTGATTGTAAAGGATATGTTGGAACAAGTAATGGAAAAATATTGAAGAGCCTCAACAATTTGGCGGTATTGAGTGGCATCAGCATGTGGAGATTATCATTGAGACATAATGGGGATGGGGTAGAGAAAGGAAATGCAACATCTTTGGCACCATCCATGTTATGTCACAATAAGAGATCCCAAATATATTTGTGTTAGCTTAAAAAAAGACCACTGTTGATTGTACAACTTCAACCCTAAGAAAATAATGAAGAAATCTAAGATCCTTAATAGAGAATTGATTGGATAGATTGCAATGAATTGAGTGATGAATGCAAAACTATTGCTTGTGATTGTGAGATTATCCACATAAACAAGGAAGTATTTTTTGATAGTATACATTGAGTAGATGAACTCTTGATACCACACATGCGAGGCTTGATGAGGCCATAAAAGGCCTTATGAAGCCTACAAATATGAGTGGGATGATTAACAGCAATAAATCCAAGTGGTTGAGATATAAATACCTCCTTATGTATAGATCCATGAAGAAAGACATTATTGACATCAAGTTGATAGATTGGCTAACCATTAGCTAGGGCAATGCATTAGATAACACAAATAGTGGTAGGTTTAACCACTAGGTCGAAAGTATTATAATAATCAACACCAAGTCATTGATGAAAACTCTTAGCTACAATATGTGATTTTTAACACTCAATGCTCCCATTAGGGTGAAATTTAATACGAAACATCCATTTGTAACCCAACAAGTTTTAATTTGCAGAGGAGAGGACAAGATCATATTTGGTATTCGGTTTGAAAGTGAGTACATAATATTTGAATAGCTTTCATTTTCAAAAAATATTATTCTTTAATTAAAGTTAATATTTAGGAATATTTGAAAGGTCATGTTTGATAGTCTTAACCTTTTAAATATTATTTTTTAATTAAAAATAATATATAAGGAGATTTGAAATATTATGGTTAATAATTTTCAATTTATTTCTTGACTTATTGTTATTTTTATTTATTCTAACAATTATATTTTAATTATTAGAATATATGTTTCTTTAGTTAAATCCAAGATAACTTGTATTCTTCTTGTATGAGGGTCATGTGATATGTTGCAATTTAATATAATAAAATTGTCATGATAATTTTTATTTTATCGCATGTATTTTGCATTACATGCTTTATGATATGTTATGATTTTTAATTAGTCATAACATTAGAAATTTGAATTTTCTATTTAGTGTTTCTTCTATATATTTATGTAATTATGTGTATAATTGTAAATTAGATTAGGAAGAATAATCCCTAATTTATAATGATTGTCTTGATTTATAGGGATTATTAGTTTATTTATTTCATTTAATTTCTCTGTTAAGATAAGATATAAATTAGAATTGTAACAACTGATTGAATAACAACTTTTTTTTTTTTACTATTTTCTCCCATATAGTATTAGAGTCACTTTAACGTTCTTCATCATCCTTTATTGATAATTTTTGTTCAAGTTTTTTTAGCCTTCATTGTTGAATTTTTCAAGCTTTATCACTGTGATTTTTTAAGCTTTCATTATTGTGTGTTTTGTTTATTTTATTTTTCGTCTTTCATTTGTTGTCCTACTTCAATCTCCACCTACAATTTTTGGGATTTCACCATGTTTGAAAAATCCAAGACTTCTGCCACACCCATAGTTGTATTTGGTGAAACTTCGTCTCATTAAACCACTAAAGAGTTATAGAATATCAATTTAGTGTATTGATTCAATGACCGATACTATCTCTAATGGTGTCAACTAATGCAAACTTTTTTGAAAAGGAAAGGTAAATTAAGTCATCTTATTGGCACAAGAATGAGGCCCAAAGATTTGAAGTTCAACTAGTGGATGAAGAGGATTTCATGATCATGTCATGGTTATGGAATTCTATATTGCTCGAAATTAGTGGCACTTGTATGTTCCTCACCATGACCAAAGAGATTTGAGAGATAGTAAGACAAACCTATTCTAAGCTACATGATGCGACTCAAATCTATAAAATTAAGCAAAAAATTTGACTACCAAAGAGGGTCTTTGTGACACATTCATTAGAAAAATTTAGCACATATATTTTATAACCTAACAATAAGAAAATAACTACTGCTAAAGGGTCTTTATCCATTGTTGTAGGTAAGGGAATTGCTAATGTAAACTGTTCTTTGAGGTTTAAAACTGTCTTACATGTTCCTAAGCTTTCAACCAACTTTATGTTCATTCATCAACTTAAAAAAGACATGAATTATAGTGTTATATTTTACCCTATTCATTATGTTTTTCAAGATTGAGTTTCGGGGCAAATGATTGAGCATGCTAAGGAGAAGAATGGACTTTACTACCTTGATACAAGTTGTAGCAATATTAGCAATGAGAATAATAAAGATTACATTTGGCTTTATTGCTTTCAACTTGGTCATCCTTCTTAATGTACTTAAGGTCATGTTTCCTTTGCTTTTTAAGAATATTGATGTAGACACTTTTCATTGTGATGTTTGTGAAGTTGCATAGCATCATCATGTCTCAATTCTTTTGAGCAACAAAACATCACCATTTCCTTTTGCTTTGATTCATAATGATATTTGAGGGCAATCATGAGCTCCTAATATTTCGGAAGCTCGTTAGTTTGTTTCATTTATTGGTGATTGTACCCATGTTACTTGGATCTTTCTTTTTTTAAAAAAAAAAAGTCAAATGTGAGCATTTTTTTTTTCCAATTTACTATAATATGGTAAAAAATCATTTTGGAGTGTTAACAAAGTAGATTAGATCAAACAATGTAAAAGATTATTTCAATTAAACACTTTCTCCTTATTGTCTAAAAAAGGGAATTAATCATAAATCTTTATGTTTCAATTTATCCAACAAAATAGAGTAGCCGAGAGGAAAAATGGTTACTTACTAAATGTTACTAGGGCTTTCTTGTTTAAAAAAAAAGTTCTAAAAACCTATGGGGGCAAGTCGTTCTTACTACTTGTCATTTAATAAATAAGGTTTCTTCTCGAGTTTTGGGTCTAAAAAACCTTTTGGAAATGTTCACAATATTCTTTCCTTGCTTCAATATATCACGTAAACTTCCTCTTAAAGTATTTGGGTGTTATGTATTTGTTCATATACATGCTCATCATAGAGGAAAGTTGGATCCAAGAGCATTAAAGTGTGTTTTTGTTGGATATTCATCAACACAAAAGAGTATAAATGTTTCCATCCTCTAATAATGATTATATTATTATTATTATTATTATTATTTTGTCTCAATGGATATCACTTTTGTAGAACCTAGAAGGGTATTTTTTAGTTCCATATCTTTAGAGGAGACATCATTTATGGAAGATTAGGACATGTTCTTACTTGAATTTCCTTATACATCGAAGTCTTACCCATATAAACCTTCAAATGGAACCAAAAAAGGGTCTAAAAGTCATGAAAAAAGTCTAAAAATTTCTTCACACCTCAAATAACTATAAAAGTATAAAAAATAGTTGAAACTTGTTCTATTTTAGATGCTGAAACAAAATAAAGGGAGTTAGAACCTATTGCCATAGAACTTCAAGGAGGAGGGTGATCAGAGATCCATACAAATCCAAACATCTGAACTCACTCTTACAAATGAGGTACACAAATATATTGCTCCTCTTGACTTATATGATGACGTTAACAATGTTGATCATCCTATTTCCACTAGGAAAGGTATACATAAATGAACACAACACTCATCGTCCCATTTTGTGTCATTTGAAAATTTCTCATCATCTCATAAAACTTTTCTTACCCAAATAAATTCTATGTTGATTCACAAATCTTAATTGAAGCATTTGGTAATGAGAAATGGAAACAAGCTATGAAAGTTGAGATGAAAGTATTGGAGAAGAATGAGACTTGAGAAATTATGGAGTTACCAAAAAAGAAGAAAGTAGTGGGTTGAAAGTAGGTATTTACAATTAAATACAAGGTTGATGGATTCTTCAATAATATAAAGTAATGTTGGTTGCAAAGTGATACACATAAATATATAGAGTAAACTATCACAAAACTTTTGCATTGGTAGCAAAGATAATACAAGTGAGATTTTATTGTCTTTGGTAGCTCATTTTGATAGGGATTTACAATAATTTGAAGTAAAGAATGTCTTTCTCCATAGTGAAATTGGTGAAGAATCTATATGGAAGTTCTTCTCGAATTTGGGAGAAGTTAAGACAATAATAAGGTGTGTAGGTTGAAGAAGGCATTGTATGAATTAAAACAATCTCCTAACGTGTGGTTTGGAAGATTAACAAAGGTTATCTTAGCTCTAGGGTTTAAACAAAGTCAGGGAAATCATACTTTGTTCATTAAACATTTTGATTCAGGGGGAGTTACAACTTTATTGATGTATGTTGATGACATAATCATGACCAAGAATGATCCAAAAGAAAAAGAGGTACTTTGACAATGTCTTGCAATGGAGTTTGAGATGAAGGATTTTTATATCACAACACAAATGTATCCTTGACTTTCTTAAGGAGATGAGAAAGCTTGGATGTAAACCTATAGAGACTCTGATTGAAGTAAATCATAGGCTTGGGGAAGTAATGGAAGACAAAGGAGTGGATTGAGGTGTGTATCAAAGATTAGTAGGATAATTGATTTACTTACAAGATCAAATATTGCCTATGTTGTGAATGTAATGAGCCAATTTATGCACAATTCAAAAGAAGTCACTTACAAGCTGTCTATAGGATTTTATAATATCTTAAAGGTAACTTCAGAATGGGAATTCTCTTTAGAAAAAGTATAGATTTGTTCCTTGAGGCCTACATGAATGCTAACTACACTCGATTAATGGTAGACAAGAGATCAACATCAAGTTACTACCCCTTTCTTGGAGGAAACTTTATGACTTGGAGGGGTAAAAAACAACTGGTTATTGCAAAGTCTAGTACGAGGTGGAGTTTAGAGCTATGACATAAGAAATTGTAATTTATTAGACCTTAAAATTATTCTTGAGGACCTAGGGATTAAATGGAATGACCGAGGTTATATTACAATAATAACTCGGTCATAAACATTACTCATAATTTGGTACAATACGACCTAACAAAGCATGTTGAGTGTTAGGACAATGAGTCTTGATTGTATGTTGATAATTTTGCTCCACTTTATTTTTTACCTTAGAAATCTTTTTAGATAAGTGACTTACTCTCCATTGAAGACCAAGGATTGTTGTTTGTCTAATTAGAAAGTCATAGGTATATCTGAAAAGGTTTAGCTTGTGGCAAGTTAGGCTCTTATAAGGTATAAAGAGGAATGATACTTTTTTGGAATTAAAAATGCAATTTATTTTAAAGTAAAAAATGCAAGGGACAGTTGAGCAGGTTGTAGTGCTAGGCACTAGGATTGCTCAAGTGTCCGAGGTGCTCAAACAGTGGTTAAGTGCGCTCGAGTGCTCATGCCCATTCTACTAAGTTTTGAGAGAATATTTTTTAGAATTTCACTCAAATTCTATTTGGAAACCTTATGATTCTGAGTCTCTTCATCACATTTGCCTATAAATACCTCATTATAACCCTTATAGGGTAAAATATTGGAGAGATTTCAAAAAGGCATCTTGAGAGAAAGCCTAATAAGCCACACCATTCCTAATATCTTATTTGAAGGATTCATTCGTGAATCCAGGTTTAAAGACTTGTATTCCTCTAGCGAAGTTGAAGCGTATTCACTAGAGCAATTGGAGGTTTGTGCATTATGAATATAGATCAAGTTGTAGGTACTGAAGAATAAGTCTTTAGGATAAAGCAGTAAGGTAAATCTGTGTAATTTAATCTCATATAGTGGTTTTAGATTAGTTGTCTTAGACCTCGTGGTTTTTTATCTTCATAGTTAGTATAGGGGTTTTTTATGTAAAAATATTATGTCCATTGCATATCTCTTGATTTTTGCTATATCTTTAATTATATTGATTGCTTGGATATTTTAATTATCCCTATGATCTCATAGGTTAAAAAAAATGGGTATAAAATTATATTTTTTATTATAATTTTTTAATTTCTCCCATTCACCCATTCTGGGTGTTACCGTACTAGACTTTGGTTTTCTCATTGAGATTAATAGACACTTTATAAAGGAAAAATAAGAAAGTGGGTTGATTTGTACTTTATTTGTATTGTTAGAAAGACACCTTATAGATGTTTTGCCTAATGATTTGACAACGACAATATTTCAAGCAATTATAGGTAATCTAGAAATGAATGATATCTATTCAGTAGCTTGAGGGGAGTCTTAGAATATGAAATTTTCTATTAGGGGTTTCTTGTATATATTTATGTAATTGCCCATATAGTTATAAATTAGATTAGAAAAAATAATCCATCACTTATAAGATTGTCCTAATTTATAGGGATTATTAATTTATTTATTTCATTTAACTTTTCTATAATGGGATATAAACTAATATATATATAAAGTAAGATTGCAACCATTAACAACTGATTAAATATAAATTGTTAAGGATATCAAGCATATTATTAAAATAATTTAATATTTCAACTTATAGTTAAAATCTTAAAGTAATAAGCCAAAATAAAATCTCAAATATTTAAATTAGAAAAAAAAAAATAGGCTGGGTGTTGTTTGATAAAACTGAAATTAATATGCATTTAAATATATTTTATTTTTCTGTTATTTAAATAAAAAAATATTGGTAATTTTGATATGAGATATAAAAACCCTTATCTGCATGTATTAAAAAACAATGATTTTAAAAGATATTTAGAAAAATTAAAATATTAAAGACTTTAAATTTTAACATTTAAAAAATTATAAGATAAATTTATCCTTTTTAAATTAAATATTTTATTTTATATGTAATTTCTAATTTTAAAAATAAAAAAATGGACTCTAAGTATTAAAAAACTTTTATTCTTAATTATAAGAGTTACAAATTCAAATAAATAATAATAATATCTCCTCTATATGCAGAAACTTTTCAAATCATCACAAATTTTGTAATGTTTGCAATTTTTCTACATTCTTCTTTGTAGAACTTGATTACTTCAGAATTTTTTATTTTTTATTTTTTATTTTTGTTACACTATCCTTGAAAGGATTAATCTAGTATTACAAAAAAAAAGAAAAATGGAAAAGGAAAGAAAGTTGTCTCTGTTTTCCCATTATCACGGAGAAAGTCATAGTAAAGATTATCTTAGGTTTTGGTGTTTTGTATTATGAAATCCACATGGCTGTTGCCCCATCAATACTCGCTAAAGTCAGTAGCCTCCACTCACACCCACATTCACGATTTTTGGCCACTGTCTCTTACCTTTATCAATTCACATCATACCTGTGAACTTGTTCAAAATTTTTTAAATTTCTCCTGTTTCCATCAATGAGTAGCTGCTGTTTCTCCTGTTTACATTTGGAGTAGGATTTTTTTCTTAATATCAGGGACATTATCATATGGTTTGAGTTCATAAGAACAGAAATCATGTTTTGAAAGTTTAGGAAAATTTGTCAGCTTATTATAGTAATTCTGGCCAAACAGAAATGACAAAATATTGGATCGTGGGAGCAATGTAAACTCTGGGACTGTTCTTGCTGAACCTTTGGTGGTGAATGCTGTGGATGAAGGGCTGTCGGCCAGCAAGATATCTTAAAGTTATGGGTGACCCTTGGGTCATTCTTGGTCTATTTTTTATCAAGCTGAACTTTGTTGGATGGGAGTGAGAACCTCTTTGATGCTGAGGCTGCGGCTCATCGAGAATGGTCTCAAGTGTGCAGGGAGACCATAGCTGAGGTTGGGCTTGATCCTAGACTTATGAGCATAAAGCATAATTGCAAAGAAGTTAACAAACTAAGAAATTACTTATTAGCAAAGAAACATTAGTGTTTAACTGTTATTTGATAAAACCAGGGAAAAATTTGAGGGAAAATTATCTTCATATGCCCCTTTTTTATATGTATATATAATGCAATGATGGATGCAGAATCTCAAAAATCAGGAAGTGTGCAGTAACATAAAAATCTCCCTTGGAAGTAAGGTTCTTCTCAACATGAATTCATAGATAGTATGAAACACTAATGCCTTTTAGAGGGCATCAATTTCATTTTAGCACACACAACAAAACCAATGCTTCATGAGAATGTAAGCGCCTTACACCTAGTTAAAAACTATTATCTTCTACATAATGGAAATGGGGTTTGAAGAGAAACCTAAAGATTTGGAACAATCAATTCCAAAGAGTAAGAAATCAATTGACAGAAGAGAAGATCAAGGCAAAACAAAATTTATAATTGGCATCCTGAAAATCCTCACAAGCCAAGGAACAAATCCAAAATAACAATGAGATATCTGGAATCCTTCGATTCTCTTAACTTGTATTCACTGTACACAATAAATTGTATAAAACACTCAACACTGCATCCTAGGAGGACAAAGAAAAGCAGAACATTGGCACCAACTAAATACTAAACATGCAATTTATTTGAAACAGACGAAGACAAGAACAGTCGATCCCATGAGACTACTACTCATCGCCCATCAGAAGAAGTGAATGACTCTGCAAATCCAGCAGGCCTTGCTGGAATACTGCCTTTGCTGTCCTCCAGGCTAGTATGACTGAAATCTTTGGTTTCTGCTTCCTGCCAGCACTTTAACATCTGGGGAAGTGGTAGACTGTAATCGATGCCAGAATAACTCTCTGTTTCATTGTCAAACGGCTTCCACTTCTCAACCAGTGGGGACAGTACATTTACCGCATGGCCCATATCAGGACGATGGCTAGGCTCTCTTGCTGTGCAGTGTCCAGCCAGTTCAGCTACTATGGAGATGCTCTCAAAAGTTTCTTCTGTAGCACCAATAGCAGGATCAACAGCAGCCATGAGTTTCTCTTTGCTTGATTTGATTCGCCAAAACCACTCAGCCAAGTATCGGCATTCCTCAGAACGCCCCTCATCAAGTGCCGCTAATCCAGTCAAAAGTTCCATCAACACCACTCCATAGCTGAAGACATCACCTTTTGTTGTAATTTTTCCCATCACTGAAATCCAAAGAAATATGAATTAACACTAAATAGTCATTGAAATCGAAAGAAAAGTGAATTATTAGTAGAATATTTTATGGGCCTGAATTGATGGTAGATTTGGATGGAATGGTGCAAGGAAAAGAAGTGAGAGCTCAAGAAGATCCACACCCAAAGATGCCCCTCATTGTGTGGTCATTGGAATTTTTTGGTGGGCATCCTGAGTACTAATCAATGGTGTAGACCAAATTGCAATATACTCAAGGTGACACTAATACAACTCTAAGTAATTCATATACAGTGATCATTTCCAAACTTTTAATCCTGAATCACATTTTTGGTACAATGTCTTAAATGTACTCTTCAACTGCATGTGTTTGTGTAAAAGAGCATTACTTCTTCAATTAAAAGTGTTCTCGACCTGCAAGTTCTCAGCTGGGCACCACCAAACATTTGAAAAGAAATACGTGTCACAGGTTGCCAATCACCTTGGTACTTAATTTTAAAAAAGACTTAATCTATCACAACTGCTAACAGTTAAAAAAGAACATATTTGTCTGGAAATCATTTTCCTCTTCAACCAGTATGTGCACTGAACATGAATGTTGTTTGGTTAAATCAAGTATGTAATGTTGGTTGCAATCACCTAGGCACTCAAATGGTTAGTTATTAAAAATTTTGAAAGTAAAGAAGGAAAAAATAAGGTGTTTGCATATTTTTCTAAAATGTGTTTCAATGTTTTTATGATAAGAAAAAGATATGGGCTAGTCTGCAAAACCTGAGATTTGTTAATTAGAATAGTCATGAATTAAAGAATTGAGTGTTATTAATATGCAAACAACTTCATGGCACTATTTCTATCCAAACCAAGAATAATAGATTGGCAGAGGATTCTGAAAGATGACTTACCAGCATATTCAGGTGCAAGGTATCCAAACGTTCCAGCCAGTCTGGTTGCAACAGACTTCCCTCTGTCTGGAGCAAGCTTCACCAAACCAAAATCTGCAACTTTTGCCCTGAAATCATCCCCTAGAAGAATATTTGAAGATTTCAGATCTCTATGAATGAAGCTTTCACGGGCCAGACCATGAAGATATTCCATCCCTCTAGCCACATCTAAAGCAATACTGAGCCTCACCTTCCAAGATAGAGGCTCCAGTTTTAGGTTCTTCCAGTGGAAAAGATGCCTGCTTAGAGCTCCATGAGACATAAACTCATAAACCAGAAGCCTCTCATTGCCTTCAATAGAGTGCCCCAACAGAGATACCAAATGTCGGTGTCGGACCTTGGAAAGAACAGCAATTTCAGCCTGAAATTCATCCAACGCTGTGTTGCTAACCACCCCAGCTTCCATTCTCTTAACTGCTATTTTTGTACCATCTTCCAGCTCCCCCTTATAAACAGCCCCAAAACCACCACGACCAAGCTCATTTTCTGGTGCAAAATTGTTGGTCACCTTGCGGAGAACCTGAACAGATATGATCAGGTTTCCAGATTCAATCTTATGTGAATTATGCAATCCACCGCTATCTCTGCTCTCAATACTAGATCCTGTTTGTGTGAACAAGCTTCCAGTGGTGTTACTTGAGACTGCTATCTTAACCATGTTGTCTGGATCAAATGGGTCTCTGGGGTGAACAACAATTGAACTGGGAGCCTCTAGTTGGTCCTTCCTCTTCTTACAGCAGTATAAAGTTAGAAGAATCACCAACATAGCCAGAATTGCAAAAGCTGAAATTGCAGCCACAATTATAACTGTTTTTAATCTTTTGAAAGTGCTTTTGTGTTTTGCTTGCCCCCCAGCAGGACTAGGCTGGCTATGATTCGACCCTGCCGGAGGGGCGGGTGGATGGTTCAATGCCGGTGGCGGTGAACTAAAAGGGGATGGTGGGCTACCTGAAGGGGGGGATGGCTCGGTTTGGTTACCAGCCAAACGAGGATTTCCATTGGTAATCACCTTCACACTCTCCTGAAATCTGGGTACTGGAGGCTCAAAATTGTTGCCACTGACATCCAGCTTTTTCAAAGACGTCAATTTAGTTAAATTCATTGGGATGGTGCTAGTTAAATTGTTTCCCCCAAGTCTAATTTCTACCAGTGAATCTAAGTTCCCAATTGAAGGACTGAGAGTGCCATTAAGCTTAAAGTTTGGCAGATTCACGATAGAAACCTTAGAATTGGGGTTGCAACCCAACCCCAACCATGGCTGTTCGCATGGATCATTACCAGACCATTCAGAAGCGAGACCTAATGGATAATTCACAGCAGCAAGAAAATCTAAAAGTGCGTTAACTTCTGGGCTGCATTGAAGCCCAGGCTCAGACTGACAAAATGAATTGGAAGCAAAAGAAACGTTACCAGATTTGAACTTTGGTATAGGACCCATCAGATGATTATTGTTTAAGTCCAATTTCTGAAGTTCCATATTAGCCAAGCTCTCAGGAACCAGGCCAACAAGTTTATTTCCGTTGAGATTGAGGTCTCTCAAAGAAGTCAGATTACCAATGCTCTCCGGAATAGTGCCCGTGAACTGGTTTCCGTGGAGCCATAGCTGTGTCAAGGAGACCATAGATCCAATTACGTCTATTGGTCCGCTCATCCCACCTCCATCCTGATCATTCAACCACAGAATCTGCATCAGTGATTGCCCAAAACTCGCCGGAATCTCCCCTGATAACCTGTTATACGGCAGTTTCAGCGTTGTGAGCGATGGTAACGTCCCTAGAAATTCCGGCAGGGGTCCAACCAAATTACAATGTCCTAAAGAAAGAGTTGTCAATTGAACTGATTTCTGCAACTCATCAGGAATAGACCACCCAGTAGTCGCATTGAACGGATTGTCATTCAGAGCAAGGATCCGAATACTTGTAAGGCCATCGAAGAAATCAGCAGGGATGGTGTCGAATTCGTTGTAATCCAAGAAGGCGAACTGCAATTCAGACAATCCGCGAAAAGAAGGCAATTTGCCATTGAAATGGTTCCTCTGAAGCCCCAAATTGTAGAGCATTGAAAGCTGGTTGAAGTTCTGAGGGAGAGGTCCCTTTAATCCCAATCCCTCAACCTGAATCTGTGTTACTCTGTCACCACTACAAAAGACATGAGGCCACAAAGGAGGGCCACACGGGTCATCCCCATCGTCAGGCCATTTGAGGAGCTCCGGGTTCTCCAACCCTTTTCTGAAATCATTCAGAATTTTCACGTCACTGGGGTCTGTAGCACAATGAGCCACTCTGAAGATGCACAAAATCAGTACAACCCACAGCTTTGACTGATCACCTTCCATGCCCACAAGCAAATGAACAGATCCCACTGCACCTCACAACAACATTTCACTTCAAACCAAAAGAGACTACAACAAACCAGACCCAGATCCAGAAAAAGCTAAGAAAGAGTGATCACACGCACCCCCCAACATGAGACTATGAACAATTTGGAAGACCAAGAACTGGCACGAAAACACAGGGCCTTTCGCCTCAAAATGGAGACGACCCGTTGAATAAAAAAAGGGAAGTTTCAAATGCAGACAGGGACAGGTACGTGGAGATTGCATTCTCTTTTAGGGTTTATATCCATTAATTTGGAGCCAAAACCCAAAAGAGAGACACTAAACCCTCTACCTTCGCTCTTTTCCGCTCTTCCGGTCTTATTCCCTTCTCTTTGAATTTTCTCATTTTTTCTTTTCCCCTAAATCTTCTAATATCAAATAAATTGACATAACTACCCATGGCCAAAGAGTCAACACTCGAAATTGAAAGGGGTATTTGGAGGAAAACAATAAAATAAAAATAGAAAAGCCTAAACCTGTGGGGCAGGGGACTGTTGGAACCGTAAATTAAGGAGTTGGTGGAGCACTGGGAATTTATTTGGAAGCTCCTATTCTGCAGCCAAAATCTCCTCGAAATCTGAGTCTTCTAACAATAGAATTCAGCCTTTGATCACGGGGATTTAAAAATAATTTAAAACATTGAATAGTCGTAAGATTGTCATTATTTGTGACACCACACTCCTCCATAATTCCATTCACAGACATAATGACAAAGGTCATGTTTCAATTTTAGTTTTACTTCTTGGAATTGAGAGTCGGTTCCTAATGAGATGTGTAACATATTTATTACTTAATCATTTAACTTGAATTTAAGTTAAATTATATAACTTAAAATTTATTTATAAATTCTTATTTTAAATATTAAAATATTTTAAAACTTATTTCAAATCATCAAATTAATATATTTATCCTCAATAGAAGAAGTCAAAATAATCATAAAAATTATGAAATAGTAAAAAAAATTGTAAAAATAATTATAATAAATAATGGTCAAAAAATAAAATAAATATATAAATTTAAAAATAAATTAATTATTTTTATTTATTTCTTAAAACTATTTTTTTATTTTAAGTTATATCATTAAGTTGTTTTACCAAATATATTTCATTTATTTAACAAATTAAACTAAGTTATTAAGTTGGATTATTGAATATGGTGTAAAAGCTCATCTCTTATTTTAGGAAATTCGAGGAATTTATAGATTTATAAATCATATATCATTATCACTCTTTTGAAACGAGGGTATTGCCTTTTTAGTATTTTAATAAAGATATGATTATGTAGGGTTATTGGATACAAAATTGCCTAAGTCGGAAAATTTGGACTTCCATAATCATAAAATCTCTTTAGATCTCTTTCTAAAGTTAGTATTTTTAAGATTAAAAAAAGGGGGGAAACAAAATTACCAATATTATCCATGAATTAGATTATAAAATTATATTAATTTTATGATTTTATCATAGTTTCTTAAATAATAATTTTTTGGAGATATTTTTTATTTTCTATTTTTGAAATTATAAAATAATAACAACTTTTACATAAGATATAAGAATTTTTAAAGGTTTTATATATATATATATAAAGGGTAATGGTTTTAAATGTCGTTTAAATTAAAAATAAAAAAATAAATTATCATCTCAAATTTTAAAGATTTTAAAAATAAAAATAAAAATTTTATGAAAGGGCACTTATTTATTCATTTTATTAGATTTAAAGTTTAAATTGGTTCCTTCCTTGGATTGGTGTAAGTACCAATGAACCAAATATGTCCTAAATTCATATTCCTAAAGTGTATAAGATGTTGTTTAAAATCCACTTTAATGGCTGCAAATCTACATAAATAGGTAACGCTTCAAAACTACAATCCAATAATTAAATAACTTATGATTTAGAGAATTATATAATCGCTTGTAAGTTAGTAATTAATTAATTAAATCTAGAAATATAAATATTTAAAAAATCTCAAAATCAAATTAGAATTTATTAGAATTTATTTTACTATGTGTGTTAAGATTTAAATAAAATCAATTCTATAAATCTTAAATAATAACATAAAGAAATAATTGGTGAGTTCCCCTCTTCATTTTATGAATTGTTTTAAACTTGCAAAAAAAAGAATAATGAAAATCTAGATGGTATCGATGAGAATTTTTATGGTTACCAAATATAGGATGCCAAAGGGTTTCCTTTGGTAGTATGGGATAATGCATGTAAACCTAAATCTGAAGGAGGTTTAGGAATTAGAAGGAATGAAAATATTAAAAAAGCCTCAAATGCTAAATTAGGGTGGAGAATTCATGGATAATGATAGCATTTGGGTTAGGATCTTGAGGGATAAATAAGTTAAAAATAATATTTCCAAAAAAAAGAAGGATATTCCATTGTTTGGAAAGAAGTTATTAATCATATAAAATATATTGGAACTTACTTAAAATTGTGTATAGGAGATGGTAGAAGAAAAGCTTGCTTCTAGACAAATTACTGGGTATATATGTTGCTTCTTGTTTCTTTTGTGAATGAAAATAATTTACATTACATTGATTGGGATGACAAAATGCATAATTATTTATAGTAATGCCAATCCCTTCCTCTCCCATTGAGGAAAAGTTTTTTTTTTTTTTTTTTTTCTCTTAAGATGGTTGGTTTATCCAGCAACTTGAGTAATGAGGAAGCCTTCGACGCACCCAATATCCAAAATTCTGCATTAGATTTGAAAATTAAATCTTATAGCAAAAATAAAGTTTTTGCCATAGCTAGACGTCCTCCCTACTGGTGAATTTGTGATTTGCTAGAAGGCTAAAAATTATAAACGTGTCATCTTTGCAAACAAAATATTGAAAATATTGACCATATTTTTAAATATTGTCCTTTTGTTCAAGGAATTTGGGACCATATTAAGAATGATTGTCTTGTACCTCTCTTTTATAAAGGTGACTTCTTATCTTGGCTTGAAACGACGCATAAAAATTATAAAATTAATTGCAAAATTTTCAAGCATCCTATAGAAAAAAATTCCATTATCTTGTGGAATGTGTGAATTCATATAAACCTGGTGTTTTTTAGGAAGATCCAACCTAACACTTTTCTCACCATTGAGAAAACTACCTTAAACTTCTAAAATCTTCAAAATTATATGATTGACACTTATCTTCAAATTGAATGACACAATGTCCTTCAAATTATTGAAAAGTAGATATATTGGATTCCTTCTATTAATGAAAGATTCAAATTAAATTTTGATGGTTTAAGGATAGAAAATAAAAATACTTCAAGATGGGTTATTAGAGGCTCTAATGGAATTATAAAAATAGTTGCAAGAGGTATATAGGTTTTTTAGTAATTATTGTGAAATGTATGACTTTAAAATATGGCATGTTAACTACCAAGAATAATGGATCTTAAATCTAGAGATTGAAGGTGACTCGAAAATAATTATAAATTTTATAATAAAAAGAGTAATATTTTTAGTTCTATTATGTTATTAATGGAAGATATTTGAAAGTTATCTCAAGATCTAAATATTTACTGTTATTATCCTGTTTATGGGGAAACAAATAAAACAACATATTGTTTAGCTAAAAAAGATATTTGTAATTTAGAATAAATCATTTGGTGGTTAAATTTTCGTAAAGATATTACTAAGTTTAATTTTGAAAATTATTATGGTTTATCTTTCAATTGAATTTGTAAGTATTCTGCTTTGTAGTATCATTTCATAAAAATAAAAAATAAAAAAGGCAAATATTTTGATATTCAGTGTCTTATACTTATTCTTACTTTTTTTTTTTTTCACAAACTTTTTTTTTTTTTTGGATTGATAGAATTTAGAGTTTGTTTGAGGGAATGTTTTCAAAAACAATTCTCAAGAAATAACTTGATGTTTTTTAGAATAAAAGTTTATTTGGAAACTTAAGCGTTGTTTGGTAACTGTTTTCGAAAATAATTTTTGAGAGTAGTTTTTAAAAATTGTTCTCTAATGTTTTGTAGAACAAAAATCTATTTGGAAACCTAAATTTTTTTTAACTTGTTTTTAATATTTTTAAATATGTTTTAAAAATTAAATTTATATCTAGTGCTTTATTTTTTATCATTCTACATGCTTGTATAATTAGTTTCTAAAACAATCTTAAAAAATAAGTGAAAATAATAGAAAATAACTAAAAGATATTCGCTGAAAACACCCTGTTTTCTATTTTTAAGAATAGAAAATAGTTTTTGGTTGTTAAACGTATTTTCTTATTTTTTTTGTTCTAGAGAATAGAAAACTATTCTTGAAAACAATTGCCAAACAAGCCCTTAGAATATTCTCATCTTGTTTTCTTATGTTTCCAAATATTTTTTTTTAAATAACTATTATTTGTATTGCTTTATTTTCAATCATTCTATGTGTTAATTTATAAATTTATTTTTTAAAACAACCCCCAAAAATAAGTGAAAAATAACAAAAAATAATTAAAATATATTTTCAAAAAAACTCCTCATTTTTAGAATAATTCTTAAAGTTGTTTTGAGAACAATCCAAATGTGTTTGTTTATTTTTTTCATTCTCAAAAATAAATAAATAAATAAATAAAAATAAAAATTGTTATTGAAAATTTTCCAAACATATGTTTTTACTCTTCTTCTTCTTCTTCTTCTTCTTCTTCTTCTTCAAGTAAAGAAAAAAAATTCATTTTTAAAATTGGTGCCACTACATGCCCCATAACACCATGGTGAAGATTTTTTCTATAAAAATATTTATTATTTTCAAAATTTATTTAAAATATGATGTTGGTAAAAAGAGGTCTCAAATATTGGAACTAAATTAAAACTAATCAAACTCAAAACAAAGCAAATAATTAATTGATTGAAGTGTGACATAGCATTGTCATTAAAAGTAGATCCACCATCCTTAAATATCAACCTCTGGGACTAAACTAAAACTAATCGAGCCCAAAACAAAGGAAACAAGAATTTCTTTTTGACCAAATTACAATAAATAATTTAATTTGACCAAATTTAAAATTCAAAAAATAAAAAAATCGAATCTTAGTGTCATACACTGTCTTGATCATTGGCCATTCATGGAGCCAAGCTGTCACCCCATGAGGCTTGGTGCCATACACTTAGGGTCAAGGTATTGCAGCAACCATGGCATAAGTGACACACTATTATGTTGTTTGCAACATGTTGTGCATGCCACATTGTTGCTCTACATGTCGTGTACGTTGTTGCATGTGTCGACTACAATCCGTCACTATGTTATGTGCAATCCTCCATGCCATTTGGGTGTTGCTCTGCCTACACCACTTGGATTGCACTTGCATTGTTCTTTGCATTGTCTCATTCTCATGGTTCTCATGTGTGCCTATATGCGCACGAAGATCTAAGCGCCAAGTCTGGGATTGAATCAAAACTAATCAAGCCTAAAACAAAGCAAACAAGAAAATAAATTTGGAATGGATACTTATCGGATTAATTAATTGAGGCATGACAAAACATTGTCTTTAAAATATATTCTCATTCTATGGTATCAACGTTAGTGTAGTAAGGAAGTGACATCCCATAGGTGGGGGTGGGTGCGTGATACACATTAAGGGTTTTCGAACTAAGCCACCAAAATTCCTACTAGAATAGGCTTGGCCTCTTGAGGCGTGCAAAGCTCCCACTTACCTCTCTACAATCCCATGATGTTACGTAGAGTTCAATATAAAGCCATTAAAATGTGTCATCCATTTCCAATGTGGGATTGACACCTTGTGTCTTTTTTCACTTTAAAACACTCTTCACACATACACTCTTCCTACATCTGATAGCCCTCCAAATATTTAAGACATATTAGAACTCATCTTGAAAATACGAATTTCACAAAATATATATCGAACATTTTTATATTGAGCAATTTTGTTAATATATTAGTTTAGTATTTATATATTGAATTATTTTGAAAAAACAAGTTTAGGATTTTATGTCGAAAAGGGTAATAATAAACTCAACTTTTAAAAAATAAGTTAAAGCATAAAAATAAATTGATTTATTCATATGAAGATTGTTTAAATATTGTGTCAACTATTCTCATACTGAATTTGTTTTTTCAAACTATAAGTACGATGTTGATTTCACCTTACATAGATGGTAGTCTTCTGACATTTTTGGGAGAACAGTACCTAATTATTTTTTTATTTTCAAACAAATGTACTTGCGCAAAAGGCACTATGATGGCTCCGACCAAGGGTTTGAGTTTGACTTAAGTATGCCATATAGCATATTAGTGGTTGGTTGACCAAAGGAATGAGGTCTCAAACAGATTATGAATATTTAAGGGTTCCTTTGATGTCAGACAGGTTATAAATCTTTAAGGGTTCCTTTGATGTCAGACAGGTTATAAATCTTTAAGGGTTCCTTTGGTGTCAGACAGGTTATAAATCTTTAAGGGTCATTAGTTGCAAGTGTCTTCATATGCATCTAGGAAATTGCATATGTATCTAAGAAATTGCAAGAAAAACAAACTCAAATAAAATCTTTTGAGATGTCATAGGATTCACCACTACTCAAAAAGGAAGTATAAATGTCTTCACTCTTTAACAAGTTGTAATTATTTCTTTATTTATTTATTAAAATCTTTACATGTAGTGTTTAATGAGGTGTGTTTAACACTAAAAACGGGAAAATCAATCCCACTTATTGAAAGATGCTAATTTCAAAGGAAGCTGTATCAACACATCAATTAAATTGTTAGATCTATGTTGGATTCAATCTAAAGTGGCATTTATTTTTTTAATTCTTTGTTAAAAATAATTTACTTTTATATTATAGATTATTTATTTTTATTTTTAATTTTTTTGATTTATTACTTATTTTTTATTTATTTTTTTAACTTAATAGAAAAACTAAAATATTTAGGTGGTGTTTGTTTTTTTTACTTAATTCTAAATAGAACTTTAATGCTTAATAGTGTTAAATATTAGGTTGTTTGTTTTTGTAATATTTTATTTCTATTAAGTATTAAAAAATAAAAAAAAATCAATGTGTTATTTTTTCTATTTAAAAAAGTTACATATTTTGGCTTTTTCTATTTAGTAAAAAGTTTATAATAAGTTATGAAAAAATAGAAAAATAAACAACCTAAATTCTGAAACTAAATTGCTTTAAGCAAAAAGCCGAAAAAACAAACACCATATTAGTTTTTTTCTAAATGCTAAAAATAACATATTAATATTTTTTTACTTCTTAATACTTAATAAAAATAAAATGTTAAAAAACAAACAAGCATCACCTATGTCTCATATGAAAAAAGGGTTCATATTTTCAGCCATATTTGAGTAAGTCAAAAGCTAAAAGGACATATGAGTTTGTTTACAATAAATCTTAGATGAAACGCTTACAATAGATGTTGATAAAATGCAATATAAAAAAGATATAGTAATAACAAGGATAATAGTTGTTTTCAAATGATGCTTGAAAATAAAAAGTGAAAAAAAAAAAAGTAAAAAAAGGGGAAAAGAAAAGAAAAAACTTACAAAGCTCAATGTTTGTGTTTTTTACTTATTTAAATAAAACTTAAAATTAAATAGTATTTAATAATATTAAATATTAAGTTGTTTATTTTTTATAATATTTTATTTTTATTAAGTATTAAAAAGCAAAAAAGGAAAAAATCAACATGTTACTTTTTTTATTTAAAAAAAATTAAATACTTTAATTTTTTCTATTCAATAACAAATTATAATAAATTATAAAAAATAAAAAATAAATAAATAATTTAAAGTTCAAAAATAAATTACTTTTAACAAAAAGTTAAAAATACAAACATCCTCTAAGTCTCTTCTTAACGTATGAGTGACTTTCGAGAGGACATGAGAAATGACAAAATCATAAAATTTGGTTTATCGGTGTAAATGGAAAAAGGAATAGATTATAATGACATGAATAAGACAATAGTTATTAAAGGTATATATAACAAGAAGATACTAAAAACATTAATAAAAAAAAAACATTAGTATAAAAAAATTAGATTTTGGTAGAAAAATTCAAAGGATTTTTTCAAAAGAATTTCTTTTTTTTAGAAAGCAAGAAATCTAAATAAATTTTTTAAATAATTTTTGTTTAAAAAAAACAATAATTTTACTAATAAAATTTTATGATTCACACTTATTTTCTATAATTAACTCCACACCAAAAAAATAATAAAATATTAGATATAAAATTATAAAAAATTAATTTGTTATTTTTTTTAGAATTATGTTAAAAAACAATTATATGATATTTTATAGAAAAAAATATTTAGAAACTTGAAATGTTCTTAACCTTTTTCACCGTATTTTCAAATATTTTTAAAAATAACTTTTATTTATATTACTTTATTTTTAATCATTCTTATATATATATATAACAACTTATTAAAGTATATTCCCAAAAAACACTTTATCTTTTTTATAACAATTCTTAAAAATGTGTTATTTATGTTGTTTTATTCTCAAACACCAAATACTTTTCTTGGGAACTATTTGAATCATGTCATTAAGTAAAGACAAATTTTCAGTTAAATATTTATGCAGCTAAATGCCCCCTAACTCCATGATAGAGATTTTATATATATATATATATATATCAAACTAGTCTATTTAAAAAATAATTTAACATAAAAAATAAATAAATTTTTTTAAATGAAACTCTCTTTTCAAAAAAACAAGTTCATTATTGTCCTAATAAACTACTCTTATGTTGAATTAGTTTTTTAAAAAATGACTACTATGAATTGATTTCATTTACATAAAATATGGTAGTGTTATGCATATTTCCTAATATTATTCACAATTTTTGGGGATAATAATTTCTGTAAGAAAATAGTTTTTTTATATTTGATTTTACTGTGAAAAACATAAAAAAAATTAAATATAATTAAAATGAATAAAAAATATACAAAATAAATTTTAAAATATATATATATAAAATTTATTAAATTTAAATCTATCATTTATTTTCTTCTGTTGTATAAAAATTAAATAATTTTAAAATATATAAAATTTTAATTAATATAAAATATATTTATTTATTTTTTTTTTTCATATTTTTCATTAGAAAATTAAATATAAGAATACCATTTTTCTTAAATTTTTTTCCACATTATTTTCTTAAAATCAAACATAGTCATAAAGTGAAAGAGACTCGTGCACCCAATCAAATCTTTAATTTTACTTACATACCCCAGCTACAACATGCAAGGAACCTTTCCCTTGATCATGTTTACCCCCAACCAGGAATTATCAAAATGCCATAAGGTATATTATTCTACTTCTGGTCCATGTTCATCACATGATTCTCCTACCTTTTAAATTGGTTCACTAATAAACTAGCTAGGTCACAAATTTATCATTCAAATCTTCATAATTAGCAGTGATCGATGAGTTACATTAAAATGTTCCATGTCGATTTGAATATATATGCTGGCAACATTCTTATATGTGCGTCATGTTCAAATGCTAGACTGTGTAACCCTTTATCAAACCACTGAATCCTCTGCATACTTGGTAGAGTCATCCTTTTTCTAATCCTACTCACCATGAAAAGGACGTTACCGTTTACTTTCAGTATCGTGCATTCACTCAATCGAATAGAAAGTGATGAACTGATAGTTTGTCATGTTAGGGGAATCTTGGTTTTTGGCTGCAATGACAAACTGAAGATGTTAAACTTGATTATCATTTTATGTAAAACAAATTTGCGTTTGAGAATCTTATTATAGGAATTTCAACTCAAAACTCTTGGATTATTACGAATCAATAGAATGAT
The DNA here is from genome assembly GCA_030254885.1 of Vitis rotundifolia. Classification (NCBI taxonomy): domain Eukaryota; kingdom Viridiplantae; phylum Streptophyta; class Magnoliopsida; order Vitales; family Vitaceae; genus Vitis; species Vitis rotundifolia. The sequence continues at coordinate 919,548 of JARBHA010000034.1, read as the reverse complement.
GATTTATTCTCAATCATATTCTGATTTGAATGGAAGAAATAGGAAAAATTGAGTTTCCACACTTTTCTGTAAAAAATTAAAAATAATTATAAAATAAAAATTTTATAAAAATAATTCAAGTTTTATGCACTTACCCATCAAAGGTAGTATATAGGATGGTTAAAGGTAGTACCTATATCATTAAAAAGGAGCACCTGAATGATTAATAGTAATATATTTGACTAAAAAATACATGAAATGTTAATTATTTTAAATAATTACTTAAAAATTTTATTTCAGAAACTTAAGTTCTTATTTTATAGGTTTTTTCATATGAGTGTATAAAGACACGCTTTTCTTGAAAAAATATAAAGTCCCGTAAGGGGTCAAGTGGAATTTCTCATAATTAAGGTTGAGGAGAAGACCGGATGATTCTTAATTTTAATTGATTTAATTTGCTTCTAAACATACATCAAAGTCAAACATGTGAGTTATTCCCATTCCTATAACCATGAATGGTACAATTATGGCTGGTGTTCTCTTCTCTTTTTACCAAGAAAAAAGCAATAAATACAATTTCTTTTGCCCTCTCTTGGTCCAAGCATGGTTACCACAAAACCGATATTAAAATTAATCATAAGTAAATAAATTAATGGTAACAAAATTATTAATCAGACATTGCATTTGCGTTACTACCGAGGCAGTAGTTTTATTAGCTCTTGTTTGTCAAATTAACACCAAAGCTTATCACGTATGTCATGGATCATTGGTCAGTTGGTCATTGTCACATACCATTATGAAATGTTGTTAAATACTTCACTACGTCCTAGCTTCTAGCTCGGACTATATATATTGCTCCATGGCTTTTAGAAACATGAGGTCCCACATATTCAACAAATCTTCTTCGTTATTTAGTGGTAGGGAAGCTTCAAATCTTGGAGTATTAAATTTACTAAATACCAGAAGAAAGATAAAGGAAAAAGAAAAAGATAACAAACCTAGCTAGATTCCTAAAGAGACGAAGTGAAGCTTCCCCGTTCTTCTCCCCCTCGTCAACCTCATTCTTTATACATCCTTTATTTTTACGACATGGGTGGACTAACTACAACTTTAAATTGGCATCCGAGGCCCCTTTCTCTTTAATTTAATTTAAGAAAAACAAACATTGGTTTGGTTTCTTAAGAAAGTATCCCTTTGATTAATTTTATCCCCTTCAAGGCACTGCTCTCTTCAATTTTAGCCTTCTCTAGTCAAGGGCAGTAGTCAATCTTCTTAGGTCATGGGACTGATCATTTGATTCACTTCAACCAAAAAAGAGAGTCATATTTTGTTGAAGATGTGATAGGAATAAGGATGCATGGGGCTAGTCAATGAGAGCACTCATGTTAGGTTGCCGACACAGGTTTTAATATTAATAAATTGTGAGGATGTATACATTTAATTAAATCACTTGTGGGTTACATGTGATAACCGGCCATTTGTGACATAAAACAGTCTAAAAAATCAAAGAAAAATGAAAATATTTGTTGACGTGGACTTGTGTGTAGACAGAAGCACATGGGTAGATGTTGCATGCGGTGGTGCAACTCAAAGAGAGACCCCACTTGGAAAAATATTCATACTTACCTTTCAGTTGCGCCTAAACCGAATGATGACAAAGCTTGAAGATGAGAGAGAATATCTATAGCAACATTAACCAACCATTCCTAGTATAGGTGCATTGGTAGATATTACAAGTTACAACCACCACTTTGGAATTTTTCAATGAATTAGAAAATAGTATCCATATGACCACTGTACATTTGTTGATTAAGTTTTAATTGAAGTTACCGGATTCTCATGCCCCCACCTAGGAGGGACATTTGATATGGAGCGAATCTCTAAGCAAATCCGTCATGGATTTCTAAATAAACAAGGGGCAGGCGACACAAGCATACAAATCAAGAAATTAGGGTTTTTTCTTTTTGGAATTCGTGCACATAACTACTCATTCAAAGAGTTACTTTACTTGAATGAGAGCTAAGATTTGAAGCGCCCAAAGGAGAAATCAGGTTACAACTTACAACCGAAAGGGAGGCGGCCAAGGACAAATTATGGGGTTGACTGCGGAGGCCCATTTTCCTAACACATAGGCCGCACCCTATTGAAGTTCTTTTAAGACCATGTCTGCTACTGCACATGTTAGATCTTTATTAATTGCTCTATCTGTTGAACACCCTCTCCTAAGACCATGAGTTTGACTAAAATATCAAGCCAATTTCATTCTTTTGGGATTCTTCTTCTTCACGTGTATGTGGACCTTCACCTTGCCATGATGCAACCAATTCATATCTCACTACAGAGCTGAAAATTGACCTTTTAAGGGTTTATAACCTAAATTCATGAGTTATATTTAGTTGAAAAAATAGGATAAGATATACATATTTAAAATATCATATTCAATAGATAAAAAATGCATATCTTAGGATAAATTTTTTAATAAATATTCTTATATATTGAATTCAATAAATATGATATTTTAAATTAACATATCTAATGAGATATGTTATTTTATACATATATTTTATTTGAACATGATATTTTATGATAATATATATAATGCGATATGTTATGTTATGCTCATATTTAGTTTATAAAATAAAATAAAATAAAACATATATTATTTTTTAATATTTAAAATAAAAATTATATTGTAAAATAAATTATTTTCAATCTCCTACTAGTTTTGTTATTAAATAGTTAAATTAGATTTAATAATTGAAAATAAGATGATATCAAACACTTTTCACTTTAATTAACTTTTAATTTCCAATACTAAAGTGTTTCAATACTTGATTTTCATTTTTATCAAACACCCATTGACACTTTGCGCAACCCATATAATAATCAGATCGGATTAAGTTTTATTTAAGTCAATATGATTAAACCTTTTAACATGATATGTTTATGACTTAATTCACCTATTATCTTAAATCAAATTTTAAATAAGTTAAATATGAGCTAAATAAGATATGATTATAATAAATTTAATCAACATGATTATTAAATAGATCGTTGTGAGTTAAATTCATATTATGCGGGTTAACAAAAATGAGCAATTTGTTTATTAAATCAGTTATGTTGGTCGACTCAAATACAATTATGCTAAACTCAAAGTTACGAAAAAAACATGTCTAGTTCAATTTGTATTAACAAATAATATCAAACTTTATTCTCCATAATCGTTTGTTGAATTGGGTATAAGTATAATATGATACTAACACCAATGCAAGAGTAAACGACTCGGGCTTGAATTGACTTTCAAATAGTTACTTAAAAATTACTTCTTTTTAACTTAATAAAAGTTACTTCAAAATTGCTTCTTTTAACTTAATAAAACTACTTTTGAGTTCCAAATCATTTTTAAAAATGTAGTAGATATGCTAATGAATTTAAAATATTAAGGCTTTATTTGAAAAGTATTTTTAAAAATAATTTTTAAGAACAAATTTTAAAAATTGTTTTATGATGTTTTTTAAAACAAAAGTTTCTTCATAAACTAAAAATGTTTTAGCCTTTCTCCTATACTTTTAAAATTTATAAATAAATTTTATTTATAATACCTTATTTTTAACTAACACTAGTTTAGATAAAAAAATTTCACTAAGTAAACAAACTCTCAAGTAAAAAATTATAGATTGAATTTTTAAATAACTATACTATTTTTCTTTTATATAATTTGAACTTGAAATCTAGCAAATTAATACTAAAATTTGCTAAGCAAAATGGTTCATGACATATTTTTAGTTATTAATGAGCAAATATGCACATGTAATGTAGAACTTGATTTACTTACATATTAAAAATAATAAATTTTACTCATTTTTATAATTTATTTTAAATAAAATATACCAACTATTATCATTTTCTAAAATATTATTATTTATTTTGAACAAAAATTATAATCTATAGATTTATTAAAACATTAATATACGTATTTTATGATGTCTATTAAAAAAAATATGTGATTTGTCTTTCTTATTATCAATAAACTATTTAAAAAATTTGTCAATGATATAAAAATTATTTTTCATTCGTTTTTTTATTTATATTTTAATTAAATATTTATTTTAACTTGAATTAAAATTTATGTGAACTCTTAAAAAAAAAGAAAAAAAAAAGAAAAAAGAAATGAAAATGAGTGCATTTAATAAAGGCATAACGGTGATGAGGGCTTGTGGAGTTAGGAATATTTTTAAAAGGAGGCTTGAAGACATGACTTCCCCTTTAATGCTTGTCCAAGAGCCAAGAGGGCATAAGAAAATAAGAATCTCTCCTATTAAAGGATTCCAGAGTCAACAGGTTTTAGGCCATAGTGGTTCGATCTTAGACGCAATGCAGAATTCTTTATACCATAAAAGGAATTTTAGGTTCCTAAGATTAAGACTAGGGTTCTATGCTATGGCCCGCTTTGACCCTGGAGGGTTGGGCCAGGCGGACGGGTTCTTTCGGCCCATAAGCCTTGTATAAAACTAATATGACAGCCATGGACATTTAGATTAAAAAAAGTCATTAATTAAGTACCAATTGATTGCAGTGGCGCTTATTCTAAACTGACAATCGAGTCTCAATTCCCCAATTAATGAGGCGCAATTCCTAGTAGCATGTTCCCCAAATGGGGCATTACAAATCATCTTAGTGGCCCCTAGAACCCACTATATATGGACATCCATATTACAAAACAAATGAAACTAAGCCAGAAAATGCGGGTGGAAAAGGTCTCCACTCGCTTCGCCTCACCCTGGATCCATGGAGTGTTATTCATCAACAGGCTTTTCAATATTCAAAGCATATATCTCGCATTGAATACCATTCAATCATTCCAACACAGCATGCATTTCCACACCATCAAGTGTAACCCGCTTTGAATTCCCTCCCCATACTACTTTCATCGAAAACAAATCATAGCAATCTCTCAAACAGCATAAAAGGGAAGACAAATGACATGATGGCTACTGCATTCACAATTTTTTGATTGTTATTATTCAACAAAACATCATTGAGAAAGCAAACCCAGAGACATAAATCTCAATAACGACTGTTCAAACCAAAGGTGTGACAAAGAAGCAAGGCATAACTCCTCTCCTCTGTCAGACACTAGCATTTATGTTTCTGGACACAAAATAAATAACGACATACACAAGAGAGCAGCTTGTTCAGAAACCCTCAACCATTTGGTAGCCTTCTTTTGAGATGGCATTTCTCCTGAATCCGATGCAAACGGTAGGTAAAGTCGAAACGCCTATACAATTAATAGGGAAAATTTTCAACACAAAGATGCATGCTGCAATAAATGTGTGTTGGGAGTCTGTAGCATGGCATTCAGAAATGGCTGGCACTGCATCATGGAGGACTTCAAGGCAATCATGTATGGTGCACTTGTAAGTTGTGGGCCTTTTTCATTCTGAAGATCCAATTAACTTCATACCCAATGTAGCAGTCTGATTTAGGACCACTATTTCAGTCAAAAAGGCATTTTACTTGATCTGCATTTCTACTTTGTCTCTTCTCTTCATGATTTTATTTTCTTTGCTTCTTTTATTACTTTTCAGCCAGACTTTTGTTCCAATCATGCAGAATCTAAAAGTTGAATTATATTCCCAAAAGAAAATCTATTCTGTTGGATTTGTTTGATTTAAAACTTATTATCTAACATGGTAAGATGGTGTAAAGTCAATTTAAAGTTTTTTAGATGGTTAAGTTTGACATTTTCACTCATTAATATTAAGTATTGACAAAAGAAAACTAAAGGAGAAAACAATTATTATAAGAGGAAAATAATGAGAAATCTAGATTTTCCTTCCTCTAGATCTCTTGTGATCTGTGCATAGGTGTCTCATGGGTGTAATTTTGATCTTGGGCAAAGACCCATAAGGGGGGAGGGTGTGCAACTTAGGCTGGACTTAGTCCATTGGAGCCTAGTCCAAAGTTGGAGTTGGGCTAAATGTCACAAGATGCTTCAAGTGACCCTTTTTATGGGCTTATGAAGGAGGTAAGAAGCTTCTAAAGACCCCTAAAGACATCTACACTTAGCTACAAGGTGAAAGAGTGTGGAAGCTTTTAGAAAAGGGTAGAGATGTCCACACATCTCTACACTTGGCTAGGAGACCACTGGAAAAGTGTGAGGTGTTCTAGAATTTTCCAAAGTAATCTTATACATAGCATTGTACATAGACTAGTGTAGGAGCTCTAGATTATTCTTGATTGTAAGGAACCTTTCAAGGTTTTAAAGACTTCCTAAGGTGCCTATAAATAGGTTAAGGCCTCATTTGGCCAAGGCACCACATAAGAACCTAACCAACCAAGCAAGTGAGCTTTCAAGCACTTCCAGATCATTTTATTTGCGCCCCAAATCAAAACTCTTCGAATTCATCTGCTATATCACTAAACCTTACTTCTTAAGAGGCCTAATATGTAAACAACTTTGAATCAGTATCTCATAGAAGTTAATAATGCTAAAAGTTGGATATTTGGAGTAAGGTAGTCGTACCTACTCGGGCTTTCAACAAAATATTAGTGCACCATCTATATCATGGTATTAATTAATTTGTCAAACCTCAAATATACTTTCTCGAATTGAATTGCAAAATAGTGGGAAAGCAAGCTAATAGGCTTTCTCATTTTTTTAAAATCGGGTTCAATATTCTCGAACATAAGAAAAAGGATTTCCTTAACAAGACCCAATCTATAAGAGACTTGGTTGGGTCCTCCAAAGGTTGGGTTGAGTTGAGTTGGACTTATCCAATTTACAATTCAAAATAAAATATATTTTCAATGGTGATTGTGTGAACTTGCATTTTTCACGTATATCCCTACTCGATGGTGAGACTCACTTTTTTATTGTGAAAGATTGATTTTTTTCTTTTTAAAATTGGAAGCACTAATTATTTTAGTTTATTTTCTAAAGGAAAGAAAATAAGAAAAAAAAAAAAACCCTATGTGACTCCTTTTTTTTTTTAAAGGACAAATCTACAAACCAAAAATGGATTTGGAAGTTAAGTTATTTATCCGAAATATATGGTGAAAAATATAATACCTCCCTAAGCTTGTATACCTATGGTATCTACTAAACGAATGAACAAAATTATGACAATTGATTAATCAAACATGGATACCAAAGAAAGTACGATACAAGTAAACATACAACATGACATGAGGTGAAAAAATAATTACAAGAATATATGTAAAAAATTAATATAAGATAAGTGTACAAAAAATTAATATAAGATGAGTGTACAAAATGATTTATTAGAAAAGATGTTTATTATTTCAAATATCATAATACACTTTTACGAAATTTTGAAAGAATTTATTTACATTAAAAAATATTCAATTAATTTGATTATTCACAAAGTTTCCATTTATTTATCAAAAAATTTAATTTTATTCACATTCAAATATATTTTCAAAGAACTTTTCTTATGTTTATTTAAAAAATTATTAGATAAAATTTCACTAAAATTGTTTAATTTGAGTTTATTTACAAGAAATGGTTTTTATTTACCTTTGCTAAAGAAACAATGAATTTTTTACAAATTTATTTTTGAAAAATATTTCAATTCAAAATATATTCAAAAAAAGATTTTTTTTTTTTTTACAAATTATTTAAAAAAGATCCTTACAAATTTATTTACAAAAGAATATTCTAATTGATTTTATTTACAAAGGAATAGATTTTTATTTACTTTTGCTAAAAAAAAAGAATGAATATTTTAAAATTATTTTTAAGAAATAATTTTGATTAAATTTTTATTTAAAAAAAGGCGATTGAAAAAAGGTTTATGAATTTTATTTACAAAAAGGGATTTCAAACTAATTTTATTAAAAGAGAATTTTTTTATTGGATTTTACCTAGAAAAATACTTTTATTACCAATTTATTAAAAAAGATCTTTCAATTCAATTTTTATTTAGGAATTTTATATAAAGTATATTAAAAGAAAAAAAAAAGGTTTTGAAAAATTTATTAGAAAAGTGATTTTTACGAATCTATATAGAAAAAAGAATCTTACAAATTATTTATAAAAGGGTTTTGACAAATTCATTTACCAAGGAAGTGATTTTCTTATTACTTCATTGAAAATAAGATTTACTCAATTTTACAAATTATCAATTTGATTATTATTTTTAGAAAAATGATTTTATTGTAAAAATCTACTTCTAATCATGTAGATATTGTCCACTTTGAGTGACCCTTTATACACAATGTCCGCATTTTGTCTGATAGGATTATGGAACCAAACAAACAAACAAACATCTTTTACGAGATCAAACAAACTCTTGGGTCAATGATTGATTCTGATATCACTTGTAATGACTCATACCCAACCATGTAGATATTGTCCTCTCTGAGCTTAAGGGTTTCATGACTTTAAAACATATTTATAAGGTTAAGAAGAATCCATACTTATATAATATCGAGAACTTTTTCTCCTATCCAATATGAGATATCACTTTTACAAAGGAAAGAGTTTTCACTAATTTTTTTTTTTAAAAAAGATGACTTTTATAAATTACTTAATTATTTTTTATTTGCCAAGAAGAATATTCAAATCCAATTTATTGAGATTGAATCTTACAACTCCTAGCTTTTGAAATTATTTCTAAACCAAATTTTATTTTAAAAAGATTTTTTTTCTATTTTTTATTTTTAACAAATTCTACTTATACAATTATCTCCAAACCAATCTTATTTAGTAAGAGACTTTGACTTAATTCCGTCGAATATGTATTTTGCCAAATGAATTTAACTTTATTAAAGAAAGTTCAACAATTGAAAAATAAAAAAAAACTCTACAAGACCTTTTATTTAATTAAAATAATTTTTTTGGAATGTTATTTTTATTAAAAAATGATTTTCTAGATTATTTTATTTTAAAAATTATTTTCTGGACCTTTTATTTAATAAAAAAATTTTCTGGACTGTTTTTTTTTTTTTTATAATTTTTTTATATTAAAAAACAATTTTTGAACTATTTTATTTAATAAAAAAATTTATGGACTGTTTTTTTATTAAAATTTTTTTTTTTGGACTTTTTTGTATTAAAAAAATAATTTTGGACATTTTTTTTTGCTTCAAAAAATAACAGTTTTTATTTAAAAAAACATTTTTACAATTTTTATTAGGAAAAGGTTTTACAATTCATTTAAAAAGAAAAAGACTTTATAGTTTTGTTAAAGAAATTTAATGTTTTACAACTTTAATGACCAAAAATATGAACAAACTAAATGAAATAATAAAAAAAGAATTGAACTATCAACCTAAATTAGTTTTAAAAAATATCAAAACTAAAAATATTCTAAACATAAATAATATAACAAACCAACATATGAAATAGTAAGGAAACAAATATATAGCAAACAAAATCCAAAATGCAATAAACATGTTTAGAAAAAAATATTCACAGAACTAGAAATGAATGAAAAATAAAGAGATAGAGATGAGAAAAAAAAATACCAATACTAATTGCTCTCTACAGTTTCTAATAATACTCCAATAATACAAAGCTTCAACAATACAAAACAAATGTACTCTCCCACCAAATAATACAAAATAGAAAAATAGAAAGGAAAAAAATGAGGAGCAAGCTTCCCCTCAAGCATCCCCACCATTGCTAATCTTAAGGGTTTTGTGCTCTTTATATGGCCTTCAATGAGGAAATCCAGTCCTCCACATGGAGAGTATCTATATATGCTCATTCAACATAATCTCATGCAAAATAAAAGCCCAAATAGAAAAATTAAACTTAGGCCTAAAATCAAATAAACATGTCCAAAGCCAATCCAATAAGCCCAATATATAATAGAGACTCAAATGCAATAAAATAAAGCCTAAAGGCATATCTACAAGGCAAAGCACAAAACATACATCTAAGAACCAATAGGCCCAAGTCCACAAACAATATGCAAAATCCACAAACAATATCCAAAATCAAATACTCACTATAAAGATCAAAATGAATCTTACCTAATCTTGAAGCCCTAGGATGGAAGGTTGCATAGGATGATGCAATGGCACATGGTGGTAGTAGATGAGTGGAATGGTAGTGGAGTTGAGGGGAAGAAAATGGGATGGGAGAGAAAGGAAAAAAAGAGGGGGAAAGAGAGTGAGTGAGTGAGTGAAAGAGAGAGAAAGAGAAATGGAAAGAAGGGAAGAAAGGGTCGTTGGCGATGACTAATTGGTGACCGGCCGATAGGGGTTATGGTAGCCGGCGATGGATATGGGTTTTAGGATCCGTTGGTATGGTTGTGAAAAATAGAAGAATAAAGAGGAAAAGATGGAGAGGAAATAAGAGAGAGAGAGAGAGAGAGAGAGAGAGAGAGAGAGAGAGAGAGAGAGAATGAAGCATAACCGATCTAGGGCAAAGACCCATAAACTTTGAGGCTTGGCCTAGTTCATTAGAGCCCAATTCAAAGCTCTAGTTGGGCTAATTGCCTAAGACCAAGTATTTGCACCCCAAATCAAAGCTCTCCAAATTCATTTGGTTTATCACTAAAACTTAGTTCTTATGAAGCATAATATATAAACAACTTTGAATCGATATCTCATACAAGTTAATAATGCTAAAAGTTAAATAATTTGGAGTAAAGTAGTCCCTATGTGGGCTTTCAACAAAATACAAGTGTACCATCTATACCATAGTATTAATTAATTTGTCAAACCTCAAATATACTTTCCTAACTTGAATTGCAAAATAGTGGGAAAACAAGCTAATAAACTCTCATTTTTTTTCTAAAATGAGGTTCGGTCTCCTCGAACATAAGAAAAAGGGTTTCCTTAACAAGAGCCAACCTATGAGAGACTTGGTTGGGTCATCCAAAGGTCAGGTTGAGTTAAGTTGGACCTATCCAATTTATAGTTCATAGTGACATATATTCTAAATGGTAATTGATTATTTGCAAATACATACAGTATTCAAGGTGTAAGGAATTTTCCATTTTAATTGATGTGGGTGTGGTATATCATAGTTGAAACCGTTGATAAAACCTTAAGGTTATGTTTGGTTTTGGAAAGTACTAAGAAAAGAAAAAAAATGTATAAGGAAAAATATTTTCTCTTGTTTGGTTATAATATAAAAAATACTTAAAAAATATAATTAAAATTAATTAGAAACTTATGCTTTTTCAAATTATTTAATCTTTATATCAAAGAATTTTAAAAAATGAAATAGGCATACGAGGTTAATAGTAGTTGCACACTTCCCGATGCATACAGTCTATAATAACAAAGTAATATGATTTGATACAACACTACACCCAACACTTGCCTCACGCATTCTAAGGCGTATAATCTATAGTAGTTGCATGCATCCCGAGGCATACGTTCTACAATAGTTGTGCGCATCTTGAGGCGTATAGTTTATAGTAGCAAGGTAATATTATTTAATGCAACATTGCACCCAACACGCCACTCACACATCCCAAGGCGTACACTCTACAGTAGTTGCATGCATCTCGAGGCGTATGTTCAAGAGTAGTAGCACACATCTCGAGGCGTATGGTAACCTGGCATGTATCCTAATGCATACGACAACTTGTCATGCATCCTAAGATGTACAGTTTACAGTAGCAAGGTAATATGATTTAATGCAACACTACACCCAACATGCTACTCATGCATATCAAGGCGTACGATCTACATTAGAAGCACACATCCCAAGGCATACGGTCTATAGTAACAAGGTAATATGATTTAATACAACACTACACTCAACACGCAGCCCATGCATCTTGAGGCGTATGGTCTACAGTAGTTGCATGCATCCTAAGTTGTAAGTTCAACAAGTTTGAAGTAATATATAAAAATAATTTATTGATTTTTTTATTGTTTTCTTATTTCTTTGAAGTTATTGTTTATCTTTTTGCAAACATCATAAAAAAAAAAAAAAAGATTTCAAAGTTTTTTTTAGGTGGTTTGAAATTGAAACTTGAGATGTAGAGAGTGGTTAGGGAGTGGAGAAAGTGGTTGCACAATTTTGGACAATGATCTCACCATTTTCCGTTTGACAGTTTCACAAGATAGGGTATGGGAAGAGAATTTGTTGTTTCCTTTATGATGTAGGCTATTAGCCTTGAGCCCATTTGATTTTGAATTTTGGGTCAAGCGATAGGTTTGGGATTTTAGGCCATTAGGTAAGGTTGGGGTTGACTCGACTTAACCTAATAGACTTGATCCAACTTGGTTTGACTAACCCAGTTTGCCTAAAACAAAATTCTTTTTTTTTTTTTTTCCTTTCTTTGCAAATTAAAACCTAATGTTTCAATATAAATTAAATTGAAATTATATGTAGCCAAAGTGACTTCTATTATGTAGATTTATTTATCTTGAAATATGTGGATATTATTAAGAAATTGAATAAATTATATTTAAATCTATGTGGAAAATAATCGACCTAAAGGAAGATTATTTTTTGGCCAAATCATGAACACATGTAGTAGTAAATATATGATGATTTTGGTGTTTTCTATGCATGCAATAAGTTGGTTCAAAGAAAAGCATATTGTTGGCAAGATTTATTGTCAATATTTATTAACTACAATTTTTTTTTTTTAAGAGTACCATTTACAAATTGTTATTTTTATCTAATAACTAAATTTCAATGTTGTGTTAGGCATATTATAAGGGCTCACCTTATTGCATTTTATACCATATATATATATATATATATAGTTAATGCTTATTTACATTAGATATGGATAAGTAAATGACTTTATTGTTAATTATGAGTTTATTGTTTTGTTCTATATACAGTCAATATTTCTTCTATATTTGTCAATTTGAACAACATTCCAATATTTAATGGCACTAACTTCAAGAAATGGAAAGAGCACATCACCCAATTACTTAGGTGTATGGATTTAGGCTATGCGATCCAAACTAAACGACCTCCCTATTAGGATTGAACCTTTAAAAGCAAGACCTGATGTAATAAAGTTAGATTTAACTATCCCTTTGCTATCCATTTGGTGTATTGACATTGATTTAAGCATTCAACCTATGTCTCTTACATTGGGTGTATTAGGAGTTGCATAAAAGATACAAGTCATGGGTTCCTTGTAAGTAGATAAGTTATTCATAGTTGGTTCATGAATTTGGGCAATCTAGTAGAGATTGTAGTTCACCACCTCCTAATTGGAGAGATGACTTGTCTTAGTTATCAGGATGAGTTTCCTATGGTAAGTGCACTAATGTATGTGATACACACTGGATAGGACTTACGGTGAATCATAACGTAAGACTATCAATTGTCATGATTTACCAAACTACTATACTACATGGATTCTCAACCTTGAAAGGATATTGAGTTGAGGCTATGCTAAAATCAATAGGAGACTTTGACCTATGGGTGAAACCCTAAAGTCGTCATATATCCCTATGGATTGGGTCGTTGTTGATGGAGGCTGGTGACAGTAGGCATTCTCAATAAAAACACCATGATATCTCATAGGATTGAGACAATGTGTCATCTTAGGTGATTCAAAGGACATGTGATCATGAAATTTGTGGCCACAGTAATTCCTTTAATGGAATTTGACATATGCTTCTTGGAGTTAGAGTATGTCAATTGATCACATAATAAATGAGATTTGTAACTCAAGGATTGGAGAGGTAATCTTGATAGGTGATAACACTACCTTGTTGGATTATAGACACTGGTTCATAGGGCGTTTGTATGTAGAGGATAGTAGGTCACATACCTAATCACTTGGTGTCTCGATGTAATATACATAGGGTATTGGAGTGCAGTTGACTTTCTATAGTGGGATGTTGAGTCAATTTTAGAATTTGATTTTGATGGAGCCAATACTCCTATAGGTCCCAGTGGTCTCCACTCTGAGCTCATATTCCTTATTGGCACGACTTATGAGGGTTGGCTGAGTTTTTAGTTCTCGTTTGTGCATAATGACATTTTGGTAATTACATAAAGTTGCACATGGATAAGTAAGTGGTATTTCTGTATTGGGCTAATGATTAATTAGGCCTTGTATGGTTAATTAATCAATTAGCAACCTTTTTGGACTAGATTAAGTAATCTAAGGTCATAGTGACTTAAGCCCAATAGAAAACCTGTAAATACCCCTTTAGGGGTTAGGGTTTCTAAGTTGTGCCACTCTCTTCTTCAATCTAGAGAGAAAACCCTAGCCTCCAGCCTTTAGATCTCCATCATCTCAGTGCCTAGACACATGGAAGAGTAATCGAGAAGAATATCCTAGTGTCTACGAGATCCACTATGACTTTAGAGTTATCTACATCGATTAGAATTGATCTGGGAACATCCAGATAAAAGGTATGTAGTTTTATTCTCTAGATCTATGTTTTCTATGGTATCTATATTGTTTTTGAATACCTGTTTATTCGTTACAATAGATGTAGAGAACGTATGATAGATTTGCATGCACTTTACACGATTCAGAGCATGGGAACAAAGTAATCTAGGGTTCCCAACATTCCCAACCTTACTAATGATTGTACTATTGAACAAAGAGCTAACTTTGAAAAGTGAGAGTGTTTTAATTGTATGAGTCTCATGATCATGAAACAATCTATTCTAGATACCATTAAGGGCACAATGCTAGAGGAGGAAAATGTTAAGAAGTTTCTAAGCCAAATAGCAGATCGATTCGCTGAATCTGAAAAGGTCGAAATGAGCACCATTCTTGGTAAGCTTGTTTCAATGCGGTACAAAGTCAAATGGAACATAAAGGATTACATTATGGAGATGTCTAATCTTGTTACTCGACTGAGGGCACTAAAGTTAGAGTTGTTTGATGACATTCTCGTGCACTTGGTCTTGATCTCACTTCTTGCATAATCTAGTCAGTTTAATATAAGTTACAATATTCAAAAGGAAAAATGGACTCTTAATGAGCTCATTGCTTAGTGTGTGCAAGAGGAAGAAAGATTACAATAAGAAAAGATAGAAAGTGCTCACTTAGATACTTCCTTTCATGACAATGCTACCACTAAGAAAAACAAAAGAAATTTTAAAGTAAGAGGAGTTGTAGACAAAGGGACTTCAAAAGCTAAGGTGCAATAAAAACAAGATAATGTCATCATGTGTTACTTTTGCAAGAAAGTTGGACATGTAAAGAAGGACTATCCTAAATATGCAAAATGGCTTGCCAAAAAAGGTAAACTTTTCAATTTTTTTTTTTTGTTTTGAAGTTAATTTTGCTTTAATACCAAATCACCCTTGCTAGATAGATATAAGTGCAGCTACTCACATAAGTGTGACAATGTAGGGTTGTCAAAGGAGTTGAGTGCCAAATGGGGCTAAAAGATTCATTTGTGTGGGAAATGGCAATGAGGCTCCTATTGAGGCGATTAGTTTATTTGTGTCATAATTACAATTTGGTTGTTATTTAGATTTGGATGAGATTTTTTGTGTACTATCATTTAGATCAAATTTGGTTTTTATTTCTTGTTTGGACAAATTTGGTTACTCTTGTTTTTTTTTGGAAATGGAAAGTTTAGTCTTTTTCAGTATTCAAATATGATTGGTATCGGTTCTTTAGTTGATAATCTATATAAATTGGATATTCATACTTTAGATATTAATTAATCCTTGCATGAAAGTAACTGTGGTACAAAGTGAAAATTAATTGATGAAAATTCTTCCATATTATGAAACAAATGTTTAAAACATATTTCCAAATAAAGAATTCAAAGGTTTGTGTCATAAGGAATTTTTTATTCCCTTAATTTTTTAGATTTTAAAATATGTATTGAATGTATTAAGGGAAAACAAAAAAATGTCAAGAAAGTTGGTGCCAAGAGGAGTCCAAGTGTCTTGGAATGAATTCATACTAATATTTGTGGTTTGTTTCCTACAACTTCTTAGAATGGTCAACATTATTTTGCCACTTTCATAAACAATTATTCTTGTTATGGGTACCTATACTTGATACATGAGAAGTTTAAGTCATTAGACGTATTTAAGGCCTTTTAAAGCTGAAGTTGAGAATGAACTCGGTAAGAAAATCCAACTCGTCAAATCTAAATGTGGTGGTAAATACTATGGTAGATATGATTGATCAAGTGAACAACAACCAAGGCTTTTTACGAGATATTTAGAGGAATGTGAAATTGTTCCTTGATACACTATGCTAGAGACTCCAAGCCAAAATGGTGTAGCTGAGACACAAAACTGGACCCTTAATGATATGGTTAGAAATATGATAAATCATTCTTTTTTACCATAATCATTTTAGGGAAAAGCCTTAAAGATTGCAGTTTATATCCTTAATAAAGTTTTAAGCAAAGGTGTATCTAAACCCCATATTAGTTATGGACTAGAAAGAAGCTTAGTATTAGGCAACTTCATGTTTGGGGTTATCCGGCTAAGGTTAGGTCATATAGGCCTAATGAAAGAAAATTAGACTCAAGAACAATAAACTACTACTTTGTTGGGCACTTAGAAAGGTCAAGGGGTTTTAATTTTTATGATTCCTCGAGCAAGTCTTTTTTTAAGGTGGGCAATGTGAAATTCATTGAGGATGTTGAAAATAGCGAGAGTTCTAAACTTAGGAACTTTGTCTTTGAAGAGGAATATGTTACTATTCCTACAGTTGCAACTAAAAATGATTAGGTAATACATATGACATTATTCAACATGCAAATCCAGATAATCAAGACACTTTTGAGTTACCTCTTGCTCATACTGAAGAACCAAACTCCTTCATGAGGAGGAACAACAACAACCTCAATTGGAAGTACCATTGAAAGGATCCATTAGAGAGAGAAGAACGACGATTCTGGATAACTATATCATATATCTCTAAGAACAAGAGTTTGATATGGAATTGGAAGATGATCTAATATCTTACAGTGAAATCAAACAATTTGTAAACTCCTAGAAATGGATAGGGGCCATGAAATATGAGATAAAATTAATGGAAGATAATGACATTTGGAATTTTTTCGAATTACTTGAAGGAGCAAAATTGATTGGTTGTAAATGGGTTTTTAAAATCAAATGGAATTTGAAAGGCAGTGTCAAAAGATATAAGACACAACTAGTTGCTAGAGGTTTTTATCATTTGAAAATCGGTACATAGTTTCGACTTCAAGGTTATTTTCTTTCTCTCATAAATAAATAAATAAATAGATAAGTTTTTTTTTTTTTTTTTTTTTTTTTTTTTTTTTTTAAAAAAAAGAAAAGAAAGGAAAAAAGGAAAAAAAGAAGGAAAATGATGGTGAGAAGGAAAATCTCTTGGCCCAAGGAATGACAAAATTGTGAGACTTATTACGGGTATGGAATTTCAATCATATGGTGATACTTACAATTATTATTATAATGGGCATATGATTTATGAAAAGGATCTTTTCCTTTAGTGACCAAATAAAATCACAACATTTCTTCCCTGTTTAGGATACAAGTCATGAGGATGCATGTGCTGAAGCTTTGCATGAGGGATACATGGAATTTGTTGATGGGAAAAACCTGGATCTCTTCGTTTTCCAAGTTCGAATCAGGTTAGGAATATGCATAACCATCTCAAGTTTTTTCTAAATCTTATGCACAACAAAAAAATTACATTTTTTATAATTTAAAAGATTTAGAAAGCGCTTATAAAAACCATATGTTAGATTCAGATTCTCTCGAATCAAATCCACATGGTGAAAATGAAGATCAAAATTACAGAAGTCTCGTAAACTCGAAGTCTTCTGCCCGATGACTCAAACCTTGATCTTGGTACACTTTCGGTGGGGAGGAAAAGAGGATGGAGGCTATGGCTCTCAATCTCTCTAAATGATGGAAGATAAAAGTTATGGAAACCCTAACCCCTAGGGGGTATTTGTAGGGTTCCTAAGTGGGCTTAAGTGACTTGAGCCCACATGGCTTGGGTCACTTAATCTAGCCCAAAATGGGTTCTAATTTATTAATTAACCTAATAGGGTTTACTAATTAATCAGTTAGCCCAATCTAGAGACCTTGTTCGCTTACCCCTATTCAACCTTATGTAATTACCAAAACATCCTTATGCATAAAAATGAACGTAGAGCCAATTCGACCCTTATAACCTATGCCAACAAGGTATATGAGCTCAGAGTAAGAACCATTGGGACCCATATAGGAATACTGGCTCCCTTAGAATCCAATTCTAAAGTTAATTCAACATCCCACTATAGAGAATCAACTGAACTCTAGTATCCTATGTAAATAACAACGAGACACCAAGTGCTCGGGTCTGTGACCTGCTATCCATTGTATTAAGTCTCCCCATGAACTAGTGTCCGTAGTCTAACAAGGTGAAAGCCATCAACTTTTCAAGATTGCCTTTACTATCCTTGAGTTCCAAATCTTTCTATTGTGTGTTCAATTAACATGTCTTAGCTCTCAAAGATCCTATGTCAAGTTCCACTTAAGGAATTATTATGACCATAGATTCCATGAACACACCTCCTCAGGATCACCCAAGGGGACACACTGTCTCAATCCCAAGAGATATCATGGTGCCTTTATTGAGAGTACATACTGCTACTAGCTTCCATCAATAGTGACCCAATCTATAGGGAATATGTGATCAGCTTATGATTTCACCCGTAGGTCAAAGTCATTGATAACTTGAGCACAAACTCAATATTCTCTCAAGGTTGAGAGACAACATAATGAAGTAGCTTCGTGAGGTAATGACTACTTGATAGCCTTAAGTCATGACTCACTGTAGGTATTGTCCAATGTGTAACCATACATTGCACACTAGCACACTCACCATGGGAAGCTCGTCCTGACAGCTAAGACTAGCCATATCTCCAATTAAGAGTTTATGCACTACAACCTCTAGTGGGTTGCCTAGACCCATGAATCGGTTGTGAACAAGTCATCTATTTGCAAGGAACCCATGACTTAGATCTTTTGTGTAACTCCTAATGCACATAAGTCACGTACAATGCAAAAGATGCAGGACATAATGTTCATAAAGTATATACATGGAATAAGGATAGATAAAAGTGAAACTGGAACATCATTAAATAAAAAATGAATTCCAAATTTATTACATCATGTCATGCTTTTAAGGGCTCATCCTAATATTTGAATAATTGGGGTGTGAGTGAGAAAATATCACTTTCCTACTATGATTTAGAGAATCGATTAACAAAAAGTAACCATATATAGAGAGCTTATTTCAGATGGTCGTTGAGGGAAAATATGCTAAATTAAGCCACCAATTTGTGCTGATTTGGAGGATGAAAATGTTGCTTGGAGCGTTTCATTGCAAGAATGCATGCACAAAGTGCCAATAAACTCATGGAACATGGCTCTAAGTTGCTAATATTGTAACAACCACTAAACATCAAAATGACGAATCTGAAGACATCCTTTACTCATGAGCCAAATGGTCTTTACATGGTGCCCCAATCTAGAATTATACCTGGAAGGTGGTAGATCGGAGAAAGAAATGAAAATGCTAGTCTTAGAAAGATTCCTTTGGTAGGAACATGTGACAACTGAAACTAGAGGACAAGGGAACCATAATCATTTTATATGTTAGATTACGCTTTGTTAGCTACCTCAAATTGATTCATAATAACAATCAAAATGTAATTCAAAAATTATAAATTTCTAACCTAAAATTAATTAAAGTATCTAAATAATAAATTCAAAGATTAAGCCAAACATTTAAAAAAAAGTGGTCAAAATCAATACTAAATTCAATCTCAAGTTAATAATCCTAAATGATCAACTCTAAAGTTATTTTTAAAAGAATAACCCTTCCTATCCCGATTTTTCTTCCCCAATGTCACTTGTTCTGTAAAAGGGGAATAATAGAAAAAGGTGAACTCGACAACTCAATAAGGAAAATAGTTCAATAAGAAGAATAAAATATAGTACAAAATTAAATCATGAAAGATATTACATCTTTATAAAAATCAATTAACAGGAAAACTCATTAATTCAATAATTAAATTCATTTTGTTTGAAAAAATAAACACTTTCAATTAAAAAATCGAACCAAACAATACACTTGACATACTCAATTCTTATTCAAAAAAATTTCATAAACAAATATCTTACTTTGGTCCTGATAATGTATAATACTACCCACAAATAGTGGGACTTACATTAGGTGATTAGTCTCACTTTGTTCTTATTGGTGGATAGAATAATTAAAAACTGATAACACCTTTATTGGCTAGGATTGCATTACATCACTACTCCTACTAAGGGTAATGAAGGTTAACAATTTATCTCCGTTGACAAGGACTACTAATAACTAGTTTCAAAATCACTATAATAAATTAAATGGTGAAATTCACTTGCATAATAATAAACAAATCATGTGATATTCCCCATTTATTTTATAGATTGAGGAACAAATCAAAATATATTTTAGAAAAATATCATTTAATTCACTTTAGGCAATTCAAACATTTTGATATCTAAAAAAAATAATAATAATAAATGATATCAAATAAAGAATTATAAAATTGTTTGCCATAGTACTATTGATCCTTATATTGAAAACGTCACTCAAAATCCTTAAAGACTTAATTCACACCTAACATAAACATAAATAATAAAAATAATTATTAAAAACTAATTATCTAAATTAATAGCTTCCTAAATTTTTCATAAATCTTGTTTTAATTTTAAAACCTCTTCTAAGAATCTATTTTTTTTATTAAATCTTTTATTAATAATATTATTATCATTTTCACTTCCCATAATTATATTTAACTGGTTTATTGAAAAACTAATATTAATATTCTTTTTTCCTATTTTCATGGTAGGAAGCAACATACTTATTTATTAATTTACTACTATTTTTACCTATCCTTCTCCCCACAATTCAAATCTTATTATTATTTTATTATTTCTTTCCCATGACCACTTTTCCCATTTCCTCAAAAAATTTTGTTTCTTCCCACCGTACACATGTATACTGGATCCATAGAAGAAAGCCTTATCTCCCTTCAATGCAATCACCAAGTTGTTAATTGAGAAACCTAATTCCTTTTGAATTTTATTAAAATCATCTATTCAATTTAATTGAATATTCAACTCTGATTTTGTTATATATATATATATCCTATCTTGAAAGCCCTACTATATCTTTAAATAGAAAGAGGTCTTTGCAGAAGAGTTACGAATATAATATTTATACCAAAGTGTTTTCACTCTATTAATTTTGTGTTTAAAGAAAGAGAAAAAGAATATAAATAATAAGGAATACATGAACTTACCTTGAATTTCATAATGAAGCAAATAACAAATTTTCTTCTTTCTAACTCTTCAAATCAAATTTCTCCAAATCAAACTTCTCGAAAGACCCTTCTCTGTCTAGTAATGGATAAAGGTACTTTTGAGAAAATTTCAAGAGCAACTATCTCTAGAAAGCTTGTGAGATATTACAAAATATATACAATGAAGTTGATAAGGTATGAAAAGTTCGTCTTCAAACTCTTACAAAAGAATTTGAAGTTTGAATATGAAAGAATTGGAATCAATTTTTTGATTTTTTTTCTAAAGTATTGACTATTATGAATTTATTAAAAAGAAATAGTGAAAGTTTAAATGATACTTGTTCGATTGAAAAAATACTTCGATCTTTAAATTGAAAGTTTGATTATATTGTTATGGCCATTGAAGAATCTAAAGATTTAAACTTTATGTCATCATTGAAAGTTTGATTTGGATTTGGAATCTAAAGAAATAGTGAAAGTTTGATTTGGAATCTAAAGTATTGATTATATTGTTATGACCCTTGATCAACTTATGGGATCATTGCAAGCCCATGAAAAAAGATTAAAAAGAAAGAACTAAGAAAAATTAGAACAAGTTCTTCAAACAAAACTTATATTAAAAGAATATAAAGAAAATTTTAATGAAAGAAGTTACAATAATCATGGATGTGGTCAAGGCAATAGAGGAAGAGGTAGTTTCAATTCATCAAATAATGAAGGAACAAACCAAATCTCATATTTCTTAAGTGGGCATGGAAGATGACACAACTTAAGGCAACATGAAAGGGGAAGATATGATAATTTTCAAATTCAATATTATAATTGTAAAAAATATGGTCATTATACTTAAAAATGTAGAAATGTCATTAACAATATGGAGGACTAGTCAACTATGTTGAAAAGAAAGTTAAAAAATAACTTAATGTAGTGTTGGTATAACAAGGAGAAAGTAAAGAGAAAAACACATGGTATTTTGACATTGGAGCAAACAATCATACAAGTGGTTTCAAAAATATATTTATATAATATATTAAGTTTGAATTAACTATTAGAAAAAGGCTATGATATTCATATGAATAATCAAAGCCTCTTAAGAAATCAACATGCCAATTTAATTGTTAATGCTCCGTAGACAAGAAATGAAATGTTTTTGTTAAACATTCAAAATCATGTTGTAAAATGTCTAAAATCTTGTGTCAATGATTCTTCTTGGATTTGACACTTAAGATTTGAATATCTTAATTTTGGAGGATTGAAATTATTGAACAAAAAAAAAAAAAAAAATGGTTAGAGGATTGCTTTCTGTAGATCACTTGGATCAATTATGTGAAGGATGCCTACTTGGAAGACCCATCTGAAAAAGTTTTCCAAAAGAAGCAACTAAAAAAGTAACAAAGCCCCTATAATATTCATGTAGCAATGTGCAACCTAATTCATCCGAATTCTTTTGTTAAGAATAAACATTTCTTGTTTTTCATTGATGATTTTACTATGAAAACCTAGGTATATTTTTTAAAGAAAAAAATCTAAAGTATTCACTACTTTTAAGAAATTTAAAGCACTTGTAATAAAAGGTGATCCTAATATAAAAGCAACAAGATTCGGTAGAGGAGACGAATTCACATCCAAAGAATTTGTAGAACATTGTGAAAGTCACAAGATTCATTGATATACTATCTTGGCATAGAAGTGAAACAAACCAAAAATGATATTTTTATATACAATAGAAATTTTCAATAAGTGTTGACATGAAAATATATAATCCAATGAACACACCAATAGAATATGGAGTTAAATTGTCAATACATGAAAAAGGAGAAAAGATGGATCCAATAAAATATAAAAGCTTAGTTGGAAGCTTATGCTATTTAACTTGTACAAGATCATTCTTTTAGAGTTGAACTTATTAGCCATTATATGGAAGCACCAATAGGGACTTAGATGAAGACCATTAAGTGAATTTTTCGTTGCATTAAAGGTACACTTGATTATGACTTATATAATTCATTTCTAACAATTTTAAGTTTGTTGGATATAGTGATAGTGATTGGGGTAGAGACTTGGATGATCAAAAGAATACTATTGACTTTGTGTTTTTTATTTTTTATTATTTATTTATTTATTTATTTTTATAGAAGATACTGCATTCGCTTAGACTTTAAAGAAACAACCTATTATGATACTTTCAACTTGTGAAGTAGAATTTATTTCAACAACATCATGTGTATTTCATGTAATTTTGCTTAAAATTTATTGAAGGAATTTAATTTGTCACAAAAGGAACCAACAAAGATCTATGTGAATAACAAATCAACAATTACATTATAAAAAATAAAAAAACCAGTTTTCCATTATCAATGCAAATACATTGATATGGAATATCATTTTATTAGAGAGGACATTATGAAGAAGGAAGTGCAATTAAAATTTGTAAAATTTTAAGATTGCAAATATTTTTGCTAAGTTCCTCAAGTTTGAAGATTTTAAAAGGCTACTTGAAGATTCAAATCAAGTTTAAGGGGGTGTATTGAAAAGTTAAACTTGATTTAGAAAGATTTTAAATATTATAATTATATTTAATCTCTAAAAGTCAAGGAGAATATTTTATTTTGAGTGGTTGCTTCGATGCAATTAAAATTTTCAAAATCTTAAGGTCAAATTAAGAATATTTTTAATAAGCCTCCCAAATTTGAAGATTTAAGAAGTTTATTTAGAGTTATAATTCAAGTTTAAGGGGCATATAGAAAAGTTAAATTGATTTAGAATGTTACTAAATATTAAAATAATATTCAATCTATAAAAGTGAAAGAGAATATTTTATTTTGAGTAGTTACTTTAATTTCTATATTTGAGTAATTAAATTCTAGAAGATTTTTATATTTTGTTATTAGGAGTTTTTATTTAGTTTGGGGCAAAGTATTTATAAATAAGAAATTGATTATGTGATATTTGAACAAGAGAGACTAATGGAAGACAATAAATTTTTAATTCTCCTCCATTTTTATTTGCCTTCCATTTAGATCAAACTAATGCTTAAGCAGCATAATAATAAGCAAACTTGACTTGTATCAACAACATTTAATCTCATATATACAAAACAACAACATATGATTGAAAAATATTTAAAGTGCTGTATATTTTTCAATATTCTATTTCCTAATATAAAGAGAATAATATTACAAAAAACTAAAGAAAAAAAAAATTCAACTCAAATCTGTTTTCTGATTTCCTTTCTTTAATATTACTTTTCTGTTCATTACACTTTACCATAACCATGGACGTTCAATTAACATATAGACTTCATATGGAATTTTATACATCCGTCATGAATGAATCCATATTGAGGGACCCAAAAGAAGCTTTAATGGCAACTTACTGCTCTCAGTGAAGTGGCTATGGTTCTTCTGGTGTTAAGATGGGGTCTATTCTTTTGAAATCTGCAAGAGAGGCTAGTTCATGAACTACCTCAGAAATTCTCTCAGTGCATTCTACAATATCCATCACAGTTGAAGCAACTGCAGCAGCTGGTATTATCTCTAGAAGAGTAGTACTGTCTTCCCACAAGCCTGTTTTGAGTAAAGATTTGAGATTCTTGGCTGCAGCTTTCGAATTCTCAATGTGGGAATCCGTGGAGGATGGTTGAGTCATTGTTCTAATTGCTGCTGCTAATTCCTTCAAAGCTTTTCCTGATTGTTGGGTCATCTCCGTGCACGATTCCTGAATTTTGCATTGAAATTCTTGGGGAGCCTATAGTGTATATTGACATAAGTTGGCTTAGCAGGCATTTGGTACTAGGGCTGTATGTAAGCACAGCGAATTCTAGTTCTTTTCACTTATGCATAATCGGTTGATCATCATCGATAGAGAAATTAGTTAATCGACGTTTTCTATTTAGTCAGAGTATGAAAGAATGGGTTTTAGATATATTTACTTGGATCTCAGAGCTAAGGTGAGTGCTCAGAATTTCAATTTTGTAGGCACATTGCCGAGTTAGGGTTCCAATTTTTAGGTATTGTTTCCATGGATGGCGGAACTGCAATTGACCATGACCAGGTTCCCATCTTGCTAAATTAGCCTGTAAAATAAGAAAACTGAAATCAGGTTGAATTCACCTAGCTTTCCGGGCCAGGGAGAGACCCTTCGTTCTTTTTTATTTTTGGAAATAATTTTATTTTATGTTATTATTTTTTTGAACCCACCATGGTCTCTTCACTGTGTTTTGAGCTAAGAACACTTTCATATCCTTGCAGAAATGACTGATCATCCTTAGTCTGCCCATCTTCTGACATTCTAAAATATGCACTTCCGAATCCTGTATAAAAATCAGAGAGATAATGGGAAGAAGTAAATCATCCATGTTTGCAGAAAAATGCCATTATTTTGTTTAGCATACCTTCCAAGAAGCTTCCAAGCTTCTCCAAGTTGGCCGCACTAAGTCTTCGAAGATCTTCACCAACCCATAATGGGCAAATGAAAATGCATACAACCACAGAAATAATGCAACCAATCATGATAGTCGATAGCCTCTCGTAGGCCAGGACTAATAAGCCCTCATCTCGGTAAGCACATACAGATACCAAAGAGAATGTTAACATAAATATCATCAGTCCGTGATCATATCTTGCTTTCACTTCGGAAAAGGATCGAACAAACGTAACTGCTACAGCTGCTTCTCATCCAATGATCACTTCAAATCAATATGCTATATATTTCAATCATGAAATGATTTCAGAACGCTGAACTGATCCTGCAAGCATACGTACCTATAATGAAGACGAAGAAACCCAGTATCATTGGTTCACCAGTCTCTCCAGAAAGAGCTGCTAAACTTTCAGCTCCAACACCTAGAGCGGCTCCTAGCAGTGTTGCAAATATCCTATTTAAACCCTTTCCAAGGGTTCCTCCTGAAAGGAAAGTTCGTACTGTTTATAATCATAAAATAAATTTTGAAGCACTAGCTTATGGAATAAAAATGCTCCATAAAGAGGTATCCTTGTATGTTAATTACAATCATCTTAAAGAATTCTCAAGCTTACCCACTGTGGATTCTAAGACGAAGATCACAGTAAAAATAGCCCATACTCCAGAGTCCCTGAAAAAGTTATAGAGAGGGTTGACATAATAGAGCAGTGAAACCAGCGTAAGAGCCAGTCCCACTTTCAGTGAGTGAATAATCCTTCTCAGGTCTTCCTGTCCTAGCTTGTTAGCCTTCCCAGAAATATCTATCACTTTGTTCATTGTCTTGTCAGGCAAGTCCTTGAGGAGCCACCACCAGCAAGCATAATTTCCAGGATTCCGATGACTTGCAGATGCCATTTCCATTGCCAAGTGCTAAAGAGAAGATGGCTTTGAGCGCCTCTCCAGACCCACTTCTATTACTTGTGAACAATGTGACTGATTAATGGTGGTCAGTAAGAAATATTGGTTGTACCACTTTTCCTTTTTTGTGTATACAATATTATTGTATGGTCAGTAAGAAATATTGGTTGTACCACTTTTCCTTTTTTGTGTATACAATATTATTGTATCTACTGGCATATTTTTAATGCTCCAAGTTTATGCCATTTAAAAGTTCCATAACTTTAAAATCATTTCATGCTACCAGTAAAAGAGTCAGATTTTGCAATTTAATAAAAAAGTCTTTGCTTCTATTTATGGTAAACAATGTGGTTGATGAATAATGACTAGTAGGCGATGATTATATTACTTTTCCTTTTTTGCAGGTGAAATGTTCTTGTACTTGATTAATGCTCTTTATGTTATTTAAAATTTCTAAAATCTTAAAGTCAAATTATTAAAATATTTTCAGAATTAGATCGATTATTAAATCGAAAAAATTATTGATTTATGATTCAATGATCGAACTGATAGTCAAATCGATGATATCATAAATATATAATTTATTCATTGTATAAAATATATATAAGATTAAAATTAATTTTTTTTTTATAATATTTCAATTAAATCATAAAAAATAAATTAAATATATTAATATTTTAAATTTTATTAAATACAATATGTATAATATTTAAGATAAATTATAATATTTAATTTTATTTCTATGACTACCTTTTTTTATTAATTTAAAATTTAAAAATTTAAAAATGATTATATTAATTAATTTATATTATTATTATTATATAATTATAATAAAAATAAACGTGATATATATATATATATATATATATATATATATATATATATATATACATATTTATTGTACAAAAATAATATAAAAAGATATATAACATCTTGGTTAAGCTGCTGCATTTCCACTTGGAGGACACCTGGGCTCAAGTTTCTTCGAATGCTAAGGTGGTTTTTTGCTATTAATATACCTCGGAAGTTGGAACACAACTCGTGGGGAAAGAGGACTGAAGCTCAACAGCCTTTTACCTTGTTCGGTTCTTTAAAAACCGGGCAGTTCGTCCGAGTCGACGATTCAACTGTCAATTTAAGCGATTCATGATCAGTCTAATTCATTAGTGGTCTAACTCAACAAATCAAACCGAGAAGATGGCCTATTGGTGGTCCAATCGATGGAATTGACCTGTTCAATCCAATTTTTAAAATCATGGAATTTACCATTTGATAAAAATTCCCTGGTTCTGTTTGGAGTAAATAATGTGGTTGATGAATAGTGACAAAAAAGAAATGCGTTTTTTTATTCTTTGGGTAAGATGTTATTGTGTTCATTCACATTTTTTGGGCCCCTACGTTAAAATTATATTCTAAACCATCGAAAATTGAGTTTGTTGAGTCAAATTCAGGAATGTTGCTACAATGAAGTACAAGTCCAACCCTGGAGAATAGGGAGGACGACTTTTTCTCGACACGCTATTTGTGCTTGGATATGCCAACATATAAATTAAGATTCTTTCCTAGAGTCGGCCGGTTCAAATGAAAATATTTCACCTCCATCAAATCATCTCACATCTAAACCTGTCCCTTTGCACTGAAGTAACTACATTACCATTCCAAGTAATATATATACACATTATGTCTCCTACGAAGACATAAAATAGTTTGATGGTTATATATATTTAAAATCCAGGACTCCTTTGAATCCTTTAAAGAGTTTTACCGCAAATATAATGTATGAAACCATTAAAATTTTGTATAGAGATATGAAAGCAATCAGAATTTTTGTATCATCAATCCCAACTTTAGTTATTGATTTGTACATAAGGCTTTTCTTGTCTTTTATTATAATTAAATACTTCCTTGATACCCAAATGAACCGAACCCTATACTTGTCTTTATATACATACTCCATCAAAGTTCTTTCATCACAATCAACATGAAGTAGTAAATGTCTGGAAGTAATTGAATTTCTTACTTAGCATCTTTTAATATATGAATCCTCACATGGTAAGTTATAGACCCTTATATCCAGGACCAATTATAGTTAAAACATCCAATATCAGTTTGAAATAGCAAGGGTTCAAAGCATCATAAGAGTATATGCATTATTAAAGATCCTTGCATTAATTATATCTAATATCTAAATAGCTTATTTACTAGTTAATACACTTATAATGGAAGGTTGAGCTTCTAGAGTATTTCATGGCGTAAAATAGTTCTCCATTATTCGAATTTTTTATCATTATAGAATTTTGCATTTCTTGAACCTTTTCTTAATTTTCTAGCATATCCCTTTGAGACTATGATACATTAGGTTCATATGGATGTTCACATTCATTACTTCTTAAGCTACCATTTTAGCCTTTGGAAACTCCTACAAAGAATTTTTTATTTGAAATCTAACACTACGAGGAACTAATTTACATGGTCTAATATCACCTTTCACTTTAGCAAGGTGTTGTTTCATTCTATAAATATTATCACCTTTAACAATTTTGCTAAAATACAATCAAATGGGAGATTTCCTTCAATTTAAATATTTTTCTTCATTAACATAGTCCAATTTTAAGTTGGTCTTGTTGTGAATACTAGATTGCTTCGTTCCCTAGCCCTAGATCTAGTAGGGTGCATGCATTTGATCTAAGACTTTCTAGGTCATAATCAAAGTGGAAACAAGACTTTTTTTAAACCAATTAATATTTAGAGAGAGCTAAAAGCATACCTAAATCTGAATGTCCTAGATCAACTCCAAACCATAGAAGATGTTAAAGGATTTGAAACCATAGAAGACTTCGAAAAGCTTGTCTACCTAGCGCTCTTCTACTCGATCACATCTTACATAGTACCTAGCATGAGAAAAGTGTGGGCTTTTATCTTTAGAGGGTGGCTAGGGTTTCTCTCTGGAAGAAGACAGATACAAGTCTAGAACCCTAACTCCTAAGAGGGTATTTATAGGGCTTCTTGTAGACTTTAGTGACTTGAATCGAAATTAGACTTGGGTTACCTAATTTAACCCACTTAGGTCTTAATTAATTAATTAGTCCTATTGGGCTCCAATTAATTAATTAACCAATTTAAAAATACAATTCATAAGAACTAGTGCAAACTTGCATTTGTACCGAAACATCCTTATGCACACTTGTGAACCTAAAACCCAAATCCCTTAAAACAAGTGTGCCATCATGTACTAGTTAGGAGCTTGAGTGGGGACCACTATACCCATAGAAAAATACTGACTCTTTCATAATCCAATTCTAAAGTTGATTTAACATTCTACTAAAAAGAATCAATTGCACTTTAGTATTCTATGTAATTGCAAAGAGGTGTTAGTATCCTATGTAATTATAAAGAGGTGATTGCTCGGGTATATGATCTACTATCTACTACATGTAAACTCCTCATAAACCAGTGTTTGTAATCTAACAAGGTAATGCTATCACCTATCAAGTAATAATGACAAAATTTTTTATATCTAGTTAATATATTCATGTGTGAAGATTAGATTTGGCAGAACAATATGTTTTAAAGCGTATGATTGATTTTAGTATATATTGAAAATTTTACTTTTCATTTTTTTTTCTCAGTACTCACCATTGAAAATTTTGAGAAAAAGAGATTGATTGTTCATGAAAGTTTATTGGATTGGATTAGGTTTTTATTCTTGTATTCTTTTATATGATATAGATTGGGGTTTTATTAAAGAATACAATATCAACATGAATTGAGATTTTATTAAAGGATATACTATTGCTTCACCTTTTACGAGTTCTATTTATTTTTGACAACTTTAGTACTTTCGAAAATGTCTTTATGATATTTAAGAAACTTTGGCACTTAAAAAACATCATCCTTATGTAATGCCTTTTGTTTTTTATAACATTAGCCTTTTGGCCATGTATCAAAACTAAATACTTCTCGTGGAAACTAAAATTTGAGTGAAGAAAATACAAGATATACAATTGACTGCATTTTCCATTATATTGTTTTATAAAAGAATGAAACATCTTACTTGTTCTTGTGGTAGGTCATGGTGATTGGATATTAATAATATTAATTTTTTATATTATATTAATAGTAAAAACAATTATAAAAATAAGGTTGTGTATGAGCCTCCTTCACAAATTTTTAGATACTAATAATTATGAATGCTTTCAGAGATCAATAACGTACACAGGCATAACTTAATTGGAAAATGTTTCTGTCTAACAAAACTTCATCATTCTTTAAACAATTGTTATGATTTGTGGATGCCTTAAAGTGAGTCTCAATTATTAGATAAACAAAGAAAAAGTGGAAAATTAATGAACTGATCTGGCTAATTTTGATAGAATGAAGAGGCAATCGAATAATCCTTAGAAAGTGGTAAATTTAAATTTATCAATAAAATCCGGCATTTACTCCAATGAGCATAATCCCCCAAATTGAGGGCATCTCACATAAACTCCCTTATACGAACCCAATACTATCCTCAAATCCTTAACCACACCCAACGTAGCAACCTGCCTTTGATTGTACCCCATGGCACTCTTTATCACTTTCATAATACATACTCTCATTAAGAGGGTCACATGAATCTTCACTTAAAAGGAAACATGACCAAGATGAACTAAAATTCTAATAGCTGTACATGATAATGGATAAAAAACAAAACAAGACAATTATAACCAATTCCATTTTAACTTAAAAATGTACTAGTAAGGATACAATTTAATTAATTTTGTGACAACAGAGCAAACCTTCGATTCATCAAACTGCAACACTTGATCTTACCCCACTTGTTGTTTGCACTAAAAACTACGTTCACTCAATCCTTCAAATAAGATTCTTTTATGAACATCGAGGAGGTAAGAGCCCTATCAACCATACATTTCGCATGCTAGTTCAAACTAGAAGCTTAATATATGCTCATTTAAAAAGAATTGATGATAATATAGAAACCGCGTAAAAGTGACTTTGAGTTTATTTTGAACCTCGTGTAATTGATCATTAGAACTCTAAGGGGAAGGTTCAAAAGGTAATTTCTTTTTTCTTTTTATTCATTTATTTATGAAGTTTTTGAATATAAGGACTAATGGTATGGATGCCAAGTATCCTCCCATTAAGTCCTAAAATTGTTCAAGAAAAGTATTTAGTAATTACCTTCAACAATGTTGACGATGATTTTATCAATTTCAGAGGTGTTTCCTAATGGTTGATCATGATTTAAAATAATTGGCATCCATGTAGTAACAAGACCATCAATTCAAACCCCCAAACTCAACCACATAGATAAAATATAAAGTAAAAAGTATTACCGGAGTTAAATTTCTTTTAAGAGACCGCTATTTGTTGGACAAACGAGCAAGCGCTTTGGTGGATTATTACACATAGCATGACCTTCATAATATGTTCTGGAGTTTTGCATTCCACTCTTTTACCAATACACCACAACTGAGGCTCTTGAAGCAGATCTCTTGGTATCATCTAATTTGCTGATACTTGTGAAGGTCCAAATGTTTGTCACAACATTATCTAAAAGAAGCATTTTATGGTGTATAAAAGAAGTGATATTTGGACAATTCTAAGGTAACAAATAGCCTATGTGGGAACAGAGAATTTAGAATGTTGCAATTAAAGACTTGAAACCAATCAATCAAGCAAACCTTAACATTATATGGTCTACTAATATCATTCATCTCCTAGCTGGACTCCCATAATTTAATCTCAATAATTTTATTTGTTGAAGCGAACATAATCATGGTGCATGGAGGCATGCAAACAAAATCCTTGTATCTCATAAAATATTCTATGTTTTCAACAAAGCAACATAAATTGGGAACATACCCACTAGACATATTTTCTAAGATAGTAAACACTCCCAAGACTTACATATATATATATTTGTATCGATTTATAGTTTCCAACCTTCAAATCCATTAGAGAAGGAAAAAAGAACTAGGAGCTCTATTCAGTCCCAAAACAAGGAGCATGAAGTTCATCTTCTGCTACTTATTTTGGTCTGCAAGGAACTCCATTTCTACAATTTTCTTCATAATTAAGCATATGGAAAAGAAAAAATTGTGAGTAAAACAAAGGGAGAGAAAACGAGATGGGAAGGCAATATTGTGCATCTATAGGAGAACTTGAGTAGTATTCACCATTAAATGTATGGAGAACAACTTCTTTCTTTCACACTCATATGCTTTTCTTGTTCATGAACAGAGAATTTTAGCCATATAGGGTGCATCAACTAGACCCAAATGGAGCTTAGCTGCATGAGTTGCTCAAGCATTTGTGTATACGTGATAGCAATAGCATGAAATTAGCGATAACAAAAAGATGGGTTTCTAAGCAAATAAGCACCACCATCACTAGTCACCACCCAATACTGGTGTGTAGCCTTTCTTTTTCATACATGCATATATAATAATGGTGTCAATGTTTTGGAATGGCCACACCCATTTACTTAGAAATTCTTATTTCCTTACAAATTCTTATAATCGTTGCTACATGTCTTTAGTACTGTACAAGTGAGTTGTAAATGAATGTTGACATCCATTATTCTACAACCGAGTCTTCTTCATCATCTATAAAACACTACACCATGAGCAATTACATATAACAACCAAAAACAAGATCTATGTTCCGAAGGAAGATTTTATGGCACCTTTTGTTTTTCTTATTTAGTGTGGATTGGGTGAATCCTTTTTTAGTAAAAGATATCCTTTTAAGCTTATATGATTCTTTTGTGGGGAAGAAAAAGAAAAAATATGGAAAGTTGTCCTTTGTAATTTTTGGACAATTTGACTAGAACATATATAATCAAAGATTTAAAGATAAGGAAAAGACTAATTAAAATATAAAACTTTTGTTCTTTTATTGTCTGTTGATTTGGGTTAATAGTATATAAGTGAAGCCTTGATACCTTTGTTTTATTTTGTAGATTGGGTAGGGTCGTATTGAGTGTCAGAGTGTTTTTTGTGTACTATATTTTTTGACTTTCCTTTAGCCGCTCCTTGTATACGTTTTATATATTTTGGTATACCTTTTTTTTTATTATTATTAATTTATATATACTTATCTTTATTTATAAAAAAAATAATAATAGAACATCCGTACTAAACTAATTAATTTGAATATATACCTTCTTCTAGAGAAAATACCACTGTTTCTATTTCTTATTAGTGGTCCCTAAACTCATCAGCAAACTTCGGTATATAATTTTGCTTAAATGTCTATAAGAGTGTTGTCTTTTTCCACTAACTACGATTTCCCAACCATTTTTCTTTGTTTTCCTCTCAAGAAATGGAGATGAATAAGATTTGTTCCAACTCATGATTCCTTTCGATCATCACATGAGACCAAATTACATCTCTCCATCCAACAATGGATCAATTTTTTGTAATTATTTCAATGGATTTAATTCCCTCAAAGATACAGCTTTTACTACATTTAGCAAACTGTTGAAGGTGTCCTAATCATGAATACACCATCTTCTTGAAAATGACTGAGCATAAATAATAAGTAGGTAGATTTCCTTCTTTACTTCTTTCATTGGCCATCTTTGTAGACATTTATAGTTATAAGAAAATGATGAATTGGAAGCTGTAAAAAAAAAAAAAAAAAAAATCTTTATCAATTTGATTTATCATAAGCCAGTTACTTCCAAAAAATTAATTCTAAGGAAAACCCTTCAAATGATGGACAAGGCAACAATTTTAAGATAACTAAAGGCATGGCATTATGAAACCCTTAAAGCACACCTCCTGACATTACTCACATGGATGAACTAATGGCCTCAGGATAAACTCGATCAAAGAGCCTTGCTTGCTAATAAAAGGAATGGTTTGCTTGTGCATATGCCACTAACTAGACTTTACCAAAAGCAATCTAGAAGCTCCAGTTATCATCACCTTCACCCTCAAATAATTGAAATACAAATTTGAGTACTCTTATCACAACATCCACTGTAGAAAAATAATGGCGCCCTTGGCTCTTCTTTCCAGGGAATCAACACTTAAAAGATAATATAAGTAGAAATAGAAAGAATAGAAGAAAAACGGAAGCAGTAAGGTTATATATTATATAGCAATAATGGTTTTCCCCCTACCATTTCTGAAGTCCCAGTTGTCAAAAGTGGGGTAATGACAAATACCCCTTTCTACATTTGAAGACAAATTCCACATATTTTTTATGCAAAACATGCATAAATACTATATTTTTAAGAAATATGAATCACAACTACCCTGAACCAGTTAATTGGATCAACCAAACAAAGTCACTATATATTTTATATTCAAATACCTAAATTAGAGCCAACCTTAACAAAAAGCAAACAAATAAATAAATCCTTTTAGACATAACCAGTTAATTAGATCAACAAAATTAAGTCGAGATGCACCAATATCTGGTTACCTCAATTTAATTTGTAAATCCGTTTATTTAGGACTTATAGAGGTGCTATCTTATGGTACTTTCCCAATACGTAACCCAACTCTCGAACTTAGACTCGGTTTTCAAATATCGATATGTTTTTTTCAAATAGAAAGTCAATTTTTAAGGTTTTATTTCTTATTTTATTTTTCCTTTAAAAATAAATAAAAATAAGTGGTAACTCTAATTTATCTACAAAAAAACTGTTTTTCACTAAAAAGAGCGTTTTGCCATCAAGTGGGGACGCATGTGAAAAATGCAGATCCACAAAATAGTGACTCTATTAGGGATACTTAGAAGGTCAAGCTTAAACTCTAGTTGAGGGAAATATGGTGTTTGATTAGTCGATTAGTGGATACCCCTTTTTATGTTTTTGTATGCTTGAGTGTTGATAGCACATTAAGAGCTTTGATATGATGCATGCTTGATTATTATATTCATTTGTTATGTTGGCATTTTTATTCTATTGATTGATTCTCTCGCTTATCTTAGCATGTTGCTTCTTCTTGTATGCCTATTGTGTCTATCTTAGCACGATTTGTCATATCCTTATTGTGTACATATTTTATCTTAGCATGATGATTGATCTTGTTATATGCTAATCTCATTTGTTTTATACTTGCTTAGCATGTGTGCAGATATGGATGATATACCTGCTTGGCATGATTTATTGTTGCATAACCTCTTTTCTTGTGCATGGTGCATGTTTCTTGTCTTTGTGGGACACACATTTATCCTCTTATCTCCAATTCCCTAGTCTCGGTTGACCTTGTTTCATTTGATCTCATATTTGATATGAGACTTTTCACTTTTTTTGTTCTCCGAATGAGCTAGTGATTTAAAGTAGAGTCTAGTGATGGGCTATATATATGTGTTTGGGAGCTTTTTAAAGGAAATCATCATGTTGATGTTGCTTGGAGTCTGATTTTTGAAGACTTGTATAGCCCAAAACTAGATTTTAGGATACTTGTCTAACCAGCATTTTTTCTTTGTTATTTTAAATTGATAGGTTTTTTAGATGCACCTACACCATTCACTATGCACTTTAGATTGCCACTAAGTGTTAAGAGTTGTAAGAGCCTTCACCATTAGGAAACCCCCTAGGATGTGAGGTAGTGTATATGTAGAGATAATGACTACCTTTCTTGGAAGCACCTCATCTCTTTAGAGGTGTGCAAGAGGGTGCATATTGTTGGTAGGTATGAACACTTCTACTAAGGACCCTTTTAAGCCTACCCTCTTCTTTTTAGAGCCATTTTGATCTTATAAATTGAGATTAGATCTTTTGATTAGGAATTCTTTTCCTACATGTGGGTGCATTTGAGAGCTTTCAGTGCCACTTTAGTCATAGTTTGGATCCAGTATTCCCTTCTTTTTGGTCTTCTATTGGGTGTGCTAAAAGATTAATGTGTGTTTGAGTATCAGTTGGACCACTCTTTGTGCATTGTCTAGTCTTCTTTTTCATCTTTTGAGTCTAGTAGACGTTCTCCCTAAGACTTCCATCAACTTTTCCTTATTGAGTTGGGACGTCTCTCAATTTGTCATTATATTCTACTTGGTGCTTTAGGATATGCTTGGTGTTATTAATTAAATTGAGTTGCATAGAGAATACAAATCATAGATTCCTTGTAAGATGATAAATTTTTCACTGTCAGTTCATGAATTTAGGCAATCTAGTAGAGACTGTAATGAACTACTTCCTAAGTAGAGGAATGACTTGTCTTAGCTATCAGGATGAGGTTTTTCATGGTTAGTGCACTAGTGTGTATTGTTACACATTATATAAGACCTATAGTGAATCATGGCATAAGGTTATCTATTTTCATGATTCATCAAGCTACTATACCACATCAACTCTTAACCTTGAGAGAGTATTGAGTGTATGCTAAAATTAATAGGAGGCTTTGACTTTTATGGGTGAAACTTTAATGTGGTCATATATCACTATTGGTAAAGTTTAGTGACAATAAATATACTTAATAGGGGCACCATGATATCCCATGGTATTGAGACAATGTGTCATATTGGGTGATCTAAAGGATATGTGATTTAGAAAACTATGACTATTGCATTTCACTTAGTGAATTTGACATATTCTCCTTTAAGTTAGAATATGTCAATTAATCACATAGTAAGAAGGATTTGTAACTCAAGGATTGGAGAGGTAATTTTGATACATGATATCACTACCTTGTTAGATTACAGATACTAGTTCATGGGAAGTTTACATACAGTGGGTAGTAGGTTAGAGACTTGAGCTTCGTCTCGTTATTATTTAGATAAGATACTAGAGTGCAGTTGATTCTTTATAGTGGGATGTTGAATCAACTTCAAAATTGGATTTTGAGGGAGCCAATTGTTGACCTCAAATTTTAGCCTAATTTCTCTCCACCTATACCCATTTTTCCAACCCACGACCCACTCTCTCCCCAAAACCCAAACCTTTGGCTCCCCTCTCTCTATGTTTCACTTTTTGCTCAGTGTGCTCTCAACCCATCATTTCTCTCTCTCACTACACCCATTTTTCACTCACCTCTCTTTTTCTCTATCTTCATTTCCACACCAAGCCCCTAACACCAGCATCACACCCATCTCCAAGCCCAACACTAGTTACCATGCTACCCATATCAGATTTGCTGCCCACAACTCCTCATCACCATCATTGTCAATCCACTATGTACCACCACTCATGGATAGGCTAGTTTTCTTCTCCATCATAAGGGTAAAAGATTAAAGTAACTTTTCCTTTGATTTTCACAATAGTTGTTTTTAGGCTCGTTTTTTTTTTTTTTTTTGGTTGCTATTGTTGCCATGAATTATAGATATGGGTTTGAATTTAGGTTTTAGGCTTAATACCAATATCATTTGGACTTGGTGTGGACCTTGCATTTTGCTCGATGCGTTCCCACTTGACGGCGTGACTCGCTTTTTATTTATTTAGTGAAAATTTTGATTTTTTGAAAAAGACTTGGAGTCGCCACTTATTTTTGTTTTATTTTTTAAGGGAAAAAAAATAAGAAAGAAAAACCCTAAGTGTGACTCCTAAAGGAAAAATAGGTCTGTGAAAAATCGAGTCTAGGTCCGAGGGTCGGGTTACTTATTGGGAAGGTATGGTGAAAGACCATAGCACCCCTCTAATCCCTATAATAAGGTCTCTACTAAATAAGGTGAAGCAAGTGTGACAATTGATAAGGAAAGTAATAGGTACCAATGAAATGATCAAATAATAAAACGAAACATGTATAAGAATAAGCAAAGTGGGAGTGAGATTGTACCTTAGCAGCAAGTAATAGTGCGCTATCATGGAAACAAGGTTAGTTCAAGTATAAAATTATTACAAGCATATCAAAGAGCAAGACAAAAATCAGGCAATATTCATTAAATATAACAATTGACAATCAGAAAAGAAAACTCATATGTGGGGCCCCCACCAAAGCCCAATTTATCTTGCATAAATTAGTCTCACAAATTCCATTATTTTGGAATTATGAAAAGTTCATTCTTGCTTATTTAAAATCAAGAGAAATAGAAAAATTATTTTAAAATCAAAGAAGAATTTATGAAGGTGCTTGCCTGAAAGAAAAAGGCAACAAGTTTATTAAAAATGGGATTTTTGGTGACCCTGAACCTTAAGGAAGGATGAAAAGTGGTAAAATTAAAGAAATATTTGAAAACTAGAGTCAAATTAAAATTATTTGAAAGAAAACTAAAGTTTTGAAATTTATTCAAAAATTGAAAGCTCGAAAATTATTTGAAAATGGCGTTTTGAAAATTAAATTCAAAGAATTGGAATTTTGGGAATTAAATTTGAAAGAAATTAGAATTTTGAAAATTATTTGAGAATTGAAGTTTTGAAAATTAAATTATGAATTGGAGTTTTGGAAATTAAATCATGAAAATTGGAATCTTGAAAATTATTTGAAGATGAAATTTAAAAATAAATAAATAAATTAAATAATAATAATAATAAACAAATGTGAAAATTCGAATTTTGGAAATTGGAAATTAAATTCGAAAATTGGAATTTTGAAGAATTATATAAAGAAGGAATTTTAAAAATAAATAAATAAATAGAATAATAATAATAACAAAAATATAATGATTAAATAAATAAATGTAAAAATTGAAATTTTGGAAATTAGGAAATAAATTTGGAAATCGGAATTTTGAAGAATTATTTAAAGATGGAATTTTAAAAATAAATAAATAAATAAAGTAATAATAATAATGATTAAATAAATAAATATGAAAATTGGGATTTTGGAAATTGGAAATTAAATTCGGAAATCCGAATTTTGAAGAATTATTTAAAGATGGAATTTTAAAAATAAATAAATAAATAAAATAATAATAATAACAAAAGTAATAATGATTAAATAAATAAATGTGAAAATTGGAATTTTGGAAATTAGAAATTAAATTTGGAAATTGGAATTTTGAAGAATTATTTAAATGTGGAATTTTAAAAATAAAAATAATAATAATAATAACGAAAATAATAATGATTAAATAAATAAATGTGAAAATTGAAATTTTGGAAATTGAAAATTAAAATAAACATGGATTTTGAAAGGTTAATTGAGGATAGAATTTTTATAAAAATTAAATTTTTAACATTACATTAAAAAGAGAATTAAATGAGGCCAAATACTCGGCCCATTGGGGCCTACCCCAAGCAAACAAAGGCTCAGAGCAAAAAAAAGGAATATACCAAGTAGCCTTCGGTAAAACCTAATCGTATAAAGCCCAAAATGAGTATAAGCTCATCAAGCCCAAACTCAATAAATGGAGCTTAAAGCCCACATGAACTAGTTTGGGCCCAAAAATAAGCACAACCCAAACACAATGGTGGCAGTGAGGCGACTTCATCCGGCTGCACCTTCGACAAAACCCAAGACCCCAAGTCCTCCAGTCCAATTGAATTTCTTCTCTCACCCATGGATACCCCAAAGAAAAAAAAAAACAACTCCACTACTTCCCTCATTTTCTTCTTATTCAAATCCTTCCCAGTCACGGCAATTCTCGCATCTCTGAACGGACCTAAACACTTGTCCTTAGAAAGTCTTGCACACATCTCCTTGGAAGCCGCAACACAGATCGCCATTGCACGCTCTTCGCAGCCTTTCCTCTTCACTAGGCTTAGGAGGAGGGGGGGCTTCGACCAAATAGAGCTCACCACTAGGGTGGTTCGCACCTGCTCGATGATTATGGATTCGAAGGTTTTGAAGGTGGATTTCCAGGCTTAAGAGTCTCGGAATGCAAGAACATAGGGACTTGTAGATGGGTTCTCTGACGGAACGACTGAAACTGGTCTGCAGAGCGAAGGAAACGAGCGGTCGAAGGTGGTTAGGGAAGGTGGTTAAATGGGTATGGTGATGGATATGTTCGGGTATGAAGGTTAGGGGGGTGGCGAGCTAGTTACAAGGCTTTAGGCGTGGTGCCATTTGGTTTAGGATCCAAATTTGATGGAAGTGGGACTTTGATGGAAGGTTTAGCAAAGGTTTTGTGTGGCCACGCATGCCCATGCAAAAGTGGGGGAGACGACATCCACTATTGGCTGTAATATTACCCCAAGAACTTCAGGAAAATCTAATGGGTCGAAGCCAGCATTAGAATCAGAATCCTCTCCCATTTCATTCACCCAATTTGTTTCATGAACATCTCATACAAATACTGTCCAATCACTGGAGTACCTCCATTCCATCAACCCCAGAAGTTTAACTCCCAATGGAATTACCTTTGCAGCCTATACACCCACAACTCCGTACCTTATTTATTCATAAATACAAGGGAGCACACCCGGGAAGCAAAACAAAGCAATTTGGAACAAGCACAACTATAGAAAAACAACCAAACCAAAATAGAGTATGATAAAAAGGATAAACAAATAAGTGCACCCTTAAATGAAAACCTATTTCATGCTTGATTTAATGCGTTCAAAAACCAATGGTACAAAGGGAAAGTTCAAGACAAATACTGAAATGAGGTCATCAATCGATGGGATGTACTCCTCTTTAGCCAGAATCTTTGAGCTTCAAGTTGCTCTATGTTTTCTCAACCCTCACCCCTCACCCCTTTTCAAAACCAGCTCTTGAATAGTTTTTCTTTCCAACCGTCTTGTCTAGCTACCACAACCAGCTCACCCAGTCCCATCTGGCTGCCCAAAAAAAAGCTCACTTCCAGTCCCATCTTCCCACTCAAAACAACTCATTTGCAGGGGTGGTCAGAAAAAGGAATAAAAAGTCCTTTTATCCGAGGGGGTCTACAAATATGCCCCTCTTCAGTAGAGTTCACGAGTACAAGGAATATGAGCACTAGAGTGCAAAGAAAGTGTGAATAGTGAGTGGAATAAAGTGAACTCTACCGAAGAAAAAGAAAGACCCCCAAAAGTATACAAGTAAAACACAAACTTGCTCAAACCAAAAAATGAACAAAAAAGACTCTAAAATCCTAAGAGAATGATAGCTCTCAGAATGCCTCTAAAGTTGCGCTATGGATCCAGACTCCCTCTAAAATGTCTCCAGAAGTGACTCGAAGATTGATGTCAAAGATGAGTAACGGTCGAACCGCCCAGGAACATAGGGATAAGTAGAAAAGGAAAAACCATACGTGTACCATACGAGGACACAAGATATAAAGTATCTAACAATACAATTAAGACACATGCTACGAGCTCATAGAAATATATCCTGCACAAAAGATGAAAAGAAACTCTATAATATCATAATAAAGTGAGAATCACATATGCAACAAAGAGAAGTAAGATGAAATGTGAAACTGTGATAACAAAGCATGTAATGCTAGTGATCATGAATATCAGGAGTTGTGGCTCTGAATGACAAGACTAACTCTAAACGCTAAACTGAGAAAAGAATGACTTTGGAAGCCAAACCAACAAGCTAACTCTAAACACTAAACTGGAAGGCCCACAGGTGAAGTCCTACAGTGGTAATACAATTGAAATGCCCATAGATGCTAATCTATGGTGGTGAAACCCCTAAAGGCCCATAGATAAAAATCTATGATGGTGATGATCTCAAAGGTCCAAGGATGAAAAACTGTGGTGGTGAATCTGAAATGCCCATAGATGTCTGATTTATGGTGGTGAAAACTTAAACAAATGCATATATATCCAATCTATGGTGGTGAATCTGAAATACCAATAAATAAAAATCTATGATGGTGAATCTAAAATGCCCATAGATGTCTAATCTATGGTGGTGAATCTGAAATGCCCATAAATGTCTGATCTATGGTAGTGAATCTGAAACAAATGCTCATAAATGAAAATCTATGATGGTGAGATAACTAAAACAAATGCTGATAGATGTCTGATCTATGGTGGTGATAAACTAATCAAGGCCCATAGATGATAATTTGTGGTGGTGAATATGAAATGCTCATAGATGTCTAATTTATGGTGGTGAATCTGAAATGCCCATAGATGTTTGATCTATGGTGGTGAGAATCACTGAAAGAAGGGGGATGCCCTAAACAAACTGAAGGAAGGGGGATGCCTTAAACAAACTGAAGGAAATGGGTACTGCCCTAAATAAGCTGAAGATAGGGGAATGCCTTAGACAAACTAACAACAGGGGGATGCCTTAAACAAGATGAAGGTAGGGGAATGTCCTAGACAAACTAGCAGTAGGGGGATGCCCTAAACAAATTGAAGAAAAGAGGGAGTGTCCTAAACAAGATGAAGGTAGGGGAATGCCCTAGACAAACTAACAATAAGGGGATGCCCTAAACAAGATGATGAAAGAGGGATACCCTAGGTGAACTAACAGTAGGGGGATGCCCTAAACAAATTGAAGGAAAGAAGAAGCGCCCTAAACAAGAGGAAGGTAGGGGAATACCTTAGACAAACTAATAGTAGGGGGATACCCTAAACAAGATGACGAAAAGGGATACCTTAGGTAAACTAATAGTAGGGGGATACCCCAAACAAATTGAAGGAAAAAAGGAGTGCCCTAAACAAGATGAAGGTGGGAGAATACCTTAGACAAACTAACAGTAGGGGAATGCCTTAGGTGATAACTCGTAAAGATCAACAAATTGGTCTAACAACCATGAAGTCAACATGAAATGTTATAAGCTCAAAGAGGGTTTATGCCCTAGTAGAAGAGCGCTAAAGGGGGTATGCCCCAGTATGACGATTGACAAAGATCAAGAAATAGATCAAATAATGAGAAAATCTGTAAAAGATTTGATGAACTCAAGGATGGGGGTATGCCTAAGATA
Source organism: Vitis rotundifolia (assembly GCA_030254885.1). Classification (NCBI taxonomy): domain Eukaryota; kingdom Viridiplantae; phylum Streptophyta; class Magnoliopsida; order Vitales; family Vitaceae; genus Vitis; species Vitis rotundifolia. The sequence continues at coordinate 876,321 of JARBHA010000034.1, read as the reverse complement.
GTAACCAACATAAGACACAGAATATCACCATACAAGACACTCAAGGATATGCCCAACGATGATGGAATGAAAAACATATACATAGCCTCAATGAACAAATGCTTAAACAAGACCAAACATCACCGAAATTATGCTAACAAAGCAAAACTAAAAAATGGATTAGACAAATGCTAACCAAGACTCCAAGTCTGAAATGTAAGCAAAACAAGACACAACATATCAACTGTCAATATGAAAACATCATCACAAATATATCAACAATCTAACAAGCCCTACCATCATGGAAGATGCTGAACCTAATGTCCAAAAGCATGTGAAAACTCAACCAAAAAGCTCAAGACTAGTATGTATCCTCCTCTGATCAAGAAAAGGGGATAAGGTCATGTAAGATGATGAAATATGTGGGCTAAAAAGATGTAAGGCTTTGACAAGAGGGATGTAGGTATGACGATGCCAAATGTAGGATGTATGAGTCTGTAACAAAGGGAAGTGGGTATCCAAGTCAAACCAAGTATGTTGAAAAGACTGAACCCAGGGTATCAATAACTCTATGATCCATTAAAAGCAGCAATCATAAACAAGAAGTGGAGTCTTCATGTCAAAATCAGCAAGGTGGCTATGCCCTAATATGAATGCATCATCTCAAAATGGGTAAGCCCTCAATGTAAGATAAACTCTGGGAAGTATGTGTCTGGCATAAACTGTCATATCACAAAATCATCATCGATGAGTGGGCTATGCCCCAGTGTAAGCATCTTGAAATCAAACATCGATGAGAAGAGTACAACAAATCATACATCATCTGATCAAAATGAATCTCGCTCCTTAAAGTCATCGTGGTAACGTGAAGAGAGTATCTGACCTCCTCTAAAGAAAGAGCATATCCCAATGTGAAAAAAAATCAAGCAAGGTGGTATGCCTCAACAAAAATGCACTCTAACATGATCATTCCTAGATGTAAGCTGGTATCTCTAAGATTAATCGCCAATGAAAGGGTTATGCCCCAGTATAGGGCAATCTCTGAAATGACTAAACTCCTCTACAAGCTCTCACAAGTGTCTGTGTCCTAATCCAATCATCTCAAAAATCTGTCAACAATGATGAGAAGGCTATGCTCCTGTAATCACATCAAGGAAATCACCCAATCATACCTCATACTCCAGTGTGAAAGGAATCTAATCACCTCCAAGGAACAACTATGCCTTAAAAACTACCATCAACTAAGAGGGTATGCCCCTGTGTAAGGTACACCAAATGAAATATACCAATCATGTCTCATGCTTCAATGTGAAAAAGGACATCTGATCTCCTCCAATGGATGGCCATGACTAAAAAATCTATTATCAACTGAGAGGAGTATGCCTCAACATAATGGTCATCTAAAAAATCGATCCTCGATTAAGAAAGGTGTGCCCCAATGTGATGATATCATACCACAATTCTTGGTCTATTGTAATCAAAATGCTCTCCAACCAATTCCAAGTATCACCCACATGAGAGCTATCAAAACACGATGCATGATATCATGGCCTCAAGGTGGTCTTAAGACCCGGGACGTAACGTAGGCTAAGGTAATAAGGTGAAAGAAATGAAAAAAAACAAGGCTCAAATACCCAGTGATCAAAATCCATACCCTCGTGTAGAATGCAATATGTACAGAGTCTCATAAATCATGGACCTAAGGATGTCCAATATGAATATATCGGTGATAAAGAAAGACTCCAAGATAAATATATCAATAATGAAAGAGAAGAAATGAATAATATCGAGTTGTTGATGGGATGTACAAGAATGATGTGTTAAAAATATTGAACACGGAATGTAAATCGATATGAACAAATAACAATGTAGGCAAGGCGAATGAAATACCATGAGAGGAACAAATAAATCGAAGGAAAATGAATGAGCGCTAATCCACTCAAATCAAGTCATAAAGAACAGTCAAATCACCAATGTATGTAATGATGGAGAAGACAATGATTCGGAGTCCTTAGGAAAAGGTCACTTGTCTCTCACACGTAAAATACATAACAAGATAAACACAAGAAGATGATAGTCTCTTGAAAGTTCACATATGAACTTTCATAAGCAACTAACTCAATAAAGCAGCCTCAGTGACCATTATATACACTTAATGGATAATAACACTATAAACATACATAAATGCGCCTTTTTTTTTTTTTTTTTACTTTTTTCGTTTTTTTTTTTTTACTTGCACATACTCCAAATATCAATAAACGAGCTCCACTGAGAATACATAATGAAATGGATATACTCTCAAACAAATATGTAGGCAAACTCTCTCTGACAAGATGACCTTCTTAACTAAGGATCTTAGAACCAATGTCCACGAGATAGGCGTGGAATGGGACATGACCGTCCTCTATGCATTGAAATGTGAAAGATCATCACTCATGGCATAAAAAGAAACGCGATGAAAAAAACAAAATGATAGAAGAAAGGATATGAACAAAGAGGTATGATGAAAAATAATGGTAAGACAACAAAAAAAATGAAGAAGATGAGTCAATAAGTCCATGGCTCACGAGACTCCTGAATAAAGCATATATACACCAAAGGGCCCTTATCTCGGTGTAAAAGGTGAGCAAGGCTATAAGAAAGAAAAGACTATGATGCTCATGTGAGGCTCAAAAGGCTAGCAATGGTCTAGATGTCAATGAAGGTAATAGGGTGTGAGCTAATCGAAATGAAGGCCACCCATTTTGCAACCACAATCTCAAACATCGTGCTCTCAAACCCTTAAATGATCGATACTAAAGATCAATGTTCATCTGATATAACCACATCAACCCTTTAGAATCGTGCGCCAAACCGTACCCTAGATGCTCCATAATAGTATGAAATATCTCCCCTCAAAGCGAAATAAACGATGATCTCATCAGGCACAACTGCTCATCACAAGCCAACTCTCATCATACAAGATCAAACCTATGCTCATGGTAGAATAAGCGATAGTCCCATTAGACAATTGACCAATCCTCATGTCATAAGCCACCCAAAAATCATAAGCCATCTCTCGCCATGCAATATCAACTCTGGGCTCAAACTCCTCACACTCTACCTGGTTAGATCAAAGAGGAGATGTGCAAAGCTAGAACAAATGATGATGGAAAGGTCATATAATGGTCTCAAGGGTGATACTGTGCAAAGCTCACAATGGGTGGATGTAGGTCAAAGCAAAGTCAAGATGTGAGAATGAGTAAAATACTACTCTGATCATAAGAGGATGGGTCCCAGTCTCAAACTCCCTAGGTCAAATCTTTAATCTTAGGCTAATAAGCTCAATATTCTCCATGATAAGTTAGGCCTTATGACCATAATGTGCAAATGAATAAATGCCTCAAGTCAAAAGTACAATACATCATATCACAAAATACGAGCATATGTCCGTAAAGGAAAAGACATCCAATAGAATAATAGATGAGTACATCAAGCAAAAAGAAGGATAACACAAACAATACTCAAGAATCGAGTTATAGTCTCTAAATGTCAAAAGTAAAACAAGACTAAAAAAAAAAACAGTGATTGGTCCTGTCATCATATCTCTAGTCATAGAGGGAACAAAATTTGAGCGCCACCGTACCAAAGTAAGCCAATCATGAGTCAATCACCCACGTCAATAAGATCAGGGACTATTGGTGAAGGGCTGTCTGCATGCATGGCTTGAGCTGAGGTAGGAATAAAAAATATATCGGAATGAGGATGTCCAAATGTCCTAGAATCAACAATGTCCTGTATGACATGTCATAGAGTTGTGCAATGAGTAGTGTGATGCCCTGCCGACTAATGGTACGTACAATATAAATCAAGTCGAAACTGTGAAGGCATAGGATCTGGAAATGCCTTAGAAGCCAAAGGGGCAAAAAATCTCATGGCCTAGAACGTCTCAAAAACTCCACTCAAGGGTATGCCTAAGTTTGAAAAGTGTTGCCGACATCCTCGATAATGATGAAACCGCTCCTGAGAACTGTAATGACCAGAGGGTCCCAAAGCTAGGATGAAGGTCGCGTCAATGTAGCCAATGTAATGGATGAGGAATGTTGCTAAAGCATTGAATGTGAGCAAGGTCGTGGATATGAGGCACCCAAAGTAATAGATACTGGTGAAGTCAAATGTTGTAATGAAGGCATCACCACTTCTAGAGCTTCTCTCGATGATGATGGATACTCTGACAATATAAGCCCAATCCTCTCAATCCTCCGTGTCAAATCCACCATTATCTCATAAAGAGTAGTAAGAGTAATTGGTGCGATCTCGTCTAAGATAGTGAACCTCAGATGAAGAAGTCTAATCCCAATATACTCTGTACCATAACCATCATGCCATTAATCTCTGCTCGGGAACCAGTCACGGTACTCAAACTGTCCAAGACTCTAAAAACAAAAACATGCAAGAGACAAAACAAAACAACACATAATGCTACTTAAGATAACAACATATAAAGTGCATGATATGAAACAATAATAATAATAATAATAAACATATACGCATACTCAAGAAAACAACAATATCACTAAGTGAAACAATAGTACACCATGCAAAATAAAAGGACAATAAGGTCCACTCTTGAAACACGGGGTACGAACTCGAATCACTAACTGTAAAACAAAACTCAAATATAAAATAAAAGAGAACAAAAACTCAAACAACCAACATAAAATGTAGTCCCTAAATACATCAACAAGGTCTGTAATATCAAAGTGTCTTGTGGACATCAGTGCTCTGGGTGTCCAAAACATGATGGTATAAGCTGGAAGGAGGAGGAACTACATGTGTAGAATAAGTTGGAAAGGAATCAGTAATCATATCTGGACCAAGATTGGTATTTGTGGTCGATACAAGAAAGCTGACTGCACCACTATTAATAAGATCCTATATGGTATGACGTAGAGAAGCACAATAATCAGTACGGTGGCCTGTCATTTGGTGAAATGCATAGAACTTGTGAGCACAAAAATGCAAAGACAAAGTACTCGAGGACGGCCTAGGGGCCAATGGTACTGAAAAACCAGTAGTTTTGAGTCACTCAAAAGCTCTATCCATGGTATCCCCAAATCAGAATAAGTCATCTGATGTCACCGATGGGGACGAGACTGCCCATGTCATGGGATACTAGTTTGTGGACGCTGAAACTAAAATAAAGGTCGTACTGTGGCAGTATAAGGATGCATAAAAGGATATTACAGAACTAACTGAGGATGATGATGCTGTGAGGGTGGGAAATCACTCCTAGGTATCTGCAATAATCCAGAATAGGGATGATAACCAGGTCGTCGATGTTGAGAGCTCGCAGAATATACGTCTCTATAGCTCTCAGATGATCCAACAACTCTTTTCTCCTTAGTATCTAGGGAAGGAGTAATATCTTACCATAATCCTATAGATATGCCATTATCTATATTGAACAAAGTCTGAACCAATGATCTGAAATCCTAGAAAAGGGCCCCTGTCAAATGTTGAGCAAACCTAGGTCATGAACTCCTAAAAAACATGCAAATTTGATCTCTCTCGATAGGTCACTCAATCATTTCGCGACCTTCTCCTTCCAACGAGAGATAAAAGAAGAAACAGGCTCATCTAATCTTTGTCTAAGGAACTTAAGCTCTCTATGTGTAACGCTTGTATCACTACTGAATGAATACTGTCTCAAAAAGTCTTGTGCTAAGTCCTCCCAAGTTCTTCGACAAGATGACTCTAATGAAGCGTACCATCTCTATGTTGTTCCGCTCAATGAAAATGGGAACAAAGTGAGCAACTGTGCCTCATTTAGACCAAGAGCCTTCATAACTGTATTGTAAAGTCTGAGATGAATACGAGGACATCCAATACTTGAAAATCTCTATATCTTAGGCATCCTGAAACTGACTGGCAAAATGGCCACTAGCATATCATCAATGTCATCCCAAGAAATTGTCTCATCAGGATCTCTCATCCGTCTAATCCTCTGCTCGAGTCTGTCTATATGAGAGAGAAGATCCTCAATAATGGTAACTAGTGTGACAATGGGTGAAACGACAGCAGCCTGATTATGTGAAATAGTACTCAAAGTTTGTGTAGCTGGCATCTGAACAGGTAGAGATGGTGGTGGCACTAAATTGGATGGTGTGTCCTCGAGCACTACATGTCTACTTTGCTAAGTATCCATCATCTAACTCAAACTGGTCAATGCCTCCTGAATCGAAGTCACAAAAGTGGTAAGCTGACCCACCAAAACCAACCATGAATCCGTTTATAGCAGCTCGTTGATACGAATCAACCTCTCTCCAACTCAACCCAGGGCATTGAACCAAGACTGGGACTACAAATAGACTCTGACAAAAAACCAAAGAAAATAACTCAAACACGACCCATGCAAAGACGCAGGATGTAACGAACAATGACCAATGCATGATACAATACAACCCAATACATGACAAGGTGCAATACATAGTCCTGTGGTGACAATCAAAATTTGGATATACGATAGAAGCTCTAAAGTCACAGGAGTGTCCAGTGTGAGATGACTACAAATATGACTAAAGAAATTCTATCAATGATTGATTCGTGTTTCCCAATTGGTGTCTCAGTTGATTCACGTCCAGCTGGTGTTCCTTGATTGAGGGAGTAATCAACAAAATTTATAACCTATATCACCATGCATTAGGATAGCTTTAGCTAATATAGCAAAGTGGCTCTAGGATCGTTCACTAGGAAGGGTTTTCAACTCACAACTGATACCAATTCATAGTTAAATTGGTGCTTTTTCATTTCAAGGTTAGCTTAAGAAAAAAAACACAAACTTCGGTTGAAAAAGGTTTTGTTTCAAGCTAACTAAAAAGAAAGTAATGGAAATTACTTATGAAGAAAAGCATTCCTTGGAGGTTTAGGTTCACAGGGGAGGCTCCTTATGCAAAAACAGAGCTCCGGTCACTTGGTTCATTTCCTCGCATCAGAGAATTAACATATAGTCAATTCTCTAACCGGTGTTGTACAGATGCTTCCCTTTAATGGATTTCAGAACTAATTCCCTCTCACTGATGCAACTTGCAATGACTCGTGCCTCTCACCTAGCATTTGCCATTCAAGGTGATCATTAACCTTGGACTTCCTTTCTCAAGCTCGCAAGAGATAACTAATGGATGTCTCTTTGGAGTCCAAAAGCTTACCAAGTGTTGGCAATTCTAGAAAATCCTACCTTCAAGTCACCTCCCAAAAGCTTTTAAGAGGTAAACTAGTGCATCTCCATGGACGGAGATCACTTGCCTTACCAAGTGTTGGCTCAGGTGAATTGAAGGTGTTTTAAGTTAACTAAAAACATAGAAATCATTAATAGGTCACACTTTCTCTTCATTAATGGCTGAAACAACAAAACTACAAATTCTTGCAGTTGGAACCTTTCCCGGCAACCTTAGCTCCAAGGAACTAAAAGCCTAGCCACTCATTCGCTGAGGAAACTTCCTCAGAGCTTGTTTGGTTAGTAAGAAAAATTAAAATAAATATATATAATCAAAACAAGTAGGTAAGGCAGAGCAAAGACCCTGAATTTTACTTCCTTCAAAAACTATATATATTATGTGTACAAGCTTCTGTCCTTCTTTTATGGAAACTTACAAGCATTAAATATGGGCTTATTTACCCTTTGTTCTTACTTAAAGACTAAGGAATCCTACGATAGGTGGGTTACAAGGAGAGTTTGGGGATTTAGACATCAAATATCTAAAGCAAAAAAATCTCAAAATGTCGGTCGCAAATATCGGGAAGCTTGAGGAGAATTTCGCAGCTGTGCAAGAGGGCTGCGAAATTTCGGAGCATAAAGGAGACAATTTCGCAGCCCAAGGCTGATTTCGCAGCCGTGCGAAATTTGCCTTCAGCTTGGAGTGATCGGCTTCCAATGGCTGTAACTCCTTCATTTCAACTCCGAATCGCACACCGTTTGAAGCATTGGATTGCTAACTTCTAGAGCTTCGAAACGACATATAGTATGCATAAATTGAACTCCAGGAAGTGCTCCAAAAGTGGCTGATAGTGACTGTCCTCTAGAATGCTTCATGGCAGATTTATCTTTGCTTCCCCTCCTTGCATTCCGGATTTGCTTATGGCAAAGGACTTTAAAGCTTCAAGGCTTTGGTTCTTCATGTTTCTGAGCTTTCCATTGCTTTTTCATGGATTCTAAAGAACTCTCCTCAATCTTGGATTGCTTTGGTGATCAAATTACTAACAAAAACACCAAAACTTACACACTCTGATTTGAAATAATTGCAAAGGTCCTTAATATGTTAATTGGGTTAAAAGGTAATAACTACTACTCAAAAGTGTTTAAAAGAGTTAATTACAAACTATAAAATAGCACTTTTTGAGTAGTAATCAATGATCCAAAAAATGAATGAGGTGTGAGAACAACACTATCACGAGATTGATACTCAATCTATAACAAAATATCCTTAATTCACTTTCAAACTGAGCTCCATAAAGAAAAATAATAAAGTGATCAAGGCAGATCTATCAAAAAGGGTGCAAATTTGAAAACATGTCTTTCACTTTCCTGTAATAAAAATATCAGGTTGAAAACAAAATTAGGCAAATCAACCAAAAAAATAAAGTATTCAGCCTATGACAGGTGAAGAATGTAAAAAAGTGAGCATAATCAATGAGCATATCCCAAAATGTCAAGCAGAAAGTGACAACAAATCGAAAGAACATGTCAACTCAAGAAAAGAAGACTATCTAAATCCCTAGGGAGAAAATGTGTTAGACTCAACGAGCGACAAGAGGAAACCAAAACTATACAGCAAGGAGTGGTCCAACTAATACTCAAACTCGCACCAATATCTAAGCACTCTCAATTGCAGACCAAAAGAGGGAGTACTGGATCCGAACTGCTACTAAAAAGGCTCTAAAGGCCCTCAAATGCACCCACGTGTAGGGAAGGAAGTCCTAATCGAAGGATCTAAGGCTCAACCTACAAGGTCAAGGTGGCTCTAAAAAGAAAAAAAGTGGACTTTAAAGGATCCCTAGTAGAAGTGATCGTACCCTCCGGCAGTACGCAACCCTCTACACGTCTCCAAAGAGATGGGGCGCTTCCATGCAAGGTGGTCATCACCTCCACACATGGACTACCTCAACATCCTAAGGGGTTTCTTATGGTGAAAACTCTCACAACTCTCTGCACTCAATAGTCGACTAAAGTGCACAGTGAGTGGTGTAGGTGCATCTGAAAATCCGATGAAGCTAAAGCAGAAAAAAAAGAAACACACTGATCACACAAATATCCCTAAATTCTAGCTCTGGGCTATACAAATCTTCAAAGGTCAAACTCTAATTAGCATCAATGTGTCAGCCACCTCCAAAATGCTCCCAAACACAGATATAGCCCATCGCTAGACCCTACTCTTAATCACTAGCTTGGTCGAAGAACAAACAAAGTAACAAGTCTCATATTAAATACGAGATTAAGAAAAACAAGGTCTACCGAGACTAGGAACTTGGAGGTAAGGGGATAGGTGCATGTCCCACATAGATAAGCAACTCATGCAATCACACGGAAAGAGAGAAGTCATGCAACAGACAGTCATGCAAAGCATATGTATATTACTCATATCTACACACAAGCTAATCAAGAAAAATATCTAGCAAGGATAGCAGGCTCCATAACAATCATGATAATATATAATCAAGAGAATCAATCATGTCAAGATGAACGAGATAAGCAATAAGAAGAATGTACATGTCAAGGTGAGTAGAGTGATCATACAATAAGGAGAGTCAATATGTGAGGATAAGCGAAGTGATCAATCAATATAATCAACATGGCAATGCCTCAACTGAATACAATAGTCAAACATGCATCAAGGATAATAATATTAAGAGCTCTCAACGTGTAATCAACAATCAAGCAAACAAAAGCACAAACAAAGGTAGGTACCCATTGATCGACCAATCAAATGCCACATTTGCCTCATCTTAAGTTCAAGCTTGACCCTCGTCATCCTTAGTGGAGTCCAAAATTTATGGACCTTGCATTTTGCTTGATGCGTTCCCACTTGCTTTTTATTTATTTAGTGAAAATTTTGATTTTTTGAAAAAGACTTAGAGTCACCACTTATTTTTATTTTATTTTTGAAGGAAAAAAAAAAAAAAGAAAGAAAAACCCTAAGTGTGACTCTTGAAGGAAAAACAGGTCTGTGAAAAATCGAGTCTAGGTCCGGGGGTCAGGTTACTTATTGGGAAGGTATGGTGAAAGACCATAGCACCCCTCTAAGCCCTATAATAAGGTCTCTACTAAATAAGGTGAAGCAAGTGTGGGAATTGATAAGGAAAGTAATGCGTACTAATGAAATGATCAAATAATAAAACGAAACATGTGTAAAAAATAAGCAAAGTGAGAGTAAGATCGTACCTTAGCAGCAAATAATAGTGCGCTATCATGGAAACAAGGTTAGTTCAAGTATAAAATTATCACATGCATATCAAAGAGCAAGACAAAGATCAGACAATATTCATTAAGTATAACAATTGACAATCAAAAGAGAAAACTCATATGTGGAGCCCCTACCAAAGCCCAATTTATTTTTCATGAATTAGTCACAAATTCCATTATTTTGGACTTATGAAAAATTCATTCTTACTTATTTAAAATCAAGAAAAATAAAACAAAATATTTTAAAATCATAGAAGAATTTATGAAGGTGCTTGCCTGAAAGAAAAATGCAACAAGTTTATTAAAAACGGAATTTTTGGTGACCTTAAACCTTAAGGAATGATGAAAAATTGTATAATTAAAGAAATATTTGAAAACTGGAGTGAAATTAAAATTATTTGAAAGAAAACTAAAGTTTTGAAATTTATTCAAAAATTGAAAGCTCGAAAATTATTTGGAAAATTAAATTCAAGAATTGGAATTTTGGGAATTAAATTTGAAAGAAATTGGAATTTTGAAAATTATTTGAGAATTGGAGTTTTGAAAATTAAATTATGAATTGGAGTTTTGGAAATTAAATCATGAAAATTTGAATCTTGGAAATTATTTGAAGATGAAATTTTATAAATAAATAAATAAATAAAATAATAATAATAATAATAATAATAAACAAATGTGAAAATTGGAATTTTGGAAATTGGAAATTAAATTCGGAAATTGGAATTTTGAAGAATTATTTAAAGAAGGAATTTTAAAAATAAATAAATAAATAAAATAATAATAATAACGAAAATATAATGATTAAATAAATAAATGTGAAAATTGGAATTTTGGAAATTGGGAATTAAATTTGGAAATCGGAATTTTGAAGAATTATTTAAAGATGGAATTTTAAAAATAAATAAATAAAGTAATAATAATAACAAAAATAATAATGATTAAATAAATAAATGTGAAAATTGGGATTTTGGAAATTGGAAATTAAATTCGGAAATCGGAATTTTGAAGAATTATTTAAAGATGGAATTTTAAAAATAAATAAATAAAATAATAATAATAATAACGAAAATAATAATGATTAAATAAATAAATGTGAAAATTGGAATTTTGGAAATTGGAAATTAAATTAGGAAATCGGAATTATTTAAAGGTGGAATTTAAAATAAATAAATAAATAAAGTAATAATAATAATGAAAATAATAATGATTAAATAAATAAATATGAAAATTGAAATTTTGGAAATTAGAAATTAAAATAAACGTGGATTTTGGAAGGTTAATTGAGGATATAATTTTTATAAAAAAATAAATTTTTAACATTATATTAAAAAAAGAATTAAGGGAGGCCAAATACTTGGCCCATTGGGGTCTGCCCCAAGCAAACAAAGGCTCAGAGCAAAAAAATATATATATATCAAGTAGTCTTCAGTAAAACCCAATCGTATAAAGCCCAAAATGAGAATAAGTTCATCAAGCCCAAACTCAATAAATGGAGCTTAAAGCCCACATGAACTAGTTTGGGCCCAAAAATAAGCACAACCCAAACACAATGATGAACCATCTTCAATATGCATCTCCCACAAACAAAACAAAGGTACCAGCGAGATGGCTTCATCCGGCTACACCTTCAACAAAACCCAAGACCCTAAGTCCTCCAGTTTAATTTAATTTCTTCTCCCACCCATGAATACCCCAAAGAAAAAAAAAAACAACTCCACTGCTTCCCTTTTCTTCTTCTTCTTCTTCTTATTCTTCTTCAAATCTTTCCCAGTCATGGCAATTCTCGCGTCTCTGAACGAACCCAAACACTTGTCCTTAGAAAGTCTTGCACACATCTCCTTGGAAGCCGCAACACAGACCACCATTGCACGCTCTTCACAGCCTTCCCTCTCTGCCAAGCTCGGGAGAGGGGGGCTTCAGCTAAATAGAGCTCACTACTAGGGCGGTCTGCACCTACTCAATGATTTTGGATTTACAAGCTTTGAAGGGTGATTTCTAGGCTTGAGAGTCTCAGAATGTAAGAACAAAGGGACCTGTAGATGGGTTGTTGGATGGAACGACTGAAACCGGGCCGCGGAGCAAAGAAAACGGGCGGTCGAAGGTGGTTAGGGAAGGTGGTTAAATGGGAATGGTGATGGGAATGTTCGAGTATGAAGGTTAAGGGAGTGATGGGCTGGTCACAAGGTTTTAGGCGTGAGGCCATTCGGTTTGGGATCCAGATTTGATGAAAGTGGGACTTTGATGGAAGGTTTAGCAAAGGTTTTGTGTGGCTACGCATGGCCATGCAAAAGTGGGGGAGACGACATCCACTCTTGGTTGTAATATTACCCTAAGAACTTCAGGAAAATCTAATGGGTAGAAGCCAACATCAGAATCAGAATCCTCTCCCATTTCATTCACCCAGTTTGTTTCATGAACATCTCATACAAATACTATCCAGTCACTGGAGTACCTCAATTTCATCAACCCCAGAAGTTTAACTCCCACTGGAGTTACCTTTGCAGCCCATACACCCACAACTTCGTACCTTATTTATTCATAAATACAAGGGAGCACACCCGGAAAGCAAAACAGAGCAATTTGAAACAAACACAATTATAGAAAAAAAACCAAACCAAAACAGAGTATGAAAAACCTATTTCATGCTTGATTTAATGCTTTCAAAAACCAGTAGTATAGAGGAAAAGTTCAACACAAATACCAAAATGAGGTCGTCAACCAAAGGGAAGTACTCCTCTTCAGCCAGAATCTTTGAGCTTCAAGCTACTCTGTGTTTTCTCAACTTTCTCTCTCTCTCTCTCTCTCTCTCTCTTTCTCTCTCCCCCCTCTTTTCAAAACCAACTCTTGACTAGTTTTTCTTTCTAATCGTCTTATCTGGCAGCCATAACCAACTTACCCAATCCCATTAGGCCTCCCAAAAAAAGCTCACTTCCAGTCTAATCTTCGCGCTCAAAACAGCTCACTTGTGGGGTGGTCTGAAAAATGAATAAAAAGTCCTTTTATCCGAGGGGGTCTACAAATAATTCTCACATCTCTGAATGAACCCAAACACTTGTCCTTAGAAAATCTTGCACATATCTCCTTGGAAGCCGCAACACAGACCACCATTGCACATTCTTCGCAGCCTTCCTTATCTGCCAAGCTCAGGGGGAGGGAGGGTTCAACCAAATAGAGCTCACTACTAGGGCGGTCCATACCTGCTCGATGATTTTGGATTCACAAGCTTTGAAGGTGGACTTCCAAGCTTGAGAGTCTTAAAATGGGGGAGAGGAGAAGGTGCATGACTACCCTCTTTCTATATAGTGCGTGATTTTCTTGTCTGTGTGGGACACACATGCATCCCCTTACTTTGATTCACATAGCTTGGTCTACCCATTCCTTGTACTCAATTTTTTTTATGTATTCGAGACATTTCCCTATATTTTTTACTTCAATTGTATTTCCCTTATTCGATTGAGTTGTATTATTTAGTCGAGAATGACCTTTTCTTTGTACTATGTTTGCTCTTCGACCAAGCTAATGACTAGGAGTAGGATCTAGTTTTGGGTTATATAGGTTATGAAAGCTACTATGTCGCCATCAGACTAGTGCCATGTCATCGAAACCAATATAGTTTACTCGATGCCAAAGCCACCTCATCAGCATTGTCATGCCACCATCCAATCTTCACTGACATCCTATTATCGATATCGATGCCATGTCACTCATTGTTGTGGTCAAGCCACATCACCCATTGTTGTAGTCATGCCATGTCGCCCATTGTTGTGATTATGCCACATCATCATCATACTTTGATAGTTGTTACGCATCATCAGTATCACGTCACTTCCATGTAGAGCTCGATCCTTGAAGACCTATATAGCCCAACACTAGATTAGGAGGCATGTATGACCAAAGTGTTTACTTTTCTACTATGTTGGATGCACCCACACACACATACTGTGCACCTTTAGAATGTCATGGTGAATGTGGGAGTCATAAGAAGCAATAAACTAGCAGAAAGCCTTCACTATTAGGAAATCCCCTTGGGATGTTGATTAGAGCCAAAATATGTACTCTAATGGCACATTTTTGATATGATTTGTGCACTAAAGGACACTAAAATCACCCAACTTGACCTAAATCTATGCTAAGGCCCTAACAATGAGTTTAACTTGTATTTTGGAGATTTATCTCAAGTTCAAGGAAAGAAAAGAGTGCAAGTTCAATTACTTTAGATTAGCCTTAGATTAGGACCCTTAGTACTAGGATTCCTTTTTTGATGTACTCTTTTTCATCTCTTGTATTATTTATGTATCGCTTCTCACTTTTTGTCACACAAATTTACTATGCAAACTTATCTTAGACCTTCCTCTATTTACTTTTAATTGAGATACTTGATTCATTTCTCAACCCATAACTTTTTACATTTTTCTCATTAAGTTGACGAGATGTTTTTTTTTAACACATCTTTTTTCATAACATCCACCTCGGTTACCCTGTTTTTCCTATTAGAGTTAGGGTTGATGAATGAATCAAGACTATCTTAATTTAGGTAAGAGAGTTAATTCTATGTTAAAGTCATCCTTCATTTTGTATCATCGTCTCAAGGGTTGTGTTTGATATTGCTCATTGTATCCTTATAGGTTATTTATGCTTAGTAGACCTGTGTCTTTAGTCTGGAGCCAACTGTGTGGATTCGAGTACAAGGCAAGTTAGTCAAGGTGTCAAACCAAACCAATATGGATCAATAGTTGGTGATTTTGGATCAGTTAGCTACTGCCATGGCTAGTGTCCATAAGGCTATCAATGGTTTGAGTAAGAGAATAAATTAGGGCTAAGGTACACAGAGGTAGACTTCTTAGGATCTGATATCTATAAACTCGATTGTTCATCATTTTTAACAAACACAACATACTACACCATTTGCTTTACACGATCTGACTGAGATAATCTTACTAGTCTAAATACCGCCTACTCCTCTCCCTACCATAAACGATGCTCGCATTGTTGAGCAAGAGGCTTGCATGGAGAAGTTAAAGTAGAGGATGATACACAAGAGAGTTATAGAGGCTTAGCCTATTTGGGATGACACAGATGGAGTGTCAGTTACTAGCATTCCTCATAATTTCAGGATTCCTGATATTGATCGTTACACGGGGATAGGGTGCCCTTGTATTTATTTGTGATTATACAAAAAAATCATGCGAGCCCATGGCCTAGATGAGATGCAACTAATTATGTCTTTTCCTTTATCACTGAGTGGGGCAACACAACATTGGTATGCATCCCTAGATGCATTGCATAGATGTACTTGGGAGGATTTAACCCATGAGCTTCTAAGCCAGTATGCGTTCAACGATGATATTTTCATATCTAGACGAGAGTTGGAGGCTCTCAAGTAGAGATAAGATCAATCAGTCACTTTTTTCATCTCTCAATGAAAGGGAGAGGTTCCCCAGATGGTTGAGTGACCTAAGGAGAGTGAGCAAATTGACATGATTCTTAGGAACCTATAGCCTAGATTTGCTCAATATTTAGTAGGCATCATTTTTCAAGACTTTCGATCCTTGATCTAGGCCATTTTCAGTGTAGAGGAGAGCATCTCTTAAGGGTTATGAACTAATTCTTTGCTTTCAGATCCTAAGGGGTAGAAGCTTGTTTTGTCCAATCAATCAATAGAGGTAGACTCTATCAGTTATCAAGGATGGATGAGGCTACTTCCTTTTCCCATAGACCATTCAAATAGTTTCATGCCAGACCACAGACAGTTCGAGCTAGGTTCCCTCATCCGCAATACTAGTTTCCATAGCTTTATGTGCAGCCACAGTTGACTTTACAAACATTACCTCCCTCTCGACCTTAGCAGCCATATATGGTTGCTTAGACCATAACTAGACTAATTATAAGATATGTTGGAGTTAGGCCTCCTCAACCTTAGAGGCCCCCTACACCTAGATCTACAAGGAGTTCTCAGATTTAGGGATGTCATTGAGCAAGCTTTCTAAAAGCTCTTTAGGGCAAGTTTTTTGACCCCTTTAGCTCCCAAATCATTGTCACAGTCAATTCGTTCTTATTTTTTTGCTACATGAGCACTATCTTTACCACCAAACTTCAAGGCATTTGACAAATCATTGCACTGCCCTTTGACATCCTATTCAAAACCTCATTGATCAAGGTTTGTTTAAATTGACCGTACCTAATGTTACCACCAATTCTTTACCAGCTCACTCTACACATGTTGTATTGCCACCTACCAGTTTACACTATCTTGATTACGATGATGTTGAGATAGTATCTATAGGATGGTGTGGACCCGCATCTTTCATATGCGTTCTCACTCAAATGGTGAGCTCATTTTTAATTAAGGTGAAAAAAAAAATTATATTTTATAAAAAATTGGAGTCCCACTTATTTTTATTTTTTTTTAAGGGGAAAATAAAATAAAAAACTAAAACCCTAATAAAAATGACTCCTTAAGCTTTTGGAAAAACATGTCTTTGAAAAACTCGAGTCTAGGTTCGAGGATTAGGTTACCTATCAAGAAGGTACCTCAAAGAGGTAGCACCCCTTTAAGCCCCAAAAAGGTCTCTACTAGATAAGTTGAGAGAAGTATAATAATTAATCAATTGATTGAGGGTACGTAGGTTAAGGTAATTTCAAAAGTCTATTGGCACTAGCATGTCAAACAAGAACTCAAAACATAATCATAAAGAGAGGATAGTATGATTAATTGTACCACAACTTAAGCATTATCACAAAACATCAATGATTAGTTTGGAAAACAAAACACACAACATGCATTTTACCCTAGTCTCTTAATCAAACATGGCAAGTCAAACATACGATCAAAAAAATATACTAAATAGGTTAACAATCACATACGAAGCAATCGTAACGATCATGTATAAAGCAATACATAATTTATGGAATTAAGATGCGAATGCAAGAAACATACCTGAATAGCATAGATAACTTATAATGTATTTCCATAAGACATGGGAGGTTAAATCAAAATTATAATAATAATAAAAAAAAAAATCCTAGCATGCTTGGTGTTTAAATAGCATAGTAAAAATGATCAAAAAATAATTATTAAGAATACAAATTAACAAGGGAATAATCAAATTAATACTAGAGATAATAAAACAATGAAATAATATGAGATCAATGAGAACTAGGTAATAATAAAACCAACATCTCAAGACATTTAAGCCACAAACTGACAAAAGGTGAATAGAAACTAATAAGATATGATTTGAAGAAGATTATTGAAGAATCATGGACCATAAAATTAAACAATAAGAAAGGATCAAGGTAAGATTAAAATGATGACAAAGAAACTAAAACTTACATTCTACTTTTGCGTCTTTCATTTAAAAATCTGGTGGTTCTCATTCAAAAATTTTGGTGCTCTTTCGTTTAAAAATTCTTGTGCTTTCTCTTTTTAAAAAATTGGTGACTTTCGCACTAAAAAACAATTCTAATGCTCTATCATTTAAAATTCTAGTGACTTTCTTCAAAAAAAAAAAAAAAAAACTATTGCCTTTCCCACTAAAAAACAATTTCTAATGCTCTCATTTAAAAATTTGGTGGCTTTCTCACTTAAAAATTCTAGTGCTCTCTCATTTAAAAATCTAGTGGCTTTCTAAAAAAATTCGTGTCATAAAACTATAACATGGAATTGCAAAAGCATGAAACTAAGAGGGTGTTTTTTTTATTTTATTTTTTTTTACCTTTTTGCTTAAAGCAATTTGTTTGTTTCTTTTTAAAAAATTTCATGACTTATTGCTTAATTTTTAATTTGTTTTGGTTGAAAAGAAAAGGCCAAATCTTTTTCTAAATGGAAAAAATCATATTTTGAAGCCCCTCAAAACACAACTGTGA
Organism: Vitis rotundifolia; assembly: GCA_030254885.1. Classification (NCBI taxonomy): domain Eukaryota; kingdom Viridiplantae; phylum Streptophyta; class Magnoliopsida; order Vitales; family Vitaceae; genus Vitis; species Vitis rotundifolia. The sequence goes on along the minus strand of JARBHA010000034.1, from coordinate 858,038 downwards.
CACCCCGACCCCTAACTCTCACCATGTCTCTGTGTAGCTTGCTTGCCCACTGGTTCTACAACCATTACCAATATCTAGCTTTCTTGAGGTAATTTATTCCTTGTTTTCTCTTTCTATTTAGGTTTCTCAAGGTGTAAATTTCTCATTTGTTCTCCTTCTTTCTCTGTAAAATCTATGAACTCATTTCGGTAGGGATTTGTATGATTTATGGTTTATTATGTAATTAGGACCTTTTGGATTGCTTGATTGTTGTGATTTTCATGATTTGTTTGGTTATTAGGATTTTGTGGTTTGTTTGATTATTGAAACCTAAAGAAAAATAGAAGAAAAATGGGGTTTAGGGTTGCAAATCTTTTTTCTAAAAAATGTTTTGGCATTATAAGAAATTTACTTCTTACACTCAATTAGTTTGTACTGAAACCAATGTTTGATTTTCTAGTGATTTTTTGAAAGTTCTACAATGTTTACAAAGTTGGGTACTTTAAATTTTAGTGGTTATTCTTAATTCTTGAGTGGGGTTTCTATAGATTGTTGGTTTTAGGAAGATGTTCACTTGTTTGGCTAGTCTATCTTACCTTTTTTCTCTATACAGAGGTTTCAACAACAGTTCCCATAAACCATAGAGCAGAGTTGCAATTTAGATATCATTACTTTTTAGGGACAAAACCTCCTAACAAGGATTTATTTGTACCATATACATCTTCTTACTAGTACTTTACCCTCAAAGTTGACCTTAATTCTCATTTGTTGGTTATATATTTTAATATTTTATTTCTTGTTCCCTTGCCAATCACAATCTACTTATAGTCAACTCCTTTTGCCTTTCCTTGTTGACTTTCCCTTGAAATAGTTTAGTAAACTTTCATTAATTTATCAGTTTGCAGTTGCCCAAGATTTCTTTTTGAATTGGGGAGTTGAAAATGTTGCTTAGATTCTAAAAAATTCCTGGAAAAAATAAATTTTGTAATTAGTTCTGTTGAATTTAGAAAATCACTTTGAATTTGGTGTTTATATTCAAATTTGAATTAAGTGGGAGTAGATATGTTGGTTTGTTGATTTTATATACTCAAACTTTTTAGTCGAAAAGATTCAATTCTAGTGAAGATATGCTTCCCACTACCACATGGAGTATAATATAAAAATATACCTAGCCAACAAAATGATATGTCAGGTTTGATACTTGTTTTGTAAGAAGAAATATGTCAAGTATAAGATGTGTTCATATCACTAGTTTTTTGAGTTTAAAAAATGATTTTTTAGAATAGCTATAAACCTCTATCCTGGTGCTGCTGTAGTTTCTTCCACAAATTGCATAAAACAAATGTAAAATCCCAATGAATGAGAATCATAGTGGAACACATTGGTGAGCCCGCCTTTATTTGCAACTCTAATACAGTTATTTACTATCTCACTAGGTGGTCTTCTCCATTTCCAAGGGCTTTTTGCTATTAATAACAGGGCAATAAATTAGTCATGGTAGCATTAAAGAACTGATTCCCCATGAGAAACCACAATTATATGTTTTATCACGATGCTAAATTTGGGTTGATCACAGCTTAATCCCCTAAACAAAGGAACAAAATAGGAGCTTAATTTTTTAGATATTTGCTATGTCCTATTTCCTGTTTAGGGTATAATACAATCACATACTTTCCAGAGATCATGAGAGTAACAGAAATTCTCAAACACAATGAGTTTTGCAAGCACATCCTTGCTAAAATGGTTGGTGTGGTTTAGATTATGGTTATATTACATTGACATTCTTATGACCTATTGATTCAAATCCATTCATATGACATATTTGGTCATGTTATAAGTCCCTAAATTTTTTTTAGTACTTAATTAAAGTGCCTCATACCTGTATAGTGTCCCCACCATGTTCAGATTGCATGGTGATCATGAATAATTTTCATAAATATAAAACAAATACCTAGGGAAATTCTGGATTTAACGACTCTTGCTGTATTCATGTCTATTCTCAACATTTTGTCTAACCAACCAATGTTGCAATTTCTTCCAAAGAGAAACCAAACCCACATAGATCCTCTTGCTGTTATGGAGGATAACTTTTATTTTCTACACCCTTTATTTCTTTTATAGTTCAATGGAATTGTTGTTTCTTATAAAGGGAAAAAATAATATTGTTTTGCTACTACATACTCTTTTTTCTGGACTCATGCATGGTAAGGATTTAGGAATACATCCTATTAAAAGAGATTAGGAAAGTGAAATAGTTTTATGTTTGTTTTTATTCAAGTTGTTGAGTTTGTTGATGTTTCTTCATTGTCATAGGACTTTTAATGTTCACTATTTGTTGGATTGTAGGTAGGTTTTATGAAATAGAAGAAAAAAAAAAGAATATGATAATTAAAATTGCATGATTGGTTGAAAATTTGATTGATATATTTATCAAATAAATAAACAGCAGGGTTGTGGTGTTTCAAACCATGTTAACAAGAAAAGGGAACATATTTTTATTTTTATTTTTTTCTTTATATTCCAATATTATAAACCATGCATGCTTAGATCTTTACTTATCCCTTCCTATTTTTCAATTTATACTTGGATTACTTGGTACCCTTTATGTCTCTTTTGTATTTTTTTTTCTCTACACTTCTAATTATTGTTTCATACTTGATGCAACTCATTCATTCTTTAATACTACTTGTTGAATCTAGTTTTCAAATCCCATTAGAAATTTTTTGTTGAAAAATGAAAATTAATCATTAATGTTGATTAGTTTTTTGTATAGTAAACATAGTTTTAAAAGGCTTAAGGTGCACCAAGGCGCAAAGTAGTCCTGGAGCCTGAGGCCCAAGGCGCACCTAAGGCGTGGGCTTTAGTGAACTGAGGCACACCGTAATTTACATCTATATTTTTATATAATATAATCAAATTTAATAATCATTTATTTGTCCTAAACACATAAATCATCAAATATCATCCAAAACTTCAATTTAATCAACAAAAAACATAAAAATAAAGAACTCCAAGCATAAAAACAAGTCCAAATCCATATTGCTAATAGCTTAATACATATCAAAATCCAAAGTTTCCAAACCAAAAGGTCCAAAACATGAAATCTATCCACAATTCAAAAACATCATTAAAAAACACTTAAATAACAAATTTGTCCACAACAAGCAATCATCACTCCTTCTCTAAATAAAAAAAATCATCATCATCATCATTTCCATCACCACATTTGTAGCCTTCCTCATCTTCTTCATCTGCTGAATCAACCATGTCTCCATCTTCATCTTCATCTATTAGTGAATGAGAAGGCAAAGTTCTAGAACTTGAAGCTATCCCCCTCATTGGTGGTATTATGCTTGAGCTTGCTCTCGCTCTAGCAACATCACCCCATGTCAAATTATCATCATCAAATACAAAATCATCTTATGCACCTCCATGAGAATCCTCATCTTCCATTCTTCCTATCAACCATTCATTGCTATCATCTATATCTTTCAAAGAAATTGGGTCAATGGTGTTACGTTCATTGTATCTTCTCTTCAAGGCTCGATTATACTTAATGTATACCAAATCATTCAAGCGTTGATGATCTAACCTATTTCTCCTCTTGCTATGAATCTGCAAAAATTCATAAGCTCATAAATATATTTTAAAGTTTTAACTTTTAAGTTACATTCAAAACTCTATTAGACTATTACTTGTAATTATTTTGGTCACTTACATTTTCAAAGATGCTTCAATTCCGTTCACAACCTGATGCACTGCATGTTAAGTTGAGGACTTTCATTGCAAACCTTTGCAAATTTGGAGCTGAAGCTCCATATGCAGCCCACCATTCAGCTGTAGTATATATAATAACAATTTAGTGAAACAATTCACTTATGTTAGCAAAAATGCAATCTAATCATTTAAATAAACAAAACTAAATAACTAACCTGGTGCTCTAGTCTTCCTTGTCCTAATAGCTAACTCATTCCCGAATAGTCCTTGGGCATTTGTGTACAAACTCACTTCGGCCACAACTTTTTCTTGCTTAACAAGGTATCTTGTTAGCCTTAAGATGCATTTATACAAATCACTCATAATCTCTGCATCATGCTTTGTTTTTGGTTTATCATAGAAGAATTTTGAGTTCAAAAAGTAACATGTTACATGCAAAGGCCGATGAAGCTAAATCTCCCACCTCTTATCAATGATGTTGAAGATTTCTTTGTACTTCTCTTCATTTCCATTAAAACTTCTCACAATTGTATCCTTAGCTCTATTCATGGCCTCATAGATGTATCTCATAAGAGCTTTTTTTTCACCACCAACCAAATGAAGCACACAAACTAGGGGACCCAAAACCTTTAAGCAAAACACAATAGTGTTCCAAAATGAAGGCATTAGAACTATGTTGCCTATAGTTTTCCCCTTATGCTCTTTTGCCCATTTATTATTTGACCAATCTGAGCTTGTAAACATCTTCCTCAAGTTATTTTTTTGTTTTTTCAATTGCGATAATGTGATGAAAGCAGTTGCAAACTGAGTCTTAACAAGCCTAAGTAATTCCCTTTGTCCAGTAAACCGCCTCATCATGTTGAGTAGCCCTGAGCGATTATAAATATACCCATTTAGTGATATAGCTCTCTCCAATGTCCTCTTGATGTTTGGTAGCTTTCCAATATCTTTCAACATCAAGTCAAGGCAATGTGCAGCACATGGTGTCCAATACAAATGTGGGCGCTTTAATTTTAACAACCTCCCTATGTGACATTGTAGATAATAAATTTACATGAGTTCTCAAGATAAATAATTCAAATTTTAAAAGTAAATAAAAATTCAAGAAATAGTATTTATTATCTGCCATCATATAACTTGAGTGATTATCTGTTATAACTTGAATAACATTCTCCTCACCAACTTGCTCTACCAATTTTTCAAGTAACTCAAACATCTTTTCTCCTGTCTTAATCATTGAAGAAGCATCAATGGATTGCATGAACATGGTTCCCTTTGAACAATTAACCAAAAAGTTCACTAAAGTTCTCTCTTTCTTATCGGTCCATGCATCTGACATAACTGAACATCCATTTTTTCCCCATTCCACCATATGATCTTTCATTAAATCTTTTGTGAGAGCCAATTCTTTCTTAAGGTTAGTAACTCTTACCTCATGAAGAGTTGGTCCCTTCATACCCACACCATATTGGCCAATAGCCTCAATCATTGGTTGGAAACTCGGATATGTGATTGCATTAAATGGAATAACAGCCTCATACATCCACCTTGTGATAAGCATACAAGCTCTTTCTCTTGCTTCCTTTTTGTAGGCATCATTGATGGTAGTTTAATTCATCTTCCCACTCTTTCGATTTTGAACAACCATTTCTACATCAGGGGTGAAAAAATTATCCATAAGACCTTTTTGTTTTGGTTTTTTTTAAGAGAACATCCTACCACCACGTCTTTCTTGGTTACTACCTCCACTAGAAATGTTGGTGACATTCATTCTACTATTAATCTCCTCACCAAAATCTCCATCTTCCAAGCCAAACAAATCTTCATTAACATCTTCACTCCCCATATTCATTTGATCTTTTTGATTTTTCTTGGAACTCATATACCCTTCCATTTCTTCTCTAACATGTTCCAGACATTTTCTAAACTTTTTGGCATTTCTATATACACCAACAAGATGTTGTTTGTGTCTATATATGCCTCATTTGGTTACTTTATCGCAAAAAATGCATATGATGATATTCAAATCCTTTTCATTAATCAAACGAGCATATTTCTATTTGGGATCTCTTCTTCCACTTGCACTAGAGTCCACTTGAGTTTCACTCTCATAATCCATCTTGCAAACAAATTATCTATACTACAATAAAATAATTATAATTAAATTAAGAAAAAAAAATTGAAAAAAAAATGCATATCACATTAACAAAAAATATGCATATGAGTGTTTTTTGTTTATTTAGGAAAAATTTCATGTAAAAATACAATATTTATATTTTTTAAAAAAAAAAAATTGCCAATGAGAGTTAAGAGTCATTGAGTCATAAGAATGCAAAAAAATGCAGAAAAGTGAAGAAAAGAGAAAAATACCGAGGTCCTAGAAGGTACGTGACTCTTTTCCCTCTATTTTTCCCCTATTTTTCCTCTTCTTCTTCTTCTTCTTCTTCACTTCTCCACTGCACGGCTGAGGTTAGGGCACGAATGGGAGTGATTTCGGGTTGAAAAACACCAAAAAATGGGGCTGGAAAGGAAAACAGGGACAAAACGACATCGTTTTGGCATGTTTTTTTTTTTAAAAAGGAACAGGGTCCAAAACGATGTCGTTTTGGTCCTTGTTCTTTAAAAAAAATAGGTTCCAAAATGACGTCGTTTTAGCCCATGTTCTCTTAAAAGAACAGGCTGTAAAACGATGACGTTTTGGCCTTTTCCAATTTAAAATTAAAAAGGGTCAAACGACGTCGTTTTGGACCCACAAATAAATAAATAAAAATTAGGGCTCAGCCCTAGCCCTCTGCAACTCGACGGAGGAAGAAGAAGAAAAAGAAGGAGAAGAAGGAGGGTTTCAGAGAGCGTACCTGGACGGAGGCGAGTCAGGTGATTGCTTCGCGCCTTGCCGGAGGCAAGTGCCTTGTGCGCTTAAGTAGCGCCTTCTTGAAGTGGCGTCGCCTGCCTTCAAGCGAGGCGCCGGAGGATGGCGAGGTGCTACGCGCCTTTCACAACAATGATAGTAATGAGTCAAAATGTTGAAACTAGTAGGGCAAATTGGACTGACCCCACCCAAAAGAGGCAAATAAAGGCTTTACATCAGGTGGAGGTTTAAAGTCTAGCGCTTGGCCTTGAATTGCTAAAGAGTTAGAGAAGTTACTTGGAAAACTCTATACTTGGAAACAACTTAAGAATGGGTGGGATTACATGAAAAGACATCTCATTTGGAGTAAAATGATGACTATGACAAGACATAGTTATAACTTTATAACCAAAACTTTTGACTGGCCAGTTGAAAAATGGAAAAAATATCTACAGGTAGTTTTCTTATGGATTTAAGTGAATTTTTAAAACAATTGTCTTTTGTATGTATGTATGTATGTATGAGTAATTTTTTGTTTATCTTGTAAAATAGAAATATCTAGAAGCTAAACAATTTTGTTTTAAACCACTAGCAAATGTGGAGGAATTAGAGGCATTGTTTAGAGAAGTGTTAGCTACTAGGTTTAAAAATCGAAGCTTTAGAGGAGTGATAGCTTTTGAGGTTGAGGAATCATCAACACATTCTACATCTTTGCCTAGTGAAACTCCAATTAATTTAGAGGAAGATGAGAATTTGCCAAGAAATACTAATGATGAAGTACAAGTCTCTAAGAAAAAAAAAAAAAAAAAAAAAGGAAAGAAAGAGTAAACTCAAGAAGAAATAAGTAGAATAATGAATGTGTTGGAGAATTTTGAAGGACCCTTAGTGAAGGAATGCATGAAGATTATGAGGAGATTGTTGACTTATGAGGATCCATTATATTATTTAGTAATTAATGTGTTTTGCAAAAAGAAAGAGTATAGAAAGGTGTGGGTAGATATGGAAAGCGACCAAGAGTGAATGGGATGGATTCAAAGCTTGTAAAAATGACTTTAGATATTTGTTTTGGATTTATGGAATGCATATGATATATTGCTTATATGATGATTGTAATGTGGTACATTTGGTTTGCTTATTTTAAATCTTGGATATATTTCCACTTTTGCAATTATAAGACTTTCTCTTTACATTTTGTTGAGAAGGCTCACTCTTATATTACTTTCTTTACTGTTATGATTTGAAATAGGTGTGATATAAGTTAGTTTTTCATAGTAATGGAAGCATAATGCAATGATATAAGTTGTTACTTATACATTGTTATAATTATTTGATTTTATTGTTATGTTTCTATTTCATAAATATTTTTTTTTTTTTATAATAAATATTCTTATGGAGAATCCTTCACATTACTCAAACACATCAAGTTCATCATCATCAAGTGAAGATGAAGATACAAAGTTAGAAGTGACAAGAGTTTAAAAAAAAATTGGTTGTGTTATTACTCCAATTATTAAGGGATTCATCCATTAGTAAGGAACGAGTCTCTACATCATCATTTAAAGGTACACTTTTCATTCAAGAACTTTTAGATGGTTCATCTAGCACATGTTATGAACTAATGCAAATGGAAAAACATGAATTTATTTCTCTATGTCACATGTTTCGAGAAAAAGGATGGCTTGTTGATAGTAAACATTTGAATGTTGAAGAGAAAATGACCATGTTTTTAATGACTATTAGTCATAATCTTCAGAATCGATTAATTAAGAATAGATTCCAATACTCAGATCAAACAATTCGTAAATACTTCCTTGAGGTTTTAAGGGTCATGGTGAATTTCTCAAAAGAGATTATTACTCCTCATCATTCAATGATAGTTCAAATGGTATCTCTAATCATCGGCTAAGACAAATTTTTAAGATATATTATTTTTTATTACTAATTATTCATATCGTATTTGTATTATTCTCATATAAAAATAATTATTTATAATTTAAAGAATTATTATCATGTAGAATGTTGTGGGTGCAATTGATGGAACTCTTATTCATGTAAGCATTCCTATTGATCAACAAGTACCATATCGAGGTCATAGGAGAGGAGAATGTTTTCAGAATGTTATGGCAGTTTGTGATTTTGACATGATATTTAGGTATGTTGTTGGATGGGAAGGAATGACTCATGATTTAAGAGTCTTGGCAGAAACTATCCGTAACCCACAACATAATTTTCTAATGCCCCCATCAGGTAAATATTTTATTTTCATTTTATTTAATATGATTTTGTATTTATTCATAATAATAATCAACTCAATTATTTTTTTTAAGAAAAATATTATTTGGTAGATGTAACATACACACACACTCGAGGTTTTATGGCACCATATTGTAATGTATGCTATTGGTTGAGTGATTTTTGTGGTGGTGGTAAAATTGTAGGAAAAGAGGAGATATTCAACCAATGCCATGCAAGATTAAGAAATGTCACTGAAGGTGCTTTTGGTGTTGTTAAGGTGTGTTTCCCAATATTGAAGAGAATGACACCTTATTTGTTTACTACTCAAACAAAAATTGTCATGGCATGCTTCTCTATTCACAATTTTCTTCGAAAAATCTCAATTGCGAATATATTATTTTCTAAATATGACAATGAAGTGGAATTGGAAAGTGATAATACAAATCAAAATCAAAACTCAACTATAGATAGTTTTTTTGCAACATCTGATCAAGAATTCATGCAACAATTTCAAGACCAAATTGCAAAAGAACTCTTTCATGTATTTAATTAGCTTGTCATTTTTAGCTTTTACTATTGTAAGAAATGCAATGTTTAGATATTAGTATAAAATGTGATGTCTTTGGATATTTGAAAATATGTACTTGAATTGTTCTGTTTTTTCTTTAATTTGATTGAGGTTTTATCGATCCATTATTTTTTACATTATTAAATTTAAATATTTTTTTTAATTATAAAAAAATAAATATATTAATTATTTTTTATAAGGATGATAATGATAAATTATTTATTATAATAATTTTATTATTTTGAAATTTTTAGAAATACGTTAAATTAAATTGTTTTTCTTAATACATTAAGATGTTAAGATATTGGTTTTTAAAATCTATAAAACAAACAACTTAATACTTAATAAAAATAAAATATTAAAAAAAAATAAACAACTGAATACTTAACACTATAAAGCATTATTTAGTATTAAGTTAAATATAAGTTCTATTTAGAATTAAGTGAAAAAAACAAACACCATCTAACATCACAAATTAAATTGAATTAACCTAAGTAGCTTGAGAATGTATAAACCAAAATCAATTATTTATGAGTGCATAAAATAACACAATCAAAATAAACTAAACATGATAAATTAAAAAATACAAGATAACCTAAACTAATTAAAACTAAAACATGAGATTTTATAAGGATGCAATTAATAAAATAAACTAAAGGAGACAGGCCTAGGTGATTAAAAAAACAAACATACTCATAAATAAAAAATAATCATAATTTATTAGCACATCAATTAACACAATCAAAATAACCTATGCATGATAAACTAAATAATACAAGTTAACCTAAAATAATTAATACTAAACATGAGATTTTATAAGCATGTGATTAGTAGAATAAACAAAAAAAAATATTTGCCTAAGTAATTTAAGAACAGACATACTGATCAATAAAACAATAATCATAATCTTTTAGCACATCCATTAACATAATCAAAATAACCTATGCATGATAAACTAAATAATACAGTTAATCTAAATTAATTAATATTGAACATGGGATTTTATAAGCATGCGATTAGTAAAATAAATTAAAAACGACTTGCCTAAGTAATTCAAAAACATACATACTAATCAATAAAACAATAATCACAATTTTTTAGCACATAAAAAATAATCATAATTTTTTAGCACATCAATTAACACAATCAAAATAACCTAAGCATGATAAACTAAATAATACAAGTTAATCTAATTTTATTTTATTTTTTTTTAAAAAAAGAACATGGGATTTTGAAGATTTAACAACTAAATAAAATGAAATCATGAGTTAATAGATCAATGGAAACTAATTCTAAAATTAATAAGGCCAAACACTAACACACGTACATATATATATATATATATATATATATATATATAAACAACTTAGAAGTATTAAAATCATGAATAAGAAAGAAATCGATGGGAAACCAACAACTAATTAAGGACTCACATAGATAATCAAACATTAAACCAACAACTAAGAAACATGAGAGTCACGAAATAATAAGAGATGAAGGTAATCCAACCTTAGAAATATTCAGAGAATTAACTAACATAAAATAATAAACGTTTAATAACTAAAATATGGAAACCTTCAAAAAAAAAAAATTCTATTGAAAACTAACCTGCGCTATGGAGAGAGAGCTTTTCTGTGCGTCAGTCCTTGTGGGTGGTGAATGATCTGGATGCCTGTTGCTGCCATAAAACGTGGATTGAATATGGATACCTCTTTTCTTGTGTTTGCGGCTGGTGGTCAAAATTCTCTTACGAATGGTGCCCTACAATGTATATGGTGTGATTGTTGCATGGATGCTTCCTTTAAATCGATGGTACAGCTCTCAAACATGTGACCTGAATCTCCAAAACACCACAATCTGAATTTGACTCCCAAAAGGATGCTCTACCTTGCTGAATCTTACAGTCTTGGTCCTGGTCCTCCCTCATCTTTAGGACATGGCCAGCTTTCTTATCTCGGTTGGAAATCCCCACAATCAAAATCCAATGAAAAGTGTTCTCCTCCCTTTCTTTTATCACCAACTGAATATCTACAAAAAAAAAAAAAAAAAAAAAAAAAAAAACCCTCATCTCCCAAAAGATTGGATCCTCCTTTGAAAAACACCTTATTTCTCTTTTTCTCGAGCAAGTTGATTCCTCTCCAAAACTGTCCTGCCAATCTCAGCCGGAAATCCCACCTTCCACATGCTTTTTGACTTTTATTTTTTCTTAAAAAAAAAAATCTCACTTTCTTCATCCAATGCACAACCTTATAATTCCTTCCAAAATGAAATTGGTAGTTTTCCTTTTGCTCTTTTCGCAATCGTCTCCCTTTCTAAAGAAAAAAAAAACTCCAGTTCCAATCTGCTTCCCCAAGCCGTGTCAGTCTTCAATTGCTTCCTTATCTCCTAGAGCCCACCTGTCCTTAAACAATCCCAAAATGTCCACACTTACCTTCCAATAAGGTATCCATCCCATCTCCAATGACCATGCATCCAAGGAAATCCCACCTTCCAAATATCAATCTCAATGTGATTGTGCACACCTCCTATACCTTCTCTAGAATTCATGTTGATTCCCATCCAGCCTATATACCGAACTTGCTACTTCAATTCTTCCTAAAACATAGCCCTTTTCTTCCTTTTACGCCCCAAGTATTTGTTAACTCCAAAACACTGCTGAAAATCTCTTCCAGCAACACATGATTCTTTTTCCAAAAGGCGACTTACATTCTTTCTTGTCTACCCATCATTTCCTTTTTGATACATAAGCCGAATCTTCCTCATATTCATTTCTTTCATATGCCTGCTCTTCGAATCAATATGGTAATCACCCTCCCCAAATTTTAGACTCTGGGCACCTTCATATCTTTCCATTGGTGGACTTACCTACAAAATTTCAAAGTTAATAGATTAAATAAAATAATAATAATAATAAAATATAAAAAATGAGCAAAAAATATTGGATTGACAAAGAAAAAAAGGTTTTACAAAATTATTAGATTAAATAAAGGTGTTTTAGAAAATTATTAAATGAAATAAAAGTATTTTAGAAAATGATTAGATTAAATAGAACTATTTCACAAAGTAATTAGATTAGATAAAACGTTTTATAGAATTACTAAGTTAAATAAATAAATAAATAATTCTACTAAATTACTAGGTTAAATAAAAACATTTAAAAAAAAAAATTGAATTAAAATAGATGAGTAAGGACAAGTATTATGAAAAAAATGAAAAAATAACAGGAAAATAAAATAAAAGAGGGAATAAACAAGATAATAGATAAAATAAATAAAAAATCGAGTCATGCAACCATATCGAAACAAGCCATGTAAGCCATGCAGGTTGTGCAAGCCATGTGAGCCATGCAAGATGCGCCAAAATGGTGACTTCGGCAGGGCCAAGTAAACCTAAGTGGGTTAAGGTGTACCTAGATGGGCCTAGGGTGTCTACATGGGTCAAGTGAGCCTGGATGGGCCTTAGGTGATGCTTAATGAGCTAGGTGTGCCTAAGTGAACCTTGGTGGGCCTAGGGGTGTCTAAATGAGGCTAGGTGGACCTAAAAGGTGTCTAAGTGACCTAGGGTGATAAGAACAATGCTTAAGTGACCTAGAGTGATAAGGATAGTGCCTGAGTGACCCAAGGTGATCAGGACAGTGCCTAAGTGACCTCAAGCAATCAAGAAAGTGTCTAAATGACCTAAACATGCCTAAGTATGCTATCCTAAAAGTGTACCTAAATGAACTGTCCTAAAAAAGAAAGGAAAATCCTAGGTCTAAACTCAGGGTTGCCAAGGGTCACAATGAGGGGCCAATAAATCCCTTGACTAGAGTCTCTAAGGTAGCTCGAAAGGTAAGCTATATGAATAGCATGGGCTACTAGGGAAATACTGAGAAATATTGAAAGAGTACCTAATAGGGCATGTGCTAAGGGGATCAAATGGAGAGTCTACAAATTTACTCCTCTTCGGTAAAGATCACGAGTGTAAGGAATGCAAGTAGGATCACAAACAATGATCGAAACAAGGTGAACTATATCGAAGAACTAAAAGGACCACGAATTTTATCCTAGCACATGACTTAATAAGCTCATAATACGGGGTTGCAATGACAAGATGAAACAACTTTATGTGGGAAGAATGACAACAAGTAGAAAAAGTATGTGATGAGTACCACAAGGATAGAAAGGGGTGAAAAGAATGACTCTAGGTCATAAACGGGATAAGTGACTTTGAGTCAAGAGCTCCTGACTCTAAATACTATGAACAACTTTGGGTCATGGATGTGATGAACAACTCTGTGTCATTAGTTCAAGGCTCTAGATGGATAAAAAAATTACTCTGAGCCATAGATGGGATAAATGACTTTGGGTCATGAGCTCAGGACTTTAAATGGATAAAAATGACTCTGGGTCATGGATCAGATAAACGGCTTTAAGTCATGAGCTCAGGGCTCTAAATGGAAATAATGACTCTAGGTCATGGATGAGATGAAAACCTCTTAGTCGTGAGCTTAGGGCTCTAATTGGATAAAATGACTCTATGTCATGGATAAGATGAATGACTCTGGGTTGTGAGTTCAAGGCTCTAAATGTAATGAACAACTTAGGGTTGTGGATGACATAAACGACTCTGGGTCATGAACTCAAGGCTCTAAATTGATAGAATGACTTTAAGTAATGGATGAGATGAACAACTCTGAGTCATGAGCTCAAGGCTCTAAATGTTATGAATAACTTAAGATTGTGGATCAGATGAATAACTCTAGGTCATGAGCTCAGGGCTCTAAATGCTATGAATAGCTCAAGGATATGGATGACATGAACAAATTCAGGTTGTGAGCTCAAGGCTCTAAATGGATAGAATGACTTTGGGCCATGAATAAGATGAACAACTCTAGGTCATGAGCTTAGGGCTCCAAATGCTATGAATAACTCAGGCCTATGGATGACATGAACGACTCTAGGTCATGAGCTTAGGGCTCCAAATGCTATGAACAAGTCACGATTGTGGATAACATGAATAACTTTGGGCTGTGAGCTCAAGGCTCTAGATGGATAGAAAAAATGACTCTGGGTCGTAGATATGATAAATGACTTTGGCTCATGAACTCAAGGGTCTAAATGGATAAAAAGAATGACTCTGGGTCATGGATGAGATAAACGATTGTCGATTGTGAGCTCAAGGCTCTAAATGCTATGAATAACTCAGGGTTGTGGACGACATGAACAGTTGTAGGTCGTGAGCTCAAGGCTCAAAAGTCTATAAACAGCTCAAGGCTGTGGATTACATGAACAACTCTAGGTCATGAGCTCAGGGCTTTAAATGCTATGAATAGCTCAGGACTGTGGATGACGTGAATTACTCTAGGTTGTGAGCTCATGGCTCTAAATGGATAAGATGACTCTAGATCATAGATCGATGAGATGAATGACTCTATGTTATGAGCTCAAGGCTCTAAATGCTATGAACAACTCAAGGTTGTGGATAACATGAATAACTCTAGGTTGTGAGCCCAGGCTCTAAATGGATTGAATGACTCTAGGTCATGAATGAAATGAACAACTCTAGTTCATGAGCTCAAGGCTCCAAATGTTATGAACAACTTAGGGTTGTGGATAACATGAATGACTCTAGGTCATAAGGCTCAAGGCCTAAAAGGAAAGGGTAGCACAAGGCAGCGAAGCTTAGGGCTTAAAAGAAACTGAGTAACAAAGACTGACTTGAAGGCTGATAGGAAAAAAATAAGCTTAAAATTGTAGACTCCAAATGTCAAGGATCACATTATTAGGCTTAGAAAGGGAAATATGCCTCATTATCTAGGGTGCTCATACTACTGAAACAACCAATAATCAATCATTTGATAAAATCAATGGATTGAAAATCGATGCATCATGACAAAAAACTCTAAAAAATCTGAACCAAAAAACTCTATCTCAAAAAGAAATATCTCAAAGTGTGTACATCACAACTAACTAAAAACAAATCTCGACCTATGCAAAATACTACTCACCTGGATAACCCAATCTATGGGATAGCTATGGCGAAAACAATTTATCTCATAAACACTCAACTAGAGAATCCATCAACGCTATTTGGGTGAAACCTAATGTGATTCGTCTTTATCTCAATGAAACCATGTGGGAAAACCTTTGATATTGTAAATAATCGAAAGTCCAAGGCTAGTGCTCAATCTAAAACTTGGCAGCTATCTTAATCTCAAGGATACTTTATTGAGAATCTGATAATGGAAAGATTAAGACTAAAAAATGATTCAATATAATTGTATAAATGAATCACTAGAAGTGGTGACTACTTATGGAAATGCAAATCCCCTGAGTGGATTAGGGAATTGCAAAGGCAAGGTAAAAAAATAGCCATCTCATTGAAGGAATAGGGAAATATGCCCCAATATAACATTTAATGTTGAAGTCATGAGGTAAGCAACCCACACTAATCATCCATCTATATACCATAGCCTAAACAAATCTCATCATGAAGAGGGAAATATGCCCTAGTATAACATCTAATGTCTGATAAAGAAACTATCAACATCAATCAAACATCCTTACAACCATAAATAGGGGTAACCTCATAACTCAATAACAACTAGAAATCTTAGAGATAAGAGAAAATGTGCCCCGATATGGACATTTGATGAAAAAAAAAAATCTGTCAAAGTTAATCAAACATCTCTGCAACCATGATCAGGGGAAACCACACAACCTAACAACAATTAGAAATCTCATAAATAAGGAAAAATATGCCCTAGTTTGGATATTCGATGCACAACAAGAAAATGACTCTAACATCATCAATTAATTATCTTCACACTAAAAAATCCATCAACCTTTAACATGTCAAGAAAAAGAGGAACCAAATGCCATTAAAAGTATCTTCCATAAGAGAAAACAAGGTAACGACTATACTTCAATCAATCTTCAAAAGTTTGCCCAAATGAAGACTATCGAAGACAACGCTTGATCTCATGGCCTCAGGGAAGTCTTAAGATATGGGACATAATGTAGGCCAGGGTGAAAAAGTAAAGAAATGAAAGGAAACTAAGCTCAAATGCCCAATGATCAAACTCATAACCTTGTGTATAATGTATAATGCATAAAAGAATCTCATGAGTCATGATCTTAAAGGTAACCGATGGAAATATCGATGGTGAAATGAGATAAAGGAAAAGTGGTCAAACCATCAGTGGATCATGTAGATGATGTGAAAAAGTATCGAATCTAAAACGTGTATCGATGTTGGAATGAAAAAAAAGGTGGAACAAATATAAAAAAAAAAATGATTAGGCAACAAATAAAGATGGTGAAAAAGTAGAATGAATGATGATTAACCCATATTAATACAACCAAGGAAAATCATATCACGCATGATACAATGGTGGAGAAGACATTGATCTAAAGACCTTCGTAAAAGGTTACTCAATACCTCAGCCCCCACAAAACATATCAACCCTGATCCAAGAAGCAAAGAATCTCACAAAACTCTCACAAAAACTCTCATCACTCCAAATGCATAACAAAAGTGGCTCAATGAGTGAAATTGCTCTCATAAAAATCTCACCTGAACCCTCAATGATAAATAAATCCAATGAACAACCCTCAAATACCAACAAATGCTTAATAGAGTAGGATACCATATATAAACATATTATTATGTTTTTTTTTTTGTTTTTTTTTTTATGAATGTGTATATTCTAGTCATCAATACATCAAATTCCAATTAGAAAACATAAAAATGAACAAACTCTTCCCAATCAATAATGAAAACACAAATCCCCACCCATGAGATACCTCTCAAGCTAAAATCTCCAAATCAATGTCAAATGATGGAATGGATGGGGTGATATGATTATCCTCTATGTACCAAAAATGTGAAGAATCACCAATCCAAACGAGTGAAATGAATAAAATAAAGTAAGAAATGGCAAAAGCAAATAAGATAATGGAGAAATGACAATAACAAAATATAATGAAATGATGATAGGGTGATAGTAACATGGGTAGAGAAGGTATGCCTATAAGTCCAAAGCTCATGAGACTTTCCAAGCAAAACATACATATACATCAAAGGGCTTGTATCCCAATGTAGAAATAGTAAACAAGGCTATAAGAAAGAAAATGGTATAATGTACTATGCAAGGCTTAATGGGCTAGCAATGGTCTATAATAGGAAAACCTAAATCTCTCTGTTTCCCAAGTCCGGATTAGGTTAGGAACATGCATAATGTGGGACCTCAGGCGCTACCAACTCTCCTAAAAGCAATTGCTTGTAGGAAAGGCAGATACCCTAGCCTTATAGTACATTCACCCAAGCGCCCACGGCGAACACAAGGGGAGTTGATGGATGCGGCCAACCCTCCGATCTGCCAACAATCTCCCCCCCAACGACACCTCTGGGGTTTGAACCCGTGACCTCGGCTCTGATACCACTTGTAGGACCTCAAGCGCTACCAACTCTCCTAAAAGCAATTGCTTGTAGGAAAGGCACATACCCTAGCCTTATAGTGCATTCACCCAAGCGCCCACGGCGAACACAAGGGGAGTTGATGGACATAGCCAACCCTCTGATCTGCCAACACATAACTATCCTATGTTTTTTCTAAATCCTATGTCCAATGGAAAAATAACATTTTTATACTTTAAAAGGATTCAGAAAGTGCTAACAAAAACCATACCTCATATTTGGATGTTCCTGAATCAAATCCACATGGCGAATATGAAGATCAAAATCACAAAAGTCTTGTAAACATAAAGTATTCCTCCTAATGACTAGAACCTTGATCTTGGCACATTTCTAATGGGAGGAAAATAGGATGGAGGCTATGGCTCTTTATCTCTCTGGATGATGGAAGAAAAAAGCTATGGAAACCCTAACCCTATGAGGTATTTATAGGGTTCCTAAGTTGGCTTAAGTGACTTGAGCCCACATAAGTTTATGTCACTTAATCCAGCCCAAAATGGGTTCTAATTGATTAATTAACCCAATAGGGCTTACTAATTAATCAATAAGCCCAATCCAAAAACCTTGTTCACTTACCCCTATGCAACCTTGCGTGGTTACCAAAACGCCTTTATGCACAAAAGTAAAGCTAGAGTCAAATTTGACCCTCATAATTCGTGCCAACAAGGTATATGACCTTAGAACGGGGACCATTAGGACCCATAAGAATACTAGCTCCCTCATAATCTAATTGTAAAGTTGATTTAACATCCCACTATAGAGAATCAAATAAACTCAGTATTTGATGTAAATTACAATGAGATACCAAGTGCTCGAGTTTGTGAGCTACTATCCATTGTGTTCAGTCTCCCCATGAACTGGTGTCCGTAGTCTAACAAGGTGAAAACTATCAGCTTTTCAAGACTACTTTTATCATCCTTGAGTTATAGATCCTCCTATTGTGTGTTCAATTGATATATCTTAGCTCTCAAGGAGCCTATGCCAAGTTCCACTTAAGGAACTACAATAGTCATAGTTTCCATGAACACACCTCCTTAGGATCACCTAAGGGGACACACCATCTCAATCCTAAGAGATATCATGGTGTCTCTATTAAGAATACCTATTGCTACTAGTTTCCATCAATACTGACCCAATCCATAGGGAATATATGATCAACTTACGATTTCACCCATTGGTCAAAGTCATTACTAACTTTAGCATAAGCTCAATATTCTCTCAAGGATGAGAAACAACACAATGAAGCAGCTTGGTGAGGTCATGAGTATTTGATAGCCTTAAGTCATGACTCACCGTAGATCTTATCCAATATGTAACCATACACACTAGTGCACTCACCATGGAAAATCCATCCCGATAGCCAAGACCAGTCATCCCTCCAATTAAGAGGTGGTGCACTACAACCTCTAATGGGTTGCTTAGACCCATGAACTAGTTGTGAACAAGTCATCTATTTGCAAGGAACCCATGACTTAGATCTTTTGTGCAACTCCTAATACACCTAAGTCACATACAATGTAAAATATGCAGACAAGAATGCTCATAAAGTATAATACATGGAATAAGGATAGATACAAGTGAAACTGGAACATTATTAAATAAATAATGAATTCCAAATTTATTACATCATGTCATGCTTTTAAGGGCTCTATCCTAACAGTTTATATAATAAGAATCAAGGTAAATAGGTGAGGCTAACCGAAGCGAAGGCCACCCATCCTACGACCGTAATATCAAACATAATACTATTTTTAGCTAATCCACATTGATCGGTTTTGAAATTTGGTTTTCATCTAGATCTATCAACCATGCAGCTTCCTTTGGAGTCAACTCACAAATAACAAAAGGTCCACTTCAACTAGGTCTGAACTTTCCTTTAGGGTCTCCAATCAAACCTCTGAGAATTCTCAAAACCAAATCCCCTCTTTGTAATGGTCTATGCCTTACCCGTTTTCTGAAGACATGATCCATCTTCCTTTTGTAAGCCTGAACATGATCTGTTGTCCTCAATCTCCTCTGATCTAGAAGGTTAAGTAGATCAAATTGAGCCTGGGCCCACTCTGTCATAGAAATCTACTACTTAAAGGCTACTCTCAATGAACCCATCTTTATTGCAACAAGCAAAACGACCTTCATGTTGTACACTAAAAAGTAAGGTGTTACTCCTGTAGATGTGCGAAAAGAGGTACAATATGCTCACAATACAAAAAGGAGTTTCTCTAACCAAGCTCGAGAAATCTCAACCCTCTTTCTCAAAATCCTTTTAATATTTTTATTTGCAGCCTCTACTACCCCATTAGTCTATGACTTGTATACAGAAGATCTGTGATGTTGAATGTCGTACTTCTGTAACAAAGTGTCAACTTCAGCTCCAAAGTGTGCCTCTCTATCTGAAATCAACCCATGGGGAATCCCCTAATGGCAAATGATATGTGACCTAACAAAACTAGCAACTCTAGTAGATGTTAACCTTACATATGATACAGCCTCTACCCACTTAGTGAAATAATCTATGGTGACTAGGATGAACTCATGACCATTGGAAGATTTTGGTGAGATCTTCCCAATAATATGAATACCTCATACTAAAAATGGTCATGGCAAGGTCAAAGCATGTAACTTTGATGGTAGTGTATGAATGAGATCACCATGAATCTGACACTCTAGGCATCTTTAAACAAACTGACAACAATCTATCTCCATAGTCAACCATAAATAACCCATCTTCATAATCTTACGACCGAGCACGTGTCCTCCCATATGAAGGCCACAAACTCCTGTATGAATCTCTCTCTTCACTCAATCTGCAGAGGCTCGATCTAAACATAATAAAAGCATACCATCAATTGATCACCTATATATAGTCTCTCCACAAATCATAAATATAGCAGCCAACGTCTCATGGTTGTTTAGAGTTGTATCTTGACTATTCGACCTTTTCTATTTAAGCTTCCTAAAGTCATGGTCTGACTGTTCGATTTTTTATGTTTCTTAGAGTTGTGTCTTGATTGTTTGACTCATTTATGTCTACTAGAGTCGTGCCTTAACCGTTCGACCTTCCCGTGTTTCTTTAGAGTCGCACTTTAACTATTTGACATTTTCTTTATGTTTTCTTCAAGTCGCACCTCAATTTTTTAGTTTTTCCTTTATGTTTCCTTCATGTTGTGCCCTGATTGTCTAACATTTTCGTGGTTGTGTAGCCAACTGCCTCATGGTTGTTTAAAGTCACATCTTTGCTGTCCTACCTTTTCTGTTTAGGTTTCCTAGAGTCACGGTGTGACTATTTGACTTTTTATGTTTCCTAGAGTTGTGCCTTGACTGTTCGACTTATTTATGTCTCCTAGATTCATGCCTTAATCATCTGGACTTCCCGTGTTTCTTCAGATTCGTACTCTAACTGTATGACCTTTTCTTTATGTTTTCTTCAAGTTGCACGTCGATTTTTCGGTTTTTCCTTTATGTTTCCTTCATTTTGTGCCCTAATTGTCTTACCTTTCCGTGGTTGTTTAGAGTCGTGCCCTAACTGTTTGGTGTTTTCTAAAGTCGTGCCTTGACTATCATATTTTCCATTGTTTCTTTAAAGTCGTACCTTGACTATCCGACATTTTTTTTATGTTTTCTTCAAGTCGCGCCCTAACTATTCGACATTTCCTATTTATGTTTCCTAGAGTCATGCCTTGACAGTTCGACCTTTCCTTTATATTTCCTAGAGTTGCGCCTTGACAGTCCAGTGTTTTCTTCTTATGTTTCCTAAAGTCACACCTCGACTATCTGGGCTTTCCTGTTTAGATTTCCTAGAGCTGCGCCTTGACTGTCCAGCCTTTCCTTTATGTTTTCTTAAGCCATGACATGATTGTTCATTTTTTCCTTTATGTTTCGTCTAGTGTCACGCCATGATTGTTTAACCTCTTTCATGTTTTCTTAAAGTTGTACTCTGATTTCCTTTCTTTTCTTTTTCCTTCTCTTGTTTACCCTTTCATTCCCTCTTTTGATGTCATAGTCCCTAGTTTCACATAGACATTGTCACTATCCTATTTAATAGACCCTTCCTTGAGATCCACGTGGATGTTACATGTTTCCTTACTAATAAATTGATGAGCATATTTCATGACCTTAGAGAGATCCTATTACATTAGGACAAATTCGGCTGTCTTTCTCATTCTTCGGTAGAGCCCACTTCATTTCACTCATATGCACTCACTTCACTTATGGACCCTCTGAATAGGGGCATATTTGTTGACCCAAAATTTTAGCCTAATTTATCTCCACCTATACCCATTTTTCCCACCCATAACATACTTTCCCTCCCAAATCCAAACTCTTGGCTCCCCTCTTTCTCTATTTCTCATTTTTTCTTCAATGTTCTCTCAACCCATCCTCTCACTCTCTCTCACACCCATCATTCGCTCACCTCTCTCTTTTTCTATCTCCATTTCCACCAAGCCCCCATCACTAGCAACACAACCATCTCCAAGCATGACACCAGTTACCATGCCACTTATACCGGATCCACGACCCACAACTCATCATCATTGTCAATCCATTGTGTACCCTGACTCATGGATAAGCTAGCTTTCTTCTCCATTATAGGGCTAAAAGATTAAGGTAATTTTTCCTTTGATTTTCACAATAATTGTTTTTAAGCTCGTGTTTGTTTTGGGTTGCTATTGTTGCCATGAATTATAGATATGGGTTTGAATTTGGGTTTTAGGCTTAGTTCCAATATCATTTGAACTTGGGTTTATTGTTTTTTTGGATTACCAATTTGGTGACTTGGACCTTATATATTACAAATTTGGGCTTTAATTGGTTGTTGCTTTGGGCTCTTTTCTTCCTTAGGCATTTGTTTTTTTATGGGTTTGGTGTTGATGGAAAGGTGACAACTTGAAGACAACAAGATTGATAGAGGTGGCAAGAATGACAAAGACGACGAGATTGACATAAAGGCAACTCTCTAGGGAAAAGAGAGTAGGTAGAGTGTGAGAAAGGCAAGAGAAGGGATGCTCTATATTTTTTTTTCTTGTTTTTTTCGTAGGGGGATCTTGGACTGTTGGAGTTTCATTTGGGAAGCTATTAGGATTGCATTGAACGGTTCCTTGTACTCATGTTTCCTTATTCATCACTATATATATACCTATGTTATTTGTTTTTTTTTTTTTTTTTTTTAGTCATGTATATATTTTTAGTTCATCTTGTTGGTTACATGTTGCTATTTTATCAAACTTGCATGGTTTTGTTGGTTAATAGAAAATGCATGCATTAAATATAGAGCTTTTATTATTCACTTTTTGTTTTTTTTTTTTTTTTTGTTTTTTTTTATTTGAATATTTTTAGAAAGTGAGATGAATAAAATGATCGTCATTAAAAGCCATTTGTTTGTTAGAGAAATATACTGATAAATTATTTTTCTAATAATTTGAAACTTTATTTTTTAACAAAGATTCAATCATTTTCAAAATAAATATGCATAAACAAAAATAAAAATAAAATAAGAAAGAAAAACTCTAACTATGACTCCTGAAGGAAAAACAGGTTTGTGAAAAATCGAGTTTGAATTCGGGGATCAAGTTACTTATCAAGAAGGTATGGTAGTGAACCGTAGCACTCCTCTAAGCTTGTATACATACGGTCTCTACTAAACAAATCAAGGGAATTGTGACAATTAATTAATTAATTATGGATACCAAGAAAAAGAGTCGCGCAAATGAATATGTACAAATCATGATAAAAAATCAAATTAAAAGAATAAACAAAATAAATAACAAGAGAATTATGTAAAATGATTTATTGAACTAACTAAAAAAAAGATATTAAAAAAAATAGTTTTCAAGAAATTTCAAAGGATTTTATTAAAAACAATTTTGAATTAATGATTTCAATTTATTTATTTACAAAAAAGAGTCAATTAATTTTCTCAAGTGATTTGATTCAATTTCATTTATATTCAATTTTTAAAAAAGTTATTTACACTTATTATATGAAAAGAATTTATTACAAAATTTTAATTTAGTAACAAAAATTATTTTTACTTGCTTTTACTATAAATGAATGAATTTTTATAATTTTATTTAAAAAAGTATTTTGATTTATTTTCATTTAAGAAAAGTGACTTAAATAAGTTATTAAAAAAATATATAACTTTATTTGCAAAAGAATTTTTAATTAAAAAGAAAAAAATTATATTCTCTATTTCTAAAAATTACTTTTAATCCCATTTTAATTAAGGAAAAAGATTTATTTAAAAAAAAACATTTTTTTGGACAATTTTATTATAAATTAATTTTTGGGACAACTCTATTTACGAAACAATTTTCAAACAATTATTATTAGAAACAAATTTTTTAACTTTTATTAAAAACAATTTTCTAGATTTTCCTAAAAACATTTTTCTAGATTTTTATTAAGAAAACTTACTTTTATTAAAAAGAATAATTTCTAAACTATTATTTTACTAAAACATATTTACTGAATTGTTCCTCTTATTTAAACAAAATTTCTGGTTTGTTCGATATTCAATTCTTTACACAATAAGTAATTATATACAAACAAATATTTACAAAAACCAATAAAAATAAAACCAAATAGTAGTGGGAAATAAAACGTGTACCCAAATAATTTTACAACAAGCTCAACGTTTTCCTACAGCTTTTCGATTCTCACTTTCTTCCATGAAATTTCATGTACCACATGTCATAAATTCGTACTCAGCCAACAGAATTGTAGAATGGATCCATGCAAAAACAAAAATAACTCAAATGTAAATATCCAAAAATTTGCAAAGTTCAAAATAAATATCCAAGCTCAAATTCAAACTTCAAATTAGTCTAATAAATTTCATTAACTAAAAATGAGCCTGAATTAGTAAATATAACCCAACACAAATATCTCACATGTTATAAGCCCTAGTCCAAACTTTTTAAATTAATAACCAAAATATAAACACAATCAACCAAACCTAAAACTTGATAAACTAAAAAAATTTCCTTAGGTCTAAACTTAATTTCCCATAATCCAAACCTAATTTAACATACAAACTCAAATCCATAACCAAAATCAAGCCCAATTTAATATGAAAACCCACATCCAGAATATATCAAAATTGTCTCATGCCAAATTAAAATCCATATCAACCATAAATCCATCCAACAAATTTCATTAACAACAAATAAACCTAAATTTCATATTAATTCAACAACAATAAATGAACCAAAATTCCAAATTAAATCACCAACCTAACTTTCACAAACTATTATTATTAGAATCAAACTAAGAATAATAATAATAAAACAAAATAAACTTATATTATTTTTTTGTTTTGAGACCATGAAAGGAATATTGGGAATGGTAGTGTGTGGAGGTGGAGTCGTCGCAACTGGCCAATAATCGACCGACAAGTAAAGCGGTGTAGTGGGTTTGGGTGGACAGAAAGAAAAGAAAAGAAAAATAAAATAAAATAAAAAGAAAAGAAAGAAAAATGGAGAAAAATAAGGGAAGAGGGGATGATGGTATGGGTGTTGTGTGGTGTGTGCTAGAAGTGCCGTCAAAATGGGGAAAAGGAAGACAATGGAAGAGAAAAAGAAAAAAATGGGGCAGTATGGGTGAAGATGCAGTCTCAACAAGTGGGTGTGGTAGTGGTAGTGTGTGAGAGGAAAAAGAAGTGGAAGAGCAGAAGAAGCAAAATATTAATAATAATAAAAAAAAAAGTTGGACGGAGTAGAAGAGGTAATGGGTAAGAGGGTTAGGTGGAGTGGGTAGGATGGGAAGAAAAAGGAGAGAGGAAAATGAGGGAAAAAATTTAAAAGAAAAAATAAGAAAAATGAAATAATAATAATAATAATAATAATAACAATAATAATAATAAATAAATAAATAAAAAGAAATTTTGACAAATTTTGAGGTCTATAGCGGATTTTTTTCTTTTTTTAGTAAATTGAGATTTTGCCTTTTTTTTTAAAAAAAAAAAAAGTTTAATCTTTTAATAAATTATCTTCTCTCTCTATTTTTTTTTTTTTTTTTTTTGGTATTAAATATATATTATCTTCAACAAAGTTGAAATTATCTTGTTAATAATTTGAGTTCTGTTTTTTTTTTTTTTTTTGAATGGTTTTCAAATAAGGCTAAAATCTTGTTTCTTTTTTTTTTCTTTTTTCTTTTTTTAATAAAAATAAAAATAAAAATGAAAATGAAAATAGATTTTTTTTGTAAATATTTTTTCTAAAAAAAAAACATTTGTAAAAATCATTTTCCTTAAATAAAATCTTATTGGAATAAAATTCATTTTTTAAGTAAAAATTCAATTGGAATAGTTTTTTTGGATAAAATTATGGAAATCACTTTTTTTTTTAAAGGAATAAAAAAAAATTTTAATTTTTTTTTTTATTTGAACTTTTTCAAATAAAAAACTTGAAATCTTTTTAATAAAATCCAAATAATTTGCAAAGTTCTCTTAATAAAATGGAGAAACCCCTTTTAAACCAAACATAGAGAATTTCTTTTTAATAATTTTTTTTCATAAATCAAAATAAAGTTAAAATAAAATATTTTTAAAAATAAAAAATAATTGAATTATCTTTTTTAAAAATCATTTTCCCATCAAATCTTTTTTACCAATAAATTTGGATTGAATTTTAATACCCTTGTAAATAAAAATATAAAAGTCTTGCTTTCAATAAGAATAATAAAAATCACTTTCATTGTAAATAAAATTGAGTTAAATACAATTTGTAGATAAATCTATGAAAAATATTTTTCTTTAAATAATTTGGAAAAATCACTTTTTCTTAAATAGAAATTAAATTGAAATACTTTTCTAATAAAAGTGAAACAATTCTCTTCCTAATAAAGATAAATAAGAATCATTTTCACTTTTTTTATTTGTTTTTAATAAATTCTTTTAGCAACAATAAGTGTAAATAACTTTCTTGAAAATTGAATACAAATAAAATTAAATTAAATCACTTGTTGGAAATAAATTGAAACTTTTTTTGTAAATAAATAAATTGAAATCATTCACTTGAATTTTTTTATTTAAAATATTCTCTCTCTTTTTAGTCAATTTTAATAAATCAATTTGCATAATTCTCTTGTCATTTACATTGTACATTCTTATAATCTCCTTTTATGATTATTTTCCTGTATATTGATTTATGTCTTTAATCTTGGTATTCATGATTAATTAATTAATTGTCACAGTTTCTTCAATTCGTTTAGTAGAGACCATAGGTATATAAGCTGAGAGAAGTGCTACGGCTAATCACCATACCTTTCTGATAGGTAACCTCACTCCCGAATCTATACTCCAATTTTGTAAATGTCTTTTCAAAAAAATGAGTCACACAGAGTTTTCTTTCTTATTTTGTTTTCTCTTTTAAAAATAAATTAAAATAAGTAGAAACTCCAACCTTTTTCAAAAATCAATTTTTCATAAATAAAAGTGAGTCTTGTCATTCGAGTGGAGACACACGTGAAAAATGTGGGTCCACACCAATAATTTGCTATGGGTCCCAATGGTCCCTATTTGACATCCTAAACCTTGATGGCATGATTTATGAGAGTTGGACAAGCTCTAAATTCACTTATGTGCATGAAGGTGTTTTGGTAATTACATAAGATTGCATATGGATAAGTGAACAGTATTTTTGGATTGGTTTAATTGTTTAATTGGATAGCCTTGTTAGGTTAAATAATAAATTAGAACCATTTTTTTTTACTAGATTAAGTGACCCAAGCCCATGTGGAATCAAGTCACTTAAGTTCAGTGGGAAACCTTATAAATACCCTTTAGGGGTTCGAGTTTCTAGTTAGTCATCTTCCATCATCAGAGGCTAGAGATAGTTTTATCCTCCACCTCTCAAACACCCCACCATTTGGAGTGTCAAGGTTTAAAGTTGAGTCATTAAGCGGAAGATCATGGGTTTACGAGGCTTTCAATGACTTTGCATTTGATCTTCTCTGAACAAATTTGATTTAGGAACATCTAAATCAAAGGTAAAGTTTTCTGAAAGCTCTTTTCTGGATCTTTTAATGACTTTTTTTTTTTTTTTTTTTTTTTTTTGCTTCCATTGCAAAGAATCTACAAGCCTTAAGGAGTTTTTATGCACCTAAACTAAGCCTAGGATAGAGAACTGAGAGATATAGGTTTCCCTAGACTTAGATGACCAATTAACACATATGGGATAACAAAGGGAAACCACAAGAAACATAAATAAATAAATTTATAAATGAACCTTAATCTGTTATATCAAGTCATGTTTTCTAGGGCTCTATCCCAACATGATCCTCCTCAACTTATTTTATTGAAATTTATTTTTCAAGTATATGTTTGTAGTCCTATTCCAATTCATTTGCATGTTTATGTTAATCAGTCCCTCTTAATGCTAGTCTAGCTATTTTTTATCATTGATTTGAGTTGTATATATCTTATACATGTTGTTTGATCTAGGTTTTGGTGTGATATCATTTCTTATATTTGTGAACTAACCCTTTCTTTCTTATGTAAGCTCATTGCCCCTATTTAGGCATTATTGAGGTACACTCCCTACCTCATTAGATTGATTGATTTTTTTGTTATTGCATATTATGCTTTTGGGTGATCTTTATTTGTTTGGCCCTGATCCTTTGGTTTTTTCATGTGCATAGTTCATATATTTTTCATCAATCTCTTATTTAGTATCATCATGCTTTGTTCTATTATTTATGTTGTTTTCTCTTGGTATCAATGGTCTATTAGTCAATTGTCTTAGTTCATTCCACTTGTTTAGTAGAGACGAATTTAGGGCCTAATAGGGTGATATCCTTTGGTATTTTCCCAATAAGTAACCTAACCCCCAGACTTAGACTCGGTTTTTCATAAACATGTTTTTCCTTAAAAAAAAAAGAGTCACTTTAGAGTTTTATTTCTTATTTTGTTTTCTCTTTTAAAAAAATAAAAATAATTTGTGACTTCCAACTTTTTTAAAAATCAATTTTCATCAATAAAAAGAAACTCTCTCTACTGAGTAGGGACACATGTGAAAAATGTGAGTCCACAACTACATATATCTATGCAAAGTATCCTAGTATCATAAGGATCAAGCCTACTTCAAGCAAGTCATGATTCTTATTACTAGGTAGAAACCCTTTTTAATGAATCACTTTGCCTTAAACTTGAAAAGTTATCCTAAGGTGATGATTAACATACCTTTTATAATTTAGCCTCGAGAGTATGCAAGTGGGACCACTTTAGGTAATTCTACCACATCATATCTAAGTGTATAACCAAGATCCTTGAGTTAAATGCTACCATGTGGGAAGTTCCATTTTTAGGATTGACCATTCCTACTACTAACATATATGGTGTTGTCCATTTAGGAAAGTTCATATCCCTTGATTCCTTGGGCTAACCCATCTTTAAGATAATAGTGGTCTAAAATCTAGACGGACTTGATCTTAGAGACTATAGGCTTGCCAAAAACACTCTCCCACTTAATACTTTGCAATAAGAAAATTTAATTTAATTTTGTTAACCTTTCTTTAAGTAAATTCCCTATCATGAGAATTTTCAAATTAATACTTATTCTCCTAAATTGGAATCTTATACCATTAGGAAAAAAAACCTTTTATAAAGATTTAGAAAATAAGAGAACTTTCCTTAAAGAATAATATTTAATCCTTAAAGATCTCAAAATTTTGATTGTATTTTAGAGAAGGAATCTTCACGGATAATTTTGAAAAGGAAAGGGGATTCTCTTGAACTTTTCAAAAAAAAAAAAAAAAGAATCCTTCTTTATAAAAATTTCCTTGATAACAAACAACTTCCAATTTAAACAAATATTCTACTTGGAAAAGAAAATTTACTTTACATAAAAAACACCAAAAGTATCATTTAGTTTATTTTATTAATAACAGATATATTTCCATGCCATATTAACACATTTCATATTATCAAAATGTCCCTACAACACAAATTAAGGGTAAAGAAAATAGGAAACCCTAAAAATACTCTTAACAAAGAGCACCTAAAATGTCATAACATGCTCTTCAACACCTCTATTGTTAGATGCAACAATTAAGCACCTGAAGACCGCTCAAGCACTTGATGTCACTCAAGCACTAATCTAAGCACTTGAGCTCTATCATAGTGTTTGTAAATCCGAGAGCAAGTTTTCTTATTCTTCGGCATCCTCTGAATAGGAAACCTTACCTTTTCTATTGGAAACTTCATTCAGGATGTGCTATGATGAGTAGATTGCTCTTAATCTCCTTAAGTGTTACATAAATGAAAAAAAATAAAAATAAAAAACTCTACACTCCTTACGTGGTGTACAACCTGAAGTGTGCAACCCATCTATGAGATTAAGAAAGCAAACATATTATAATCCACAACCAATCAATAAGACATCTAAATAACATAAATTCATCCCTAGGGTCACATGATGAATACATAATCCTACAAAACAGAGTTAACACATCTTAGAGAGTTCTAGCATGCTCAAAGCCTAACTTAGGGCTTTGATACTAGTTGTAGGGAATATCTAGATTACTTCGTTATCCACTCCGCACTTGGCTACCCAGCGTTTACCGTGGGTACGATAATTGGTACACCAGAAGTGCGTCATTCCCGGTCCTCTCGTACTAGGGAAAGGTCCTCTCAATGCTCTAATGCCCACACCAGATATGGACCGAACTGTTTCACGACATTCTGAACCCAACTCATGTACCGCTTTAATGGGCGAACAACCTAACCCTTGGAACATACTACAACCCCGGGTGGCGAAGAGCCGACATCAAGGTGCCAAACCTTCCTGTCGATGTGAGCTCTTGGGGAAGATCAGCCTATTATCCCTAGAGTAACTTTTATTCGTTGAGCAACAACCCTTCCACTCGGCACCATCGGATCACTAAGGCCGACTATCGTCCCTACTCGACGAGTGGGTCTTGCAGTCAAGCCTATGCTTGGACCAATTAGGTGGATGCAATTCTTCCAAGGGTTTTTGGATCTTAACAATAGTAGCAATAGACATACCAAAAAAATTCTAAGATCTTAAGTTCAATGTCTTACCTCAAATCTAGATGTTCCCAGATCAATTCCGATTGGTGCATAATGTGCTAAATACATAGAAGATCTTGTAAACACAACAGTCTTCTTCCCGATGGCTTTTTTTAGATCTTGGCACAAAGAGTCGAAAATCATTGGGAAGGTTGGTTGTTAGCTCTCCCTCTTTCTCTAAGGGAATGGAATGCAAGATTGAAGCCCTAACCCCTAAAGGGGGTATTTATAGGTTTCTATTGAACTTAAGTGACTTGAACCTATCTTGGGCTTAGGTCATTTAAACTAGCCCACATGGATCCTAATTGATTAATTAACCTAATTGGGTTCAATTAATAAATTAGCCTAGCTAGTTTGGAGAGACCGTTCACAAGCTCTTATGCAATCTTGTGTTTTACCCAAATCCCATTATACACATAAGTGAACTAAGAACACAACTAACCCTTATGAACTGTGTTAAATATAGGGAATTTTAGATTACTCCATTCCTTGACCTTGGATCTCATTAAGTGCATGCAATCTTCTTAAGGTTTCTAAATCCTAGTAACAAAATAAAATATAATATTAAAAACTTTATAGAATCTAGATCTAAGGGTTTAGATGTGTTTCCCAAGATCTAAATGTTCCCAATTCATTTCCTATCTGTATAGAAAACTCTAAAGTCATAGACGATCTCGAAAACACATTAATCTTCACTCGATGTCTCCCCCTTGAAGCTTGGCATTGAGATAGTGGAGATCTCAAGAGGATGGAGGCTAGGGTTCTCTTTTTAATGGACATAAAGTGGGAATCCCAAGAGTAAATCCTAACCCCTAAGAGGGGTATCAATAGGCTTCCTATGGGCTTAAGTGACTTAAACCTTCCATGGGCTTGTGTTACTTAATCTTACCCAAAAATGGTCCTAATTGATTAATTAGCCTAGTCCAAAGAGATCGTTCATTAACCTTTATGCAACCTTGTATAATTACCAAAACACTTTTATGCACATAGGTAAACTAAAAACAAATTCAACACTCATAAACCATGTCATCAAAGAATATGAGCTTAAGTAGGGATCATTAGAACTCATAGGGTAATACTGACTTCCCCAAAATCCAATTATGAAGTTGACTCAATATCTCATTATAGAGTGTCAACTACATTCCAACACTCTACATATAATATTACAATGAAATACAAGTGCTTAGGTATGTAACCCACTATCTATTATATACAATTTTTACATAAGCTAGTGTCCACAATCTAATGAGGTGAATGTTATCAATCTTTCAAGATTACCTCTTTCATCCTTAAGTGTCAAATCCTCCTATTGTGTGATCAACTGACATGTTCAACCTCACAAATAGCATATGTCAAGTTTTTGTTAAGGAATTACTACAACTATAAATTTTTTGAATGCATTTCCTTAGGATCACCTAAGGGGATATTCTACCCCAAACTATATAAGATATCTTGATGCTTTAATTGAGAATGCATGTTATTATCAACTTCTATCACCATTGACTCAATCCATAAGGAATATATAATCATCTTAACATCTCACTTGTAAGTCAAAGTCACTACAAATTTTAGCATAAACTTAATATTCTCTCAAGATTGACACACCATAAAGTATAGTAGCTCAGTTAAATCAAAACTACCTAATAATCTTATGTCATGACTCACCACAGGTCCTATCCAATGTGTAATCATATGTACTAGTACACTTATTATAAGAAATTCAACCCAATGATCAATACCGATCGTCCCTCTAATTAAAAAGTGGTATTATATACCCTCTACTGATATTTTCTTATAATAAATATTAAATTTTTCTTTAACAAAATTACCATAATCATAAGTTAAAATTGATCACTAACCTCATAATTACTCATGGGGATGTCATCCCAAGTGGGATATCTTGTGTCTCTTCAAATTGTATATATTTCTTTTCAGTTTTGCTTTCCTTGTGAATTCTGATATAAAGACAGAATTATTATTTCCCTTTTCCTGGTTTAGCTAAAAATAATTCAAATGCAAAGAAATATTTCGAAGGGATTTCGTGTGTTTGAGGAGTTGGAAAAAGGGTAAGCGAAGTTGCAAGTGTTAAAGCAGAACATTTATTTGATCACACTGCTGAAATATAAGGGCACCATAAAAGCAACAGGAGGGAAAGGAAATTTGAACAGACTATTCCGCTAACGTCTCATCATCATGTGGGTCATAACTCAATTTACTTGAGACCAATTAGTACTATTTCCTTATAACATCCAGGTTAGAAGATGGCATTCTCTCTCTGCAAGTGTAGAATCAAATCTACAATGCAGCAGCTGTATACCTTTGAAACAGATATCAAAAGTCAAGATCGTGATAAACATTTTGCCTTAAAATGAAAGATATTGCCTCATCTCCCGCGCGTTTGTTTTGGATTTGGAGCCTTTAATAATGTCTGTGTTTGTAACATGTACCACAGTTCCACATTCCTGAATGGACACCTCTGGTAAAACTGCAGATGACCCATTAATTGTAATGATATGATGAGGTCCCTCTATGCCAGAGAATTGTTGCATTGTTTGCTGAAGTTGTTGTGGTTGCTCAAGGGCTGGTTTCTGTTCGGGCTTGGCATCTTTGAAATGGGCAAGCGAGGCTAGTTCATGAACAGACTCAGCAATTTTCTCCACACAAGTGACGACTTCTACTAGTTGTGCAGCTACCATAGCGGTTGGCATTACCTCCAAGAGGACAAAGTCTTCACAAGAACTAGTTCTAAGCAAAAATTTGAGGGCTTTGGCAGCAGTTTTTGAGTTTACAATATGGGTATTAACAGAGGATGGTTTAGTCATGCTTTTGATTGCAGATGCTAGTTCTTTCAAAGCTTTTCCTGATTCCGTACTCATCTTTGTGCAAGCATCCTGAATTTGTCTTTGGATATCTGCCGGGGCCTGTAAGGATGTCACAACATGGTAAGTAAGCAGTTTATGCTATGGCTTTTTGTTAGCCAAGTTAAATCAAGTAATCTGAGGGCAATGAATTTTAGCTAGTGAGTTTAGTTCATTACTTGGATATCAGGGTAGGGGTAGATTCTAAGAGCTTCAATGTGATAGGCGCATTGCCGGGTTAGGGATCCAATCTTCTGATATTGTTTCCAGGGATGACGAAACCTGAAACGACCATGACGAGGCTCCCATCTTGCAAAATTAGTCTGCGAATTGAGAAATTTTAAACAAGTTGTAACTTGATTAAGTCCATGAACTTTGATGACTTAGAGAATGAAACAGAGAAAAATAGCTTTTATTTAACTCACCAAGGAATCCTCACTGTTTTTTGAAGTGAGAATACTTCTGTACCCTTGAAGAAATGTTTTGTTATCCCTCGATTCTCCATCCCCTGGGACTTTAAAATATTCCCCTGCAAATCCTGCAAGTTCACATACTTGTGAGTCGTCAAAATTGCTTTATAAAAATGTTAAAAAAAAAAAAAAATGTTTGTCTTTGGGCTTATTTTAAGTAATCTACACATTCATTTGGGGCACCAGCTTGTGAAGCTCACATACTTCTGTACCACCAATTTATTATAGATGTACCTTCTAAGAAGTTCCCAAGCTTTTCTACGTTGCCAGAAACCAGCTTGTGAAGATCATCACCAGCCCACACTGGGCATATGCCTATGGATACAAACACAGCCGTGGCGCTACCAATGAGGATGGTTGATAGCCTTTTATGGGCCAAATCTAACACCTCTTTATCCTGATAGCCCGTTATAGATACCAAACAGAACGTCAACATAAATATCAGCAACCCATAATCGTAACGCGCCTTCATTTTAGGAAAAAATCTTATGAATGACACCGCTGCAGCTGCATCACAAGGTCCTTCCATCAGTCAATTAATCCGCAAGCTATTTCAAGAAACATTTGAGTGGAGTAGGTTGAAGTTAAGTAGCGGGCCACATAGTATTTGTATTTATACTTACCCAGAAGGAAAACAAACAGCACCAAGAGTATGGGCTGGCCTGTCCTGCCAGGTAAATTTGCCAAATAATGAGCACCAACACCTAGAACACCAGCCAACAATGTGGCCAACCCCCTGTTCAAACCTCTTCCAAGCGTTGCTCCTGACAAATAAATCAAGAAGTATGGAAACCATTAGTCTCAGAGCTTTTTTATTTATTCTCTTTGTTAAATGATCTATAAATGAAGCAAGACGCCCCTGAAGTAGTAAACTTACCCACAGAGAATTCAAAGACTACCACCACAGTTAAAACAGCCCACATTGTCGACACCCCAAAACCGCCATAAAGAGGTTTGAAGTAGTAGAGCAATGACACCAAGCTGACAGCAAGACCCGCTTTTAGAGAATGGATAATCCTCCTGGGATCGTCCTGCCCAAGTTTCTTCGTCTTCCTGGCAACCTCTACCACCTTGTCCCTCAACTTCAGAATCAAGCCCTTTAGCCACCTCCACCCACGACCAATGAACCCTGCTCTTTCATGATCCACAGAGCTCATTTCCAGCCCAGATCTATGTCTCTGCAAGTGAGTGATGAAGAGAGGCTTTTTGTCCTTGAAAATACTATTGCGTGGGAGACATATATTGAGAGGAGTGGGGGAAACAACGTGGTGTGGTCCCTTGGAATAGGTGAATCTCGATGTTCGAGTAACGATGTATGGGCCCGAGGGTTCAAAAAATAACGGAGGGGGAACACGTTTTGCCTTCTTTTACCGCAATTGTAAGGCGGTGAACGGAGGGTCACTGTATTGGCGTTTAAGGGTGTCGCTTTCACCAACTCGCCGCTACTGTATTACAGCAGAGATTCGAGTTGGTATTCAATTTAAATACGCAGATGAGTCCAAGTACCTAAAAGCCTTTGATCCCTTTTTTGGTACGGTAATATTTTATCTTATATTAAATTGTAGGCTTGTAGCAATATTAGCTGTACACCGCTACCTCTGGAGCTTCAGAAAGAGCGCGTACAGTGGCTGTAAAATCCACCTGGTAAAAACGCGGTTTGTAAAGGAAGGTTGTAGACTTGTAGGAGGGGTGAAATCAAGGTTATTGGGTTTGATGCAAATCTGTCGGTTAAGATTTTGTGTACGTTTTTTATTTTCCAAATGTTTATTTGCATTTGTTCTTTCCCTATATATATTTTTCTTATACACGTTTAACATAATTAGGCAATAGGAAATATATTTGAATATCATTGCTGGCACACATGAGTTTTGACTCATTTTAAGTTTTTTTTATCTAATAAAAAAAAAATTCATGGATCTAGACTTCCCACCAAATTATCATTCACATGGGAACTTTTAAAATGGTCGGATCCAAGGACATTTTTTTCCATACCTATCGGAAAAGACACAATGAAGACAATTTTTTTTTTCATACCTATCGAGAAAAAAACACCATCAATGATATTATATATCCATGTGTGAACTTTTAAAATGGTCGGGTCTTAGGATGGAATGACATTTTTTTCCATACCTATTGAAAAAACACCATCAATTATATGATATATATTTATATAATTTTTATTTCATTATTTATGAATTGATCTTATCTTTTATACCCATATATCTTGATTTCATTCCTCAATAGCTTATTTAATAATTTAATTCTCATTATGTGTATTTCAATAATTTAAATATTTTGTTCAATAAATACTACTTCGATATCTTAGTATTTTTTTAAAAAATAATTTAATATTTTTCAAATATATTATTAAAAAATTATTTCCAAACCTATAATAATTTATAAGAAATCAAATCCAAAATTATCTTTGGAGAAAGCATTTTTCAATTCAAGTATTAAATTTTGAAGCCTTTTAAAACAAAAAAATTTAAATTTTAAAATTTATATTGTAATTGTTTTCATAAATATTTATACTATATAATAAAAGTCAGAATTCACTGCTGTTGTGAGTGTTTTTTAACATATTCACGGAATTCTCATTCACTTTCTTTAAAGGTCTTGTCATACAATGGCAAAATCATAAATAATATAAAATTTAAGGTTAATGCTGGATATGATGCATGCCGACTAGATTTGACACATTGAAATGACATGACTCTAATTCACTCATTTATCATCTTTTATTTTGGTCTTTCCTTTTTTGCTTTTACCATTACATTTTTGGAAATTTTCATAAATGCTAGGTTGGTTCCACATGCAACATACATGGAAAGTTAGTTTATAATGTTAATATTATATTATTTTTTATTTATTTAGTTCATAATGTTAATACTACATAATTTGTTTTATTTATTTAATCAAAATTATGAGAAAATAATTTAGTAGAAGATAAAAATTTTTTTTTAAACTTTAAAAAAGATATTGTAATATCATGACAATTTTATGCATAGATATATTGTCTAGCTAATAAAAAATCTAGATATCAAATAAAAAATAATTAATTATTTTTATTAAATTAATTAAATATAACTAACATAATTATATTTAATTTATTTTTTTGTTATTTAATAAATAATCATCGTTATTATTTATTGAAGTTTGTACTAGTGAGTACAGCCAAATTAAATAAGACTTCTTAGACATGGTATATATAGTACATATAAAAGTACAAAATGTTTGAACACTTTTTTTTTTTCCAAAAATAGTTATATCATTTTTATTATATATGTTTATATCTTATCATTATTATATATAATGAATTAAGATAATATTTATTTTTATTCTTAATTTATTGAGTAAAAATAAATTTAGATAAAAATTAGATAAATACAAAAAAAAATTCTTTGGGATCCGAATTACATCTTTTTAAAATTTAAATTACATCTTTTTTTTTAGATATACAAGCTTATATCATATTATTCTTATATTATTATATGTAATTAGATGATTAATTTTTTTTAATTCAAACACATAAAACAAATAATAATAATAATAATAATAATAATAATAATAATAATAATACTTCCTTTTAAAAAATTGTTATAATTTAATTTAAAAAATAATATTTCACCATGATATTGTTTTTCTTCTCTAAAAAACTAATAATATTTTTTGTTTCATTTTAAACATTATTTTCTTTGACTTCTTAAAAATAAAAAAATATAAATATTTATTTTTGTTATTTTTTTTTGAACCCAAATTTAAAGCACAATTTATTTTTTTAAATCCAAATTAAAAAAAAAAAACATTTATTCAATTCCGTAATATTATTAAATAAAAATTAGTTTACATAATATTTCTCCTTTTAAAATGAAATTTTAAATATTATTGCTGAAGTTTTTTTTTTTTTCATTTTTCTCTCCAAAAAAATTTAAAATAATAATAATTTACATTTTGAGTTTTTATTGTGTAAAAAGCTTCTTAAACATAAATTATATGAATTATGGATTCTAATTACCTTAATAATGTTAATGGTCATTATTTACTTATTTTATATTTCTTGTGTTTTTATTTTACTTCTTATAATTCCTTTTAATTTTGTAAGTTTATTAATTAAAAATTATATTTAAGTATCACTGACATTTTATAAATTTAAAAACTATTACGACCTTTTAACTTCTATTTCAATTGTGAAAAGACAATAAATATTAACAAATTAAAACATTAGAATCAATCTTTTTATCTCATTTATTTACCTCTTAAATATGTTTATTCTATTAATTTTTAATATGCTTTTATGTTTCTTTTTATCTATTACTCTTATTTATGCTCCTCTTATTAAATTTTAATTTTTAATGTGTTTCTATGTCTTCACTTATCTATCTCCTCTTATCTATTACTCTTGTTTTTTGCTCATCTCATTATATTTTAATGTGCCTCTACATCTCCCATTATCTATTATTCTTATTTATATTATTTATTTCATACCAATAAGTTACTAGAAAATTTTCAAAAACTAAGTGTCAAATCCCATTTTTCATTTCTTCATATTAGGTAGACAACAACTCTCTTTCACTCTCTTATTTTCTTCCAACCATTTTTTTTTAGGACATGCGATCAATGAAAAATGATGAAGAATCCTCATTGAAGGAGTTGTTGCATAAATATTTTATGGCTTGAGAGGTATGCGGATTTTCTTATTATTATTGTTCAATCATGAATAGATTGCTAATCTAAATTGTTATGTTGTTACTTATTCCATTTCAATAAGAGGACACATTTCTTATTTTTTTATTTTAAAAAATAATTTATTCTCACCACATAGCTGACTCTCTATTTTAAGGAATCAGTGTTTCATATTGATTCTTCATGATTATTGTTTTGAGATCAATTTTTGATATTGATTCTTCTTGACTATTATAGATATGATATTTTTGGGGTCCATTCTTTTGGTTTATACTTTAATTGATTATGGGGAGATTGTAATAGAAAAAAATGAAAAATTTCTAATTTTCATTAATTCAATTAAACTCAACCTATTACAAGATTCAAAATTTTCCTTCTTTCTAAGAAGAAGTGGAGGTGAGATTAGGTAGCACTGAATCTAGAGATATTAGTTTTTTTTTTGCTAAATTTATTATTATTATTGTTGCAAGAATATATACTTTGCTTGTTTTTATTTATTTATTGTGATTTATTTTCGTTATAGGTCATAACAAGCAAGGAGACCAACAAACCTTTCTTGAAAAAAAAAAGAGGGAAAAACATAGGTACATGATAGTGATTATATTTATTAATCTAATAATTTAAAATCATTTAGAATTTTGATTTAGATAAACTTTGTAGAAAAAAGATGGGTGTTTGTAACATGAATAATTGAAAATTTATTTAGCTCTTTTCTTCTATTTTGTTTGAAGTTTTAGATGGATGAATTGATAGGTTGTGTTTTCATTGGATATTTGTGAATACTTGTAGGTAATAGATAAACATTTTTTAAATTAATTTATTTTTACTATCTTTAGATGCTTATAGAACACATAAATTTTTTTTTTTTTTTTTTTGGAACTTGGAAAAATAATTTAGATAGACTTTGCAGAAAAAAGATGGGTGTTTGTAACATGAATAATTGAAAATTTATTTAGCTCTTTTCTTCTATTTTGTTTGAAGTTTTAGATGGATGAATTGATAGGTTGTGTTTTAATTGGATATTTGTGAATACTTATAGGCAATAGATAAACATTATTTAAATTAATTTATTTTTACTATCTTTAGATGCTTATAGAACACATAAAATTATTATTATTATTATTATTATAATTTTTGGAACTTGGAAAAATAATTTTTTTTCAAAAAAAAAAAAAATTAAAAATCCTTTTGGAGGGTGAGAGTGAAAAACCAAAGAAATAGAGTATAAGATAATTACATTGATTTGGATAAAAATAATATTTTTGTAAAATAATTATATCCATATATATAATTAAAAAAATCATATTAATATTAAAATTTTAACTTCACTTAAATTTAAAATTAATATTTACCAAATAAAAAATATTAATAATTATACATATAGATATATATATATATATATTAAAGTTAGGCATGGAAGTAGGGGCATTTATAAATACCAAAAAAAGGTAAAATTGTTATAAAATATGAGAATTTGTAGCGTTGTGGGAATTTATGGATGATCATTTGTGATAATGTATATCTCTTTGTTCACCTATTAAAGGGAGGGGCCCCTAATGAAAATCTATTCAATTATCTCCGTGCATTCTACTCTCTCTTTTATGTTTTCTTCTTCTTCTACTTTGTTCTATAAGACGTTATCATCATGAATTGTCTCTACAAAAAAAATAGAAAGACTTTTTTCTCTTCTTTCTCACATAAAAGGTATGTTATAAACTTATATTATGATTTTCTATTTTATTTATGTGTTAAAATTATACTTTGATTTTCTATTTCGTTTATCTTATTCGAATGCATAAATATGTACAAAATACTATTTAGAAAATATGTTTTTCTTTCTAGTCAGAAATCATGAAAAGAAAAGTCATAACCAGAAGTTATGAAAAATATTTGCAATCTTTATAGTTACAAGTTATGTGAAAAATTACAAAATTATAAATATATAGTCAAAAGTTATGCATATGATTCCTAATTATTTTTAATTATACGGTATAAATGGAAGTTATGCAAAACAACATTATATAGTTGGAAATTATAAAATGAATAGTCCATAGTCTGAAACTATTTACTTGCACAATAAATAGTTTAAAGTCTAAAGCTATACACAAATTTGCATAAAAAATATTTTATAGCCTAAAGTTATGTGCAAATTTGCATATTTTTTGCTTTGACAAAATAATTATAGTCCGAAGCTATAAAAAATATTATATTTTAATTTCTATTGTGTTTATGCATTTTTACCATATTTATAATTGATAACAAAATATAGAAAAATACTAGGGGATTATATTTTAGATATTATTTCCTTGAAATATTATTAAAGAATTTTATTAATTTATTAATAGTTTATTTCAATAAATTGAAATATTTTTCTGATTAATATTATTCCATATATAGTTTTTAGATAATGCCAAACCTTGCAAAGCTTGAATTTGTTGCCCTTGATATTTCAGGTAAAAACTACTTATCTTGGGTTTTGGATATTGAAATTTATCTAGATGTGATGAATCTTGGAAATATCATTAAAAAAAGAAATGATGCATCCCTATAGGATCATGCCAAAACTTTAATATTCTTTTGTCATCACATTGATGAAGGATTAAAACGTGAATACCTTATAGTCAAAGATTCTTTCATCCTTTAGAATAATCTAAAGGAATTATATGACCACCAAAAGACCGTAATCCTTCCAAAGGCATGCTTCGATTGACTGCATTTGGAATTATAAGATTTCAAGTCTATTAGTGATTACAACTCAAATTTATTGAAAATTAGCTCACAATTAAAATTATGTGGAGAAAAAGTCACTGAAGAAGATATGCTTGAAAAAACATTTACGACTTTTCATTCCTTGAATGTGCTACTACAACAGCAATATTGAGAGTGTCGTTTCACTAAATATTCAAAATTGATCTCATGTCTTCTTGTGGTTGAACAAAATAATGAGCATTTATGAAAAAACCATCAATCTTGTCCTACTGGGTCTATGTCATTACATGAAGCCAATGCCACATCTGTCCAAACTCCTGGACATGGACAAGGATGTGGATATGGACGAGGCCAAGTTAAAGGACCTGGTCACGATCAAGGTCATGGTCGTGGTAGACACAATTCTTCTCATCATAGTTGTTCTCAGGGTAAAAAAAACAATTCAAACCACTAGAAGTGGAATAAATCAAAGGCATAACATGAAAAGGGGATAGAACCACAAAGTAAACATGTTCGTGAGAATGAGTGTTATAGATGTGGTATGAAAGGACACTAGTCATGCATATCTCCCCTAGATTCTTCTATACTCATGAGCTCCAAGAGAAAGGTGAAATTGATGTTTAGTTGATTCGGTCATGCAATAATCTAGTAGATCTATTCACAAAGGCATTACCTTCAACCACATTGAAAAAGTTAAGGTATGACATCGGAATCCGAAGATTGAGAGATCTATTAATTGAAATGTTGAAGAAATCATAATCATATCTTCATGGGGAGAGAATACTAATATGGATATATTGCACTTTTTTTTTTCCTTCGTCCAAATTTTGTCTCACTAGGTTTTAGTAGGTTTTTAATGAGACAATTACCATATTCTTATGATCAGCAAAGAGAG
Source organism: Vitis rotundifolia (assembly GCA_030254885.1). Lineage (NCBI taxonomy): Eukaryota > Viridiplantae > Streptophyta > Magnoliopsida > Vitales > Vitaceae > Vitis > Vitis rotundifolia. The sequence continues at coordinate 815,592 of JARBHA010000034.1, read as the reverse complement.
GGTATTATAAAATATGAGAATTATAACATTGTAGGAACTTATGGATGATCATCTGTAATGATGTATATCTCTTTGTGACTCCCTATAAAAGTTAAGAATTTATAGCATTCTAGTTAAGGTAGAGCTGTATCTTGTAAGCAAGTTGACAGAGAATATTATGTTTGATCTAATACAATTTACAAGATGCATTAGTGCATCGATTGCATTGAGATGTGATACTTTTGGACCAAGTAATTCTTCATTTTCTTCTTTAGGATGAAACAAGTCTTTATTCACTTCAAGTGAACAAACAACCATAGGGGAATTGAGTAGATGTGATTTGTCCATATAAAATCATTTTAATACTTTCTCTATATATGTCGATTGATGGACTAATATGTCATTTCAACAATGCTTGATCTACAGGCTGAGACAGTATCTTGTTTTCTCCAAATCTTTCATTTCAAATTCATTCTCCAAATTCATTCTTTAGATAAACATAGATCAATTTCAAAATTCAAATAATTATTTAAAATTTAAATTTAGTTTTATTTTATTTTATTTTATTTTAATTTTAAGATTTAGTTATTTTCTAATTATAATAGGTGTGCTACCATTTTTTTTTGTTAATTAATAAGTGTCCATACTTTCATACCTCATTTCAATAACTTTTTTTTTTTTTGGTAGAAGAAGATTGTGATTGAAGTATAATTTCTTTTTATATTAATTTGATAAGAGTTAAAAATGGCAGGAGACTAGGATTATTATTTTAGTTTTGTAAAAGTTTTAAGAACTATTGTGTCGAAGGAATTATATTTAAATAGGATTATTTTTTTTTTTATTTCTTAAAATATTAGGAAAAAGTCTGGTCAAACAAATCCTTTTTTATTAGGCCATACTAGCTAAACAAATAATAATGTATTCTTGTTTATTAAATAGTAAAAAAAAGATTAATTAATTTTAATTTGATATATAGATTTTTCATTGGAAAATAAATATATGTATAGAGTTTTCATGGCACTACAATATTTTTTAAAACAATAAAAAATTTGCTTCATTTTTTAATAAATTATCTTTTATAATTTTTATTAAATAATTAAAAAATTATATAATATTAACTTTATTACGTAACTGTCCACGTATTGCATGAGGAACAAACCTAGTCTTTTTAAAAGTATGGTCAATTTAGCCTTTTTTTCACCGAGACACTGAATGTCCCATGGTTGTTGTTGTTATTGGTTTTTTTTTTTTTTTTTTAGGAAAAAACCATAGCTTTGAGTTGCAATTTTTAATGCAGTGGTAATAAAAGTATTTAATTAAATTGAAAAATAATTTAAGAAGATGAAATAATTTATTTATTTTTAATAAAGAGAGATAAATATATTTTTAAGTTCCATCGTATTTTTTTGGCATTTGTGTTAGTTATCATCAAATTCATCCCTAACTCTTGAGAAGTGACTTAAATTCATTTCACTTCTTAGTAGTGTAGTAGTAAGACTACTAAAGAGTAGTGTATGAATCTCCTAGACGGAACACTCGTAGGGAAGGAAGAAGGCATGACAGGGGAAAAAAGATTTAAAATTTACTAATAATAATTAAAATATAGAAATGTTTTAGAAAAGAGTAAATGAATTATTTTATTGAAATTTATGATATAATAATTTAGATAATCAAAATTATAATAAAATTAATTTATAATTAGTCATGAGGGCATAGGTAAGTATGAAAAACCAAAATTATCAAGTATTTATTATTAAAAAAAAGTATTACTTATGATTTTATAAATTATACCACTAAATTATGTTTTTCGAATTTATAAAAAGAAACTCAAAAGCAATGAGTGCCTTTATCATGAAATACTTTTAACAAATATTTAATTAAAATTTAAAATTAATTTAATAAGATAAAAGTAATTGTATAACTAAGATAAAAAAACTAATTTAATATGAAAATGGCCTTAAAAGTCAATATGTCTATAACTAATATTTTAAAATTTATAAAACTTAAAATTCTTAAATTCTTAAATAAAAAATGTTGTAGTGTACACAAATTTTGGGTGTCCTTAAAAAATAAGTAAAACAACAAGGAAAATATGTGAATAAAATTATTTGAAATATAAAGAGCCTCTGTTGACGGAGTGATTGAAACCAAATTTTTATTTTTTAAAATAGAAACTTTTTTAAAAAATTGATATTATTCTTTGGTTGTTACTTTTTATTTAAGTTTTTAAAAACAAAGTAAAAATAGAGAATAGTTTTAAGAAAACAAGTAAATCTTTGACTCAATACCGATGCTGAAAATCTTTAAAATATGATATTCATTTGAATTATGCAGTATTTTTTATTTTATTTATTTTATTTCCTTCAACTTCTTTAAAATGTTCATTAAAAAAATAAATTCCAAATCAAGTTGTACTTGATATATAAAATTTACTAATTTTTCAAAATAATTTAAAGCTAAAAAACCGATTTAATTTGTATTAGAAAGTCATAAAACTCAATAATATTAGAAAATCATAGACCAAAAATTATTTTTAATGATTTGACTAGTTTTTTTTTTTTTCATATAATTTTATTTTTTTATATAAGTTTTTTCACTAGTTAGATAAACTCCAAATTAAGTAGGAATTAATGTGTTAGATTTATTAACAAGTTTAATAGTTTTTAAAAATAACGTAAAACTCAAGTAATGACTAAATTGATATTAAAAATTTATGGATAAAAATTGGTTTAAAATAACTTTAATTTTTCTCTTATACACATAAAACCATTTAAAAAAAAAAATTCACAAGACAAATGAACTTTAAATTAAGAAAGATTGAATGCATTGGATTCAATAATGAGTTTAATAATTTTTAAAAATAATTTAAACTCAAATAGTGACCCAATCAATGCCAAAAATTTATGAATAAAACTTGATTCATGATTCTTTTATTTCTTTTCTACACATAATTATGTTTTTATAATTTCACTAGAGAAATGAACTTCAAATTATATGATAGTTTATATTAAATTTATTAATGAGTTTAATATCTTTTGAAAATAATTTAAAATTCAAAAAAACTATCCAATTAATTGCATATTAAATCAAAACATTTCAAAATACTTTGTTTGTAAAAGAATACTAAATGTATGCATGTAATGAAAAACTTGACTCATTTACATATTAAAAAAATAAAAATTTATTTTTTAAAAATTAATTATAAATAAAATATTATTAATAATTATTATTATTCATTTTTAATAAAAAATTAATTATTCTTTTCAAAGATGTTAATATCCATATTTTTATAACATATAAAAAATAGTATATTTTTTTTATTAAAAGTACAATTTATGATTTTATTATAACATTATAATTTATATTTTACTAAAAAACTATTTATTTTTAACTTATTCATAATCAATTATAAAACTATTTTCATTTTTAACAAGACTTGACTAAATTTAATTAATATTATATAAGTTGAATTTACAATCTTTCTACAAAATCAAAATAAAAAACTTATTTTTGAAAACAACTTGTCCAAACAAGTTCTTTTTATTATTATTTTTTTTATAAAAAAATCTCTTTAAAAATAACTTGCCAAACACCATTATTTTATAAAAATAATAAAAAGACAATTTTCTATTTTTTAACTTAAAATTTTTTTTAAAAACAAGTATCAAAAAATATAATTAGATGAGCTAAAAAAAAGTCCATATTTTTCAAGAATATAACCAATCGTATGTAGTATAAAAGCGTTCTTATGGATGAGAATGTTGCTCATCATAAATACTACTCAAAGCATCCAATATTTGTCTAACTAAATGTGAAGAAAAACCCAAGTTTCAATTTCAAGCAAATGGTAGGTTTCCTAGCTTTTTGCCGGGTTGTGTGATTAAAAAATAGTTTTTTTTTTTTCAAAAAATAAAAATATATATTTTTAAAAATTCATAATACTATTTGACTGTTGTTCTCTATTTCTAGTTTTTAAAAATTAAGTGAAATAAAGAACAATTTTTAGAAAACAAATAAAAGTTATTTTCACCAATTTTTAAAAACAAAAGAAAAATATATAATTTAAAAAAAAAACCATAAAAAACTCAATGATCTAATACCGATACTGAAAATCTCCAATATGATTTTTCTTTAAATTACAATTACATTTTTTTTTATTTCTTTTAATTTTTCTAAATTTTTTTTATCATGCAAATAAGTTCCAAATCAAACTATACGTGATAAATAAAATTTATCAAAAATATAGAAAAAATAAAATAAAATAAAATAAAAAGCCATAAAAAACTCTACGATCTAATACCGATATTGAGAATCTCCAATATGATTTTCCTTTAAATTACATGCACTTTTTTTTTAAATTTCTTTTAACTTTTCTAAAAATTTTTTATTATGCAAATAAGTTTCAAATCAAACTATACTTGATAAATAAAATTTATCAATTTTTAAATATAATTGGAAACTCAAAAATTGATTTAATTTATATTAGATAGTCATGGAACTCAATAACATTCGAAAGTCAGAAACCAAATTTTATTTTAAATGACTTGGTTGGTTTATCCTTTACAAATATCATATTTTCATAAAAAAATTTCACTAGTTAGTAAACACCAAATAAATCAAAACTTAATGTGTAAAATTCATTACCAAGTCTAGTAATTTAAAATAATAATTTAAAACTCAAATAATAATCCAATTATTATTAGAAAAAATTAGTCTAATACAACTATCATTTTTCTTCTACGTAGAATCACATTTTTCCAATTTTTTTTTTTCACTAAACGACTCTAATTAAACAAGACTTAATTTGTTGGATCCATTAATGAGTCTAATTATTTTTAAAATAATTTGAAACTCCAGATAGTGAACTCATTAATACAAAAAATTTATGAAGAAAATTACTTCACAATGACTATTATTTTTTTTTACACATAATTATATTTTTATAAATGTTCTCTCACTAAAGAAATGGACTTCAAATCAAGTGACATTTTATATTAAATTTATTAATGAGTTTAAATTTTTTTTTAAAATAATTTGAGACTAAAAAAAATAGTTCTAATCACTACCAAAAACACCAAAAAAAAAAAAAAACAAAACAAAAAAACAAAGAACAAACAAAAAAAAAAAAGTAAACCAACATTGATATATTATGGGTATGTATAATGACTTTACTATTTTCTCCTATGCACAACTATATTTTTTGAATTTTCTTACTGGGTAAAAGTTCTAAATTAAGTGAGACATAATTAATAATTTAAATTTTCTTAATGAATCTATTAATCTTTAAGAATAATTTGGAATTAAAAAAACCAATCCAATTAATAGCATATTAAATCAAAACATTCCATGATAGTGTTTTTGTAATTTAGTACTAAATATGCGTATGTAATGAAAAACTTGACTTATTTATATGTTATAAATGTTAAACTTTATTCATGATTCATTTTATATATAAAATATTATTAATAATAATTATTGTTATTCATTTACCAGAACAAATCAATTATTCTTAATTTTACTAAAACAAATGAATTATGCTTTTATGAATATGTTAATATTCAAATTTTTTAACATATATTAAAATAGTATATTTTTTATTAAAAGAAATATATGTTAAAATTTTATTATTCATGTTTTACTAAAAACAATTTATCTTTCAATTTATTTGTAATTAAAAAATATTTTCATTTTTAATAAGAGTTGAATTAAATTAAATTAATATTATATAAATTGAATTTACAATTTTTTACAAAATCAAAATAGAAAAAATATTTTTAAAATAACTTATCCAAACAAGTTTTTTGTTTTTTACTTTTAGAAACAACTTGTCGAAAACTCTTATTTTTATAAAATACTATAAAAAGTGTTTTTTGTTTTTTAATTTAAAAACAATTCTTAAGAATAAGCATAAAAAAACATAGCGTCTTAGGATTTTCAATGAAATCTAAAATACTTCAATAAGACATAATAACATGCAATGAACCAAGAAAAGCTTAAAATAGGCTCAAAATCATGATTAATGTAAAAAAAAAAGAAAAAAAAATATTTGTAAGGTCTCTAACATGCATTCCAACACTTAAAAAATCCAAGAAGTGAAAATACCCAAATTTGAATGTTGAAACTCCAAGAGAAAGGTTGGAAACATACCTTATATGCAAGAAAACCAACAATGTGGACTCTAAAAGGTGCAAAAATGAACTTGGGAATTGTTAGGAACCGAGGAGATGACTTAGGAGAGTCTTAAAGTGGTTGAGAAGTAGGAAGAGTAGGTTCAAAAGTTAGAACTTACAAGTTCAAAATGCACATCAAACTCATTTGAAACCTACTCTTCCTACTTCTAAACCACTTTAAGTTTCTCCTAAGTAAGTCATCTCCTTGGTTCCTAACAATTTTAGCTTTTGCATTTTTGGGCTTCCTATTTCGAAATGGAGTAGGTAAGCTAAAAAATTTAGAATTCACCTATTGACTTGATTTTTCTCCACTTTTTGAATTCAAAATGATGCTAAATTTGAAATTTCAAATTCAAGCACCACCTTGCTCATTTTTTTTTTTTAATAACTTTTGATTGAAAGAAGACAAATGAAATAAAATTTTTGAATTCAAGCATTGGTTTGTCAATTTGAGATCTTCTTAACTTGAATCTTAATTGCCATCCTTACTTTTAAAATTTTAAAGTACTGCACCAACTTCATGTCTTTAGAATTTCCTCAAAACTTAAGATTGAATTTTTGAGTAGGTACAAATTACATTGCAATTTTTGAAATTATGTCCTTCATGAAATTCTCAACTCACTACAAACAGTCTCAAATGCTAAAATGAGAAACTTGATAGACTTACTTGGATGGGACTTACCTTTAAGAGCTTTATCATCTCATAAACATGTGAGAAGCACCTTAAGTGACCTTAGTGTCATGGACTTAGTCGTTTTCTAAGCTCGTGCGGCACTTAGACAAGTCAAGACACTTGATCTTGCTAAGTCAGCTTAACTCCCAATGCTTAGCTCACTAGGCTAAGGTGCTCACGACTCGAAAGCTTGAAAGGCGTTGTAGGCAACTCTTAAAGAATGGAAGCTTTATTGCTTTCAAAGGAAGCTTTACAATGCTTGGAAGCTCACTTGCTTGGTTAAGAAGTGATTTTGGGTGGTCCCTTGGCCAAATGAGGGCCTCACCTATTTATAGGCACCAATGGAACTCTCTGGAACCTTGGAGGATTCCTTACAAATCAAGAATATTCTAGAACTCTCTACACTAATCTATGTACAACCCTATGTACAAGAATATACAAGAGATCTCTAGAATTCTCTAGAAAGCCTTGGACTCCTCTCATGCCTTCCACCATATTGTAGAGATGTGTGGACATCTCTAGGCATCTCTAGAACCTTCCACACTCTTCTCACCAATGGCTCAGTGTAGATGGCTCCAAGAGTCTCCAGAAGCTTCCCTCATCCTATATAAGCCCCTGGGGAGGGTCATTTGAAGCATCTTGTGACATTAAGGATCCATGCTTGAGTTGAAAATGGGACATTGTGTTTCTTGCTAAAACTTGAAAACTTTGTTAGATTTTGAGATTTATTAACTAAATGACTAAAAAAGTTAAAATTGACTCAATATAAACAAAATAAACCTAATTCTAAAAAGAACCTAAAGAAAATGATAAACTAACCTACACCTAAACTAAAAAGGATGAGTTAGGCTTCAAAGCTTACGTGATGTAAGACAACAACCTGTCATGTACCTACTCTCTCAAAACCCATTACAAATGAAATGACCCACTTATCATCAACTTATAAAGGTGGAAAAACAAAAGTTAGAGCACCACCACTATAGAAGGCAAATATTTTTTATTTATTCATATAAAAAAACTTAAAACCAAAAATGATAAGCCCTACATTTAAAACTTTCACAAGATTGGATTCCTTTAAGCCATAAGAAACTATCTCTACTTTAGGTTGAATTTGTCTCAAGCTTAATCTTAGCCAAGACTTGAGTTATTCAGTCATTGGATTCACTTCAATTAAAATTGATTATTTCTATCTTAACATGGATTGGTTTTGAGCTGGTCCTCAAATCTAATTAACTTTCTATATATCTCTTAAACCACATTCTTAAATTTTGTTGATCATTTTGACTCATATATTTGTAGAAAATGATAAAATTTCCATAGAAGGGATTTGAAAATCATCATAACAAGATTGAAATTCTCTTTCCTTTTGGTGTCAACATTAGAATTTTCAATTTCATAATTCTCTTCACAACTAGGCACATGAGTTTCTCTCCTTGTTATAAGTGCATCAACTACCATTATGGCCATAGTTGATTACATCTCAACAAAATTTCTCTCTAAAGGCATGTCTAAAACTTGGCGAGATTTAGAAGTTAAAGCATTGTTGAAAAATGTAATGATACACTAAGGTTGTAATCCATGTTGTGGAAATGACTACAATAACTCATAGTATATTTCCAAAAATTAGCCTATCCCTTTATTAAATATAACAAAGGACTTTGCTTAAATTAATGAAAGAACTTTAGATGATAGAGAGATTCTCAAGACTCAAGTGTTCGGTAATGTTGTTTCAAATGATTCCACCAAATCTTATAAAAGAAAGTGGAAGAATAAGGGAAAGTCCCCCAAGTAACAAGGGTAAGAAAAGGAAGGAAATAAGAACACTACAAGAAAATTGATATTTAGTGATAATTTTTTTAGCTGCGTCTAAATTTATACCATTAATACTCTAGTTTTAGTGACAAATATATATTATTGTCATTAAAGGATAAGTGTTTCCTTTGTGGAAAGAGGAGTCATTAGAAAAAGAAATTCTTGTAGTACTTGAAACATAAGAGAGGTAATTCTCAATCACTTTATAATCGAATCATTTTTAGTTGCAAATTCTATTGGGTCTTAGTGGATGGATTTTGGAGCTATTAATCATATCTGTAATTCAAGGGTTCCATGAGACTAGACAGTTGAGTGATTGGGAGATACACCTAACCATGGCATCTCAAGCTTAGATAATGGTGCATGTTGTGGAAGAACTTAAACTAGACAAAGGAAAGAATAAAAACTTTGGGATTGTCTTTATGTATTTGAGCATAAAAATAATTTGCTTTCAATCTTGATTCAAATAAGCATAACTATTTAGTTTTTTTTTTTTTTTTTTTGTAATAATACAATTATTACTAGAAAGGATAAGTTGTTTATTTGCATGGGTACAATGATTCATATTCTCTATTATATTATTTCTAAGCTTTGTGAATCATACTAAGTTGGGAATCTCTTATCACTTAAAAGATAAGTACTTACCACAAATAAAAAATATCTATTGCACATAAGGTTAGGTCATATTAATATAAATAGGATTTGGAATTGGTGAGGTTTGGACCATTGGACACTTTAGTTCTTACATTTTGCAAGTCTTATATAGAGGGTAAATGACCAAAAGGTCCTTCACAACCAAAAGATGTAGAGCCAGAAGTACTTTGGAACTAGTCAATATTGAAATATGTGAAGCATTTAATATTCATGTATGTGAGGTATTTCATTACTTTTACCTATGATTACTCTGAGTATATATATATATATATTAAATGCATAAGAAATTTGATGTTTAAGATAAATTTAAGGAAATTAAGCCATAATAAGATAAACAATTAGGTAAATATATCAAGACACTTTTATCAAATTGAAGCATTAAATACATGTCTAGGGAATTCAATTATTTCCTAAAGTATTATGAGATTATTGTTAATGTAGAACCCTAAAAAGCATTAAATGATGTAATAAAATTTTGGACTTTATTATTTATTAATTTCCAATTCACTTTTATCTATCCTTATTTCCTATTTGCTTGCATTTCTTACATTATACGTGATTTGAGTGCATTAGGAGTTGCAAGAAAGATCCAACTCATGGGTTCCTTGCAAATAAATGACTAGTTCACAATTAGTATGTGGGCCTATGCTACCCATTAAAGGTTGTAGTGCACTACCTCTTAATTGGAGAGATGACTGGTCTTGGCCATTCAAATTGATTTTCCATGGTGAGTGCACTACTATGTATGGTTACACATTGGATTGGACTTATGGTGAGTCTTGACATAAAAGCTATCAAGTTATCATGACTTCACTAAGTTGTTAATTTGTATTATCTCTTAAATTTGAGAGAATATTGAGTTTATGTAAAGTTAACAATGACTTTTATCTGTAGGTGAGATCGTAAACTAATTATATATTCCCTATGAATTTGGTTACTATTGATGGAAGTCAGTAGCAATAGGTATTCTGAATAAAGGCATCATGATATCTCATGGGATTGAGACAAAGTGTCATTTTGGGTGATTTTAAGGAAGTGTGTTAATGTAAATTATAACCATAGTAGTTCCTTAAGTGAAACTTGACATAAGCTCTTAGAGATCTAAGATATGACAGTTGAACACATAATTAGAGGATATGTAACTCAAGGATGGTAGAGGTAGTCTTGAGAGGCTGATAAATTTCACCTTGTTAGGCTACGAACACTAGTTTATAGGGAGACTATATACAATAGATAGCAGGTCACTGACCTGAGCACTTAATGTCTTATAGTTATTTACATAAAATACTGGAATGTAGTTGATTCTTTATAGTGAGATGTTAAATCAACTTTAGAATTGGATTATAAGGGAGTCAGTACTATCCTATGGGTCCTAATAGTCCCTGATCGAACTCATATACCTTATTGGCATGATATATGAGGTCAGATTAGGTTTTGGTTCACTTTTGTGCATAAGAGCGTTTTGATAATTATGCAAGGTTGCACAAAGGTTAGTGAACAAAGTCTTTAGATTGGTCTAATTGATTAATTAGAAATCCTTTTAGGGTAATTAATCATTTAAGACCCATTTTGGGTTAGATTAAGTGACCCAAGCCCTTAGTGAGCTGAAGTCACTTAAACCCAATTAGGGAACCCTATAAATACCCCTTTAGGTGTTAGCTAGTTAGCCATCTTTTACCATCCAGAGAGAAGAGAGTGAGCCATAACCTCCACATTTCCAAACACCCACCCAAGATCAAGGTAGAGCCATTAGCTGAAAGATCTTAGGTGTACGAAACTTTCCAAGGATTCAATATTTATTTGTATTGAAATGAATAGATTTGAGAACATCTAAATTTGAGGCATTGTATCTGTAGCACTTGATTTAAATCTTTGTTTAAAAATATGCTTGTTTTAGTTGTGCATAGGATTTAGAGAAATCTTAGGATAGTTGTGCATATACCTAACTTGATTCAAGTATAGGGATCAAAGAGATCTAAGATTCCTACAATTATATCCCAGTTGAGTGTTACCAAAGCTCTACAATAACATGGAATGGTTGAAAAAAAAAAAATCAAATTGTAATGAACATAATAAGTTGTATGTGTTAGGATAAAGCCCTTAAAAATATGATATGATGTAATAAATTCAGAGCTTATTATTTATTTAATAAAATTTTAATTCCACTTTAATCTATCATTATTCCATGTATTACGCCTTATGAGCATTCTCGCCTACATCTGTTACATTGTATGTGACTTTGGTGCATTTAGATTACTTACATGGAAGATCCAAGTCATAGGATCTTTGCAAGTAAATGACTTGTTTAGAATTGGCTCATGGACTTAGGCAATCCATTAGAGGTTGTAGTACACTACCTCCTAATTAGAAGAATGGTCGGTCTTGGCCTTTAGATTGAGTTTACGATGGTAGGTGCATTAGTATGTATGGTTACACATTGGATAGAACCTACGGTGAGTCATGACATAGGGTATTGAGTAGTCGTGACATCACCAAATTGTTATGTTCTATTGTCTCTAAACCTTGAGAGAATAGTGAGTTTGTGCTAAAATTAGCATTGACTTTGACTTATGAGTAATATCCTAAATTGATTATATATTCCCTATGGATTAGGTCACTATTAGTGGAAACCTATAGAAATAGGTACTCTTAATAGAGACACCATGATATCTAACCGATCTTTTTTGTTGTTCAAAATACTAAGCCTTTTACGTAGCAACTCTAGTCAATAAAAACCAAAGAAAGAGTCACTACGACTCTTTTAGTATTTCGAGTATCGTCCTTAGGGACTGGCTTATGGAAATTGTCAATATTAGGATAAATGAATTGCCTTTGTTTGAATCCTAAAGTGAAAAACAATGTGTGAAGTAACTTTAATGAAGTGAAACTAAATAAAAAAAACTAAATTAATAAAAAAATGAATATTGATTTTTAATTCAATTGATTCAAGTTTGGGGCTTTCCACAATCTAACTTAAGGTATAGAAATAGAGAGAACAAGAGTTTCTTAGGTAACATGATATTAGGGTTTTAGGGTCTTTGGCTGTTCGTGATAAACTTGAGTTCTATAACTCAAAACTGCATCGAAACCTAATTTTTCTTTTTTAAAACATATTCTAAAAACCATCAAATGAATGAGATTGATTACTGGTTTAAGGTTTGGCTTCTAGTCCTTCCTACTCCTTATTGCTTTGTTTTAAGGCAAATAATGATAGGGAAGACCGGGATAACTAATGATAAAGAGTTACCAAGAATCACTAGTATTAGGTGATAACCTACAGTATCATTCCCTAAACTAACTCACAAGGATATGATAAAAAATTGATAATTGTAATTCAACCAATAATTAATCTCATTGTTATAATTATTTACCCATTGTCCCTATAGGTTTCCTAACCCTTAGGCTTTCATGCTTCAAGCCCCAAGTTGGCTTTTTAGCTTCTCATGGGGGTGATGTCACATTCACAATCCATAATATGATAAAAATCCATAATTGAATCAAAAGAAACTAAAAACAATATATTCAATAAAGAAGAAAAGAAAACAAACCAAAGTTCTCGTCTTCTTTCCTACAAAGTTGTCAAACTCTTGGAAAATGATCAAAGATCTAAACCCTAGAAGTAAGAAAGTTTATATAATATCATCAATTACCTAACATGTGACACACTCTCAATGACCACTTATTACAAAATGATTATCTAAAAATGACTAAAAAAATAATAAAATGGTGATTTCTAGTCTTGTGGAACCACTTAGGGCAGATAGAGTGCCCTAGATGCAATTCTCGAGGTAGAAGAGGCGATAAATCAAAATGGCAGTGGGTGAATTCGAAATTGGGGTTATTTTGAATTCATAAGTTGAATTTCGAAATCATTTTGAAATGGCCCTTTAGCTTTGCACAGTTGTCTTCAAATGGCCATACCTTCTTCATTTCAGCTCCGATTTGCACACCATTTAAAGGGTTGGACTCTTGACTTCTAGAGCTTCGAAATGATAGTATACCTAAAATGGACTTCAGTAAGTATTCCAAATTTGTACTCAAAGTCAGAGTACATGTTGCCACTAGTTTTTGAGTTCTAAATTTCCATGCATCTTGATGAATCTTGTTTCATATTTTCTTACATTTTTTCTTACTCCATAATGGTCATTTCTCATCTCCTAAACTCGTGATATCTTTGTCTTGCCTTTCCTCATGGTCTATGAGTCTTGACTCGCTTATTTCCTCATTTAACTCTTTCTTGATCTTTCAAAATCTAAAATGATTCCACTTGCACCCTTTTTTTCCCTTGAACCTAAGATAAATATCCAAAATACAAGCTAAACTCATGTCTAGGGCCTTAGTATCAATTTAGGTCAAGTTGGGTGATTTGAGTGTCCTTTGGTACACAAATCATATTGAATATGTGCCATTAGAGCACATATTTTTGGCTCCAATCAATATCCCATAGGATTGAGATAATGTGTCACCTTGAGTGATCCTAAGGATGTATGTTAAGTAAACTAGCTATGATCATACTAGTTTTTTAAGTAAAACTTGATATAAGTTTTGGTAAGCTAAGATATGTTAATTGGCCATACTATAGGAGGATCTGGAGCTCAAGGATGATAGAGGTAATCTTAAGAGATTGATAACTTTCATTTTATTAGATTATAGACACTAGTTCATGGGGATATTATATACAATGGATGGTAGGTCATAAACCTAAGCACTTAGTGTCTAGTTATAATATACATAGGGTACTTGAGTTCAATTGACTCTTTGTAGTAAGATGTTGAGTTAACTTCAAAATTGGATTTTAAGGGAGTTAGTACTATCCTATATGTCCAAGTGATCCCAGTTCGAGCTCATATACCTTATTGGCATAGTTAATGAGGGTTAGATTGGCTCTTGGTTTACTTATGTGCATTAGGGCATTTTGGTAATTTCGTAAGATTGCACATGAATTAGTGGACAACATTTTCTAATTGAGCTAATTGATTAATTAGAGCCCTATTGGGTTAATTAATTAGTTAGGACTTTTTGTAGGCTAGATAGTAGAAATTTCCACTATCTCTATGCCAAAACTCAAGGATGAATCGAGTAGAAGATCTCTAGGTCTTCGAGGTCGTCTTCAACACTTAGAATTTAAAGTTTGAGATTTATTTTAGTTTTAAAGATCATTTTTTTTTTTTAAAAAAAAAAGAAAATTGTTATTACTTTTGTTGCTTAGATTTAAGATGTCAATAGTATGATGAGTTTCTCAATACTTTCTATCTCTTTTTGAGGATACACCTTGGAAACGATGATTTACCTTTTAAATTTAGTTCCTACTAAATCAATGCTTAAGACTTCTATGGAAAAGTGTATTCATAAACCTAGCTCACAACATGTGAGTGGTTAAGGGTGCCTATTTTCAAACCTTTGTCAAATACTTCATTTTTACAAATAAAAGGTTTACAAGCATTAAACTATGCTATATATATATATATATATATATATATATATATATATATATATATGTATATGTATATATGTATATATGACTACTCTAAATATATATATGTATAACTGATGCATAAAAAATTTGATGTCTTAGATAAATTTAGGAAATTAAGCCATAAATAGAGAAATAATAGGTAAATATATCAAGAGACTTTGATCAAATTGAACTAATGAAAATATGCTTAGGCAGTTCAATTATTTTCTTAAGTAGTATGAGATTATATCCTAGTTGAGTGCTCCCGAAACTCCACAACAACATGAAATGGTTGAAAGAAGAAATCAAACTATAATGAACATAGGAACTTGTATGATGAGTTTCTCAACTCTTTTCATCTCTATCTGCAGATATACTTTGGAAACAACAATTTGCCTTTCAAATTTAGTTCCTTCTAAATCAATGCCCAAGACTTCCATGGAAAATTTAATAGGTCATAAACTTAGTTCACAACATGTGTGCATTTAAGGCAGCCTATGTTCAAAACTTTGTGAAATACTTCATTTTACGAAGGAAAGGCAAGAAAAGGTCTACAAGCATTAAAATGTGTTTGAATTTTTTTTTTTAAATAATGCCTATTATATTTTTTCCTTAATACTTTTTTGGTAATTAATTTCTCTTTTTCCTTTTTATTTTGGATGATCCATACAAAGTAATCTAAGCTATATTGGCGCCAACCTTGGATGTCTTGTATGCATGGGCATCTTGAGAAATGTTTGTTTAGTCTATCTTCAATTTTCATGTTAAAAGAAAACATAAATCAACTACTTTCCATTTTTATTTTCCAAAAAACATTAATTTAGAAAAGACAAAAAGTAAAACACTAATTTCATATTTTCATAATTTTCTCTACAAATGAAAAAAAAAAAAAAAAATAGTAATGCTAAATATTAAAATAGTAGATATAGAAAATAGCAACGCTAATAGTTTTTGCTATTTGAAATTGAAAATGTTAAAATAGTGCAATACTCCAATACAAAATGCTAAATTGTTAAGACATAATTACCCATTTTTATTTAACTATTGCTGCCATAATATATACCAGTGGCGAATGTGGCAGTAGTGCTTGGAGCTTGCTATGGACAGCAAAAGTGAACAAAAGAGAGAGAGAGAGATGAAAGAGATATGCTCGTTGTATGATTTTGGCAGCAGTACTAACTAACCCACGTGTGTTGAAGTGGAGAATCAAAACTGGCAGCTTGGTATTGTTTCCTAATAAATTAGAAATTGACATGTAGTCAAACCTCGTGACCTTAGCTATTGTGATACTCGTTTCACCTGATGGTACGCGTAGTCCAAGGATTACAGTAGAATAATGTTGTTAATTCTTCAAGCAGCACGGCCTAGGAACATAAGTACAAGTGTGAAAGGGTCCGGAGTCCAAATTTATAACTTGTCTGCTTCTTATTAAATTATTCTGGTATCTTCTGCTCTTCTCGTTGTCCAATTCATTTTTTTGTTTTTTGCAAGTCGTTATCGTTGAAACTGAAGTTGAACCACGCAGTTTCGTACTTTTAAGCCTGTAAATAATTGAATTATTCTGCTTCCATCCACCAACCATACACCCAGATTGATGGATATTTTACCGTCTGGATGGGTCAATAGTGTTGTTTCCACGTCAACGCATCTAAGGTCATGTCATGTGAATTTTTTGGAAAGTCCCCAAGCCCTCCTAGATACTGCAAAAAGTTTCCATTTTGAGAAAGAGGCTCCAGTAAGCCAATTTCTATTTTGTGAAGGCTTGGTAATTAAGTTTAATGCCTCCGGTTAATATATTAGATGTGCAAGATTTGATTTTGATTCCTTAGAATATTTTTAATCACTTTCAAGGTAGAGAATCAAGGGAAATAAAGATTCTTGTATAGTAGGAAATCTAGAATAACCCTTCACCAGTTATTGATAAAGAATCTTCTTAAGTTTAACTAATAAAGTACTTTTTGTTTTCTTTAAAATTAAGAAACCCCATGCCTAATCAATTTTAATACAATTTGTTTGACTATGTTCAATATTTTGTTTCCCCAAGTGAATAATGACATCTTGGCTAAAATAAAATGAAAGATTCTTTTCAAGATCTTTATGCCATTATTTATCATATTTGGAAACATCCCTTAGTGGAATTAGAAAACTACGGTGAAAGTATGATTTTCCATAAATGGTGTTAATTGCCTCCACTTCCTTTTTTTTTTTTTTTTTTTCTTTATTTGTTGTCATCTTAGCTCTCATTGGACTCTTCTTCTTCCAACTTGATGTTACTTCAAGTAACTTGCAGGGCTTTTTATTCTTTTTCAGGCTAAGACAATTAGCATTAATATATCACTTTCTCACGGTTAGATCAATTTAGGTGTATTTAGACGAGTCTTTTTTCCTTTATCTTCTTCCTTAATGTTTCCTTTTTTAGAGTCTTAGAATTGTTTTTCTTTTGAAAGCAAACAAATTTCCTAAATTTTTTAGCAAACATTACAATTTCAACACTAGTTAAAATAGGTTCTTTCTAAGAGATTTAACATAAGACTCTCTTTTGTGTTGGTTATTTTATTCTATATCTCTTTTAAAGAGATTTCAAAATTTTGCTAACTACCTTGGAGTCAAATATTTTTTCACCAAGAGTATCACTTGAATTCAATATATCACAAGGTTTTAAATGGAAATCAAACTTATTCTCTTTCATTCTAATACTTTCAAAGAAAGAAATTAATATATAAATTTTATATAACTTCATATCCGGAGTGCACTCGTATAACAACTGAGATATCACAACACTTCTTAGTATATTTGCATATTGTTATCCTACAAAATTAATTAGGAGTCACACCACTAAAAGTGCAATAAAGGGCCTTGGATGGGATTCAATGTCTTCATTATCACATTCATCCCATTTTTTCTATGTTTGGTTTCACTAGTGGACTACCATTCTTATCCATACTTATGAGAGTTTTACCCCAATTCTACTTAGTTCCAAACTTCCACGTGCGTTCACCTTGCATTTCAAGGAAAAAATTTATTTTAACTGTCATTGAGAGCTGTTATTTTTCATCAAAGAATGATGGACAATTGATTCATGATCCCATTCTCAAAGGTTCCATGAATCAATAATTGAAAGCAAGTGAAAATTTTAATTTTTACAATTTTTAACCTTCTTTGATACCAATTGAAAATGCGATATTCATGGTTCAAGGGAACTACTTAAATGGGAAAAGTGTAGAGAATTAGGTAGTCCAAAAATTCAATTTTATTGATTATTATCGACTTTATCTTGTCTAATTAATTTGTTTGTGATTAGAAATATAGAAAATCAATAATAATACTAGTACATAAAATTTACATGGAAACCATATTAAAAAAAAAACCTTCATAGGTGTAAAACCATGCATGTAGTAGATTGTAGAATAAATCTATGAATTATGAAAAAAAATATATATATAGTTTTACTTGATCTAGAGACTTAGTATCTTCTCCCAAGGGACTTATTCAATTCAACACCTATACTTCTTTTTCATGTTTGTTTCATGTTTCAGATGCAAATCTTTCATTGTATTCTTTAATATATTACCTTAAACCTATGCTGAAGTCAACATATTAATGTATCAACATGTGCTGAACCAAATATTGGCATGAGATACGTTTTCCAACGAGGTCTCAAATTCCTTGATAAAACCACACATTTGCATGTGATAAGATATCTCATCCGGAGATTCGCTTGATAATTTAGATTAGAGGTGTGTTAAAAAATTGCTCTCTACCCGATTCCAATCGATGGAGCCTATGCATTTGACATATAATAAAGCAAGTCCAGCAGCAGATCGATCGCCGGAGTGGAAGCTCTACTACGTACAGCCATGCACCTTGAACATATTCACGTGCCAAGTCTCGGCATCAGAAGCAGTACTGTTGGTCCAAAAATATGTATTTGCGAATTAGGTTTTAATATTTGGATGGCTTTAAATCATTCAGTCTAATATGTGGTGCGCCTGATGCTTACAATATGTAACAGTTATTAGGTTCTTCCTGCTGGACCTTTTGTCAATGCATAATAAAAATTTTCAATTCCGTACAACCTCATGACCACTACAGCCATATATGATCATCGAAAATCGAATGCACTATTTTTAGCTCTAAAATATCATATGGTCTAAAGATTAATTAAATGGATACTGCTTCGACATGTGTGACACAAGCTAATTAACAATTACATTCCTGCGCGTTGCTGACCCGTAATGGAAGTGATAGAATATATCAAAATGACAAGAAAATTAACAGTATAGAAAGAATCAAAATGAAAAATTAATTATAATACTAGCCAGACTCTTGGGCTATGTTTGATATATGGAAAAAGAGAATGAAAATAAATATTTTATTTTAATTTTTTTAAATTGAAATAATTTGATGATTTCAGTTAAAGGGTATTCAATATGTGGGAATGGAGAGTGAGAATGGATGTTTCATTCATTTTTTCCCTTATTCACATGTTAGGATAAATTTTATGAAAGTAGAAATGAAATAAAAAATGATTTGGACGAAAATCAAATCTTACTTAGTGAAATTTTAATTCATTGTTGATAATATAAAATAATCTAAAATTACTATTTTACCCTTAAGAATTTAAATGCTATTATATATATAATTCTATAGCTTTGGATGTCAAATTATTCAAATTTTGATAAAAGAATAAATGGATATTTGCATATTTTAGGGTTGTAGATTTTATTGGATATAATACTTATTGAAAATTAGAATAAAGTTTGAGTTTTTATTTTCTTTTTTGGAAATAGGAAAAGTATTTGTTAGCTTTGAGAATTTAATATGATAATATATATATATATATATATATATATATATATATATATATATATATATAATATAATTTTATAGTTTCTTAGGTATGACAAATTATTCAATTTTGTTATGAAAAGTATAATTGAATATTTGTATATTAGGGTTATATAGTTTTTTAATGGTTAATTTTTTATTTATTAAGTATATATTATTTTTTTAGTCTTATCATTTAGTAAAAAAAGAAGAAGAAATCTCTAAAAATTTATTCTTTTAAAATATAAGGGTATCATTGTTAATTTATTTTTTTTTTCATTTTCATTCATATTGTTACTTAACATTGAAATGAAAATAAATACTTATTACTAAGTTCATCTAAATAGTATAAATGAAATCACAAATTCATTTCCATTCCATAATAAATAAGAATGAAAACAAAGTATTCATTCTTATTCCTTTTTCTCGTATACCAAACCACTCTTATTGTGTGATGCATGTTGGAATGTAAGGTTGAAATAATTATTTGTTTTCATTTTAATTGTTTAAAATAATTTTTATTTTTGATTAAAAATGGGTCTTTGAGAGTTTTTTTTTTAATTAAATAAAAAAATTTGTTTGACTGTGTGATTTAAAAACAATATTCCATTTTTTTAAAAAAAAATTATAGCATTGTATGATTATTTTTTTCTAAAATTAGTTTTTAAAATAAAATATATTCATTTTTTGGGAATAAGTAAAAGTTGTTTTCATCGGTTTTTAAGAAATAAAAGAAAAAATATAAAAAATAAGAAATTTTTTTAAGAATAATTAAGTTAGACATAATTAATACCTTAATTTTTTAAATAAATGTTCTAATTTTTACTAATAATTTGGAATTCAAAATTTAACCAATTAATTAATAATAACTTAAATAAAAATTCTCAAAATACTTTGTCCTAATTGGGTAGTAAATATATGCATGTAATGAAAATCATGAATCATTTATATCTTAAAAACATTACTTTTATTTATTTTTAAATTGATTTAAAATAAAATAGTATTAACAATTATTAATCTTAAATTATTGTTATTTATTTTGTTAAAAAAATCATTTATGCTTTTTTGAGGATGTTAATAGTCAAAATTTAATAATATTTATAAAAATATATAATTTATGATTTTGTTATAACTTTACTATCCATATTTTATTAAAATTTATTTATTTTTTAATTTATTCGTAATTATAAAATTATGCTTATTTTTTATAAAACTTAAATTAAATCAAATTTATATTATATAAATTGAATTTACAATTTCTTCTCATAAAATTAAAATAAAAAAATTTATTTTTAAAAGTAATTTATTCAAACAAGTTTTTAGTTTTTTATTTTTTCAAAACTAATTTTAAAAAATAACTTGTACATAGGGAATCAAAATACATTTTATTTTAAATGAATTGAAATCTCACTTATAATAACATTTTATTTCCATTGAAGTTATTTTTTATTTTATTTTTATTTTTAAATTATCTAAATATGAGCATGGAGAAGAAAAGAAATGAACTGTCGATTTTCAATCCTCATTCCCTCATGCTAATCAATAAAGTAATGAGATGAAAATGAATTACCCTAACTTCCATTCAGCAGCTTATTAACTTAACTTTTTCGCCAGTCCAATAAACTTTTTCGCCAGTCTAATATCATAAAATTAAATTTTCATAAATAAATTTTATTTATTTAAAAACTTGCAATAATTTTAAAATTTTGATTTGGTTTAAAATCATTATTAGAAAAATGAAATATCAACAAGGTTTCCATCATTTTAATGAGAAAACATAAAGCATATAATTTTTTAAACTGAAAAAAAAAGAATAAAAAAGAAAACAAAAAATAAAAAGACGAAATGCTTGTTGTACTGATGATCACAAATCCATATTCTTTGCCCAAGTGGACCGTATTTGTATTTTTGTGCTCTATTGTTAGTTCAACGAATGTGTCATAATGAATAATGAAACATAACCATATGTTTGTTTTCTTACCGCCCCTGCCCGCCGTCCATTGATTGCTAGAAAAATGCAGTGATGTTACACAAGCAAAGTTCCAAAACGTATAAACCATTTATCATTATATGTTCTAGCAGGTTCCTTCATTTCGATTGGTGGAGAGTACTCTAACTCATATTGATTAGACAGTCCAAAATAGTTTTGTTTTGAATATATTCTGTCGCAAAAATCGACTTTCATTAGTGGAATGTATTGGGAACAATATCTCTACAAAGCAACAAGGTCCTTCCTGCTTAATGATGGGACTCAAATCTTTGAGTAAGAATAAGAGTACAATCTTTTTTTAATTTGACTTTGTCATGTAATGATACTCTTTCTCCTGTGTAAATATTATCTTAATCCTTTTCATTTTCACTATTCGTCTCATATAAATATTATCTGTTTTAAATTGAAAAAGTTCTTACAACTTTAAAATTAGTTTATAAAGTTAAGGTTAGAAGAAGAGTTTATATGTGACATAATATTATGAACTTTTTCCTCTATCCAATATAAGATATCACAATTAATCATCCATACAGACAAATTGTTTTCATTGTGTCTTGCAATCATAGAGCTAGATAAACATTTCTTATTTACTTTGCTTCGAGCATATATTGTTCACTTTAGGCCCAAATATTTCGTCTGACTTCCAAACGAGTCTATAAGATTAAAATAAATTTGTACATATATAAAGTGAAGAATTTTTTTTTTCCTTATTTGTTGTAGGATACAAGTGATTGTAAATCTTATATCAAATGAAAGGAGAAGTTCATGACACTATATATGTATGAATTTCTTTTAACTTTGTAGATGTATTTTGAAGCTTTGATAGTTGTTGGATTTATAATAGATTATCTACATAAACAAAGTGATGGATATATTTCATAATTAGATTTCAGATTTTCTTTTATGGGGATAGAAATGGAATGGGTTCATTTACTAGAGTGGTGAGGTGAGGGTTACTAAATAGGTGTTGGTATCCTTCCGCATTGGGAAATATGAAGATACAGTTTTGTGTGATGTAGTTCCAATGCAAGTTGGACACTTGTTAGTAGGCCGACCATGGCAATTTGATCGACATGTTAAGCATGATGGTTTCACCAGCAAATACTTATTTGTGCTTAATCAAAGAACAATCACTCTAGTCCTTTTGTCAACAAAGGAGGTTTATGAAGATCAAGTGAGGTTACAAAAAGAGAGCGATCTAAAGAAGAGAGTGAGAAAAAAAAAAAAAAAAAGCCAAAAAAAATGAGAGAGAAAACAAAAGGATAGATTCGGCCTAAGAGAAAAGCAAAGAGAAAAACAAATTTCTATGCAAAAACGAGTAAAATAAAAAGAGTAATGTTTTTAAATCAACTAATGATTGTACTTTTGTACAAAAATGTATATTTAAACACTAACAAACTTGACACGTTTTTGCCTAGTTTAGTTGTTTCTCTTTCGCAGGAGTTTGATGATGTCTTTCTTAAGGAAGTTCCACATGGTTTATCTCATATTCGAGGAATTGAACATCAAATCGATTTTATGTCTGGTGCTTCCATTCCAAACTGACCAGCCTATCGAAGCAATCCCAAAGAGAAAAATGAGCTACAAAGGCAGGTTAATGAGTTGATGAAAAGGGGTATGTAAGGGAAAGTATGAGTCCGTGCGCCGTGCAGGTGATTTTGGTTCCTAAGAAGGATGGGACGTGGAGAATGTGCATTGATTGCCAAGCAGTCAACAACATAACGGTAAAGTATCGTCATCCTATTCCTTGCTTAAATGATATGTTAGATGAATTACATGGTACTTGTGTATTTTCTAAGATTGATCTAAAGAATGGGTATCATCAAATAAGAATGAAAAAGGGAGATGAATGGAAAACTGCTTTTAAAATGAAATATGGTTTATATGAGTGGTTAATTATGCCATTTGGATTAACTAGTGCCTCGAGTACTTTTATACGATTAATGAACCATGTCTTGCATGCTTTCATAGGTAGATTTGTTGTTGTTTATTTTGATGATATTCTCATTTGTACAAAAACTTTAATGATCATGTTGTGTACTTAAATTTAGTTTTGAATGTACTTAGAAAAGAGAAGTTATTTGCTAACTTAAAAAAGTGCACCTTTTGCACTAATAAGCTTATGTTTCTTCGTTTTGTTGTGAGTGCATAAGGAATACAGGTTGATGAAAAGAAGATTCACGCAATTCAAGACTAGCCAAGTCCCACGAGTGTATGTCATATTTGTAGTTTTCATGGACTCGTTAGTTTTTACAGGAGGTTTGTGAAAGACTTTAGCAACATCACCGTACTACTTATCGAAGTCATCAAGAAGAACATTGGATTTAAATGGGAAGACAAACAAGAGAAGGTGTTCTAATTGATCAAGGAAAAATTAAATCATGTTCCTTAACTTGCTTTGCCTAATTTTACTAAAACGTTTGAAATTGAATGTGATGCTTTAGGTACAGGTATAAGTGTAGTTCTTATGCAAGGAGGAAAACCAATTGCATATTTCAGCAAGAAGTTAAGTAGGGTAGCCTTAAATTACCCTACTTATGAT
Source organism: Vitis rotundifolia (assembly GCA_030254885.1). Taxonomy (NCBI): domain Eukaryota; kingdom Viridiplantae; phylum Streptophyta; class Magnoliopsida; order Vitales; family Vitaceae; genus Vitis; species Vitis rotundifolia. The sequence goes on along the minus strand of JARBHA010000034.1, from coordinate 791,490 downwards.
AAAGAATTGTATGCGTTGGTTCAAGCATTGGAAACATGGCAACACTATCTTTGGCCTAAGAGTTCGTGATTCACATCAATCATGAGTCCTTAAAGCATTTAAAAGGACAACACAAATTGAATAGGAGACATGCACGATGGGTGGAATTCATTGGGACATTTCCATATGTCATCCGATAAAAGCAAGGTAAGGAAAACATCGCTGCCATTGCACTTTCTCGAAGGTACATATTAATTTCTACTCTTGATGCAAAATTACTTGGTTTTTAGCACATTAAAGAATTGTATCCTTTAGACCATGATTTTTGTGAGAAGTTTCAAGCTTGTTAGAAAAATGCGGTGGGTAAGTTCTTTAGGCACGATGGTTTCTTGTTTTGGGAAAATAAATTGTGTGTGCTGAATTGCTCTTTGCGTGAATTGTTAATAAGGGAATCCCATGGTTGAGGGTTAATTGGACACTTTGGAGTTGCTAAGGCCTTAGCCATTTTGCAATAACACTTCTATTGGCCACACATGAAAAGAGATGTTGAGAGAATTTATGGTAGATGTGTCACATGTAGGCAAACAAAATCCTAAGTGTGACCTCATGGTTTATATAAGCCACCACCTATTCCTAGTGAATCTTGGATTGATATTTCGATGGACTTTGTGTTAAGCTTGCCCAAGTCTAAATGCGGTAGGGATTCAATTTTTGTGGTTGTGGATAGATTATCTAAGATGACACATTTCATTCCATGTCACAAAACTAATGATGCTTCACATGTTGCTGAGTTGTTCTTTAAAGAAATTGTAAGATTACATGGTATGCCTAGGACAATAGTTTCGGATAGAGATGTTAAGTTCTTGAGTTACTTTTGGAAGACTTTGTGGTGTAAGTTAGGAACTAAGTTGTTATTTTCTACTACTTGTCACCCACAAACTGATGGTCAACTGAAGTAGTGAATAGGACTTTGTCTACTTTGTTGAGGGCTATTACTAGAATGAACATAAAACCTTGGGAAGTGTGTTTACCACACGTTGAGTTTGCTTATAATCGTACTATTCATTCTGCCACTAAGTTTTTACCATTTGAAATTGTTTATGGTTTTAATCCTTTAACTTCATTGGATTTAACATCATTACCTTTGTTGAAACATGCTCACTTAGATGAATAGAAAAAGGCTAAATTTGTTAAGTAGATACATGAGAAAGCAAGACTCAACATTAAGAGGAAGATGAAGCACTATGCAAAACAAGCTAATAAAGGACGTCAATAGTTGATTTTTGAACCTAGAGATTGGGTTTGGTTACAATGCAGAAAGAAAGATTTTTGGCTCAAAGCCGATCTAAGTTGCTTCGGAGAGGAGATGGACCTTTTCAAGTCTTTGAGCGCATCAATGACAATACATATAAGTTGGTTTTGCTAGGTGAGTACAATGTTAGTGCCATTTTCAATGTTAATGATTTAAGTTCTTTTGATGTAGATGATGATTTGAGGACAATCCTTTCAAAAAGGAGGAGAATGATGAGGGCATGACTGACAAATGGAATGCAAATCCTATTCAAGTTCTAGTTGGTCCGGTTACAAGGGCTCAAGCTAAAAAGTTGAAGGAAAATCTCAATGGATTGATTCAAAACATTTGGGTTGAGGTGAATTCATGGAGGCCCAACGAAGATGCTCTACATGTCCCACAAGGTTGGATTTCCATGATTCAAGCTTTGGAATAATCTAGAAGAATCCCTCAAAGAGAACAACTTTAAAACAACATGGATTGAATGGAGTTTCCTAAATTGGTGATTGCCCAAATTTTGACTCATCAAAGAGATTGGTTGGTGCAATCTAAAGCAATCTTTTAAGATCACTAAATTACCTTTCTTATTTATTATTATATTTTAATTTTTGAATTTTATGGGGAAGTAATAAATTAGAAATTCCCTTGTTTCCTTTTCACTTTGGGGCAGACATGATTTTATGAAATAATGGATTCAATTTTTAGAATCCAACTTAAGATATTTTAGTTTCCCTTTCTAGTTATCTGCAAATCCTAGGTAGAATATTTGGGGATTTTCTAATTGCCAAATTTTTGGACCTCTTTATATTTAAATAGCCATTAACTTATTGAAAAATAATACAAATTTCATTCATAATTTTGTGAGAGAAAATTCTCTTTGGTTCTTTTCCATTTTTTTTTTTTTTAATTGCAAGAAAATTCACAAATAAAATTTCTAATAATTCTAGTAACTTATTGTAAGGAAAAAAAAAATCCTTTTTTTAAGGAATAATTTAATAAATTTGCTAATAAATAAAATTTAGGACTTTTTTTTTTTCAAATAATTAGATTAAGTCACATGACATTGATAAAAATTTTATTTAAGAATTATATATAATATGATAATATGTGTCACATTAACATTAAAATATTAATGTTAGAGATTTAGCAGTATCACAAGTTTCCTTGATTGAAAGACAAGTGGATAAGAGAGATTGACAATTATTGAAAACAATTTAAGGCATCTTATTATATAATCTTTTAACATCAAAATTAAACACAAAATTAACACCATGAATCATTAAATAGATGAAATTTTTATAGAAAACTAAAGAGCATATAATTGTAAGTGACGCCAAAGCAAAATAGGTTGTAACTAGTCATTTAATTTGACTAGCTCGGAAAACGCCAAAATAATCATTGGAGCATGAAGGTAAGCTTTCTTGGTAGGTAGATTCTAGGGCCATTGACCATTTTAGTAATTTTTTTATGAATGATGGGATATGTGTATGATTCTAACTTCTTATGCAAGAATAATTTTGCAAATAGTGGGAGATATTATCATTATCTTAGAGAAATAAAACTTAAAGACTCTCTTTATGTTCTTGGATCTAAAAAGAATTTAATTTCAAATTTTAGCTTATTTAAATTGAAATATTATTCAATATTTTTCATAAACAAATTGTTATTCAAAAAAATAATGACTTATTTATATGCTCAAGATAATTTGTTGACAATCTATATCTTCTAACTCCATTATTACTTTTGTTAAGTGATGAGAATAATCAAACACTACTACAAAAAAGGAAAAATAATGAAGTTTCATTAACGTTTTTAAAAAAAGCATCATTATTTAATTTATCATGAAAAAATCTTGGCATTTGTTTATCATGGTGCTTTTTTAAGTGTTAATCAAAGTTTTTCTTCATTATTACCTTTTCTTTTTAATAACATTGATTTTTTATTTTGTACTAACTAGGTTTTGTAGATAGAGGAGTTGAGCAACATTTTCTTTTTTGTGATGACATATGAATGAAAATTTTGTTCAATTTTTATATTTTATTTTTATCAATCTCTAAAATGCCTTTATGATGTTATATCATATTTGGAAATATATTACTCTTGAAGATTTTTGTTTTTATTTTTACTAATGAAGCACTATTTTATTACAAAGTGTCTCTACTTAAGTGGTGAAAAATATTGTATCCTCAAGTGATAAGTTCTAATTATTTTTCTAATTCATATTTTTCTACATATGAAATCATATTGATTCTAGTGATTTTTTCCCTTCAAATTTTTGTAAAAGTTATAGTTTCAATTGTGCTTATTCGTTATTGCATGTATAATTTAGAGGTTTTCTATTCTTCTTATATTTGTTTATAGGTTGCAAAGGAAATCGGTTTGCCAAAAGAAGAGAAATCATTATGTTAAAGGAGATGATGCAAGAAACAATGAAGATTAGATCAATAAAGTCATTTCGAGGTTGAACTATATTTTTTTTTGTAGAATATAGATCTTAAAAGTTGTTACACTAATATTTGTTCTTTTGTTGGAAGAATTAGAACTTGTTGAAATATTTTGATACAATTAACAAATTTTTATGTAATTATTGTATATAAGTGGTTACATTAATGGTTTGAACTAGGTTAATCAATATTTAAATATATTTTTATTAGTAAAATTTAATTTAATTTTGGGGCCTATTTTTTTTTATGTAGGAAATTATTATTTTAATAGCAAGATATAAATATTATTTTTAATATGAAACGAACCAAAGATGGCGCTTCTAAGCGTGTAAACGTGTCATTGATAAAATATATTAAAGATGACGCTCTTATAACTAATAAGATTGCCAATTTTGCAAAAATTATATTACTAAAAAATGTTCAAAGATGACATTTTTTATAACTGTCCTTGTTAAAATTAATCAAAGATGACATTTCTTTAAGAATCATTGAAAGTATTTATTAATGATGGCGCTTTAGTGTCATTGTTGCCTAACACATATAATGACAAGCTAGAGGATGACACTTTAGAGGAGCATCATCTTTTACCTTTCTTGTAGTGATATCCAACTAAAAAGAAAAGAATCTAACACTAATCAAACTCATCTTTGGCATCCAAACCTAGGTCATATTAATCTAAACATGATCTAAAGATTGGTTATGTTTGGAATATTAGATACTTTGGTCCCAAAACTCAACTATTTATAGCTATAGAATAGAGAGCCAAAGAGTGTTTGAAGTAATGTATACTAACATATATAGACCTTTTAATATCTAGTATGAGGAGGGTATCGCCTTTACTAATGATTACTTTAGATTTGAATATTTTTACCTAATGCATAGGAAATCCAATGTCATGGATAAATTCATTGAATTTAAAAAAGAATCTAAAAAACAATTAGGTAAACATATGAAATCACTTCGATATGATCAAGGTGGTGAGTATATGTCTAGTCAATTCGATTGTTTTCTTAGGAGCATAGGATTATTTACCAATCAAGTGCACTTGAAACTGCATAGCAAAATGGAGTATGAAAGAAGAAATCAAACCTTTAATGGATATGGTGAGATCTATGATGAGTTTCATATCACTTCCTACATCCTTATGAAGATATGCCTTGGAGACTACAACTTACCTCTTCTCAACCTAGTGTCTTCTAAGTTAGTAATTTTGGCTTCCATAAAGATACGAACAATCATAAACCCAATTTGTGACTTATGTACATATAAGATTGTCAAGCACACGTGCTGAAATAGATAGACAAGTTGGAAGCAAGGTTAAAGGTGTGTCATTAGTAGGTTGCCCAAAAAGAACTAGGTTTCATTACTTTTATAATCAAGTTGACTAGAAGGTATTTGTTAGAAATATTTAAGATTTCTAGAAGAAGATTATATTATTGGAATAAGACAAAATGTGATATAGCCTAGAGAAAATTAAAAGACACACCTAAAATAACACAAAAAAACTATGGATCTAGAAGTTAAAACACTAGTCATTCCTAACACTTCTTGTATACAAGTGCCTTTGTAGGGAATACTTTGATTACTCCATCCTTTATCCTTGAACCATTAAGGTACTCTAGATCTTAAGACTCTCTAGATCATAGCAACAAAAGCAAACAAGTATATAAAAGTTTTAGATCTAGAAGATTGGTTTATTGCCTTATATCTAGATGTTCCCAAATTAGGTCTAGTTGGTGAAGAAGTGTCAAAGTCATTGTAGATCTAAGAAACTAGAGATCTTCCATTGTGATATCTCTTTCTCCTTGAATTTAAGCACTAGAGGGGCAAAATCCTCTCAAAGGGTTGGTGGTTAGAGTTCTCTTATCTCTAGAGTGAATAAGAATGCAAGATTGAAGCACTTAAAGGATAGGCTTCTAGTTGGTTTAAGGAACTTGAGCCCTTTTTGCACTTAGGTCACTTAAATTAGCTCACCTAGGTCCTATACAATTGATTAATTAGCCATATTGGGTTTTAATTGATTAACTAGCCCTATTGGGTTTTCATTAATTAATTAGCCTAGTTTAGAGAGACCATTCACAAGCTCCTATGCAACCTTGCATATTTCCCAAAACGCCCTTATGCACATATGTGAATAAAAAACTCAACTATTATAAACCACACTATCAAAGAATACGAGCTCAAATGGGGACTACTAGAACTCATAGCCAAATATTGGCTCTCCTAGGATCTAGTTCTAAAGTTGACTCAACATCCCACTATAAAGAGCCAACTACACTCCAATATCCTATTTATGTCTACAATCCTTGAGTCTAAGGTCCTTTTATTGTGTGATCAATTGACATCTTTGGATACACATCCTTGGCAAGGAGTTGTGAGGCTAGAGTTAGAATCTATGATTATAACAAAGTCTAAGAGTTTGTAGTGTTGTAGAGCCCTTAAAAACAAGACATGACGTAACAAAGTTAGACTTAGGTTTCCACTTCTATATCTATTGTTTGAACTGATATTGATTTGAACATTCAAGCTCATATTACTTGCATTGTACATGGTTTAGGTGCATTAAAAGTTGTACAAAAGATGCAAGTCATGGGTTACTTGTGATAAGTAGTTTACAATCGGTTCATAGGTTTGGGTAGTCCTATAGAAACTATAAACCACTACTTCTTAATTAGAGAAATAACTTATCTTGGTTATTAGGGTGGGGTTATCATGGTGAGTATACTAGAGTGTATACACATTGGACAGGATCTATAATTAGTCATGATGCAGGACTATTAGATTTTCATGACTTCATCAAACTACTATATTTCATGGACTCTCAATCTTGAGAGGATATTGAATATGTGTTGAAATCAATAAGAAGCTTTAACCTATGGGATAATGTTTTAATGGTTTTTCTGGTTTAAAAAAAAATGGAAGAAATTTTTTAATAAAGTTTTATAAGAATAAAATTTGACTAGTGCAGTTGTTGAAACTCTTAGCTCTTAAACCAAAAATACAATAAATAAATAAATAAAATTAAATTAAATTAACTAACAATTATATGATGGGTTGTCTCCAAAGGGAACTTGTGCTTAACCATGCTAAAAGTAGGCATTTTAGGGTGTGAGTGTAGGTTGTAAGCACACATATACACACACACATACACATATAGATATATATAATTTTTAGGAGGACAAAGGAACCTAGAATTTAAAAAGAAAAGAAAATGGGCTCCTAACTAGGATAGTCATTGAAGTTCATTCTTCCAAGTGTAACTCACTCATAAGGCCCTAAACCAGTGCTTACGACTTTTTGTTTGGACTAAGGGTTTACATCAAAGGGGGTTCCAGTTGACATGAGCATCAACTGCCTAAATGAAAGCTCGACTTGACCTAATTACTCATTTTTGGGTCCTTGCAATTAGATGATTTAGACAGGTTTATGAGGGTTGGATTGGTTTTTGGTTCACTTATGTGCATTAAGGCATTTTGGTACATATGCAATGTTGTATAGGAGTTAGCAAAATGGTTTCTCTAGACTGGACTAATTGATTAATTAGAACTTTGTTGGATTAGTTAATCAATTATGACCTTTTTTGGGCTAGATTAAGTGACTTAAGCCCAAGGTGGGCCCAAGGTGGGCCCAAGTCACTTAAGCCAATTAGAAAACTATAAATATCCCCTTAGAGGTTAGGACTTCAATATTGCTTCCTCTCGCTTCAGCTCAAAGAAAGAACCTTAAGCCAATTAGAAAACTATAAATATATGTGCCTAGACTTAAGGAGGAGTCATCAGGTGGAAGATTATTACATTTACGAGATCTTCTACAGTTTTAAAGCATTTCACACCAATAGGAATCGATCTGGGAACATCCAGATCACATGTATGACACTAATCTCTATATCTATGGTATTATTATTGTTTTTTAATATCTTGTCTTTCATTGTGCTTAGATCTAAGATAGATTACTTTCTCCCAAATGATTGAAGACCTAAGAATGGGGCAATCGGAGGTTTGTTATAACTATTAACCATTATCTTTCATAAAGCCTCTTTCTCTTTCTTTTTTTCCCTCCCTTTCAAAAAGTGTGTAGCCACTTTATACAAGTGTCGAGGTTTAAGAAAGGAGTGATGAAGTGGAAGATCACTATATGTTTGAGATCTTCTTCATCAACTAGAACTTGATCTAGGAACCTATAGATCAAAAGGTTAATTTTTTTAGCACTTCAATTTTTTTTTTTTTTCTATTTTCTATCTTTCACCATGATTATATCTAATATCCCTAGTTGTTAGAGAGTATGCCCCTATGATCTAGAGGTTTTCCCATCACCTTTCTATATTGAATATTGGAAAATCAACATTAAAAATGAAAATTTCTCATTCACAATCCTTTTGAGGGATCCTAGTAAGACAAGGTGTCAAAAATTTAGGTTGGATTTTTCTAAAATTCTAACACTTAGTTAATTAAGGAAATCTCTTCAATCTAGGAATCTAGTTTCACAAAGAAATAATTGCTTAGTTATCACCAATACAACTAAAATAGAATTTAAACCAAAGAATATTTCTCATTTCTCTTAACCTTAATCAAATTTGGGATTTTACTGATCTAACAATCCTTGTCTTTTTATAATATCTATCTAAATTTAGCATAATTTGATGCTGAATTTGATTTTATTTTTAAAAAGAAATCACTAATTTATAAAATCATTGTGTGGATATTTTTTTAATAATGCAATCATATTCCATAAAATTTAAAATTTGAAATTTAAAATCTTAAAGATCCTTATCCTTCTTATCATTCTTATTCTTATTATTATTATTATTATTTGTTAGCCCAAGGATTCTCCTAATCATGTTTTGATGATAACAAATAATGGTTTAGTTGCTAATAATTTTGAATTAAAAAAAAATTAGGTGTTAATTTAGAAATTCATCAAAAGAACCCAATGGACGCAAGATCAAGACAATTGGAAGACTTTTAATCATAGAAAGCATATGTGAGATGAATGCATGGGTGAACTTAGGATTTTCGTATCTTTTCATGCATCTTTAAAAGCTCGGTTTATGCATTAAATTTACATTTCCATCAAAACCCGAGTTTTATCAAATGAATCTTAGGCAAATCGTTTCAAAATTGGCATATTAGTTTACCTAAAGACCTTGCCTAAGTGTTAGAAGTGAAAAGAATGGAAAAAGATAGGTTTTTGGGGCAAAAATGGTGAACTGGTTAAGGCACTAGCAAACCAGCTCAACTGACTAAGGTACCAGTTGACCGGTAATACCTTCCCAATTGAGGTCTGATCGAGATATGTAAAAAATATTCTCTCTTCCAATAGCCTTGCATTCTCAATCAAGGAAAATGTCTTCTTGATCAAGTTTTGGTCAAGGACTAATTGAGGCCTAACAATCACCTGCCATGCATTTATTGCACAATGGCTAGTTAAGTAGTCAATCCCCAACTCGACTAGTCGAGGCTGCTTTTTGGCATTTTGGCTCTCCCAAGGGTAGAAACCTATAAATTGAGAGCTCTATTTCATTTATGAATATAAAAACACTTGCATTTATTTGTTTACCTATTTGTTCTTGTCTCAAAAACTCTCATTCTTTTTTTGGTACATTAAACCTCCACTTGCACATTCCTTAGTGCACCCTTGTTATTCATCCTAGCATTTGAGTTGTATTTGAACCCTTGTTGAGCTAGATTGAGAGATTTAAGTTTGTTGTTTAAGTGTTAAAAGCTTCAAGCGAGCAAAGACTTGAACAGATTATGTAAGAGCCCATTGGAGCCAGAATCCAAGTGTAAAGGTGTTGGAAGCTTGGTTGAAACATCAAGTATAGTGGAACTTTCACTCGATTAGGAGCTTGAGGAGAGTGAACATAAGCAAGGGGTGTCAAATCACTATAAATTTTGAGTTTTCTTCTTCTAACCTTATCTCTTTATTTTTGTATTTCCTTTACTTGAGTTTGTTGTGTTTGAAAAAGAATTTTTAAAACTCATTTCACCCCCCCTTAGGTGTTTTCCCTATTAAGATTAGTCTTTATTTTCTCATTATTACTATTATTTATTTATTAAAAAAATCTCTCAAATATCTTTGAAATTTTAAATCTCTATCTTCATGGCATAATATAATCTTCTAAATTTTCTAAAATTTAAGGGCATCATTGGTCATGTTTTTTAACATTTGTTTTTAAAAACTATTTTAAGGTAAACAACATAAAATAGTTTTTTAGTGTTTTATAAAAATCAAGGGTGTAGGCAAGTTGTTTTTAAAATTACAAATAATTTTTTGTTTTGATTTTGTAAAAACATTGTAAATCAAATTTATATAATATTAATTAAATTAAATTTAAATATAATTAATTGAAAATAGTTTTCTAATTACAAATAAATTAAAAGTAAATATTTTTTTTTTTGTAAAATGTGAATAGTGATATTATAATAAAATCATAAATTATTTTTTTTTATAAAAATATATACTATTTTAGTATATGTTAGAAACATAAGGATATAAACATCATTGTACTTTTTTTTATTAAAAATGAATAATAATAATTATTATTAATATTTTATTTAAAATGAATAACAAATCAAGTTTAACTTTTTTAATATGTAAATAAACCAAGTTTTTTATTACATGCATATATTTAATACTCAATTATGAACATAAGATTCTAAAATTTCTTGACTTAATATGCAATTAATTGAATCAATTTTTGAATTCCAAATCATTTTTAAAAATAAAAAGATTCATTAAATAATTTAAATATTTAATTATGTCTTACTTAATTTTTAAAATTTAAATATGTCTTAGTTTATAATCTATTTATGTAGTAAGAAATTTCTTAAAAATTAAATAACCAAATTATTCTTACAAATTAAAAGATTTATTAAAAAATTTAAATATTTAATTGTGTCTTAATTTACATTCTATTTATGTAGTAAGAAACTTCAAAAAGTGTAGTTGTATGTATGAGAGAAATAGTAAAGTTATGATTCATAATATATTGGTTTTGATATATTATTTTCTTTAGTGATTAGATCTATTTTTTGAGCTCCAAATTGTTTATAAAAATTGTTAAACTCATTAATGAATTTAACACATTAGGTTTTGCTTAATTTAGAGTTTCTTTGCCTTTGCCTATCAAAAAATTTTGGTCTACAACTTTTAATGTTATTGAGGTTCAAACTTTTTAGTACTAATTAAATCGATTTTTTAATTCTAAATTATTTTTGAAAATTTAATAAACTTTATGCATAAATTATAATTTGATTTTGAATTTACTTACTAATTAATGAAAAAAGTATTGAGAAATTAAAAGAAAAAAAAAAAGTGTGATTTCAAGAAAAATCATATTTGAAGATTTTCAATATCAGCATTATATCGTGAAGAAAAAAAATGATATCATAATTAATTTTATTTGTTTTTTTTATGATTTTTAAAATTTCTCCATGTTATTCCTTTTATTTTTAAAAATCTATAAAAATAACTTTTATTTGTTCTTTAAAAACTGTTTTCTATTTAATTTTATTTTTAAAGTGAAAATAAAGAACAGGGGCCAAACGGTATTATGGATTTTTAAAAACTATTTTCTGTTTTTAAAAATAAAAAACTAATTTTTATCACACAGCCAAACAGGCTCAAACTTACCAAATATAAAATTATTGGAAATAAAATTTCACCTATGATTTTTACCATCAATAAAATTTCCATAAACTAGTCCATACTATCATGCCTTATTATTAAATCTTTTCATCTTGACAACATTTAAGTCCATCTTTTCGTCTCCTTCTTGTCATGAATTGGAAACCTTTCTGGCATAAACAAACATACCGAAGTCATGCCATATCTGCTGCCAAAGATCCCACTTATTAACTTGAAGAACTGACATTAGCAACAAAACTTCACCTAATATGCTGAAATTTTTTTTTATTAGATTTAAATAATTTTTCATCAAAGAATTTAGCCAATTTAAGCCTGAATTGCAGCCCAAAATAAGCACCAAAATCAGCCTAAACAGTCCATAATCCACCCCAAATTTGTGACAAATTACGGCCTCTTTTTCATGCCAGAAAGGCCCAAAACCTTGGCCATTGGACTACGCACATAGCAGCCTATGGCTGCTACTGCTGCGGCCCAAACATGACTTGGTTGCGCGCGCGTCACGCATAGCTGCCCATGCATGGCTGCTTGGTGGCCATACCATTCCAAGCTAGGTTCGGCTATGAGTTGCCTTCATTGCTCTTTAACTGCATGCTTCTATTTTCTGATGAAAAATGAGTCCAAGGCAGTCGGTTTTCTCCTCGAACTATCCTTGGTTGAATCTCCATTCATGGATGTCTGTTTAAACGCTTGAAAAATTCAACAAGATGTGATCTTTTTTCCCTTGGATCAAGCTACCTTTGATCTTTGATTGATCCTCTACAGATAACATTAAAAAAAACCATATCCTTACATGAAAAAATTAAAAACCTATGCTCTTATAATGGAGCTTACAACCAATCTATGAAAAGAACGAACTTAGCAACCAGTCTCCTACAAAGTTTACAATAATCCAAAATTGCAGAACTTAAAATTTCAAGAATCAATTGAGATGAAAATTAAATCTAAAAGCGCACACATAACCCTTTTGCCCATGGAATTAATTTTGCTACAAAACAAAGGTTGGCATAGGTATAAATCCCTATCCATCTAGCATGCTCTAATACCAATTGCTAGATATATGCAATGGGGCGTAAAAACAATAGAAGCATTCAAGATATTTCAATCACTTATAGCCTTCTACCTCTATCCCATCAACCTAGCGCACCTTAATTTGATTATGTTGGCAATCAATTCTTGAGCAAGGTGGGAGAGGAAGAGAAGAAGGCTGATGGCTGCTAGGATTTTGAGAATGCAAGTTTCCTACCCTCCAATGTTGAAGGATTTGGTGCACCCTAGTCCTCTAATGTCTAAGCTAATAGGTGTGTGTTGGGAAAAACAACCTCTAGAACTAGATTAAAGGGTGTATACAAATAAGATCCTAAGCATAATGAAAGATGCCCATTTTTTTTTTTTTTTTTTGAAAAAAAAAATCAAGGTAGGGTGTTCTTAGAAAACATACCTTTGGATTTAGATATTCTTTTTCTTTTTTTCTTTTTTTTTTTTAATTCATATAAAAAATCTTACATAACTTGCAATCTTCCATCCAATGACTCTCTTGGATCTTGGCAATGAACAGTGTGAGCTTCTCTCTAAAAGGAATGGTGGCCAAGGTTTCCCTCCAAACAAAGTGTAAGACAATAGTTAATCTAACCTTAAAACCCTAAAAGGGTTTATATAGACTCAACTATGCTTAAGTGGCTAAGGCCTATCCCATGGAGTTGACTCACTTAATCTAGCCTAATGGGTCATATATATTTAACTAGTCTTGAAGGCTCCAATTAATTCAATAACCAAAAAAAAAAAAAAAACTCATAAGTCATTTAATTATATGTCCAATGCAACCTTGTGCTTATATGAAAACATCCTTATATACATTTATAGTTAAGTACTAAAAACACTTCTCAAAATAAATGCCACTAAAGAGTATGATCGTGAGTAATGACCACTGAGACCTATAGAATAATATTGGCTCCATTAGAATCAAATTCTAAAGTTGACTCAGCATTCTACTAGATAGAGTCGACTACATTCTAGTATTTTATAATATTAGTGTTGGGAACCCCGAATAACTCTATTCCTATACCTTGAATCTCGTAAAGTGCATGCAAATCTATCCTAGACCCTCTAAATCTATCATAGCGGATAAACAGATATTCAAAAACAATAAAGATACCACAAAAATCATAGATCTAGAGAATAAAGTCACATACCTTTGACCCGAATGTTCCCGCATCAATTTTATCAATGTTATTAACTCTAAAGTTGTAATGGATCTCGTAAACACCATAATCTTCCACTCGATAACTCTTCCTTGTATCTAGACATTGAGATGGTGGAAATCCCAAGGGTGGAGGCTAGGATTCTCTCTTTGGATTGTAGAGAGAAAATAACAAGACATAGTAACCCTAACCTTTAAAGGGGTATTTATAGGCTTCCTTTTGAGTTTAAGTGACTTAAGCCCACCATGGGTTTGGGTCACTTAATCTAGCCCAAAAGGTTGTTAATTGATTAATTAACCATACAAAGCCCTAATTAATTAATTAGTCCAATCTAAAGATACCACTCACTTATCTTTGTGCAACCTTACATAATTATCAAAATGCCTTTATGTACAAAAGTGAACTAAAAACCCATCCAACCCTCATAAACCATGCTATCAATGAATATGAGTTCCCACGGGGACCATTAGAACCCATAGGAGTACTAGCTCCCTTAGAATCAAATTCTGAAATTAACTTAACAACCTATTACATAGAGTTAATTGCACTCCAATACCTTATGTATATTACAATGAGACACCAAGTGCTTGGGTTTGTGACCTACTATCCACTACATGTAGACTCCCCATGAACTGGTGTTCGTAATATAACAAAGTAGTGTTATCACCTATCAATATTACCTCTCAAATCCTCGAATTACGGATCCCACTTATTATATGATCAATTGAAATACTCTAACTTCAAGAAACATATGTCAAATTCCATTAAAGAAATTATTATGGCCACAGATTTCATTATCATATGTCTTTGGATCACCCAAAGGGACACACTATCTCAATTTCATGAGACATCATGGTGTCTCTATTGAGAATACCTATTGCTACTAGTCTTCATGAATAGTGACCCAATTCATAGGGATATATGACCACTTTAAGGTTTCACCCATAAGTCAAAGCCTCCTATTTATTTTGGCACTAACTCAATATCCTCTCAGGGTTGAGAGTCCATATAGTATAGTATCTTAGTGAATCATGACAATTGATAGCCTTGTGTCATGATTCATCATAGGTCCTGTCCAATGTGCGACACATACACTAGTGCACTCACCATAGGAAACCCATCCTGATGGCCAATACAAGTCATCCCTCTAATTAGGAGGTGATGCACTACAGTCTCTACTAAATTATCCAAATCTATGAACCAACTATGGACAACTTATTTGCTTACAAGGAACCCATGACTTGTATCTTCTGTGTAGCTACTCATGCACCCAAGTCATTTACAATATATGAGACATGGGTTGAATACTCAAATCAATGTCAATACACCAAACAGATAGCAAAAGGATAGTTAAGTCTAACTTTGTTACATCATGTCTTGCTTTCAAGGGCTCAATCCCAATAAACTCTAACTAACCCTAAAAGCTGACTAGGTACTGTAGAAAGAATCTATCCCACAGTCACATCACCTCTCTACTCTTGTGTTCCTCTTGTAGACCAACTTACACCTATGGGTTTTATCCCTTTAGGTGCTTTTACAGAAACCCGAACTATGTTATAATATAAAGATTTTAACTACCTTTTCATAGTTCCTTGTCTTAAGTGAGCACAAACACTTTCTCACTGCATCATCATTATTTGTGGGACATAAACCTCCCACTATGATGAGGCACTGGTGTACTAAAAATCATAGGAATGGTATGCCTTTATCCCTCTAGATCCATAGTATCCTATGCAATATGGGTTTACCTTATTCCTTATCATATAGTCTTCATTAAAAATATGACATTTGTGTTAACAAATATCTTTTGATGATCTTGACTATAAAGTTAACAACCCAAAATTCTTTTTATATATCCTATAAACTGATATACCTCTTAAGAAAAAGAGGTACTACATAGTCTATAAGACATATCCTCAAAAGAATCTGAGAAAAAATGAAAAACCTATCTACTATCTCACTATGTCCATCCAAGTTTGATATCTTCTTTCCACCTCTCTCTTTTTCAATAGAGACCTTGGTGCACATGATTGGGAAATAATCTCGTGCTCCAACGAAAAGAATCAAACTTACTAGACATATCACCTTGATATAATTGAAGTGACTTTATATGTATATCCAATAGGTTATTCGATCTTGCCTTAAATTCAATGAATGTATCCAAGGCATTGGATTTCCTATGTACATATCCAAACCTAGAGTAATCATCACTAAAAAGGATGAAATACCATACTCTCCCTATACATGAACACTAAAAAGTGCCATACATGTCAGCATGCACTAACTCCAAACATTCCTTGGCTCTAGTCCTCTTGGTTTTTTACCATTTATATAGGATTCGTAGATTGGAAGATCTTCTAGAATAAAAAAGTTTAGACTTTACTAGTCTTTTAATCCTATTTAGATTAATATGACCTAAGTCTAGATACCAAATGTTTACTTTGTGCTAAGTTCAATCCTAAGATCTGACTATTCTCATTATTTTTCAAAGTGAAAATGGAATACATAGAAAATAAGAAGATATTACCTCCCACTAACCTGCATAACTAGCCTTGTATTTGAAGTTAAGGTAAGTATAATCCCATCATTTAACCTTCTCATTTGTTGAATATCCTATAAGGACTTATAGACAATGGGCCTAGAATCTATTAACCATAAATGGTGAAATCCACTACTAAACACTCAACAATGAGAAAATGATGTATACTTTTCTTTTTCCTTTAGGTAAACTAGACATTCATTTTCAATGGTCCTAAAAGGTCACAAAGGAATCACTTGCCCTTGAGCTTGCTCTCTTATTCCTTCTCTTGAACTTTCCTTATTTGGTGTTATTGTTCTTCTTCTTGACAGAAGGACGTGAAAAACATTTGACTTCCATATGAACAACGTATAATCTTTGAGAATCCCCTTAGCCACTCTGAAGAAAAATGGAAAGGTCTCTAAGATCATATGAATACTATTGTTCATAGCAGTCCTAAGAGTAGCTTATCAAAGTTGACCTACCGTTATCACCAAATAAGCATTAGAAAGTAGAAAAAGAATATCAAAGTCTCTAATAATAGACATGTGTTGTTATTGCAACACATTATCCAAAAATCAAAGTATTAGACACTTGCTCTTTTGATCTGTCTAATACCACATTGATATACCACTTTTTTCTTTTGCTAGGTTAGTTCTTAAAGAATAGTTAACTTTACCTAAACTAGCTTATATGCAATTAGTTACTATATCCAAAATAAAATTAAGTCCAAATGATTAGTTAGGCTTGGTCCAAAGCAAAAAAGAGAGTGATTATAAATAAATAACATGATATTTGTAACAAAGAATATAACTAAGCATATAACATAATTTAGCATTCAAGGCAATTGGTAATTAATTTGACAAAAATATAATGCTCTTAAACTACATGTCCTTTTGCAAGGTATCCTAGTATCATAAGAATCAAGCTTAAATGGGGCAAGTCATGACCTTATAACTAGTTTGAGACCCTCTCAGATTAATCTCACTGCCTTAACCATAAAGGTATCTAAAGGCAAGATCAACATACCTTTTATTTGGCCAATAGACTATGCAAGTGGGACCATTTGAGGCAATTCTACCACTTCATATCCAATGTCAAGTGTATAACCATTGTCCTTGAACTATCAATGTCATCAAGTAAAGAACCCCACCGTGGGGGTGGTCGCTCCCACTATAGACATATCTAGTCTCATCTATGTAAATATTCAATCTCAAAATTTTAAAATCTATTTTCTTAAAATTCTCCTTCTATACACAATTCCAATTAATAAGTATTTTATCTAGAAAATGTTTCAAAGAAATTTATTTCCATCAAATTACTAAGCCTTTTGGTAATAATCTTTTAATAATAAATTATCTCTAATGAAAATTTTCAAAATATTTATTTTCCAAATTGGAAACTCTTGTGTAATAAGGAAATTACTAATTTACAAGATAATCTTGAGAGAACCTTATCCATGAAAGGAACTTTTGCTTCTCATATTAAAAAATCCTCATAAAATTTACTTTTCTTATTCCTTACACTTTTCTAACTTAATAAGTATTTCCATGACAATTTCATAATAATTTATTCCATTAATACTACCAAAACTAGAACCTTCTAGTAATTCCTTAATGGACAAAATATTCTCTATGAAAAACTCCAAAAAATGTTTATTTCCAAAAAAGAATTAAATAATCCAATTTGGAAAGTATTTTCAAAACATTTTGTATCTCCATTAAATTATTAAAACTTTCCAAAGTTATTTTAGTAACCCTTCTCATCATAAATTCTATATCATAAGATTTTCCAAATCCACTATTTATCTTTTAAACGGGACTCTTGTGCTAAAAGAATTGTTCTTTACTCCTTATCATTGAACTATCCAAGCAAAATTGTTTTGTCCTTCTCTTTGGAAGGAGAGCCTAGATGACCAACTATAGATATAATTATCCTTTTCTCATCAAGAAAAAATAGGAAAACCTTCTAAAGTTTAATAAACAAATCGTTCGAAAGAAATAGCAATCTTCTTAGCAATAACCAGTTTAAATAAATAATCTTGAAAAATATCTTATGAAAATTTACTAAGAATACCGAAAAACTTTTCTTTGATTTCTAATATTTATTTTGGTAACAATTCTTAATTATAAGTTATCTATCATGAATCTCCAAAATTAACTTATTTTCTTTAAATTGGAATCCTGTGCAAAATAGGAAAAATGATATTTTATAAAGATTTGGAAAAATGAGAGTTTTTCCTTAAAAGAAAGATTTCATTCTTAGAGATCTCAAAGATTTGAGAAGATTTTAAATAAGATTAAACTCTCTAAGAATTAATTTTAAAAATATAAGAAATCTCTTAATCCTTTTCCAACTTATTTTTTCTTTAAAATAAAATTTCACTACCATGCACATTCCAATTTAAATAATTTTTTCAATTTTGGAAAAAAAAAACATAAAAATTTATTTCCAATTAAGAATACCAAAATATTTTGAGGCCACATATACAGTTAATCAAGAGCAGATAATAAAAAATTGGGAATAAATAAATAGAAATTTTTCTCAAGGCCTTTAGGGATTCTGTTCATATTTAGTAATTAAAATTTGGATAAAATCCAAATTACCCAAAATAGCTTTGAAACCAAAAATAGGGTTAGTGAAAATAGAAAACCCAAAAGACCTAATTGCCACCAAAATGAGCCTAAAAAGAAAAGCCCAAAATTCAGCCCAAACAACCAAAAGGAATTCGACCCGTATGCAATCGTGTAGCAGCATGCTCATTGCGCAACATTGCTTCGATTGGTCATATCTCCCTCGTTTCAACTCTGAATTGTGATTTATTTAAAGAATTAGATTTCTAACTTCCTAAGATTCAAAACCATATGTGATTTCCCCAATAAACTATTTGGAAGTGATCCCAATTTTGGCTCAAAGTTGACTTTACTGTGCTACCATGAACTTTGCATAGCCTTGCTTCAATCAGATATATCTCCCTCATTTCAACTCTGAATTGCAATCCTCTTAAAGCATTGGATTCCTGAATTCCTAAGCTTCAAATCCATATGTGGCTTTCCCTAAAAAACTTATTGGATGTATCCCCAATTTTGGTTCAAAATTGACATCACTATGCTACCATGGATCTCAAACCAAGAACTTCCAAGAATGCTCATTTTTTCTTTAACCACCTCAAAATGAACCCTCAAGATTCTTTATTTTCTCTTGGGTCACTACAGATGGATACAAAAAACTAAAATTTTTACAATAATAAAAATTCTTATACTCCTATAATGAAACTTACAACGCATCTATTGAAAAAAAAAAAAAAAAAGAGTTTTACATCTAAATAAAAATCTTATACCCCTTATGGGGTGTACAACCCAATCTAGAGAATCAAAAGGCATAGATCATATCCTATCATGATCAATCAAACCAAATATATTGATATATTTAATTGAATAAATAAAAACATTTCATTCATTCATTCATCCCTTAAGGCTAAGGGATGAATAAAACAACACTATAAAACAGAGTTAACACACCCAGAAAATATCTAACATGCTAAAACCTACCCTATGACTCTAATACCAATTGTTGGGAACCTCGGATAACTTTGTTCTCATGCCCTAGATCGTGTAAGGTGCATGTAGATTTATCATAGGTACTCTAAATCTATCATAGTAGATAAACAGGTATTCAAAAACAATATGGATGCCACAAAAAATCATAGTTCTAGAGAATAAAGACACATGTCTTGGATTCAGATGTTCTCGAATCGATTCCAATTGATGTGGATAACTCCAAAGTCATAATGGATCTTGTAAACACCATGATCTTCTACTCGATGACTCTTCCTTGTATCTAGGCACTAAGATGGTGGAAATATCAAGGGTAGATGCTAGGGTTCTCTCTTTGGATTGCAGGAAGAAAATAGCAAGACATAGAAACCCTAACCCCTAAAGGAATATTTATAGACTTCCTACTAGGTTTAAGTGACTTAAGCCCAACATAAGCTTAGGCCACCTAATCTAACCCAAAAAGTTTGCTAATTGATTAATTAACCATAAAGGCCCTAATTAATTAATAAGTCCAATTCAAAGATACCACTCACTTATCCTTGTATAACCTTGCATAATTACCAAAACGCCCCTATACACAAAAGTGAACTAAAAACTCATCCAATCTTCATAAACCATGTCATCAAAGAATATGAGTTCAAAGCGGGGACCACTAGGACCCATAGGAGTGCTGGCTCCTCAAAATCAAATTCTAAAATTCACTCAACATCTCGCTACAAAGAGTCAACTACACTCCAACACCCTATATATATTGCAATGAAACACCAAGTGTTAGGGTTTGTGACCTTGCAAACTCTCCATGAACACCAATTCATACTCTAACAAGATAATGCTATCACCTATCAAGATTATCTCTCAAATCCTTGAGTTACAAATCCCACTCATTATGTGATCAACAGACATACTCTAACTCCAAGGAGCATATGTCAAATTCCATTAAATGAATTATTGTGGCCAAAAACTTCATGATCACGTGTCCTTTGGATCACCCAAGGGGACACACTATCTCAATCTTATGACTAACCTTCATCAACAATGACTCAATCATAGAGATATATGACCACTTTAGGGTCTCACCCATAGGTCAAAGCTTCTTATTGATTTTGGCACAAACTCAATATTCTCTCAATGTTGAGAGTCCATGCAATATAATAGCTTAATTAATCATGATATTTGATAGCTTTGTGTCATGATTCACCATAGGTCCTGTCTAGTGTGCATCATATACACTAGTGCACCCACCATGGGAAACCTATCTCGACAACCAAGATAAGTCATCCCTCCAATTAGGAAGTGATGCACTATAGTCTCTACTAGATTGCCCAAATCTATGAACCAACTGTGAATAACTTATCTACTTACAAGGAACCCATGACTTGTATCTTCTGTGTAACTCTTAATCCACCCAAGTCATGTACAATGTAAAAGACATGGGCTAAATACTCAAATCAATGTCAATACACCAAATGGATAGCAAAGGGATAGTTAAGTCTAACTTTGTTACGTTATGTCTTGCTTTTAAGGGCTCAATTCCAACAATTAGATCAAGATACAAAACTCAACCTCTTAGTCTACTATCCATTGCATGAAAGCTATCAATCTTTTAGGATTATCTCTCAATTCTCAAGTCTTAAAAACTCTTATATCATAATTAACTAATGTACTCTTTGTTAAGATAGAGCCCTTAAAAAGCATGACATGATTTAACAAATTTGAAATTCATTATTAATTTAATGATATTCTAGTTTCACTTTTATCTATCCTTATTCCATGCATTATATTCTATGAGCATTTCTTACATTGCACATGACTTGGATGCATTAAGCATGACATGATTTAACAAATTTGAAATTCATTATTCATTTAATGATATTCTAGTTTCACTTTTATCTATCCTTATTCCATGCATTATATTCTATGAGCATTTCTTACATTGTACATGACTTGGATGCATTAGGAGTTGCATGGAAAATCCAAGTCATGGTTCCTTGGAAGTAAAAGATTTGTTCACAACCAATTTGTGGACTTAAGCAATCCATTTGAGGTTGTATTGCACCACCTCTTAATTAGAGGGATGGTTGATCTTGGTCGTTGAGATGAGGTTCTCATAATTAGTGCATTAGTATGTACGGTTTCACATTAGGCAAGACTTACGATGAGTCATGGCATAATGTTATTAGGTAGTCACGACTTCACCAAACTACTACACTATATTGTCTCTTAATCTTGAGAGAATATTGAGTTTGTGCATAAATTAGTAGTAACTTTGACCTATATGTGAGATCCTGAAGTGATCATATATCTCCTATGGGTTTGGTCATTGTTGATGGAAGCTAGTAACAATAGGTATTTTCAATAGAGACACCATGATATCTCATAGACTTTGTGACAATGTGTCCACTTAGGTGATCTAAGGATGTGTGATCATGAAATCTGTGGGCCCACAATAATTCTTTTAGTGGAATCTAACATATACTCTTAGTAAGGTAGAGTATGTCATTTGATCACATAATAGGAGGATTTGTAAATCAAGGATGGTAGAGGTAATCTTGAAAGGTTGATAACTTTTACCTTATTAGACTATGGACCAATTCATAAGGAGACTATATACAGTGGATAGTAGATCACAAACTTAAGCACTTGGTGTCTCATTATAATATACATAAGGTATTGGAGTGTAGTTGACTCTTTGTAGTAGAATGTTGAATCAACTTCAAAATTAGACTTTGAAGGAGTCAGTACTATCTTATGGGTCCTAGAGGTAAGTGAGTGGTATTTTTTAACTAGACTAATTGATTAATTGAAGCCCTATTGGATAAATTAATTAATTAACAACCTTTTTAGGTTATATTAAGTGACCCAAGCCCATGATGGGTTCAAATCACTTAAACTCAATAGAAAGTCTATAAATACTCCTCTTAAAGGTTAGGGTTTCACTTTTGTCACTCTCTCTCTTTAATCCAAAGAGAGAACCTTAGGCTCTATTTGGGAATGTTTTAAAAAATAATTCATAGAAACTGTTTTTGAGAAGAGTTTTTAAAAACTATTTTATGTTATTTTCATAAATAAAATTGCGTTTGGAAACTGAATTATGAGAAAAAAATTTCTATTCTTAAAAACAAAAAAACGAGTTTGGTTGAATCAATAAAAACAGTTTTATAAAACAACAAAAACAAAAAACTTGTTTGAATTTGTTTTAAAAAAATGAGTATTTCTTACCATTATTAACATTATGTAGTAAAAACAAATAATATATGAAAGTAAAATTTTAAAATATAAATACATATTTGATTAGAACAACAAAAAATTCCATTAATTTAAATTTTTCTATCTTTAAGTAATTTCATCTTTTCGAAAAAAAAAAAATTGTATAAACAATTTCTACTTTTTACACATGCAATTGATAAATTAATCAAAATTTTGGTAGCATTTTGTCTATTTCATGATATTTTACAAAATCTTGTACCTATGAAAATCTTCATATATCATACTAATAAAAACCAGTCAAGAAATATATATATATATATATATATATATATATATATATATATATATATATATATATATATATATATATATATATAATACAAATACGTAGAATCATACAGGTTATAAGTCATGAATTGACATTGATATAATTTGCCCACATTAATTAGGCAATTTCATCCCTACATGTTGCCATAGTTGTTGCACTCTCATCTGACAAATCAAATGAGTGACTTGTGTTGCTTGTAGTCGCTTAACCTTGCACTAAAAGGTCTTCTACCTCGTATTGTCTAAATAATTGATCATTTCGTGCTGATAGATAAATCCAATTGTGAAGTGTACAACATACAACAAAAATTGATGGACTGTCTACTTGGCTTGTAAGAAGGCATCATCCTCAGTATTGGAAATCGAGCTTTCAAAACACCGAAACACCTTTCAATAATATTTTGAAAGGATGAATGTTTATACTTAAAAAGTTCCTTGTATATTGTGGGTTGATTATGTTTACCTTTATAATCTTGTAAGTGATATCGGTCACCACAATATGGTGGTAGAAATCCAAATGTACAAGCATAACCCAAATCCACTAAATAATACTTTCTTTCAATTGGCCATGGAAATTGGATTTCAGGTCTAGTCAATGCATCCAAGAAGACACATGCATCATTTATTGTTCTCTCCCAACCAGCATAAATAAAAGTGAACATCATGTCAAAATCACATGCACACATCACATTTTGTATTATGACTGTTTTTTTATCTCTAAAACTAGCTTACCTATTAGCTGGAACCCAAGCACTCACATGGGTGCCATCAATTGCTCCTATGCAATCCTATAAGAAAAAATTATATGTTATTAGGATAAAAACATAAACACAATATACTTATATAAAATAGCTTCAAATTGTGAAATATTATATCTATATATATATAAAAGATTTTACTTTGAACAATGGAAAATACTTAGGGTTATTAACAATATATGAAGACACCTCATTAGACATATTACAAGGACGTAGGAGGATTTTGGCTAGCCGACATAATGCTCTTCTAACTTCTTTGAAATGTCGAGCAACAATCTCTGTTGAGTATTGAAAATGGTCTGCTACAACCCTCATTCTCACATTATGTCCCAGTATTATTAAAAACATAGCAACTACTTCTACAACTATCACCCATCGTGTATCCTTTAAGTTTTCATGTCTCTTCAGGTGATAACAAAGGTTAACAAAAGTTTGTTTGTCCATTCAAAACAGTTCGTAACATGTTTGAGGATGACCATCTAGTATATCTCTTATAAATTGTGCACCACTTAACATAAATGTCCTTTAAGGTGTGTTACTTAAAAAAATTTCTTCATACTCTTTCATTATCTAGGGCAATAAATATTTCATCTAAGCCATCATCATCCTCAAAAGATGAAGTTGACTCGTACAATGACCCACTACTTTTGTTCTCATCATCCATTACGTGTTACATACAATAAAACAATAGACAATATAAAATAATGTTTAATAAACATTAAAAACACATACTATTTAAGTTTCATAAGTGCAAACTGAATCCACACAAAAACTAAATAACATACTAAAACTAGTCTATCAATAAATAAATAATATATACTACATTATTAGCAAAATAACAATCTATTCAAATATGAGTAACCATATCTAAAGTCTATCAATCCATGCTTTCTTCCTCTCATCAAGCATGCTCGTAAAAATTTCTCTCCACTCTACAGATGAGAACTTTTCAACAATCTTCATATATTTGTCATTGTCAAGCAATCTAATATTTTCCAAGGTTGTCATGCATTTGGTTATGCTAAATTCATGAGTGCCTAATGAACTAGTAGCCTTAATACTAGTTCCACCCTTATATCTCTCAACTCTAGCCAATGGTGCCTCAGTTTTGGCCTTAAATGCCTTAGATCTAGCTTTAGATGCTTCAGCCCAAACTTTCAAGGCATCACCCATTTGACCTAGTCTTGATTATTTCTTACCTCTACGATCCCCACAACAATCACTAGTGCATTTTCCAGAATGAGTGGTTACACCCCCTTCAATCATTGGTCTTAAAGGATCATCAGGACTTTCACAATCTACATCTACATGCACTTCACCATGTTGAAGGTTATCATCCATCTCATCTTCATCATCAATGTTTGGTGAATCTTGAGTTAAGGAATAATGGAGCACACCAGTTGTTGTACAAGGGTTAAAAATGAGTCCTAGCAACTTATAGTGTGACATCCCTTGGAGCAAAATTTTTTTGCATTTGGGTGTGGCTAAAAAAAAAAACAAATAATAAAAAATCAATGCTTATCATTGTTTAAATGGAAAATAATTGAACCAAAGAATGATTACTTTGGAAGTCATTTTACTCAAATATAATTTTGTCATGTTTCCTCTAAAGCATGCACTATGTTACTTTCGACATCCCAACCAAATCCAGTGTTCTTTAAAAGGTCTGAGAATTCACAATGCTCGGCATGTAGTCTATGAAATTTTTGTTTCAATTGTTTCAAATTGAGATTTCGTTTTGCTCTAACATTCATTTCATTCAACATCTTCTTCCAAGTTTGGCTATTGAATGTCCTATTTTCCATGTTACCTCTATTCACTTCTATTACCATTATATCAATGAATATTTTCTCTATATAACCACTCCATATTCCTCTTTCCTCAAAATTTGTTACCAGAGTGGCCATCTATACATATACAACTTCTTTTAGCATAGGTAATAAAAAAAATAATATGTAAGGTTGATTTATCCCACTATTCCCATCACAACTGTATAACAAATGTTTTATATATTCTTCTATTAATAAAAGTTGTATATTGTATTTATTATAAAAATCTATAGTCGGGGTTTTGGATGAGAATGAACTTATTATAACTATCTATCTAATACTAACAACATTAATTCTTTGTTTTGTGTTGGTTTCAATTAATATACAATTAAACCAGTATTATGTTCACAACAGATATTATAAATTATAAAATTTTACCTTGATTTGACTTCTAAACTTTAGAAAGAGTTGTCAAACATTTAATGTAGATATACAATGCATTAAAAATTAAATAATATACTATCATTTTCTCAAAAAAGTTGTCAAACATTTATAAGAACTAATTACACATTCACATCTTTCACTTATTTATTTTTCACAAATATGATATTCACATCTTTCTCTTTGTTTATTTTATCATAAATATGATTAAACTTGTTAGAAAAATAGTCTAATTCAACCTAAGGTAATCACCCTATAAGGAGGGGTGACCATTGGACCTTGACGGCCCCTCAACCGGTTGAGGTCCAACCTCGATCGGTCGAACAAGCATTTTGGAAGAAAAAAAAAAAAGTTTTGCACCCCCTCATCCGGTTGAGCTAAAGAGGTCGATTGATTCCTTATTCAGTTCAACCGGTTGAGTTGTTTTTGCCTCAACAACCATCTTTTTCAACTTAAAACCTTTTAAACAAATTTTGAAAGCATTTGATACAAGATTTTGGTTGAAAACATGAAATCATCCAAGTTTAAAAAATTTAAAACAAATGACCAAACCATAATCCTATTTTGAAAGACAATATAAAGTGATAGTTAGTAATGAATGAAGCATGACCAAGGCCTCAATACATGTTCTTTTCCCTTCTTTTTTGCCCCACTACTACTTACTCAAGCAGAATGTTTTTCTTTCATATTTAGCATGCTACATTTCCTAGATAACTTCATGGAATGGCTTCAAGTCTACCCAACCATCTTGTTTTTTTTTTTTTTTTTTTTTTTCCAATTTTTCACTCACCTTAATTTTTTTTAATTGAAAAACTTGTGTAGAAGGACAGAGCACAAGCAATAACTTCAAATGGGTACTAAGCACAAGAAGTACCCATCAAGTAAAAACAAAAACCCATCTAAAAGAACCAACTTTGTTTTGGAGATGTCAATGTGGAATGAAAACTATTTCCTTCTCATACACATTGATTTTCACATGTGTAGTTGTTACTAACAACCAAGATACCCAAAAATACAGTCAACCTTGAAGACTCCTTTTCAACTCAAGAAGAACCAAATTAAAAATTAGTAAATTACTTTATCATTCCTCGCTCCATCCAAACAACCTCTTTATTTAGAAAATATATATTCTCCAAAATCAATTCGTTTCAAGAACAAGTCATCAAATTTCAAAATTAAAACCAAAACACAAATAATAATAATTATTATTTAATCAATACAGAACATTATGAGTGCCAATGTGGTAGAAATGCTGAATTATAAAGGGAAAAATGTATAGATATGATGGATAATTCAAAGGAATCTTGCAAAAGAGAGGAGTAAAGAGAAAAAAAACTTATAAAAACCTTAAAAAAAAAATGGAATTCACAAAAAATAAATAATAAAATTGAGTGTTAGGTGGTGGTGTCTAAAGATTGTAGCATAGAGGGAAAATAAAGCACAAAACTCACTGATTCCATTTCCATGTTTTTTTTTTTCTTGTTTCAACATATCTGAAAGTTGGAACTCTATAAAAATAAAAAATAAAAAAAATTACCTGAAGATGACAAACAAATGAAGATCTTCATGTGAAGTTGAAGAAATTGGAGTTAAGCAGATCTGCAAGTTAGAAACAAGTAGATCTGTAAGTTGGAACTTAGAGAAAAAATCATAAATAATAATTATAATAGTACCTGAAGATGAAGAACTAGTAGGTGAAGATCTTTAGACGAAACAATGGTTTCCAACAATGGTTTCAATTTGGGAGAGGATGGCTAAAAGATGATGATGAATCGTTGAAGCGCAAAAGGGTTTTCGCAGAACAGTTTTTTATGTTATGTGCACAGTAGCAAAAACAAGAGAAAACTTCTTTTTGGTGTTCTGTGAAAACACCATGTTTTGGGAAGAATTTCTTGAAAATGGTTTTTTGAAAAATTTGGAGCCAAATGTGCTTTTTACCCAAAAAAAAAAGTTGTTTTTTGTTTTAAAAAATAGAAAATTGTTTTTCAGAATAGTTACCAAACACGCCCTTAACCTCCAGCTTTGAGATCTCCACTATCTCAATGCTTAGACTCAAGGAGGAGTCATTGAGTAGATGATTACGAGTTTACAATATCTTCTTTAAATTTGGAGCTTTTTACGCCAACAAAAATTGATTCACAAATATCTGGGTTGCAGGTATGACACTTTTTCTATATCTTTGGTTTGCTTTTGGTTTTTGAATACTTATGATTTCCATTGTGCTTAGATCTAGAAAGCTTAGGATAAGATTGCATGCACATTAATGATTTAGGAGCTCGAAATGTAGTAATATGAGATTTCCCAAAACTCTTGTTCATAAGAACATATGTCCAATTCCACTTAAAGAATCACTTTGGTTGTAAATTTTATGATAATGAACTCTTAGGATCACATAAGGGAACAAACAAGATATTAAGGTATATCTAATTCTATCTATATTTTCTTTATTTTTATAATAAGAAATTCTATTTTTAGAGGGAAAAAAACTAAAAAAGAAGTCATAACAAATCGACAATTTTAATAAATGGAGAGTCACTATGTGGAAGCTAATATAAAGTTGCATTTAAGATTTTTTATTTTTCTCTTTTTCATCATAAAAAAAGGAGGAAAATTTTGAAAGTAGGTCAAAAGATATAAAATGGACTAAGGTGGTATTTTTTTTTATATATACTTAATTCTAAATAGAAATTAAAACCAAATAGTGTTTAATAGTGTTAAGTATTAAAGTGTTTTTTTTAATATTTTATTTTTATTAATTAAGAAGTCAAGAAAAACCAACATATTATTTTTAGCATTCACAAAAAACTAAATATTTTGAATTTTTCTATTCGATAAAAAAAAATTTAAAAATAAGTAATAAATTAACAAAAAGTTAAAATACAAACAACACCTAAATCCTTGTTTGAAAAAACTTTTTAGGCTGCACACTTCTCTACATGAAATATTCATGTTTTAAAGAATTATAGAGATTCATAATTCTTCAAACGACATGGAGAAAGTAAAATTTTATTCAATTAAAATTTTTTAAAATCATATTATATTGTAGACCCTCAATCTTGTCTCTTTGGCACATGTCTTTAAGTTCACTTCCAATACTCCACGGTAGTTCCTTGGTGGCCCATTACTACTCATACTACTTACCTTTTTTTAAGCCACCTCGGAGACTCTGGTTGAGGGATTATCTGACCCCGTAGTGTGACCCTTGGCAGCCCTGATTTAGACTTAGGTTTTTTCATTCCTTTTTAGGATAGCTTTTAGGCCCACTAGGCACCTCCTTAGGCCCACTTAGGTTCCCCTTGGCCCGCTTAGATTCACTCAGACACCTTCCAGTTTGCACACATTCACCCTAGGCCACTTAAGCACTTTTTCAGATTAGGTCACTTGGACATTTTTTTTGGCGTAGTTCAATTAGGTATGTTCTTGGTTTTTATTATTATTATTATTATTTTTTGAGAGTATTGGCTTGACTATATATTGCATGAAATGAATATTTTTATTTTTTTATTTTTGAAGGTTTGAATTTGACATTTAAATTGTTATGATCCGTCGCATTAATTTAATTTCTTGATTGTTTCTAATTGCATATGTCCAATATTTATTTTTATACCCTTGTCAATTTATTTGTTTATTTATTCATTTTTTAATTCCATGGATTGACATCTTGGATTTTATAGCTATGTGATTTGATTTTCTATTTGATTTTATTTTATTCCCAATTATAAGATTTTTCTTTAAACTTTATTTTTTTTAATTTCGCATGAGATTTCGATGGCAGTGCATAAGGAAGGTGGGCTGCCACTTATCGGAAGGATCATGGCTGGATTTTTTTTTAGAGATACGGCTCATTGGAGACCAAGGTGGAATCGACTGAACTTACCAAAAATAATATAAGGAGACTTCTTGGAAGGATCATGGTTTTAGAAAGCAAGACACAACGGAGATCTCGAGGGGATTTTTACACGTTAAAGGTGGAAAATTTTAGGAAAATATGGATCACAAACCAAGGGCAAGGGGGAGTCTCCATGATTCACGGGTTGCACCTATTTTTATAGGAATATCACGCTGCTTTGGAAAAAAAAAAAAGAAGCAGCCGCACCATTCTCCAAGCTCTCCATGCAGCCACACGCATAAGGACGGAAGCAACGCAGCCGCCATCCAAAGCACCTTTTTTTTTTTTTTTTTTTCTTTCCTATGAGCAACACGCCACTTTGGGAGTCGACACACAGCCATAAAAAAGAGGGAAGCAGCCCAGAAAATCTCCACAAACAACGGTAGATAGGTAAGTGTACGTTTTTAAATTGATTTTGATTTCATTTTGATCCATCTTTTTTAGTGTTGAGTGTTTTAATGATTTTAGTTCTTTAATTCAATTAATCCTATATAATAAATTTCTTTTTTTTATTTTATGTTTTTAATTTGAATGTGTTAGTGATTTTGATTCCTTAGTTTAATTGATTTGCGAGATAAAATATATTTTTGTTTTTTCTAAATTCTGGATTAATTTAGTTTTAGCTTATTTTTAATTTGAATGTGTTATCAATCTTAATTCTTTAGTTTAAATATCTTGTGAGTTTTAGTTTATAATCTAATTTGAATGTATTAGTGATTTTGATTCCTTAGTTTAATTGATGTGAGAGATAAAGTTTACTTTTTTAATTCCTGATTAATTTATTTTTAGTTTATAATTTAATTTGAATGTGTTAGTGATTTTAATTCTTTAGCTTAAGTAATTAGTGAGATAAAATTTATTTTTTTAATTTTGGATTAATTTAGTTTTAGTTTATAATCTAATTTGAATGTGTTAGTGATTTTGATTCCTTAGTTTAATTTATGTGAGAGATAAAGTTTACTTTTTCAGTTTCGGATTAATTTATTTTTAGTTTATAATTTAATTTGAATGTGTTAGTAATTTTAATTCCTTAGTTTAAGTGATTTGTGAGATAAAATTTATTTATTTTTTATTCTGGATTAATTTAGTTTTAGTTTATAATCTAATTTGAATGTGTTAGAGTGGGAAACGCATTGAGCCGAAATTGCGAATAAAAAAATAATTTATTGATTGAAAATTTTGAATTTTTTGAAAAGTTAGTGATTTTGATTCCTTAGTTTAATTGATTTGTGAGATAAAATTTATTTTTATTTTTTTAAAATTCTGGATTAATTTAGTTTTAGTTTATTTTTAATTTGAATGTGTTATCAATCTTAATTCTTTAGTTTAAATATCTTGTGAGGTGAAGCTTAGATTTTTAATTTCAATTAGTTTAATTCTAGTTTATTTTTAATTTGAATGTGTTATCAGTCTTAATTCCTTAGTTTAAATATCCTGTGAGTTCTAGTTTATTTTTAATTTGAATGTGTTATCGATCTTAATTCTTTAGTTTAATTGATCTTGTGAGGTAAAGTTTATATTTTTAATTCAAATCAGTTTAATTCTAGTTTATTTTAATTTGAATGTGTTATCGATCTTAATTCCTTAGTTTAATTGATCTTGTGAGGTAAAGTTTATATTTTTAATTCCAATCAATTTAATTCTAGTTTATTTTTAATTTGAATGAGTAGTGATCTTAATTCTCTAGTTTAATTGATCTTGTGAGGTAAAGTTTGCATTTTTAATTCCAATTAGCTTAATTCTAGTTTATTTTTAATTTGAATGAGTTAGTGATCTTAATTCTTTGGTTTGATTGATCCTGATAGATAAAGTTCGAATTTTTAAAATCTCAAATTAGCTTATTTTTAATTTAGCTATTAATTTAAATAAATTTGTAATTTCAATTTGATAGTTTAACCAATCTTATGTTAATTCTCGATTGTTACGCTCAATTTACGTGTTTCTTAAATACTAGACTTTAATTTTTGGTGAATGTCTCATTAGCTTATTTGATCTAAGTTTGAATAATTTATTGCTTTGATGGTCGCTTGTAAAATTTACTTTTCAAAGGCCATTGGAAAATCATGAAGATTGGCCTCTACCCTCACCTTTATTAGCTTTGTTGATTATTGAGAAAATTTTACTTTGTGATTTTGTTTTATTTTGGATTGCCTATGTTTGATCTTTGTGAATTATTTTTTTGTGAATAATGTCTTTCCTTTTAAAATAAAATGCTTTTCTCCAAATGTTCCTTAGAAAAACCTATTTTAAAAATTCATTTAGAGTCCTTAGAATCAAAAATCTCATTTTCTTAAAATAATATGCAACTATTTTTTTTTTATCGGTTTGCATCTTTCTCGGTTTTTTAATGAAAATTTTGGTTTTAAATCAGACACGAATCAAAGCTTGTGGTCCCACATAAATGGGATAATTCCAGGCTAGATTTGTGTATATTAATTGGGGAATTGGTGAAACCCTTACATAAAAAAATCTTTTTTAAATAAATTCTTTTTTTACTGCCACCTTTGCTACTTATTGAAATCATGTTTATCTTTTTTAAGAATTCTATACAAGATATGTGTGAAGACCGGAAATTTAGTGTACTTTGATCATTTTTGTTATATTAATTAGATGTGCATGTTAGGGTTTCTTGCTCTATTATTTATTATCTAACCTCTCCCTGTCCTACGGAAGCACGCTATGAGTTATATATGCTATCTAGGTACGTTTCCTAATACCCACTTTCTAAACCCAGTGAATATGATTGTCATTGCGTACTATGCCCATGCTTGCTATCCTGTTTGATTGCCTTGCTATATATTTGATGTTTGTTTGATTATCTTTGACAAAAATACATGTTGTGTGTCATATTTCTATATTAACTTTGATATTTCATAATAGCGCTTGAAAAGTCGTTCAGGTACGCACCTTAACTCTCCTTTATTGTGATTTAATCTTGTTTGACATGCTATTTTGTGAAATCACCTTAACTTATCTAGGTATCCACAATCGACTAATTAATTGCCACATCTCCCTCAACCTAGTCAGTAGAGACCTTTATGGGGCTTAGAGGGGTGCTACCTTTTAGAGGTACCTTTCCCAATAGGTAACCTGATCCCCGGACTTAGACTAGGGTTTTTCAAAGACATGCTTTTTCTAAAAATTATGGAGTCACATTTTAGGGTTTTTCTTTTTTATTTTTTTTTCCCTTTAAAATAAAAAATAAAATAAGTGGCGACTCCGACTTTTCCAAAAATTAATTTTTCATAAATAAAAGCAAGTCTCGCCGATCGAGTAGGAACGCACGTGAAAAATGCGGCTCCACATATATTCAATAAAAGTATTTTAAAATACACTCTAATTTCAAACTTAAAATTCAATAGCACCACAACTCTGTTACAGCTTCTTCTACTGAATGCAAAAGTTAAAACAGTATCATTAACACAAGCATAAATTCAAGAGCATTTGTTGATTTTTTTTTCCCCTTTTTTTCAAACAACAAAAGATGAAACGTGTTGCTTTTGTTTTTACCAAACCTGAAAAACTAGTGATCAAAACCGAGGTGTCAAGGGATGCGCCAAAAAGATTATAGGAAAAGTCCTGCTTTACTCACAACGGATACAGCTCGAAGTCCCACTCAGCAGGAGTATTTTAGTCCCAAATATCAAAGCTGCTACATAAGTAGTCATTGTATATATTACATCAGATTTTGTTTATGCATGACATGAGCAAATTCTTTATATATGTTCTATTTTTTTTCCTTCTTGATGGGTAGAAAATTTTCTGTGTTAGATGTGGTAATAATCCACTACCTGGGTCTGCCATAAAATCAAAGGGGCCTAGGCACCTATTATATTAATGGGCCTTTTGATAAGATATTAGCAAATTGTTTAATATGTGTGATGGGCCTCATGAAGGAGTCAAAAGCTGCGGAGCCCTTTATATTTGCATGTTATAATAATTACTCAACTAGTGCTATTGAAGCACAACCACAGCTGACATTTTTGAAAGAAGAAAAAGAACAAGGGACAAAACTTTGAGTTGAAAGTGAATAGGACGTATAGGTGGATTATGTGGTAGTAGTCTTAATCAACAAGTCCCTGAGAATCTCTCATTAAACTAGGTTTTTTCAACGCTGTGGTGTGAGTGAGCTTTTGCGCTGAGGTGGAAAGGTGCTTTACTTCTATTTATTTTTTGGGACTTTCGCGTGGTTTGATTCACTGTTCTGCATTCCCAACTTGGTGAATTTTTCCACAATTGATCCCATAGAATGGCATTGATGCTTTTATTTGTATATTTGGTTAATGTGATACAAATATTTGAATGAGAAGTACATAAGTGAAGTCATGCACTCATTGCTACATACAAATACTGCATTTCATAAGGATAACGTCCTATTTAGAATCCCATTCAAGATGCTTTAACCATTCAAATCATGATCCATCATAGCCTAGCTGCCTTATTATCACATTTTGTTAGTATATATTAATCATACTTTATTGAAGTATTAGTCTAAAGTGTCCAGGGGTAGAACCGTAGGTGAAAGAATAAAACCCATTACTTAAGAAGTAGGCCTTTCTTAATGGGGAGTTGCCCATTATGGGCTGTCTCCTAAATGCTTTATATTTCGTTTTGGACCTCATGATCCTACACTTTGACAGTCATATAAAAGGAAGAAAAAAGTGTTCTTAAAAAGCCAACGTGTTTACATTTTCTTGATAAGTATAAGAGGTCAAAACCTAGAAGAGTTGGATATGTAGGTAGAATTCCTCTGATAAGTGTAATAGATGGGAATGTGTTAAAGTGATATATGCTCTCACAAATCATAGAAAAGTTGCTGCAAATTTCTCCACCGTTAGTAGTAAACAATACAAAAAATCTTTTCTTTGGCCAGTTGGATCAGATTCTAGTGGGATACAACTCAAGCCCCACCTTTGCCTTTTCTTTTCTTTCCTTTTTCTGTTCACCACTCAAACTGATCATTGTTAAGAAACTCATTGTCCCAGCTCCTCTTGGGGGTAGGTTAGTGCTCTCTGGTTTGTCCAGTGAGTAGTATCACGTGGTATACATGCTGTGGTTTGTGGTTGGACAAATTGGATAGGCATTAGCAGGACTAGAACCGAAAATTGGGCTGGCCCAACATGAAAACCAATGCTCCACTGTTTCAGTTGTGTCAAGGTTAATTGACTGGTAAGCCCTAATTTACATTTGTTAAAAGAAATGACTTCTGGATTGATAAATTGGTAAACCCTAAATTTCATTCGGTTTGTTCTAGGCCTAAGGTTAATAAATTCTCCTAATTTAAATTGGTTCCCATCTTCTTTTTCAGTTCAACCATAATACTAACATACACTGCCATGGATATAAGCTTAATACACAATTTTTTGGTTGGCGCTTAAAACCTCCAAATTAAAACCAGCAAGACCTCCATCAGCCTAGCTTGGTCTGACTCTTCAGAATTCAGTTTTTGTCTGACAGTAAAATTTAGTGCTAATTATTATTTCTTCCACACCATCATTTCTTATCTTTGAAAATAAGATAACTTATTGGAAAGAAATCATATTATTTATTAAGAACAAGAAGGATGTAGTGCACTTACTGGGTCGTACCTCGATTAGTAGAAAAGTGGCTCAAAAGTAATATTAAGAATTTGAGTTTTGTTAACGTAGTACTAGACGTGATGAATCCATTCACCAAAAGTTGAATGAGTTGCCAACAATTGAGAAATATCATGAACTAACAATCATTTGCACGAGACCATTTGGCACACACGCCTGGTGCAACTTGATATAAAGTTGGAAGGGGGTGTACAAGAGGAAAAGAAATGTAAACTAATGTAGTGTGACAGCCGCCCGCAAGACGATAATAATTACCTAAGTAAGAAACTCAGAGTCATTGAATGGTGAAATGAATCTACTAAGAGCAGTTGACTGTAAGTGGTGGAAATAAGTCTTTTATGAGTTGGAAATGGCTTTACAAGGAAGTGATTTCCCAAAAATGTACGACCGGCACTTTTTGAAAGCTGAAGGCCAAGTTGACCATCCCTCACAGTGTATTAGGAGGGCTAAATCAGAGCTATGAAAAATAACCCAAGAAATAAATATGTTCAAACAGTAAGCATCTGTCTTTTCATTGGATCCTAGAAGCCCATTATTTACACATAATGAATTGCAAAGATAGTGGTAATGCTTTGTTCTTAAAAAGGTTACATTCATAAAGCACTCGGCCTAGTAATGTTCACATTGTTCTGCGTTCTTCATAAATCAAGATGCACATCATAGCATCAGTGGTTTTGAACTTTTCCTACCCACTTCAGTGCCTTTGCTTTTTTCTATATTATATAAAAAGTATAGGGGCACAACATCTCATTTAAGTTAACTTGAACGTTATCAACTCTTTAAGTCATGACCATTCCATTTGTGGCAGTGTGTGAGAGGAATTAATTTCTTCTCCTATTCATGTTTCAGGTTCCGTTATGATTGTGACTGAGAGCTAGAATCTGAAGAATTTCGTAAGAAAATCTTCTTTTTCCTGGATCCAACATTGTTATTAGACCCAAATTCAAGACCAACTATTCATACTGTTGGAATTCGTGCAACGATTAATGGCGAAAAATTGAAAAAACGAGAAAAAATAAACACGCAGATTTAACGTGGTTCGACTAATTGCCTACGTCCACAAGAATAGGGAAAAAGGATTTTCATTATGTATCAAATTAGGGTTACATAAAAGGGTATTTATACTAACCCTTAGGAATGAAAATTCCAAAAATATCCTTAAACCGTACCATGGGTGGCGTTGCCCCTCACACCCCCCAACCTATCGTTCACCCACAAAAAAGTACAAGCCTGAATGGCAAATGTCGTCACTCCGCTCCATTCCACTCTACTTCGCTCTGGCATTTGCCCCTTTTTCTCCATATGTCTTTCACTCAAATATAAGCCACATACTACAATACATACTAACCAGAACTAGAAGTTTGATTCCTTGGGGTAAAAATATATTGTTGAATTTTCCGTATAATACATCCAGTGCTTTGGTAAATTAAGAGAACATGACTTTTTCAAGTATCAATTTTACATGTTAAACACTACTTCAATTAGGGTGCTTGTCTAAATGTTTACATTCTCAATATGAATTCAGCATAGAATTTTGAAACATGCATTACAAGAATTCATGAATGGTTGGAGGACCAAATTTTCCAACAGAAATTATTCCTTAAGCCTGTGAAAGGATGTTTGCTAATTCAAAGCTCAGTTAGATTTGAAAACGAAAGGGAAGGGAAAAAAGCAACAAGGAAGAAGCTGGTCCATGTCAAATATTACCGCCCATACCACAAAATCCAGCACAGACGTCTCACTAGAAATAGACAATATTGGATATATGACCAGCTATGCTGTAAATAAATAGAAGTATTAAAGGTCATCACTGCCTATTATTAGTTAATGCTTTATGAGATGAATATACATGCTCAATATCAATTTTGTGAAGATCTTCTATATACTATGCCAGAGCAATGTTATTTTACTTAATTAGCCAGATTTCATTTTCGTTCAAATGTCAGCAATTCCATTCTAGGCCCAAAGTAATTTTAGGTGCCAGTTCTTGAGCGAGTGAACAGGAACATAATGCAGTTCCAGCCTCCAATCCCCTTCCCCCGCCGGCGCACCCCCCCCCCCCCCCCCCCCCCCCCCCCTGCTCCGGTGACCAGGTATCTTCGGACTTAAGTTGCTTGAGCCCAGACCTATAGAACGTAACACTGCTAAAGCAATAATTTGGAGGCTAAGGAATTCAATCCTGGAATTCTATTTCAAAGGGGAAAAAATATTAATAGAAGGGAATATATGGCTGACAGAAGAACATTTATTTAGTACAACATAGAGGAAAAGAAATTTGCATGTAAGAGGATTTCCCTGTCGAAGTCCTCATTAATTGTTATAATACTTTTACTCACATGCCTAAACTTGAATAATTCAGTTTCAGTATTATGTATTGGTTACATGTCAGTAAAACGTATTTACAACACCACACGTGGAACAGCTGTTGGTGCCAGTGAATTCCCACTTTCTTTTGAACTTGGACTCGATTCACGAACTGTTATACTAACTTGGGGGCAATCTACCTTGGCAGCCAATTTTACCTGACTTAACTGTGATTTTTCTGGCGATACAGTTGGATCTACACTCTTGAAGTGCGCAATGGAGGCAAGTTCATGAACAGACTCAGCAATTTTTTGGGTGCAGTTTGCGACATCAATTAGTAGTGAAGCTACTGTCGCAACCTTTATTACTTCTAAGAAGTCAGTGTCTTCCCAGATGCCTGATTTGAGTAAGGTTTTTAGAGTTTTAGCGGCCGTTTCCGATTTCTCAATGTGGAGATCAGCAGAGGTTGGCCTGGTCATTTTTCTGACTGCCAATGCTAATTCGTTTAACGCCATGCCAGATTCCAAGCTCATCATTGTGCATACGTCCTTAATTTTGCTTCGAATTTCAGTTGGTGCCTGCAACAAATATTGCACAAGATATTTGGTTCAGTTGAGGAGGCAATTCAATGTGTACATGTTGGCAAAATTTGATTGTTCTATTATTTTACCCATACAGGCATAAAGATGCCCAGTTTTATTTAGGTTATTGTCTACATATGGTGTCAACTGCAATATAACAAACATTTTGGTTATTGATTTTGAATCTTTCATCTTGTTAAATGGTATTTCTGCAGGTTCTTGAAGAAGTGGAGAACAGGTGATATGTATTTGTATTAGAATACCTGAAACCCAGAGTTAAGGTAGCCATTAAGTGCTTCGATGCGGTAAGCACATTGGCGAGTTAAGGTTCCAATTTTCAGGTACTGCTTCCATGGATGACGAAATCGGAATCGACCATGACCTGGTTCCCATCTTGCAAAATTTTCCTGATAATTGAGAAGATTGAAATCAGAGATATTCAGGCAGGAATTTTTCAGAGAGGGAGAGAGACCTTTTTACTCACCAAGCTTTCTTCACTGCTTTTTGAATTGAGAACACTTATATATCCTTGCAGAAATGACTTATCATCTTTACACTCTTCATCTTCTGATGTTCTAAAATATTCACCTCCAAATCCTGTAAATTCGTTTTATTTCTTGTAAGTTTCAAAGCTCACATTAAAAGGACAAAAAAAAAAAAGAAAAAAAAAAGGCAATAATTAAAACTTTAATTTTAGAGAGTTAATTTGAGCAATTTCTATACGATGATATGTGAATATAGGTTTCTTTTTCTTTTCTTCTCTCAACTAAGAGTCATCTCTTCATTTATCATGTACCTCAATTTGAATATTGACCTACCTTCTAAATAGTTGCCAATCTTTTCCAAGTTGAGGGCAACTAAATTGTGAAGATCTTCACCAGCCCATACAGGGCAAACGACAATGGTTATAATCACACATGTAGCGCCACCTATGAGAATGGTAGAGATCCTTTTGTGAGCCAGCTCTAATATCTCATGGTCTCGGTAACCCGCAACTGATACCAAGCAGAATGTTAAAATAAATATCAAACACCCATAATCGTATCTGGCCTTTATTCCAGGACAGAATCGTGCAAAAGTTGAGGCTGCAGCTGTAAATTAAATGGCCAAGAATTTTGAATCAATAAGCTGGTTGAAACAAATGAAAGAATTGAGAAATTTGGAAGAGGGGCTCAGTCTTGTTTCGTGTGGGAAAGTAGAATTACCTTGGAGGAAGACAAAGAACCCAAGTAGCATGGGCTCACCTATCCCACCAGATAGGCTTGCTAAGTGATGAGCTCCAACACCTAGAGCACCGGCTAGTAATGTTGCCAATCCCCTATTTAAACCTTTTCCAAGTGTTGCTCCTGAAAAGTAGGTTAAAAGCATACATAAATATTGCCTTCAGCATACAATTCTTTTGCTTTACTGATTTATAGGTGAACAAAGGTGCCCCACGCAATGCGAATTTGTCTTTTTGTATTTGCTATGAAATTCAAGAGATTGTGAACTTACCCACGGAGAATTCAAGGACTACAACCACAGTCATCACAGCCCACATTGCAGAGTCACCAAAACCTTTGTAGAGAGCCCGAGAGTAGTAGAATAATGAAATCAAAGTGAGTGCAAGTCCCACTTTTAGCGAATGAATGACTCTTCTTGGGTCATCTTGTCCGAGCTTCTTGATCTTCCTAGCAACCTCAGCCACCTTGGAGACTAAGTTCCCAGGCAAGGGCTTGAGGCACGTCCACCACCGAGTGAGAAGTCCCGCTTTTTCATGGCTTGCAGATTCCATCTCCATAGCTAAATTGTTGATGGAAAGGAAGTTTGCACGAACTGAAGGATGAGAAAGAGGGAGAGAGAAGAAAGGAAAGATATGTTTGGGGCCTTGGGCAGAAGATGCTTTTGGATGGAGTCTACATGCCTCTAATTTATAGAAAAAAAGCATTAGAAGGGACTTAAAAAAACATTATTTCATCTCAAGAGCACGTTTTCTGGTGTCAATTTGTACGAAGCAGGTACGAAGAAATTTCAAAGGTCCCAATGCAAACCATGACTGATTGGATACAACTTTGGATGGATGTATATCTGTTTCCCACAAACAAAAAGCCCCCAATTCCTAGAAGTAAAGTTCCGTCACAATGCCTTTTACAGCAGTAGTTCCCCCTGGCCATTTCACATACTTTCCTGTGTCTTCTCTAGTACTAGATCGATCCATGGCTTGGATAGCCTTTGTGATGTTGATACCTAGGATCAAGTAGACATGTAAACAATAAAGTCATAAACTATCTACTGTATCCCACTGTTCAAACACTCTTGGTCAGGGTACTGTTCAAATCCGATTATTAGCATGATTCATGCAAATGCATTATAAATGTGTGATCAAAATTAATGCTCATCGAGTAGGACAAGTCTCTTTAATTCGATGGGCATATAAATTTTATCCACTTAAAACTTGATTCCTGAATTTTGGTACGACAAATTACTTTCCCTGATTATCATTTGTTACCTAATTATATAAAAATATATATATTTGTCCCTTCTGCTGTTGATCTGATTTTGGATCTCAGATGTTTTGCATCTGTTGATTCCCTAAATTAATTCACCTTTTTCAAACTTGAGATAGCTCTCCAGATTATTTATATGAAGTGTGATGGTGGTGTACGATATTTGGCAATAATCGTTCTATTACACTTGGGAAAGTGAATGCTGCGTGTAGAGATGGGAAGGAGCATAGCATTCTCTACTGTTTTGCATGCCAATCTAAGGATTTGCTAATTGAGACAGCATTCATCCAAAAAAGGAAAGACTCGAAAACGTTCGAGAAATTTTGAAGAAAATGTTATTATTCTAATGTGTTTTACTTTTGGAAACAAACACAAGATAGAATGAACTGCATGTCTCGGGCTCACAATCAACCCTGCGAATAGGAGATTTGGGAATTTAGACGATTGACTGAAATGATTGATCCCGACCTAACGAGGACGCTTCACATGCAAAGCCACTACTTAGCAACATCAGATTTTCTTTAAGCCCGGTTCCGTACTAATTACCTCCAGGCTCCATCCTTCTTTTTTTTCATTTTCCTTTCCTAACCAGGGGCAAGGGTTCTAACAGGAACATCAATCCTGCGTTAGACTCTCCTAAATTTCTTATTTATGTTATATTTGGCTTTTGGGAAAATACTAGGAAGAGAAAAAAAAAATGACAAAGAATTTAATTATCTCATGGTTGATTTTTTATAAAAATAAAAGATAATATGATTAAAATTAGTTAGAAACTCAAATTATTTATGCTTTATATAAAAATTTAAAAAATAAGTTAAATGAGTTAAAAAAAAAAAAGTACCTAAAAATAATTTATTAAGATTAAAAATATTTTTATTTGTAAGAATAGTTTATTAATATTTTATGCATTTTTAATTTAAATTAGGATATTGGTCATCAAATTAAGCTTCAGGGTTTGGCTTTGATGAAACCAATTTAATAGAAGATATCTGGAAATTGAAGGCAAGAAATTGTAGCTTTTATGAAAACTTAGATAGATGTGTTTGGAGAAGAAAAGATGGCTCCAATGGAGAGTACTGAGAATTTATCTCAAATTCCTCTTTCAAATCAGGAATATTCTTTCTTGTGTTCTCTTAATCCTTTGGACTTTATGGCCTTACAGAAATGGGAGCAGCTGGCTTTCCATTATTCCTTGTCCCCAAAAACCTACATTAAATTATTGGATTTGGGCGATCGGATTATAATAAGTCTCTGCTGTACTCATATAGGCCTGAGGTTGGTTAGATAAAACAAAAGGTGACGTGGCTGAAATTGAATATTGAATATATCAATAGTGAATTTTATAAATACTCAATCTCTAAAAGTAACATTTTTTTATTACAAAGAATAATAATAATAATTTAATCAGAAGTAATAAAATTAACTATTTGAACAATAAGGATAAAATAACAAAAAAAAAAAAAAAGTTAATTACGAATACATTTTATAATGATTTTAAAAAGTGTTTCTATTATTTTTATTTTTCAAGTATTAGATAGAAACGTTTTTTAGAATTACTATTCGGCATACTCTAAAAATGCATTTGATAATATTTTTATTTAAAATATTTTTAGTAAAAATGTTTTTTTTCAATATTTTTAAAAAAATTACTTTATCAAATACCTTACTTTTCTTGAAAAGTATTTTTTAAACTGAAAATATTTTTCAAAAATACTATAGAATGGACTCTAAATTCATGAAAAAATTATAATATAAATACCAAAGCCCTGTAATCAAATCATGACACAACTGAGCTTCTTCCGGAAAAATGTAATCAGTTGTGCTATACTCAATACTATAATACGATTCAATTCTTCCATTGGAAAGACGTGGCAACCTTTACTCTGACTACTACTGCATTGATAGGGTTTTGACGTGAATGATGGGATGAAATTCACTTTTGATTAATGTGTACACTGGATATCATACTGCAACATTTTCTAGAACAAATATGCTAACGTGGGCGTGGACCCTACCATGAGATCTGGCACTGCCATGCTCTTTTTGGAATGAATTACTAAAAGGTCCTATTTTTGTAGTATTTAATGGAATGAATTATTATGAAATTTCATGGAAATGTTTATTAAGTTCGAAAAGTGTAAGGAATAAGAAAACTAAATTTTATGAGGATTTTTTAATATAAAATGCAAAAATTCTTTTCTTAGATAAGGTGCTCTCAAGATTATTTGAAATCTCATAAATTAGTAAAATACTTATTACACAAGAGTTTCCAATTTGGAACATAAATATTTTGAAATTTTTCATTAGAGATAATTTATCATTAAAATATTATTACCAAAAGGCTTAGTAATTTGATGGAAATAAATTCTTTAAAACATTTTCTAGATAAAATATTTATTAATTGGAACTGTGTATAAAAGGAGAATTTTATGAAAATAGACTTTAAAATTTTAAGAGTAGATGTTTTATCAAAATTCTTTTTGAAAATTACTCTCGTGGAAATTTTAAATTTTTCATGTTGGTATTCTCCTATTACCCTAGGTTTCCAATTAGGAAATAAATATTTTTGGAAATTTTCAAAGTAGATAATTTATTAATCAGGGAAATTACTAATAGTTTTAAAATGCTCTTATTTATCTCAAAAAATTAAGCAAGAGAGGGCCTTAGACAAGCCCATGGCCTCCATTGTCGAGCCCATCTTGATTTAGGTTCATCACCACCGCACCGGCAAGTTGGGTCCTAGGAATCAAGGGATATGGACTCTCCATTAGGACAAGACTAAACATGTCTATAGTGGGAACAACCACCCCATTAGTGGGGTTCCTTACTTAGTGACATTGATAGTTCAACGACAAAGGTTATACACTTATCATTGGATTTGAAGTGGTCAAATCGCCCACTATAGTCCTATTTGCACAATCCATGGGCCAAATAAAAGGTATGTTGAACATACCTTATGACTCTGATACCAATTGTTGGGAACCCTGAATTACTTTGTTCTCATGCCAGATATACCACTCACTTATCCTTGTGCAACCTTACATAATTACAAAAGCCCCTTTATGCATAAAAGTGAACTAGAAAACTATCCAACCCTCATAAACTGTGTCATAAAGGAATATAAGCTTAGAGTAGAAACCATTGGGACCTATAAGAGTACTCGCTCTCTTATAATCAAATTCTAAAATTGACTTAACATCCTACTACAAGGAGTCAACTACACTCCAATACCTTATGTATATTACAACGAGACATCAAGTGTTCAAGTTCGTGACCTATTATCCACTACATATAAACTCCTCATGAATTAGCGTTTATAATCTAACAAGGTAGTGTTATCACCTATCAAGATTACCTCTTAAATCATTGAGTTACAAATCCTACTTATTATGTGATCAAATGACATGCTTTAGCTCTAAAGAGCATATGTCAAATTCCACTAATGAAATAACTATGACCACAAATTTCATGATCACATGTTCTTTGGATCACTCAAGGAGATACGCTATCTCAATCCCATGAGATATCATGGTACCTTTATTGAGAATACCTATTGCCATCATCCTCCATCAATAGTGACCCAATCCATAGGGATATATGACCACTTTAGGGTCTTACTTATAGGTTAAAGCCTCCAATTGATTTTGGAATAGGCTCAATATCCCCCTCAAGGTTGAGAGTCCATGTTGTATAGTAGCTTGGTGAATCATGACAATTGATAGCTTCGCTTTATGATTCACCGTAGGCCCTGTTTAGTGTGCATCACATACACTAGTGCACTCACCATGGGAAACTCATCCCGATGGTTAAGACAATTCATCCCTCCAATTAAAAGGTGGTACACTATAGTTTCTACTAAATTATGCAAATCCATGAACCAACTGTGGACAACTTATCTACTTACAAGGAACACATGACTTGTATCTTCTTTGCAACTCCTAA
The DNA here is from genome assembly GCA_030254885.1 of Vitis rotundifolia. Lineage (NCBI taxonomy): Eukaryota > Viridiplantae > Streptophyta > Magnoliopsida > Vitales > Vitaceae > Vitis > Vitis rotundifolia. The sequence goes on along the minus strand of JARBHA010000034.1, from coordinate 746,555 downwards.
TGCACCTAAGTCATATACAATGTAAGAGACATGGGTTGAATGCTCAAATCAATGTTAATACACCCAAGAGATAACAAGGGTATAGTTAAGTTTAACTTTGTTACATCATTCTTACTTTTAAGAGCTTAATCCCAACATTTTGGCTTAGCATCTCTTACATTGTACATGACTTTGGTGCATTAGGAGTTGCACAAAAAATACAAGTCATGGGTTCTTAGTAAGTAAATAAGTTGTCCAGAGTCGATTTATAGATTTGGGCAATCTAGTAGAAACTATAGTGCATAATCCCCAAATTGGAGGAATGGCTTGTCTTGGCCATTGGAATGGGTTTCTCATGGTGAGTGCACTAGTATCTATGATGCACATTAGACAAGATTTATAGTGAATCATTACGCAAGACTATCAATTATCATGATTCACCAAGTTACTATACTACATAGACTCTCAACCTTGAGAGAATATTGAGTCTGTACAAAAATTAATAGGAGGTTTTAACCTATGAGCAAGATCCTAAAGTAGTCATATATCCCTATAGATTAGGTCATTATTAATGGAGACTAGCAGCAATAGGTATTCTCAATATAAGCACCATGATAACTCATAGGATTGAGACAATGTGTCCACTTAGGTGATCCAAAGGGCATGTGATCAAGAAATTTATGGCATCCCAATGATTCCTTAAGTGGAATTTGACATATGCTCTTTATAAGTTAGAGTATGTCATTTGATCATATAATAAGTGGGATTTGTAACTTAAGGATTGGAGAGGTAATCTTGATAAGTAAGCACTACCTTGTTGGATTATGGATACTAGTTCATGGGGAGTCTGAATACAGTGGATAGTAGGTCACAAATCTCGAGCTTCATCTCGTTACAATTTACATGGGGTATTGGAGTGCAGTTGATTCTCTTTATTGGAATTTTGAATCAACTTCAGAATTGAATTCTGAGAGAGTCAGTACTCCTATGTGTTCCAGTGGTCCCTGCTATCATGATGACATGGTTTATGAGGGTTGGATTGGCTCTAAGTTCACTCATATATAGGCGTTTTGGTAATTATACAGGGTTGCACAAGGGATAGTGAACAAGGCCTCTAGATTAGGCTAATTGATTCATTAGATGGCCTTGTGTAGTCTATTAATCAATTATGACTCATTTTGGGCTAAATTAAGCTACTCAAGCCCATGTGGGATCAAATCACTTAAGCCAAGTAAGGGAACCCTCTAAATACCCTTTTAGGGGGTAGAGTTTCCATTACTTTTGATGAAAATTATTCTCTACCTCCAAAGAGAAAGAGAACCATAGCTTTCTTCCTTCTAAAGCCCACACTTTAGAGTGCCAAGATCATGGTTTGAGTCATCAAGTAGAAGATTTTGGGTGTATGAGACCTTGATACATGTTCTTCACCACCATGAATTGATTTAGGAACATCCAAATCCAAGTATGAGTACTATATCTCTAGATCTTTATTCTAATATGGTTTTTATAATCATATGTTTATGTTACAATAGATTTAGAGAAGCTTAGGATAGTTTACATGCACCTTAAAAGATCCCGGGACAAGGAATAGAGAAATCTGAATATTCCCACCAACATCATTCATGGATATGGTAGCTTCCACTCCAACCAAGATAAGTTTTTCGATGGAGAAAATGATAGGAATCTACAAACGAAATAGCCTCGAGGGCATAGTTTTTTACAGCAACACTCGAGCAACTCATTAGCACTCTAGCATTAGTGTCAAGTACTTAAGAGATTAAATAAGCACTTAAGTGGATCAAGCACTCAAGCAGTGCTCTAAGCAATTCAAGTTGCTTCCAACGGTTGTTCCAGATTTTTGGGCACTTAAGTTACGCCCTTTCGAGAGCTTGAGCGTTTCTTGCAACATGCAGGCAATAAGAAAGAAGCGTATGCCAATTTGGGAACTTTTGTAATAGAATAGGTCTTTATAATTTTGGTAATTTTGGATTATTATCAAATGGATTACCAAATTTATGCAACATAATCTCTAAGGCTATGAGACTAGCTCGTTTATTTTATTATTTATTTTTATGTTATATTTGTTTTTTAGCATGTATTAAATGAATAATAAAATATTGAAAAAACAAACTTGGATTTTCTTTAAAAAAATAAATTTTCATGAGAAGTTTTTTCCATTGTTATTTCTCTTGAACTGGATGCTGTTAATAGTCATATTGTTATTCCTTTTGGACTATCCGACTGGTTATTAAATAGGTGGTTCTCTAGGGTCTTCCACCCTAAGAGAAGTAAAACAACACCTATGATGGTCCTCCAAGCTCTTCTCCCCTAAGAGAACGAGGAACCATCAAGTCCTTCAAGTTTCTACCCCTCCCTCCCCTCATTCCACAAGAGAAAAAGACTTTTATGGATATGGATAGTTCAGGTATAAAGCAATAAGAATGTAATTCTTTTAGCACATGAGTCCCAATTTAATAAATAAATAATAGACTTGGAAAATCTCATCATTAAGAGTTTATTTTAAGAAAGGTTACCAAAATCAATCAAAGTCTTTCTTTTTTCAAATGATTAAGTAAGAATGGGCTTTAGCAAGCTCATGGCCTAATTATTGAGCTCATCTTGATTTGGGTTCATCACCACCCCATCAGTGGGTTAAGCCTTAGAATCAAGGGATATGGACTCTCTTTTGGATGAAACTAGGCATGTATGTAGTAAAAAAAACCATCTTACTGGTGGGGGTTCCTTACTCTGCGACAAAAATAGTTTAAAGACAATGGTTATATACTTATCATTGGATATGTTGATTACATAAGCCAAAAAGGCCTACTATTAATCAATTAGCCCAATCTAGAGACTTGTCACATATCCCTATGCAAGCTTGTGTAATTACTAAAACATCTTTATGCACAAAAGTGAACCTAAAGCTAATCTAACTCTCATAGACTATGCCAATGAGGTACATGAGCTTGAGCGGGGACTATTAAGACCCATAGGACAATACTAGCTCCCTCAAACTTCAATTTTGAAGTAAGTTCAACATCCCACTATAAAGAATCAATTGTACTCTAGTACCCTATGTAGATAACAACAAGACACTAAGTACTTGGGTTCTTAACCTACTATCCATTGTATTCAATCTCTCTATGAACTAGTAGTATTTGTAGTCTAACAAGTTGAAAGCTATCAACCTTTCAAGATTATCTCTACTATCCTTAAGTTACAGATCCTCTTGTTGTGTGTTCAACTGACATGTCTTAATTCTCAAAGAGTCTAAGTCAAGTTCCACTTAAGGAACTACTATGACTATGTTAGGATTGAGCATCTAAAATCAAGACAATGATGTAACAAAATTAGACTTAATTGTCCCATTGCAATCATTTTGGTGTATTGGCATTGATTTGAGCATTCAACTCATTCTCGAGCATTCAACTCATGTCTCTTGCATTGTACATGACTTTGGTGCATTAAGAGTTACATAAAAGATACTAGTAATGGGTTCCTTGAAAGTAGATAAGTTGTCTACAATCAGTACATGGATTTGGACAATCCAATAGAAACTATAGTGCACCACCTCATAATTGGAGAAATGGCTTGTCTTGGCCATCGAGATGTGTTTCTCATGGTCAGTGCACTAGTGTATGTGATGCATACTGAACAAAACCTACAGTAAATCATAATGTAAGACAATAAATTATCATGATTCACCAAACTACTATACTATATGGACTCTCAACCTAAGATATTGAGTTTGTGTCAAAATCAACAAGAGGTTTTGACCTATGAGTGAGATCCTAAAGTGGTCATATATTCATATGAATTGTATTACTGTTGATGGCAACTGATAGCAATAGGTATTCCCAATAGAGGCACCATGATATCTCAAGGAACTAAGACAATGTGTTTCCTTAGGTAACCCAAAGGATATGTGATCATAGTAATTACTTTAGTGAAATTTGACGTAAGCTCCTTAGAGTTAGTGTATGTCAGTTGATCACCTAATAATTGGGATCTGTAACTCAAGGATATGAGAGATAATCTTGATAGGTGATAGCACTACCTTGTTAGATTATGGACTTCAATTTATGGGAAGTCTACATGTAGTGGATGGTAGGTCATGGACCTAAACTTCATCTTGTTGTTATTTACATAAGGTAATGAGTGCAATTGATTCTCTTTAGTGGAATGTTGAATCAACTTCAAATTTGGATTATGAAGAAGCCAATACTCCTATGGGTCCCAGTGATCTCCATTCTGAACTCATATACCATGATGGCATGATGTATATGTGTTAGATTGGCTTTAGGTTCATTCTTGTGTACAAAGACATTTTGGTAATTATGCAAGGTTGCATAAAGGACAAAAAACAAGGTCTCTAGATTGGGTTAATTGATTAATTAGATGGTCTTATGTTGATCAACTGACATATCCTAGCTCATAAAGAGTCTATATCAAGTTCTACTTAAGGAACTACTAAGGTCATAGTTTACCTTAACACACCTCTTTGGGATCACCTAAAGGACACACTATCTCAAACCCATGAGATATCATGGTGGACACCTTTTGCTACCAGCTTTCATCAACAATTACACATTCTATAAGGAATATGTGATCACTTTAGGATCTTAAATATAGGTCAAAGTCACTACTAACTTTGGCATAAGCTTAGTATCCTCCTAAGATTAAGAAACAATACAACAAAGCAATTGGTGAAGTCATGGCTACTGATAGCCTTGTTTGGAATCCCGAATTACTTTGTTTCTTGGCATAGATCTTATAAGGTGCATGTTATCTATCCTAAGAGGGCACACTATCTCAAACCCATGAAATATCATAGTATCTATCTTAAGAATATTTTTTGTCACATGTCTTAATCAATAGTGACATCATCTGTAGGAAATATATGATCACCTTAAGGTCTCACCCATAAGTCAAAATCTCTTAATACCTCAACACTAGCTTAGTATTCGATCAAGGTTGAGAGACCATGCAACATTGTAGTGTGGTGAATCATGACTACCTGACAGTTGATATCATGATCCACCATAAGTAATGTCCAATGTGTATCCATACACACTAGCGAACTCGCCATATGAAAACTAGGTCGATGACCAAGATAAGTCATTCCTCCAATTAGGAGGTCTCTGATAGATTGCCTGAAACCATGAACCTACTATGAACAAGTTATCATCTTACATAGAACTCATGACTTAGATCTTATTAGCAAATCCAAATGCACCAAGGTCATGTATAATGCAAGTGATATATATGGGCATGAATGCTCAAATAACAACTAATGCAAATAAGGATACAAAAGTAAACAATTTTCTTAAGGTTATAAAATGTCATTTGCTTGCATGTGCAAGGAACTTGATCTATATAAGAATTTTCAAAATTACTATTTTTGACTTCTCACTCGTTAACATGTGCAAGGACTTGCATACACATGTAAGAGAGTCTGCAAAGTTATTTTCAATTAACCATTTGGATTTTAAGTCAATGTAGGTACGTTTGTACATCAAAAGGAGTTATGAATATTATTATAAAGCTCTAACCAGCTATAAAATTGGTTTCATCATCTCATATGTAATTAAAATTTTGGAAAACTCATTAAGACTATCTCTAAGAGTTAAAAATTACGATCTAGATCTTGTGTGGACTTGAAACAATTTTATCAAAGATTTAGATCTTCTGTTGGTCTTTAATAGCGATTTATTTGTTTCAATTTTCCATTTTCAAATCTTGAGTTTGTTCAAAGAATGAATTTGGAGTGATTCTAGAGAATTGATGTGAACTAAGCTTGACATGATTTTGACTATTCAAGAATAAAGGATTGATTACAAAGGTGTTACATAGGAAAAGCATGTACTTAGAGGTTGATCTACTTGGTTTGTTTTGATAGACAAGCCTTTTCAATTCAATCTCCTTGATTGGTAGAGTTTTAAGTTATAAGATCATTGTTCTTTTTTACTTCGCAAAGGGTTTTCCATGCGAGTCTTTATGACAATTGAGGATGCAACTAAGTTTTGAATTTCAATTTCTAATATCACAAGCTAAGCAATTAATTTCAATATATGTCATTGTCATGCATGTTGGCATATGAACAATAAGGATATATATCAACAATCATAACTAACAAATTGTAACCAATGGTCATCTCCCGTCATGCAAAATATTGGCCAAATCTAATTTAGTGAAGAAAATAATATATGACTATAGAGTCTTTTAAATATAAATCAATCTTACTTTTAATGTAAGGGATAAGTAAGTTGACTATGGAAAATTATCTTGGATTGTCCAAAAAAAGGAAAAAAAATGAAGAAAGGAAAAGAAAATATTCTTCCATTTTATAGTACTTTAGTAAGAAACAAGATATAGAAAAAATTTCTAATTATTGTATTTGGATAGAGCCCTTAAAAGCATGACATGATGTAACAATAAATGATTTCAGTAATATTTTGTTATGATTTTGGTTTCCTTTTGCTATCTTTTTTATGCATTATATTTGTATTAAGCATTCGAGTTTGCATCATTGCCATTGTACATGACTTGGGGTGTATTAGGAGTTTAACAGAATATCCAAATCAGGGTGCCTTGCAAGCTGATGAGTTGTTCATGGCTAATTCGTAGACTTAGGCAATATATCTAAGATTGTAGTATCCTACCTCCTAATTAAAGGGATGACTTGTCTTGGTCATCGAAATGGGGTTCCCATGATGAGTGTACTAGTGTGTATGGTTACACATTAAACAAGACCTATAATAAGTCATAACATTGACTATCTGGCAGTCATGACTTCACCAAGCTACCATGTTGCATAAGCTCTCAATCTTAAGAGAATATTGAGTTAGTGGTGAGGTCATTAGTGGTTTTGACCTACAGCTAAGACTCAAAAGTAGTCATATATTCCCTATAGATTAGGTTATTGTTGATTAAGGTATGAAGTAATAGGTATTCTCAAGATAGGCACCACAATATCTCATAGGTTTGAGACCGTGTGTCCCCTTAGGTGATCTTAAGTACTTATGATTATGAAATTTGTGGTTATAGTAATTCTTTTAGTGGAATTGAACACATGCTCTTTGTTAGCTAAGGTGTGTCAATTGGTCACATAATAAGAGGATCTAAGAATTAAGGATTGTAGAAGTAATCTTACGAAGATAATAAATTATACCTCATTAGATTATGGACGTCAATTCATAGGAAACTTGCATTCAATGGTTAGTAGGTCATGAATTTGAGCTTTCTCAATTTAATGTCATATGATACTGAAATTTGGATTTTGAGTTGCCACTTTATAATGGGATATTGAGTCAACTTCAAAATTAGATTATGAGAGAGTCAGTGTTTTCCTATGGATGCCTATGGTTCCTACTCAAGCTCACATTCTTTGGTGGCATATTATTTTAAGGGATAGTTGGATTCTTTATTCATATGTATGCTAAAGGGCATTTTGGTTATATGCAAGGTTGAAAAAGAGTTTATGAATGATTTCTTTAAAATGGGTTACTAAATTAATTAAAGTTTAATAAGACTGATTAATTAATTAGAACCCAATGAACTAAATTAAGTAACATAAACTCAAGATAAGCTCAAGTCACTTAAGCCCATAAGGAAGTCAATATAAACCCGTAGGGGTTTAAATTTAGAAACTTCAATCATTCCAATCTTCTAGAGAGAGAATGCCCTAACCTCCGTTCCCACATAAAGAAGTTCACATTTCTCTAATGCCAAGGTATAGGAGAGAGCCATCAAGTGAAAGATCACAAGATACTTGAGATTCGCATCATCAGCTTCATCTACTGGAATTGATTTGAGAAAATTTAGATCAACGGTAATGTTTTCTTAGCCCTAGATCTAAGGTTTTAATCATATATGCTTCTATTATGCTTAAATCTAGTATACCTAGAAAGATAGACATGCACCATTGTAATCCAAGGCTTTGAACGCTTTTTTTTTTTTTAATATTCCAACAAATTGATGTTAATGTGCTTATAACTAGATTATGTTGACAATTTTGCTCTAGATACACACTAATCTAAAGTTTCTACTTTTAAGAACTTATCAAACTCGAAGTAATTTGAAAACATATGAAGAAAAAGGCATTGTAAGGCAAGTATGTGTTTTGGATTTAAAATTATATAATGACAATATAAAACATCAATTGAAGTTGATTAACAATCTAAGAAGATTTAAAGGAGGCTTGAATGCTCAAAGGAGTACTTGACACATCTTATAGCATGAAAAACAAGGAAAAAATCTTTGACATGCACTCAAGTGCCCAAAAGGTAGTTCAAGTTCCTTTGGACACTTGAGCATTCCTAAAGGGTGATACAACACTTATCATCGATGTTTTCAAGGAAAAATATTTATAAAAATTTAAAAAAAAATTATGTTTTAATTGGTTATAAGTTTCCTATTATGATATGATTTGTAAATCTAGGGATTGCCTATATATAACTTAGATTTATGTTGTTTTATTGATGCATTTATAGTAAAAGACTACTCTTACTTTGCGTGCACAAAACTTTCACAACCTTCCAAGATCATTTTTAAAATTCCTTTCAATAAAAGACAGGGAGCTCATTAATCCACATCTCTCAAAGATGAGGTGAGCCACCAAAAAATACAAAATGTCACATCAATGAGGGAAAGAAAAGTGTAGGTGTTAACTAATATAAGATAGCATCTAGGTCAAGTAAATTTGAGAAACACTTAAAAAGGTTTCATTAGTAGTTTCCAATGTGTCATGCATTCTTTCTTTTTGTCGATTGTTCTTTTTTATTGATATTCTATGAATATTTTTTAAATAAAAATCAATAGAAAAAAAAAATTAAATTTGGGTTCATGAACTTTGGAATACCCATCCCCCCTTGCCCCTTGCCTATCAGATGATTCGAAGGCAAAATGATCCATTTGAAAGATCAAAAGCAACCACTTTCCATTATTCTCACTTAACAAAGAGTTGGTGATATTAGTTGGAAGGAGGCCGTGGGGATTCAGTGTAAAGTTATTCAGGGGGGGTCGCAAGTTAAAAAGTGGCCCTAACTTTAGTAGTCAATGAAAGTGCAAGTTAGTGTGTTTTTTTTGTGGATTTTGTTCCAACATTTTTTGTGGGCCATGCAGTCCAAAAAAAAAAGCTTTTGCATACAGCTGCACGGGGCCTTCATTCACTTGTCTGGAGAACATACCGTCTGGAAATAGATTGCAAATTGAAGATTCGAGTTTCCAAGCAATTTCATTTCTGGAACTCAAGATTAACAAGAATATGCTTTTGTTTCAGAGGGTGTAGGAGCCATTCTTTCCTCCCTATTTGCGCGGATAAAAAGAACTTTTTTAAACTCAAAATACGTGGCTTGAATAGAGTCCATTGGTGAATAGAAGGATTAAACACAAAGGAAGGCATGAAAGCAAATCAAATCAAATCAAAGTAAAAGTGTGGGCTTTTAGGTGCTTTGAGAGCCTTCCTTTTCAAGTTTTTATTTTCTCATCCTTTCCTTTCCATCACTCTTTCCCCTCCAAATCTACCCACCCTACATCGCTATAAGAATAAGGTAATGGTCCAAACCCCACATCACACTACCATATATCCAGTGGCAGCTTTCTTGATTTTGATTGATTGGGAGAGATGAACACTACAGCCTAGGGCATATATTGTTTAGAGTCTTCGACATTAAGAATGTGTACGATTTTCTTGAATATGTTCTCTGCCAACAATCAATTTGCATCCTTTCTTTCCCTTTTGGACCGATGCCCCTGGAAAATGACTACTGCCTTTGATTTTTGTTTGCTCAAACTTTGGTTCACCGATCAATAATAATGTTTGCATTTTTAGCATGTAGGGATTTTGTTGGCCCCTTTCGTTGTAAATGTTTTTATAAAAAACAATCAAAAGACTTTGATAATGATTTTGACAACATACACCACAACACAACAAAGAAGGTGATATTTTGAAATATTGTTCACCAAATGGTTGTTCTCAAATGAAAAAGTGTTTTTTAAAAAATTATTAAGAATGCGTTTGATTTGATAGTGATTCTATAAAACGTTTCTAATCTTTCTGACACTTGAATGATAAAAAATTTTAAGTGATAAAAATATTATAAGCGCTTTTTAAAATCATTATCAAACAGATTCTAGATATCTAATTTTTTATTTTTTATTTTTAAAAATGCTTCCAAGCTTTAAAAAACATTTCTAACCCCCTCTCAAAATCATTCTCAAATGGGATCTAAGAATTCATTGATTCTATTATACTCATGAAATTCATGAATGTAAAGGTTTTTTTCTACTTATTTTAATAAACTTCACCGTTCAAGGATTGTTGAAGTGAAATTCTTATTTTAGATATTTCATCTTAATACAAAAAGTAAAAAAAATTAAAGTTTTATTCAAAAGTTGAAGCTTGAACCCCACTTTCAATTTCTATTCAAATTTTACACAAAATTTAATCTTGTTATAACTACGTAATAAAATATATGTATTAGAGTAGAAAATGGTGGGAGTGTCAGTTTCTTCTCAAATAAAGGCTTCCATCAAAACTTTAGTTATTGTTTAATGACTTTTATTCTATTCTCAAAAAATATATAAGAAAACGTACGTTGTCACCAAAATATAGTTTTTTATTCTTAAAATTTTTCAAATAACATATTTTCCGTTATTTTTAATTATTTTCACCTATTTTTTAAAAAATAATTAAAAAATAATTATATAAATATAAAAAATAATTAAAAATAGAACATTATATATAAAAATTATTTTTAAAACATAAAAAATAGATTAAAAACTTTTTACAAGTAAAAACAATTGAAGACAATTAAAAGATATTGTTTAAAAATACTATTTTTTTTATTTTTAGTATTAGAAAACAATTTTTTAGTTGCTAAATATGAAAAAAAATTCTTTTTTTTTTTTTTTTTCAATTACCAAATAAGGCCTTATAGGGCCATGACAACACCAAACCAGACCAGCCATGCAACATGGGATAGCCCTTCTTAATGTAACTGTTTTAAGTGCTTAACCAACTTGTTGAGGCAGGAGTAGCACTTCCTAAATTTTTTTACAACACAATGCCCACTTTAAATTTGCCACGACGATGTCCTTGCTTCTCTTTGGCCACCCTCGGCGACTGAGTTTTGATGACCATTGACCATTACTTACTGTAGACTTCGCAGCTAATTCATAATAAGATACAAGTAACACAGAAGCATTAGCCAAATCTGAAAAAAGAAAAGGTATAAAATAATAATAATAAAAACAAAGGAAAAAAAAAAAAGAAAGGTGGTGCTCCAAAGACGAAATATAGCTAACACCTCAAACTCTTTCATTTGATATCCCAAGTCATCTATACATTTGCGAACAAGAGAACCCCCCTACAACAACGAGATTGCACCTATAACCCCTCCCCCACCAATAACATTACCCATTAAAGGGAAATCCGGAAAAAGAAAAATGGAAAATCTAAGCAATCAAATGCATACAATTAACAACTTGTTTAGGCTAACTTTTTCCTGAGCCACTCTGATTAGAACATTCAGATATCTATATTGAAAAGCAATATGCATTTGGAAGTTCTTGATAAGCTTTTCACTACCTAAACAAATCCCCCCTTCAAAAAAGTGAAGTTAGTCATAACTGAGTTTGTGGGAGATAAAAAGGTCAGTCAGAGTTAGAACCACCCGAGAGGTCAGACTGGAATCCATGTTAGTCATGGCAAGCAAAAACAGGGCTCGCTCGCAACACATCCAGACCAAGAATCTATGCAGCATGTGGTTCACTGGAAACTACTTGCCCTCCCAGTTGCAGGTATGGAAGCAGCTTGGTGAAAAGAGTGATGGACCATCATATTGTCATTATCAATGCCATGTGCCGACAATGTACTGCCTTTCACGGTTTGCTCCAGAAGGCCCATGAGTGAGATAAATATTTCCATTCTTGTCACATCTCTGTTTGCCTGTATATGGATCGGAAAATTAATGGCTAGCACAAGAATGGAAAGCTTACAAGTGTACATAAGAAAATAGATGGAAAAACTTAGAAAGTGTACATGAGAAAATAAATTAAAAGGTCTTGAAGAATGCAAAGCAGCAAATCAGCCAGGTTGGATACACCCATCAATTACCAGGTTGATAAACTAGGTAATCTGATTTTAAAGTTCTCAAGGTTAAGAAAGCACGCACCCCCACCCACAGAATTGATGGGAACTTAATATATCCTTCTCCCAACCATTTGTATACTTTCACAGAATCCCTTTTTTCACCATCTGAAACAAGCACTCCTAGAAAGCAAAGGGAAGGAAGACATATATATAACCAACTCATCATTGGTACTTCCATAAGAACATGATACGCCTAAAAGCAAGAGATTACATTGCTTAGTTAGGCTCATTGACCTTGCACTATAGCATAGGATATCCAAAGTGACTGCTCATGATCAAAACAAGGCAGTGATTTATGTTGGGGACAAACCATTCAACCATATTCGCATCAATAACATATGCCAAATAATACTTCAAGTACCAGCTATTGGAAGTTAGAAAGTGCTATCATCACAAAATATTGTTAGCCTGAATTTAAATTTGCATCTTTATAGTGCAACAACTCAAAATTTTGAGAAACACCATCAGATCCTACTTCACTAAAGAAATTGCCTTAAAGGAAATTTGGGGAAAAAATTAAGACATTTGTTATAGAACAGGTTTTCTCTACTTCAGCCTTGTATGTTAGAGTGAAACCATACGGTAGAAATTAAAGAATGAAAACTTCTTTTAACCTGGTTAAACTAGACTCTGTCAAAGTTCAAACTGGTCCATAAAGAAGCTCAGAATTATGGACCAAAGACCTATTTAACCAACTGTGTGAATCTGTGTGGCAGAACTAACTGAAATGGGAGCATGGAAACAAATGAGAACATCTGATATGACACAATATGGTAGTTGGCAATACTGAGGTCATGGTCTTCCATCATAGTATGGGTGACTCTCCCATGCTTTACTATCCTTGATCCATTATGACCTTTTCATCACCCCTTAGAACTTTGGCCAGAGAAACTGAAAATTAACACTGTTCCCTGCACAGCATGGTCCATTTTCTTTTAGCTACCATATGGAAACAAATGATCTGAAGGAACAAAACCAACTGGAACCCCTATTTTTCTCCCAAATCAACTGTGTCTACTTAATCTATAGCCAAGCATTGGAAATAGCTAAAGCCTATATGAAGATATTACACCAGGATCTCAATGTGATCCTCTCCATATTGTAGGCCATAAAATACATGGTTTAACCAAGCAAACCAAAAGTTAATGAGGATCCTCCATTATCAAGGATTCTGCATGACTGCACCCATATCATATGCCTAGCCCTCTGGCTAGACAACCTACTCATTCCTAGGAAAGAGGTACCAATCAGGGGAATGTGAAGCTGATGACAGAGAAGTGGCCATTTCCATAGACTATGGGAAGCATAAGTGCTCATTTTAAGGTCCACCTAGATCCTCTCAAAAACCCACAGGAATTGGAAGCTTGTGTAGCTATGTTCTAGTCAGTCATCCTTGCACACAAATTTTATAAATAAAAAAAGAAAAAAGGAAGGGGGAAAATAAAAGAAAGAAACAGTAAAGAAAAAAAGAATCCAGCTGAAATAAGAATGTACGACAGTTGCTTCAAGAGCATTGTGATCAAAATGTCATTCTTAACAAATCGTAAATACTGTATGAAATTCTTTTTCCGCTTCACCAAACAACAGAGAAGTACCAAAACCCAAACCCAAATCCACACTAGACTGATTGAAATCCATCACCCTCCTCCCAATCAATGTCAGTAAGTGATTCCAAGGAATTCTTAACTCCCAACCTCTTCATAGACAAGATCATTGATCATTGCTAACATGCAATTCATTGAAATTCTTCTCCAAAACTGAACATGCAATCATTGATTAAAACATTTATACAATTTAGACAATAAGAAATTATTAAGTTTGATGTAATTTAGACTGCATACCTTATTCCCTGGATCGTACAACCAGAAGGTGAAAAATGAGAAGGAAATATACTACAATGCAAAAACTATAAAGTACAAGAAAACTTGGTAAGCACATGAATTATGAATACTTCCTTCAAAAGCCGATTTTCTTCTTAGGAATATCAACCAATAACTTAAAGAGGATCATCTCAATTCTTTAGGCTATATCTAGATCTTAGAAAACTTGAGAGAAATAATGAGGGAAGGGAAATGGAAAGGAACTGAAAACCAAAACAAAAGGCTTGAACTCAATAAATATCTGCTTTTGTAAATAGAAAGAGGGATTTGATAAAGTATAAATTTTGAAATATTTTTCATTATATTTCCTTTTCCTTTTTGCCATCACATCCAAACAAGACACATTAAGATTCCTTCAATTTTTTTCTGTTTGTTTCACCACTTCCAAGATTGAAACAGACTCTCAAAGAAATTTATCTTTTCCATACACAAGTTTATTTTCTGTTTCTTAACCATTGTTTTTGGGAGTGAATTTTTTCCTTTTTTTCTTCACTCCTTTTCAATGATATTTTCCTATTCATCAAACAGGAAGCGATGCTAGACTGAAACACCTGAACATATCATTCTTCCTAAAACACTTCATGATCAAAACACCACAACAACCTCAATCTCTAAAATGACCATTTACATAGCCTATTAACTTTGCTTGCAATGCCCTTGTAATTATGGATAAGAACAGATGAGCGGTGCTATTTTTGCCCACAGATTACTAAGTTCACTCATCTATTTAAAACATTTTAATAATTGCAAAATACTCATAATTGAAATTACACAAAAGCCCACCACTCATTGCCTCCCTCTGTGAAAACACATTCACTGCTCTACTCTCCAAAACCCCAACCAATGATACAAAAATCCAAGAACAAGACGTCAGAAAACCACAACAACGTAATTCGTACATTAAAATTTTAACTAGATAAAAATAAAGGGAAATGAAGAGAGCACAGTACCACCAATCCTTGAGTTTTTGAGTGATTTTGAGATATCGTGAAAGATTTTGCATGGTGAGGGTTAAGGTGCAGATTAGAAGCAAGAGGAAGATAAAGATGTTAGGAAAGAAGGTAGGGTGAAAAAGGTGATAGGGCAAGTTACAAATAGGGTGGGTTGAAGGTGGTGTCTCCTAAGATGTTATGGATGTAGATAGCAGCATCTCTTAAGATGCCATTTTTTTTTTTTTTTTTGATAGATAAATGCACAAGAATATATTAAAAAAAAGGGTGCTTGAAAGGCGACCCAGGGCATACAGGGAGTATACAAGCGTCACCTAAAAAACAGGAAACAAAAAGGACAAGCACTTACCAGCCCTCAACAAGAGCCCAACCAGTCCACAAAGTTAAGGGGCCTTCAACTATAGAAGATTTAGCCCAAAATAAGAGATTACAAATAAGGAAATTTTTCAATCTTTGAATCGACAGGACCTCATTTTCAAAATCTATCCTATTTCTTTCCTTCCATACCGTCCAAAATAAGCAACAAGGAGCTGCCCGCCAAACCTTTCTATGCTTCTTGTCCTTAAAGGAAGCATGCCAACTTAAAAGAATGTCTCTAAATGTAAGCAGGAGGACCCAATTAACACCAAATAAAGAAAACACGACATCCCACAAAATCTTCGTCTTAGAACAGTGAACAAGGATGTGATTTATCGTCTCCTCTTCAGCACAGCACAAGGAACATCTGTTAGCTAAACTCCAGCCCCTCCTCTTGAGTTGATCTTGAGTGAGCACCTTCCCCAAGAAGCTTCCCAAGCAAAATTAATTAATGCCATTTTTTAAGATGCCATTAATTAAGTAGTTCCTAATTAAGGTGATGTCTGAATTGGTTTTTTTTAAGCTACCGGCAATTAATCTCAATTTGAGCTTTTATTTTGGTTCAGTTTGGATAGTTAAAACTGATTATGACCTTAAAAAGAGCTTAAATAGTTTAACACAACTGATTACAACTTTCACTGCAAAAGTGAGGACAAGTTTACTTCTTGCAAGACACTTGTTTAACACAAAGACTGTCCCTCTAAGGACAGGCCTTCTGCTTCAGCTGCTAGCTAAAAATAGAACCAAAAATCTATCCCAGATAATGCCTATATGCAATAATCCAAATAAACTAGCAGCATGAACCTTATTCCTATTAGAAGCAATTAACAAGATAAAAAATAGACACTTGGCAAGAGCAAGAATACTCTGGGTAGTTTACCTCTACAGCAAAGCGTGCCCATATCTTGTCATTCCGAGTTTCCATCACCCCTTTCAGGATGGTCAATCCCATCCCTCTAATTATATCAGCTATTTCTAGAAAGAAACCCCGTTCTTCACAAAGCATCTGTCACCCACGAAATAAAACATTAAAAGTTGAAAATATAAAAAGAAAGAACAAAATAGAGATGCAAATACTAATTAGAAACAGAAACCCAACTTTCTGAGGTTAAAGACAATCTTTGTCACTACCTCCACAAGCATTTGACGAGGTGGATTCAGATCTTCAACTTTTATAGGGCAGACCATAGACTGTGAGCCAACTTCAAATGCAAACGTTGCTCCTCCCTCAAAGTGTCCACCTTCCTTATTAATAATCTGCAAATTCAAGTAAAACAAGCTATGCCATATAAGGAGATTTACTTTCTGTTAACTTCTCTTCATGTATCTTTGATCATATGGGGGTTTATTAATAGACTAAATCTTGCAAGAAGCTATTATGGATTTCTGGTATGTCTTGGTTAAATCACAAGTTTTAGGATATGAGAACTCGACTAGAAAATTATCTTGAATGGTACTTGAACATGACAAAATAAAGAAGAAAAACAATTAAATATCAATTAAAATCAAATAATAATAATAACATATCCTTGATTTTAAATAAAAAAAACTATCTTTGTCTTCTATTTTATCCCTATTTTTGAAAAAGAACAAAAAAATCAAAATAGTCAATATTTGAAGCAAAAAAGAAGTATTTGACAAGGATCCCATACCCATGCCCTTGTCTTGTCGTTTCAACATGGGTATGTTGAGTGAAGTTAAAGAGTCCGGGTATCATAGGCAAGAAGTATATTTAGCCCAGATATCATACTATTCAAGCTTCTGTTTATCAAACATCATCTGTGTAAATTTCAATATGTGGTCATTTCCTCCAAACCCGGTACATTATCTTTCTGGTCGGAAAGTTTATGCCCCAGAATTTCTTTATTTTCAAACATTATTTTTGCAGATTTCAATATGCAGTTATTTCCTCTAGACCTTGTAATGATATTCCAGTTCAGAAAGTTTATGCCACATATTTTCTTCTCTATTTTCATACCCACCATGTCCCAAATCCAATCTCCAACACCCAAGCACAGACCTTTTCTCTGGGTCACCAGGAACCAGTTGCTCCAAGTGGATTCCAGCAAGAGATTGATGGATATAGAAACAAAGTAAGGAAACTAGACATTGTTCTCACCTTAGACTCTCCAGTTTGCTTTAGCTTGTCCGCATGCTTCATGACACTTTGCAAGAAAAGCATATGCTTGATGGTGCGTTCAAGCAGTGCATCAATGCTACACTGTTAAACCACATCAGTAGATTAGAGGCCATAATCAGTATCTCAATATAGTAAAATGTCCTCAAAAAAGTGAGGAAGAAAGGAAGAAAGATGAGTTACCTTTGCCCCATTTGGTACAATTTCGCGTAACTCTTTCACACGATCTTGGATCATTTGGCGATCTTTTGGCCTAGGTCGGGGATTCTCGCCAGGTTTAAGCCTTTTTCGATTGGATTTGCCAATCTCATCAGGCCTTTTAGAATAAGCAGTTGAAACACTACTTTCACGCTTCAAATTATTACCCTGTTCAACCCATGAACTAATTTGAGATCCATAAATGGAACTACCTTGAGAACAATTTCCTCTTTCATCCTTGCTACACCCAGACCTAAAGGAACTAGAACCCATTGTCCCAGATTTCTCTGGAGGAAGACCAAATAAGTTCCTCTGCATCTGATCAGACATATTACCTCGGCCATAGGTGGGAGAAGTGCTAGGAACAGAGGAGCTACTAATCTTTGTCAATGTTGTTCGACAAGACACATTATCATCTGAGCTCTGCTTGGTGGCTGAATGAATCCTCGAGACAACAGCTTCTAAAAGGTGGTCAGCATCACTCCCAACAAAAATACCACTGTCTGATAAGCCTTCACTAATAGAATAAAAGTCAGAACCTGTGTCCTGAATGGTCATCGATGTTGAAGAATCCTTACACAGATTTTGTGAGCTCGTACCTGGCCCATCAATAACAGAATCATTCCCATAACCATTAAACAATTTGCTCTTAAAATCCACACCCAGGATATCAAACAAGTCATCCCCAGATGCAGGTTGAACACACGTATCCTCATGTATAGCATTTTTGGATCTTGGAGTTTGACTTCCATTCTCAGGCTTTGGGAACTCATGAAGTAAACCAGGGACTTGCTCACTCAAAATCATCTGCTCATCTGCATGAGTTAATGGGATACAAAGTGCTTGGAATAAATCATTTTCTATTTTTTGTCTCCTAGGAACCAACTCATTTTGAGCACATTTCTCATTTGTCAAATGATGTCTATGATCAGAGTCTCCTGAGAGCATGTGACTAATATTTAAATGATCTACTTGATCAGATAAAGGAATCACCTCTGATTTCAATGAATCAGCATTTTGAAGCCCAATCCCAGTCAATTGAGTGCAGGAGAGACTTATGTCAGCTGACTCGTTTGTGTTTAAGACAGAAGGTGGAATTGAAATGGATCTTAGATAATTACCCATACCATTACGTGCACCTTCTCCAAGAAAAGGGGCAATATCTGAACTTTTGTGAGAATCAGAGTCTAGGCCTCCATTTGTTCTGAGTTGAGATGAGATAAAGCAACTTGGTCCACTTAAATTATTGTTAATATGACCCCGTATGCCAGCATCTGACAATACCTGATTTTCCATTAATCTTGGGTTGCTAGAACTTGAGCCTGATGGACCAACACTAGGTTGATGATTGAATCCAAATCGTGCATTGTATGAAACACCATGCCGATTCAGCCATACATCTGGATTTGATGTGATCACTTCAGCTTTTGCAACCTCGCTTTCTAGTTGACTTTGGAAAGAAAGCTTAGGTTTCATTATTGAAGGAAGCTTTTGCTGGCACTGGTCAGCGTGGGATTTAACCAAAGTTTGGATCAGGTTAGGGCTATGAAATGTCGAAGCATTAATCGGCTGGTTATCTTGAATCTGTCTAATTATCGAATGAGAAGGTTGACCAACAAGCCTTGACGCCTGTGATGAGTTGTTTTGTTGATTACAGCCATCAGCAATAAAAGGACTTGAGTTTGTCACTTCATAATTTTGAGATGGATCCCCATAGATGGAGGCTGCAACAGAGATGGGTTCCCCAATGTTCTGGCTAGTTTCTTTTATTGCATAGCTCTCAGATAAAAGAGCACCAGGGACACATCCTAGTTGAAGAATCAAACTCTTCACATCATTCACAAATCCAACATTCTCCATAATCTGAAGAAATGAAAGAGAATTTTTAGAATTAGCATAAGTTGTAGCACTAGTAATCCAACAAAAAGGTTTAAAAGTTATAGCCCAGATTGGCATAGACATCTTATATCACTGCCAGCATCATTTTCAGTGGCAGATGCATGTACAAAATCCAATTTAATGTGGAATTCCATACTTAATTGGATCAATATCTTTTACCCAGAATGGAACAGCCTATCTAATTCTGTATTTGCCCCCAGCCCAAAAACTATGAACCAACAGAATATCCTAGCTCAAGGTATAGTACAAACTCTTGGGCAGGAAGAAAAATATCTGCTCCATCTTTTGCCTAAATATATAGTCATAAATTTGGGATCCAGTCAAAATTTATTGGCCCACAGTCAATTCAAGAGATTCCACATTAGTTGGACATTCTAAATGGTTCAGTGGGGCAGCCTCCAATAGGCTGGGGCAGGTACAGCAATCCAAAATAAGAAAGAGAAAAAAAATAAACATGAGTCAGTTTCTTTGAAAGCCAACTATGATACTGTAATCAGAAATAAGTAACTCATCAACAATAACTGAATAGGAGTGCCCTATAATAAGCCAGGTATGAGCAATCAGAGTTATTTTGAGAGATCAAGAAAATGAAAAAGAGGACTTACAGCCAAGGATGAACCAAATTGAATGACACCATGAGGAAGGACAGGAATGACTGCAACTGTCTGCAAACCACATCGAAGCAATGTAATGGAACAGAAAAATAAAGATCATATTAAAAGTCAAACAATTTGACAAATAAGCGACCAAACCTGCATGCCAGCTGAAAATTGGTGATGAACCTCATTCAGAACCTAAAAGTGCCAAAAGAATAATAAGTTTAGCTGTCACATGGATTCAGATCATAAATACCAGCCCCTTAATATTGGCATCTAGCCCTTTAGAAAGGAAAAATAAATATGAAATGTCATAAATATTTTATCATTTATTCTCATATATAGAATCAACAGAAACATGAACTTTTCAACTGCTAGCCAATGACCCAACATGGACAAGGAGCATGAAAAAAATATATGATATTTTCAGCAACACAGAACTCCATGTATACTAGTCATCACCTCTGGTGGATGGGCATCCCTAGTGTAGTTTTCTGAAAGAATCCACTGATGTTTTCCTGTGAACGCAGCTCGTCCCACTATCCTGAAACACAAAAAAATAAAATAAAATAAACTCATACGTGAAGGAAATTAAATTATAATGATGTTCGAGTAAATTTAGAAAGGAAGGAAAATGAAAAAAAAAATATGTATATATATATATATATATGTATGTATTCATACCCTTCTCCTACTATATTGACCTGGTTATTCAACATCATTTTGTTGACCAGAAAATAGATCGACTCCACAGCTTGACCATCAAGCTGAGAAATACGAGTTTCAGGAGACACCCAGTAACCTTCCCAGTCTTCAAAAGGCACTTCCGAGTTCTCCATTCCAGAACCATGTGGAAGACCAGAACTTGGTATGAGTTCACAATGACATTCTTCCCAAATTAACAGCCTGCCAAGTCAGGATCCATTCCTTAAATTAACATGGAAACCAACATAAACCCTCAAACAGATACGAGGACATTTCAAGGCCTATAGGTACCACTATAAGCAAGATATGTTTACCATTCACAATCTCTCAGAAAACTTTACATCAAAATATCAGTGGAGGCCTCATCTCTTGGCCTTCAAATACCAAGGTCGCAGGGGAAGGCCTATATATAATTGGACTACAAGACTGATGGTAAATCGGGGATCACCTTAGCATATAAATATTACAATTCATTATCTTCCATATGGCTTCTGAGAAAACAGAAGAAAGAAAAAGAAAAGAAAGAATACATGAAACTGGATCTCATGTTTTAGTTGTTTTCATCCCCGGGGAAAGAAATACCCAATCCAACTTAGCCAAATGGCTGTACATTTTCTCGGCAACCAAACAAGGATTTTTCAGAAAGCAACTGGTCAGCAGATTACCCTCTTGTTGACTTTTCAAACAAAGTGAAAAACAATATTTTTCTGATTTGCAAAAGAAAAAACAAATAGAATCAAACGAGTTGAGAAAAACCCAATCAATACATTATGCACAAAAAAATCAGCCTGTAGAATGGGTTCATCAAACTAATACAAATCTACTTTTTCGCTCAGATTCTTAAAGACAAAACAGAAAATACCAGATATACCATTCCAAAAATAGGAAAAAGAGACATCGGTTTACAAACCAAAAACAAGATACCAGTGAACAAAACAAAGCACTACCACCTCAAGTCGTATCTGAGATTCGAATCAATCTCAAAAAACCCTAATTCCCAAGGCCAAAAATAAATAAATAAATAAATAAGCTCCGAAAAGAACCTCTGCTATATTGGAGGGAAAGAAACTAAAATTCGAGCCCTGCATTTTGCTTCAGTTTGTATAAGGACCACATGACTCAAAATTGCATTTTTTGTCGTTTTACTCCATTTCTTTAGCAACCAAACATCAAACTAGATGTAAAAAAACTTACTTAGGATTTTGGCAACCAATCTTCCAGAAAACAGCATAAGACCACTGATTGACGCCGCAGAGAGACTTGAGAGCTTCTTTCAAGAGAAACCCCATAGTTTTGGTGACCAACACTTAAATCACAATTTAACAAACGAAAGAACACGAAGTCAAGGAGACAGAGACAGATACAGATATATAGAGAGAACAAAAAGAGAAAGGGATTAACAGGGACAGCTCAGCGCCGGAGACAATACATCGTCCGGCGACTCGATTTTCCAGTTCTAACTTCCTCGGCAGGATCCCCTACCCGCTTGCTTGGTTCTTAAACCGCCACTCTTCTCCCTCTCTGGATCCAAGTTCCCGGTGATCATTCTCCGGCAACCCATTCTACGGCGAAAACACCGAAAAGGCGAAGAAAACAAAGAAAAAGTGAAAAAGACTAGAGAGAGAAAAGCGCTAGACTATGCCACAAGCTCCAAGCTCGTA
The DNA here is from genome assembly GCA_030254885.1 of Vitis rotundifolia. Classification (NCBI taxonomy): domain Eukaryota; kingdom Viridiplantae; phylum Streptophyta; class Magnoliopsida; order Vitales; family Vitaceae; genus Vitis; species Vitis rotundifolia. Next base: position 724,039 of record JARBHA010000034.1, on the reverse strand, counting down.
GTTAGCCATGATCTTCTCCATTTCTTTAGCTCTCCAAGGAAAAATGGATCAAAATTACGAAGTAATAGACTTAAAACACAAATAATAAGTAAAGGACGAAAGAAGAGAAAGAGAGATTGTTGTCTGCACTCTGAAGTGGGTGTTGAAGCAGATGAAGGAGAGGAAGAGCGTCGCAGTCTCAGGGTGGGGGGCGGAGGAGAGATTGGAGAAGGGCAGGTCCTCTTTCACTCTTTTACCAGAGTGTGCTAAAATGCGCCACATTAAACACGGGTGGGGGTACTTCTTAAACAGCCACGAAATGATGCCTAATTTACAAGAGTGCCACTGGGGTGCTTTGATTATTGTATTGTTGGAACTTTGCAGATTGGAGAGTACTCAGACCGGCGTCTGAACAGAAGGAAAGGTGGTAGTGCGGCTTACTGTCGTGAGATGACGTCATATTTCATTGCCCTTGTTTTTCCTTCTATTTACGGAAATGGCAGCACCTGCAGCCTTGCCTTTCATGTCTCCTCTAATTTTTTTCTCAGCATTTTTTTTATTATTATTTCACATTTTTCTCAAATTTTTTAAAATCCAAATATTACTTTCAGTATCTCAAAAAGTCATTCAAATTCTGAAAATTATTTTCCAACCCTAAACTTTCCAAATAGAATTAAGAAAAAGGAGGAAATAACACATGGATGATGAGACGATTGAAATTTCTGTTTTTGGAAGGGAATGGTTGATGATCTGAAACATTTTTGTAGACATTCCAAAAGTGCTCAGACTAGATGGCACAATGCAAATGTTTTAAGACCCTATCACATGACACAAACCTGTTTTGTTACTCAGGTTCAATTGATCTTGACTTGGGTTAGGTTAATGTCACTTTTCAATACGACTTTTCTTCCATATATACATTAAATTATAAATTTTTTTTTATGATCAACTCCATCACATTGTTACATTTTAAACAATAAATAAATAAATAAATAATTCATATAATTCAAATTATAAAATTAATGCACCTTATCCCGGTTAGTTTTAACCGAATAGTCAAAAAATCAAACACAATGTAGAAATTTTTTTTTTAATGAATTTTTAAGCCTCGATTTTAAAAAATTATTTTGAAATAAAAAAACTAAAGTTAATTAACAAATTTATTTAATTTGTGTATAAAATATTTAAAATAAGTGATATAGATTTGAAGTATTATATGGAATAAAAATATTTTATTTTATTTTTTTCAACTTTAAAAAAAAAAAAAAAAAAAAAAAAAAAAAAGTCTTCTCCATTTGTTTCTGAGCGTAGCCGCAACTATATAAGGATTAGAATCGAATATAATATATTTACTTCAAATGGTACAACAAAGGGCTTAAATAATTATTTTCTTCCCATCAACCTCTCCCCAAAGTTGGCCACCCAAAGGAATGTCAAAATCAACCATTAATCTAATTCACACACATTAATATCATTTGCTCTTAGAGTATGAAAATTGATTGGATATAAATGGATCGACTTCAATCTTAACTTTAAATCTTTATTCATTCTTTTAATATTTATGGGGATTCCAAATCTTAGACTTATCTTTCGTACCAAATCCAAGATTGATTATGAATTCTAGATGGGCCGGGAAGATTGAAATACAGGATTATAGGTTTTAGTCATTGAAGCTTTAAAAGTGAGGTCAAAGAAAATATAAGTACGAAAAGGATAAAGTCATTTTTGTAATAATGCATTAAAATCCACCAATAGTAATCAAGCATCTCCAATTTACAGTTTATACGACAGTGCATTTAATAATATAAGGATTCCAAATACATCATATCTTTTTTAGTGTACTAATGATTTATATTTGGTCCAAACATATCCTATCTTCGCCAAGTTTCACACCACACTAGGCACGGGGGCATCGCGTTGAATGTGTATCATACGCCTTGTAACATAATTTTAGTCGTTGCTAGGTATAAAATGACATCAATATGTTTGAAAATAGTGCATACAAAAATTAATTATTTTTTTTTTTTTTAGTTTCAAATTGAGTAAAAGAATATAACATGCTTTTAAAAATTGTACTTCTTTGAAAATGGGCCTCTTTAGAAAAAGAAAAAGTGTTATCTAATATTTAAGAATATCTAACATAAATATACTCATGATTTTTTCTTTAACAAAATAATTAGGTTTGAAATAAAAAAAAAAAAAGTCTTATTTTCATCGTCAATTGGGTTCCTTGACTTTTTCTTTTATTTTTTTTATGTATTTTAAAAATACTAAAGGGTATTTGATAATTTGTTTTGAAAACAATTCTAAAAAATAGTTTAAAAAAATTATTTTATAAAACAAAATCCTACTTAAAAACCTAAAATATTTTTAACTTATTTTTTATTTTTTAAAAATTATTTTTTTGTTTAGTATTTCTTTTTTTAAACCTTCTATATATTTATATAGTTATTTTTTAAAATAATTCTAAAAAATTAAGTAAAAATAATATAAAACAATTAAAAAAATATTATTTTAAAATATCTTATTTTTTGTTTTTAAAAATAAAAAACGGTTTTTCATCGTCATAAATGTTTTCTAGGTTTTTTCTTTTTTTAAAGAATAAAAAATTATTTTTACCAAACAATCCCTAAACTTATAATATTCTTCAACAAATTCATTTTAGGAAATCCGAACATCATCATCCTTCATGGAATAGTGAATATACCACACATGGGTTTCCTTTCATTTTAAATGTCTTTTAAAGGAAGAGAGAGAGGAAAGAGCATTAATTTCTCAGAAGACATAAAAAATTGAAGAGTATCGTAAATAACATATCCTCCATTGGTATATGGATATTGTTTAAAAAAGAGTGTGCAGCAGCTGTGTTCTATTCTTTTGTTGCTCATTGTGGAAGTTTTTATATGGTCTAGATTGGCTGACAATGCCAGTCCTTGTCCTCACCTTTCCATTAAATTACCCCTTATTCTCTTCTTTTTTTATTCTCATACCAAAACCCTTTTCATTTTTTTGGTGGTTGTGAACTTGTGATGCTTCTATTCTATATCCTATCTTTTTCAATAATTATAACTATTAATCACCACTTAAATATTAATCCTCCACATGGTGAGTAGATTACACCTAAGACATAGGCTTTGATAACTGTTTGGATCTCCGCCGTCCAAAAGACATAGCCCCTCAAATCCCACGGTTAGGATGCTTCCTCCAAAAGTTGGCGAAGACTAAGAGGGCAGTATAAATTATAATGTAAGATGGGGGGGGTGTAAGCAGAGGAAATAAAGAAATGAGGGGGGGAGGCATGAAAAGGAGGAGCACTAGTTGGAGACACATGAGGGTGTTGTTTCTTTTTGTGTTTGTTACTTTATTTCAATTCACTGTGGTCTGTGGTTATAGTAATTTTTGTGGGGAAATGGGTAAAAAGATTCCTATTCAAAAAAGAGACTCTGAATGTGGGTTTGGGTGAATTTTATATGTGGGTTCGGCTGCTGAATGAGTGAGGCTCTTCACCCAGACAGTAGCCTCTCATTCAGACCAATCAAGCCATATGGTATTATATAATTTACAAACTTAATTTTATGGGTTTATGGGTTCATATAATAATTCTTTTCATCAGTTTTTGTGACAATATTCTTGATATGTCATGCCTTGATTCTCCACTTTTTTTTCAGTGGTCTGATAAAAAAATATTTGTGGAGGATTAGTCCTTTGTTTTTATCTCAGTAAATAAGGTTTGTTTTTTTGTTTTTTAAATATATATATTACTTTTTTCTTTTTCTCTTTTTAATCTTTTTGGTTGTTTGACAAAGTAACATTTGAAAAAAGCTAAGGACATATTTGATAATTATTTTTGAGAACAATTTTTTATTCTTTAAAACAAAAAAAATTAGAAAAATATGTTTAACGATTAAAATTATTTTTTATTTTTTGTTTTCAAGAACAGAAAATAAAATATTTTTAAAAAATATTTTTTTCATTATTTTTACTTATTTTCTAAGAATTATTTTTAAAAAGAATTATACAAACATGTATAATGATTAAAATAAAATTCTAAATATAAAATTTATTTTTAAAATATATTTAAAAATATTGAAAAATAAGTTAAAAATATTTTAAATTTCTAAAAAAAATTTTGTTCTATAAAACATTTAAGAATAATTTTCAAAAATTGTTTTTTATAATTGCTTTTAAAAATAGTTACCACAGAGGCCATTAGACATTTAAAGCAAATAAAGGTTTTTTTAGTTTTTTTTTTATTACTTTTAAACATTATTGTAATACTTTCCTTCAAGTAAAATCATTTTAGTCTTAATTCTTATAATAATAAGCTTTTTTATTCCCTACTTTTGATCCCCTTTATTATTTCCTTTCCATGCTATTTTTTATTCAATTAATTGCTTGTTACTTTGGAATGTGAATTTTATGGAAATGTTTTATTATTATGATTGCAAATTAGTTAAATAAATACATTTGGAAGGCGGTTAATAAATCTATTTTTTTCAATAAGATTGATTACCATCTATTCTAGTAAAAACCTTAGTCATAAAGATGCTTTCATATCACCTGAAATATTCCATTATTAATTTCACTCATATTATATTTAATATATTAATAAAAAAATAAATTTGATTAAATAAATACAAAATGGAATTAAAAATGATAGGAAATCTTATACCCAATTTGATAAGAAAGGATTTTTTTGGGCACGAGGTTACAAAACTCCTTTTTATAGGTAAATTAAAGTAAATGTGGATTTGGAAAGGATATTCATATTGAATGGGATTTGTCAAAGCCTGAAATTGCTAAAAATTAACATTAGAAGTGGAAAAAAGATGGAGGGTGTAATTTCTACACCCGAATTTGATATAGGGTTCAATTTTGATAATGATCGGATACTTGTGTCTTAAGTACCCTATGGTATCAAATTCAACCTCTTCATTTTGATGCCGAATTCAGCAATAGGCCTTCATTTTGATACCACTTTAGGATGATATTTCCTTGTCAAAAATTTGATATTAGGTCATTCCATCATCCATTTACTTCTATATGGAATTAATTTTTGTTATTCCACTTTGAGAATGGGGGTGTTTGAGATTTTTTTATTTATTTTTAATTATTTTTTGAATTCAAATTTAAGAGGAAATAAAGGAGAGATCTCTATAGGCTATGTTTGGTTCCCAAAAAAATTGAGGGAAAATACAACAGAAAGAAAATATAAATGAAAAGTAAAAAAAAAAAAAAAAAAGATTAAAAGTTGATAAATTATTTTTTTATTACTTCAAACTCATTTTATTTATTTTAACTTATCAATATAAAAATTAAATAATTTAAAAATATATAATTTTTTAATTAGTTTTAATTATATTTGATTTTCTTTAATATTTTTCATGTGACAACCAAACATGAAAAAATCATTTTTTTTTTGCATTTTTTTCTTTCCTTATTTTTTGGGAACCAGACATAACCATAAGGTTTAGTTTTAGTGGTAGAGCACACATAAAATGAGGAATTGTTTTGGGGAGCATTGAAAGGAGAAGAATAAGAAGCATTGTTTATTATTTTTCTTAACAATTCATTGTGTGTGGATGAAAATTTTAATATAAATAATGTTAGATTAATAACACAAAGATAAAACAGTCTATATAAAAGAATACAAACTCCTTCTTATATCTACACCTTAAACCACAAGTCTCTTGTTCTATTGGTAGTGTGATATTCTTTCTTACGTCTATATCCATTTCAAATAGTCTCTCGTTCATTTCCATATCATAACTTCTTTTTTCTTTATAATTTAAAATATTTATAGATATTTCTAATAACTCTCTTTATTTTATAAGAAAATTTAATATTACAATAACATATCAATTTAGAAAATATTTTATTCAATATTTTTTACAAAAATAAATTTATATTAATTAGGAATTTAAGACACTTTTCAACAATCTTCATGGACCAAATTCTATTTAGTCAATATTTCATTAATATAGGTTTTTTTGTATCACATCCCACTAGAAAATAATCAACTCCTCCTTTAGCTATATATATATTTTTTTGTCATCATGTTGTGTACTTTATTTCCTTTGATTCTTCTAAAAATCTTCTATCCAGATTCTAATACCAATTTGTTATGTTAGTGGAAGTTTTAATGTAAATCATATTAGTTCAAGAATATATAAATAAAATAATTCATATAAAAGAATACAAAATTTTAATGTGGTTCAACTAATCATGTTTATATCCACGGATAAAAGAAAATCATTCAACTATGTTATAAAGAATATTATAGAAAATAGAGCTAGATATAATTATTGAGTTTCTAAAATATTTCATATTCTTTTGCATTCATGCCCTGAGCCATGAGCCTCCGCTCCACTAGGTGTGTCCTATTTTAAGAGACTTTCCAACAATTTGAATTATGAGCGACTAAAAACCCTCATTTATCTGGAAGGATTTTAGAGTAACACATCAATGATAGAAAGTGTTGAAAGAACTTCTGAGCAATGCATATATTATATTAAGTGTCTAAATCCCGATTTTTGGATTTGTGATTTTCATTGTTAAACAGGTTTAATCATTTTGCAAGCCTACTGAGATGAGTCACGCGTAATTCTTATTGGGCTCAATGAATTTTTTATCTTTCTAGTTTGACTCATTGACTGGTTTGGTCAATATGTTCAATATTATTTTGTTGAATACTTGGGATGAAAGCAATGCTATATTAGGTGATAAAAAAGAATGCAAAAGAACGCGACTAGTGTCGACTAGTGATTGGAAATTGGATCCCATTCAAATCCGAACTCAAGGTTGAATCCAACTCTAGATAATACCCATTCATATTATTTATTCCTTTTGTCATTGATTTCCTTAAACATTTTTAAATCTTTTCATACAGGTAAATTTAGAGTTGATTTAATTCTTAGAGCCAGATTCAATTAGAATATGCCAATTTAGTTTTGAGTTTAGTGTATACTTGGTCATTCTTTTCAATAAAAAAATAGTGATTTTGCAGTTTGTATGGATCGATTAAGTCGCAACTTTGATTAAAACCAACTCCGAAGTACTTTATCTGAAGAATTTCTTCTTTCGGCAGAAATTCCTAATGAACTGCATTTCTTGATAACGATGCGCACTTGTTGATAATGAAGTGCGTAAGTACTATGGCATAGAAAGGTGGGTAACAGTCTAAATGCGTGTAGAATAACTAGCAACTGTTCGTGTCTCAATCATTAGTTAGATGTATAATTTCTGGAAACCTGAGTACATCCTATAGGATGCTGCCTATTTCCTAGTGAACCATCAAAATGATCACCTGAATCCTTTCAAGTATCCTCTCCCCCGGTCCCAATCTGGACTTTAATATAGGTACTGTAGTAAAGTAGATGTCCATTCCTTCTTCTTTTTGAATCGAGTGTAATTGGGATCAATTTGAATGATGTTTGCCACTCCCATGCTGCATCAATGGACCATATTATGACAAAGAGCTCATGTCTATCATTCAGTAATTGGCCATCCTTTGGGGTTTTTGTCTTGTTGCACCTAAAGATGGATGAATTCAAAGCCCCTCCTCAGGAATATTGCCTTCTGAACTATTCTTTTCTTTTTACCGACCAATTGACTTTGAATACAATGGTCGGTTTATTGCCTATCAATATCATTGGAGTAATTAATTCTAATCCATATCCATTAACTTCTTTCAATTGCCTTTTTAACTAAATTTACAGGGTAAATATTCTTCTCCTTTTGTAAAATTATGCATGCTCTCTTTCTGTCTGTCTAAAGCAAACTACATCAATTATTGCTAACATTATTTATCAATTTTTTTCAATTTTTATTTTTTAATAATTAGTATTGTTGCAGAATATTTATATTAGACGTTAACTGTACATGTTGGTTAAATTGATTGAATTTAAATTTTAATTTAATTAAAAGATGTTCAAATAGGAAAAGCTTTGTTAAATAGTATCTGACTTGACATTGACTCATTATTTAATAATTTAAAGTTTTTGACAATTGATTCAACATGATATTTTGGGTCAACTCCTATAATTAATAAGCCGTAATTGGTAAGAAAAATTCTATAATATTTGGCAATTGACTCCAAATCATCTCCTAAATTTTGTGGGGACATTTGATGTCAATGGTAATTTTTTTTTTTTTTTCCTTTTTCTCGCTAGTTTTTAGAATGAGTTTCCATGCAAGCAATCTAAGACTTATTTTTCATCAATTTTAGTCAAATCCAAAGTATTATATTAGGTTGTTTGGACCTCATTAATGAACTGATGATTCTATCCCAACGGCTTACACCAAGGGAGATATGAGATCCTGCATGGAGTATGAGAAAATATTTCTTATGATGGTATTGGATGAAGTAGGGTAACATGATTGGAAAGAGAGAGAGAAAAGGCAGCAGAAAATGTCCCAAGCGTGCTTGAGAGCTGGGTACATGACTTGATTAGAAGCTTGTTGGCCACAAACTTGATTTTCATTCTAGTCCACCCAATTTATTAAACTCATGGATTGCTTGGAGAATACCAATTTATATGTCTTTTCCTCGGTATATTGATTGGAGAATACCAATACTATTCCCTTTCTGAATCCCACTTCAAGCTTATACTTCCCAAGTTAGAATTCTAGCTGATTTTTTACTTTTACTCTGCATGGTAGGGAAAGGGGGCTCCATGTTACTCAAGTAAAATGCCTTTGCTTCTTGTTTCTTTATTTCTTTTATCTGTGTGTTGGGAATCATGACTTCTGCTCTGGTGAAAGAGGAGGCTGCACTTGACAGACTGAAGTATGCGAACACCAGTTTGAGACCTTTCGCTTGAGGGAAAGACCTAACCACCGTTTAGATGCTTTATACATGGACATGTCGCATGTGGTCTCATCCACCGACAGTAAATTTACCATATATATATATAAATAAAAATGGAAAATACTTTATCATTCTTTACCTGTAGGCTATATCATTGTGTAAATATACTTTTGTGGGTTGAAGAAACAAGCTTTGGTTAATTGAATGGGAAGTCTACTTTGGCTGACTCCAACTGTCCATCTGTCATCCGGGGACATCTTCAATCAAATGGTGCAATAAAGCTTCTTGATTTCATGAAGAAGATGAGGTCTACCAAAATCTGAGAGTTTGAAATAACACAAATGAGAACACGTAAAGTTGTTCAAAAGTGCCATTTTTATTGGGAGATGGGCATGCGACTTTTCCTTTATCTCTCATCATTTTTGTTATCATATGACTATTCTCCATGCCTTTGCTTTTGTTGTCGGATTGCAGGACTGGGGGGATAAGACCTTACAAATTTGATTAAAAAAATGATGCGTATAACCTTAACCAGCTGCCAAATAAATGACTGAAATTTTGGAGAAAAAAAAGAGATTGTGTGATATAAATTTTTGTTTGGTCTAAATGTAACTTACATAAGACATTTAGGCATGTCGCAGTGGAAAATTTATGGATTGTTATGATTAAAATAGGAGACTTTAAGCAAATCAACCAAATCAGCTTAAGAGTCCATCGTCAATTAATTTCACTGTGTAGCAACAGTAACTTCATGCAAAGTCGTCTGTGGAAGAAGTGTACTTGTTCACTTCTTTTGGCATGCTGGATCAGAAATCTTAATCTATCAAAGGAAACAAAAGAATTGATTTCACCTAATCAAATGTTTGACCCAGGTGTTGTAAAATGATGAAAGTGATGCAAAGGGACTTTGAAAAAGGGTGAAAGTAATAATAGTTGGAATTTCAAAAATGTGTATGGCGTAATGTATATCCCCTTTCCTAGAAAGAAAATCTGTGCGGCTAGGCTCATTGGATTTAGCTGTCGACCCAATAATCTAACCAAAATCATATAAAACTAACCCAATCACATTGACCCACAGCACAAAAAAGTGTAGGGGGCGGGTCCAAAGTAAAATAGCACTTGACCCCACAAAGTTGGCAAAGTCAATCACTCAATCCATATGAATGCAAAGAAAGTGACCTAATTCAATTAGGGTTTGCAAAATTTTCACTTTGTGTATGAGTGGAGATTGGCAGGGAAGGGCCTTGTGGGCTGTGGGTGGGGGCAAGTGCGCCACCACCCCTCATATCATTTCTTTAGGGAAAGCATAAAAGGACTATGCGTAGAGAAGAGATAAGCCACAATGAGACAAAGTGGCATGAGAATCTTGACTATGAACATAACAAAATAAATATGGTGTTATCTCCTAAATCCAATTTGGATTTTCCATCTTCATTCTGTCTACACATTATCGCATATATCCCCAAGCTGCCCAGCTGCCATGTCCTACTATTCAAAGCCCAAAAATAAATAATTACATTGCATGTGAGATATATGAATATTGATATTCATACCCAGATTTTGGCATGAGGTCCTTTGCCGGATTATGTATATGGTTGGTCCTACATGAGTGGCCTTATATGCATTTTTGGACCGCTCTAATATTGGTGGGGATGACGCTACAAACTTATGTTCAACTTCATGCTGCATTCTGATAAACTCACTGCTGCCAAAATCCTGTACATATCATATCTCTGATGTGATTTCATGTGTTGATTATGCCCTCTAATTCTAGCTGCCTACTCTCCATAGGAAAAGACACAAGATTCGAATCCAAGGTTTGCCCGGCAATATGCTTTTCAATTAACTAAATATTGATTACATTTTTTTTTCATCTATATATGAAGAGTTTATAATTAATATTATTTCAGAGGCATTTGAAATGTAACATGATCTATTAATCCAGAAACACTGCAAATCCATGATCATTTAATTTTCTTAAGATAGCTACTGAAATGTTGGTTAAATGAATTAAAATCATGAAGTTGTGGGTAATGTTCATGTTGGTGGGCCTTGGCCATAGGCATGCCTTGGAACCAAATCATGCCATGTACAATTATGCGTGACAGAGAGAAAGAGGCGCATATCTTTGCTTTTGTTTTGATGTTAATAATTTGGATCCATGCTGAGGACATGACATTATAAGTGTCCATATATCCTATTTTGGTTGTTTGATAGTACATTGAGCAACATGCCATGTTAGTTAATTTTGAGATTAATTATTATGGTTGTTTCTTGTTTGGAGCTGATTGTGTTGTACTTTACCACATTTGATTGACAGTTTGATATTATTAATATTTAATTCGAAACTTTTGTCGTTACAACTGTTGTAACGTCTACTATGTATCACAATGTTTTCTTCTTTTATTTTATTTTAGTTTAGTTTTCAAACCAATGGTTTGAATAGTTTAGAAAAGAGAAGAGAAGTAAATTAAGGATTGTGCTAGCTTAAAAATGAATTACGTGAGGAATCAAACGACACATGTTTAATTGAGTTTTGGGCAATAAATAATAGTGTCCTTAGCTTTAAGGAATCTTGGATTCATTCTTCAAAATAAAAAATGTATTCTAAAGAAGGTGAATATTATTATATGGCTGCAATGGGGAAGGTTGGATTGGATTTTTGGTCCGTTCAAACTCATCTAAACCTTATGCAGGGCTGCTGAAGGGTATTGATCTAAAGGTCCATTTAGTATCTCAATTATTTGTTTATTAATTAGGTATGCTTTAGAAATGCCATCTGCAAAACAATACATTAAATTGAAATAAGATCAAGATCAATATTAAAATTTGCAATAGATTAATTATATAATTATCATTTTAATAGTTTCAATTAAGGTTTCTTAGACTTCATCTATTTTTTTTTGTATTTTCCTTATTAATTCTTCTTTATTGTATCTATAAACTATACTTTGGTCTTACAAATCACAAGGAAAAATTAAGTTAAAGGGTTAGATGAATGTTATAATGGCCCTAAAGGCTACATACTTTGCATAACTGTTATTAAAACTATTAAAATTTATGAATAAAATGCTGTTGTGTTTGTATATTTTTTTTGATTCTCATAATTTGTTTTCAATATCAAACCATTGAAAATATTGTTTATACATGCATAAATGTCAAATGTAGTGTTTTTTTTTTTCCATTTTCACACATAAGACTTGTACATATTGTGAATGTATTTGCTTTTTTATTTTATTTTCTCATTTTCTTTATTATTTTTAATACCATTTAAAATATTGTTTATACAAATGCATAAATACCAAATATAATTTTTTATTATTTTATTTTCATGCAGGTACAAAACATTTTTGCTAAATGTATAAGACATTTATACTAAGTTGTACATGGCCTATAAAATCTACCTATTTTGAATATATTTGCATGCTTTTATAAATGTTAATAAAAATCTAAAAATGCCTTCAATATTTAATACAATTGTCATCTTCTATATTTAATATAATTATCTTCTATATATGTAAAAATGTAATATATATATTTTCATTCATATACAAAACATTTGTACTAAACGTATAACACATTCATACTATCTCTACAAGGCCTATAAAAAATCTACCTATTCTAAATATATTTATGTGTTTTTATGGATGTTAATAAAAATGTGAAAATGTCTTGTAAGCTTAGTATAATTTTCTTCTATATGTGTAAAAATGTCTTGCCTTTTCTTTGCATTTTTTCTTTCCTAGATTTGAACTTTTCTTATTTGGTGTTTCCATTTTTGTTATTCTTCTTTTCCCTACTAGAAGAACTTGAAAAACCTTTGATTGCCATATGAACACCCGTTTTGTTCCTAGAGAATACCCTCAACTGTCTTGAGTTCCCTCATCAACTTTAACAAGTTCATCAACATTTTATTCATGGACTAGTTAAGCTTAAACTACTTGAAGGAATTTGACAAGGTCTCTAAGACCATGTCAACTTTGGTCTCACCATTGATTTATGCTCTAAGGATCTTCATCTTGTTAACGAGTTTGATCATACGAATCATATGATTTCTAAGGGTAATTCCTTCTATCATCTTGGTGTTCATAATAGCCTTAAGGGTAGCTTATCTAGCTGACCTACCCGTTTCACCAAACCTCTCTTGAAGATTGAAGAGAATCTCATAAGTAGTTGTAAGTGAAATGTATTACTGTCATAACACATTGTGCAAAGTGCAAGTATAATACACTTGGCCTTTTCATTTGCCTTTTGTCACTTTTGATGAGCATTTCTCTCTTTTTTCTAGGCATGTTTCATTGGGAATGCGTGAAGTAAACTCTTAAGTTACCCCTTTTAGCTCTTTGATGTGAGCATTGTATCTAAGTTTCTTTTCTAGTCAACAAAGTTAGGTTCAATTAATTATTTTATATGAGGATGAGGGTGATAAGGCTATAAGATATGATTCTTGTAACAAATTAAAAATCATGTATTAATTTAAGTTAAGCATTCATGGCATGTTGGTAAAATTAGTAACAATATAGTGCTATTTAAATTGCTACATATATATCTATGCTAGGTATCTTAATTGTTGGGAACTCCAAATTACTTCGTTCCTTAACCCTAGATCGTATAGAGTGCATGCTTTCTACCTTGGGCTTCTCTAAATCTATTGCAGTGGAAACAATGACAACAAAAACCATGAAACGATCTAGATCTAGAGAAAATAAGTACACACCTTTGATTTGGATGTTCCCAAATTAAATCCAAGTTGATGGTGATATTGTAGAAGATTTCAAAACTCATCAACCCAATGCTCTTCCACCCGATCACTCCTCACAAGGAACTAGGCATGAGAAAAGGGTGGGTTTTTCTCTCTAGATGAAGACTAGGGTTTTCACTCTCTAAAGGCTCTCTAGAAAAAAAATAGTAAAAATGTAGGAAATGCTTACCCCAAGGGGTATTTATAAGGCTCCTAGTGGGCTTAAGTAATTTGAGTCTAAATTGGCCTTAAATAATCTAATCTAGCCAACCTAGGTCCTAATTAATTAATTAGTCCTATTGCGCTCAAATTAATTAATTAGTCTATGCCAACAAGTTAATACATAAGATTTAGTGCAACTTTGCATTTTTATCAAAACACATTCTTATGAACCTGAAACCCAAAATCCTCAAAATAAAAGTGCTTCCTCAATTGAGGAGTTTAAGAGGGGACCATTCAATCATATAGGAATGCTGGGAATTCTGAATTGCTCCATTCCTAGCCTTGGATCACATAGGGTGCATGCAATTATCTTAGGCTTCTCTAGATCTAACAAAACAACCCTATTTTTATAAAAACCATAATAAAATAAAAATCTAGAGATTAAAAGCTAATAAATGTGATCTAGAAGTTTCTAGATTGTTTCCAAATCGATAAAGAAGCCAAATTCCATGGTAGTTGTCATAGAACTCATTTAACCAACGATCTTCTACTTGATCTTTGTTGGGATTAAGCCCCTAAAAGTAAGAAATGTTGTAACAAAATTAGATTTAACTACCTTTTTACATTGTATATGACTTGGGTGAATTAGGAGTTGCATAGGAGATACAAGTCATGGGTTCCTTGAAAGTAGATAAGTTGTTCACAATCAGTTCATGGATTTAGGCAATCCAATAGAGATTGTAATGTACTGCCTTCTCATTGGAGGGATGACTTGTCTTGGCTATCGGGATGAGTTTCCATGGTGAGTGCACTTTTGCATGTGATGTACATTAGATAGGACCTACGGTAAATCATGATGTAAGGCTATCAATTGTTATGATTCACCAAGCTACTATATTGCATGCACTCTCAACCTTGATACGATATTGAATTTGTGCCAAAATCAACAAGAGGTTTTGAACTATGGGTAAGACCCTAAAGTGGTCATATATCCTTATGAATTGGGTCACTATTAATGGAAGCTGGTGGCAATAGGTATTCTCAATAGAGGCAATATGATATCTCATGGAATTGAGATAGTGTGTTCCATTGGGTGATCCAAAGGACATGTGATCATGAAATCGGTGGCCATAGTAATTCATTTAGTGGAATTTGACATATTTTCCTTGGAGTTAGAGTATGTCAGTCGATCACATAATAAGTGATATTTGTAACTGAAGGATTTAAAGGGCAATCTTGATAGGTGATAGCACTACCTTGTTAGATTATGGACACTAGTTCATGAGGAGTCTGCATGTAGTCGACAGTAGGTCACGAACCCGAGCTTTATTTTGTTGTTATCTATATAGAGTACTAAAGTGTAGTTGATTATTTTTAGTTGAATTTTGAATCAACTTCAGAATTTGATTATGAGGGAGCCAGTACTCCTATGGGTCTCAGTGGTTTCCGCTCTAAGCTCATAAACCATGATGACATTGTTTATGAGGGTTGAATTGACTCTAGGTTCATTCTTGTGCATAATGACATTTTAGTAATTATGAAGGTTGCATAAGGGATAATGAACAAGGTCTTTGGATTATGTTAATTGATTAATTAGATGACTTTATGTGGTTAATTAATCAATTAGGACCTGTTTTGAGCTATATTAAGTGACCCAAGCCTTGATAAGCTCATGTTACTTAAACCAAGTGGGCAACCCTATAAATACTCTTTAAGGGGTTAGGGTTTCCTAATGACTTTCAATTAGTCGTCTTCCATTTCCAAAGAGAAAGAGAAAGAGAGAGAGAGAGAGAGAGAGAGAGAGAGAGAGAGAGAGAGAGCCAAAGCTTCTTCTCTTCCATTGCCCACACTTTGGAGTACTAAGATCGTGGTTTGAGTCATTAGGAGAAAGATCTTGGGTGTACGAGATCTCCAAATTTTTTAGGCATGTTCTTCAACGAATGAATTTTGATGTGAGAACATCCAAATCACAGGTATGACTTTCAAATATGTAAATCTTTATTCTAAAATATTTTTGAAGCTATTATTTTCTACCGCATTAGATCTAGAGATCCCTAAGGATAGATGCATGCACCCTACGAGATCTAGGGCATGGGAACGAAGTAATTCAAGGTTCCTAATAATCTCTCCTTTCATCGATCCTAGCATACGAGAATGGTGGACTTCTCTCTCTCTTTAGAGGATAGCTAGGGTTCTTTGCTTTAGAATTTTAGAAAACTAAACAGGAAGCTTGAAGCCCTAACCCTTAAAGGGGTTTATATAGGCTTCCTCGTAGGCTTAAATGACTTGAATATAAACTGAGCTTGAGTTACCTAATTCGACCCACTTGGGTCTTAATTAATTAATTATCCTTAATAAGCTTCAATTAATTAATGAGCCTATTTTAGAAAGCTAATTCATAAGATTTAGTGCAACTTTGCATTTTTACCAACACGCCCTAATGCACGCTTATAAATTATATACTCAAAATATCCCCAAAGCATGTGCCACCATAAATTAAGAGCTCAAGCGAGAACATTAGGACCCATAAAAAAATATTGGCTCCTCAAATTCCCATTCTGAAGTTGACTTAACATTCCACTAAAAAGAGTCAAGTACACCTCAATAGCTTATGAAATTAGAATGAGGCAAAACTTTGATTTGTAAACTATTATTCATTACACGTAGACTCCCTACGAATTGGTGCTCGTAATTTAACAGGGTGGTGCTCTTAACCCATTAAGATTACCTCTATAATCCTTCAGTTACAAATCCTTCTATTATGTGATCAGCTGGAATACTTTAGTTCCAAGGATCATATGTCAAATTCCATTAAAGGAGTTATTACAACCACATATTTCATTATCACATGTCTTTTTGATCATTTAAGGGGATACCCTATTTCAATCCCATGAGATATCATGGTGATTCCATTGAGAATACCTATTGCCACCAACCTCCATCAATTGTGATCCAATTTGTAGGAAATATATGACCACTTTTTGGTCTCACCCATAAGTCAAAGCCTCATGTTGATTTCAACATAGACTTAAAGTCCTCTTAAGTTGAGATTTGATGCAATATTGCAACTTGGTGAATCATGATAACCCAGTAGCCTTAATATTGGGATTGAGCCCTTAAAAGTAAGACATGATGTAACAAAGTTAGACTTTACTATTATTTTGCTATCCTTTTTATGTATTGATATTGATTTGAGCATTAAACCCATCTCACTTGCATAGCACATGAATTAGGTGCATTAGGAGTTGCACAAAAGAGACAAGTCATGGGTTCTTTACAAGATGATAAGTTGTTCATAGTTGATTCACAGACTTAGGTAATCTAGTAGAGATTGCAATGAACTACCTTTTAATTGGAGGAATGACTTGTCTTGGCTTTTGGGATGGGTTTCCCAAGGTGAGTGCACTAGTCTGTATGTTTATACATTGGATAGGATATATGGTACATCATGACGTAAGACTATCAGATTGTCATGATTCATTAAGCTACTATGTTACTTGAACTTTCAACCTTGAGAGGGTATTAAGCTTGTGTTGAAATCAACAAGAGACTTTGACATATGGGTGAGACCCTAAAGGGGTCATATATCCTTATGGATTGGGTCACTATTGATGGAGGCTGGTGGCAATAGGTATTCTCAATAGAGGTAGCATGATAACCCATTGGGTGATCCAAAGGACACATGATCATGAAATTTGTGGCCATAGTAATTCGTTTACTAGAATTTGACATATGCTCTTTAGTAGAGTATGTTAGTTGATCACATAGGAGGATATGTAATTCAAGGGTTGGAGAGGTAATCTTGATGGGTTGATAGCAATACCTTGTTAGATTATAGACACTAGTTCATGGGGAGTCTACATGCAATGAATAGTAGGTCATGGACCTGAACTTTGTCTTATTGTAATTTCATAGAATATTGGAGTGCTATTGACTCTCTTTATTAGAGTATTGAGTCAACTCCATAATTGGATTTTGAGGAAACCAATATTTTCCTATGGGTTCTAGTGGTCCTAGTTGAGCTCCTAGTTCATGATGGAACATGCTTTGAGGGTATTTTGGGTATATAATTCACAAGTGTGCATAATGACATTTTGGTGAAAATGTAAGATTGCACTAGATCTTATGAATTGACTTTCTAGAATGAGTTAATTAATTAATTGTAGCCTATTAGGGTAATTAGTTAATTAAGACCCAAGTGGGTTAGATTAGGTGACCCAAGCCTACTTTGAGCTTAAGTCACTTAAGCCCACAGAGAAGCTTATATAAACCACTTTATGTGTTAGGGTTTTAAGTTTTTTGAAATTCTAGAGAGATGAACCTTAGCCAGCTTTTAGAGAGAGAGAGAGAAAGAAGTTCACCATTCTCTCATGCTAGGATCCATGAAAGGAGAGATCGAGTGGAAGACAAGTTCTCAATGCCCATGACATCTTCATTAGTTTGAATTCAATTTAGGAACATTCAGATCATAGGTTTGAGCTAAATCTTTATTTTGTAAGGGTTTTTGATGCCATATGTTTTCGTAATGATAGATCTAGAGAACCTTAGGGAGAGATGCATGCACCCTATAAGATCCAAGGCCAGGAGACAGAGCAAATTAGAGATTCCCAACAACTTGACCCTAAAGTAGGTTCTAGCATTAGATCCCTTATAGGGTGTGTTAACTTTGTTTTGTAGGGTTGTTTATTCATCATATGACCTCTAGAATGAATGAAGGAATTTTATATTTCAAATATTATAACTATATTATGATATGTGGTTTATATTCTCTAGATCGGGTTGTACACCTTATAGGGGATATAAGGTTTTTATTTCATTATAAAAATCTTTACTTTTCAATGGATGGATTGTAAGCTCTATTATAGAGTTTTTTTTTTATAATTTTAATTTTTTTTTATTCTTTTATTGTTGTAAAAAAATTCAGTTTTTTATACATCTATGGTGACTATAAAGAAAAGAAGGATTCTTGAAATTTCTTTTTGAGATCTATGGTAATGTAGGAGAGAAGAAGGATTCATGGAAGTTTCTTTTTAAGATTTATGGTAATGTAGGAGAAAAGAAGGATTCTTGGAAGTTTCTTTTTTTGAGATCCATGGTAGCATAGTGACATTGACATTGACTCAAAATTGGGGCTTCCTCCCATGAGTTTCTTGGGGCAAGTCACATATGATTTTGAAGTTTAAGAAGGCTGAAATCCAACGCTTCAAATGGTTCGTAAATTTAAGTTGAAATGAGGGAGATATGACTAATTGAAGTAAGGCTGCACAAAAAGCGTGTTATTTTAGGATTGAGTTTAGGCCAAGTTAGATTTGGTTGTTTGGATATATATATATTTTTTTTGGGCTCAATTTTGGTGGCAAATTAGACCTTTTAAGGTTTTCAATTTTCTAACCCTATATTTGATTGTAAGGCCATTTTGGAAATTTAGATTTTATCCAAATTTTAATTACCAAATATGTAATAGGATCCCTAAAGGCTATGAGAAATTTTTTATTTAATTATTTCCTTACTTGTTTGCTATTCTTTTTATTAATTGCATATGTAACATAAACTAGGATATTTTAGTATTCTTAATTGGAAATATTTTTTCATGTATTTTTTAAAATTGAAAAACTTATTTAAATTGGAATGTGCATGGTTAGGAAATTTTATTTTAGGTGAAAGATAAGTTCGAAAAAAATTAAGAGCCCTAATTTATTTTAAAAATTAATTCTTAAAGATTTTAAATTTATTTAAAATCTTCTTAAATCTTTGAGATCTCTAAAAATAAAGATTTTTTCTTTTTTGAAAGAGCTCTTATTTTTCCAAATCTTTATAAAATAATATTTTTCCTATTTTATACAAGATTTTGATTTAAAGAAATTAAGTTAATTTTGGAAAATGATGACAGACAATTTATAATTAAAAAGGTTACCAAAATAAGTATTAAAACCTAAAGAATAATATTTATTCTTAGTAAATTTTCATGAGAAGTTTTTTCTAAGATTGTTTCTTGAAATTGGTTGTTGCTTAAAAGACTGCTATTCCTTTTGGAACTATTCTTTTGGTTTGAGATAAATGTTTATTTGGGCATTCCTCCCGAGAGAATGAGAACGATCCCTGTGGTTGTCTTGCAGGCTCTTCCACCCTGAGAGAAGAGGATAACACCAAGTCCTTTAAGCTTTCCCCTTCTGAGAGAAGAAAAACTATGTTTGATATGGATAGTTTAAGGACAAGGAATATGAAAGTAATTCTTTTAGGACAGGTATCCCAATTTAGTAAATAAATAATAGATTTGAAAAATCTCATGATTAAAAATTTATGATAAGAAGAGTTATCAAAATATTTTTGGAAGTTTTAGTACTTTAATGGAGATATAAAAAAATTTTAAAAATACTTTCCAAAATGGATTATTTAATTCCTTTTGAGGAAATAAACATTTTTATAAGTTTTTCATAGAGAATATTTTATCCATCAAGGAATTATTAAGTGTTATGTTTCTGATAGTATTTAATGAAATAAATTATTATGAAGATTCCATAAGAATATTTATTAAATTGGAAAGGTGTATGAAAAAGGAAAGTAAATTTATGAGGATTTTTTAATATGAGAGCTGAAGTTCCTTTCTTTGTTAACATGATTTCAAGATTTTCAAAATCTCATAAATTAATATTTTCCTTATTGCACTAGAGTTTTTAATTTAGAAAATAAATATTATGAAAATTTTTGTTAGAGATAATTTATCATTAAATGGTTATTAACAAAAGGTTTAGTAATTTGATGGAAATGAATTTCTTTAAATGTATTTCCTAGATAAAATATTTATTAATTGGAATTATGTAAAAGAAGAAGAATTTATGAAAATAGATTTTAAAATTTGACAGTACATATTTTATCAAAATTCATTTTTGAAACATATTCTCATGGAAAATTAAAAATTTTCATGATTGACATTTTCTTATTACACTAGGTTTCCAATTAGGAAATTCTCAAAGCAAATAATTTATTTATTAAGGTAATTACTAATAATTTAAAATGCTCTTAATTAACTAAAAGATTAATTGGGAAAAGGCTCTAGGCAAGACCACATAGCCTCCATTGACGAGTCCATCTTGATTTAGGTTCATCACCACCCCTACTATGGGTTGGGCCTTAGGAATCAAAAGATGAACTCTCCACATAGATAAGATTAGATTTCTCTGTAGTAGAAGTAACCACCCCTATAGTGGGGTTCCTTACTTGGTGACATCGATAGTCTAAGGACAAGGGTTATACACTTGACATTACATATAAAGTAGTCGAATAACCCCATGCGGTCCCATTTTCATAGTTCATGAGCCAAACTTGAAGGTATGTTGATCTTGCCTTAGGCACCTAGTTCAACCTAGGGAGAGGTGCTCAATCATAGTTTTCTTAAGAATGATGATAATTTTTGGTTTCACCTCGATGCAAGTGACCATGACCCTTTGCTTACTAGGAATAAAGATATGAAAGTTAGGTCCAAAAAGGTTTCTTGACAATGACATTAATTCTCTTCTTAGGGTGATTCTTGGTTTAAACAAAATATTGAAAGAGTTCTCAAATAAAGTTAACAAGTTTAAAACTTTAAATCAAGGTAGTTATTGAAACTCCTAGTCCTTGAACCAAAAAAAAAAAAAAAAAAAGAACTTGTAGTTGTGTAGTGGTTAGGTCGTCTCCACAAGGACAACTTTGCATCAACTTAGCTAGAAATACGATTAGGGTGGTGTGAGTGGAATGAAGGAAGAAACAAAAGCAAAGATAATTTTTTTTGTATTTTTTTATAAAGAGGAGAAAACCTAAAAGGAAAAAAAAAAAAAAAAACGCACAAGCTTCACTAAATGAAGGTAGTTGAGTTTCACCTCTCAAGGCAACCTACCCACGAGGTTCTAAACTAGTACTTATGGCACATAGATTAGACTAATGGTTTACACCTATGGGAATGGGTCTTACCTAAGAGGAGGATCAACTACCTTAACAATAGGTCAACCTAGTTTGATTGCTCCTTTTTGGTCCAACCAATAAGATGATTCAGATGAGTTAGTCCTCATGTAAGAAGGCCTGCTTATAGTTTATTTGGCTAATAATAGAGAAACATGGACATGTGGCTCTAGTTGCATGGTTCACGACCCTTACAACCTAAACTACATATCCTTGTTTCTTCCTAGGGGTACTCTTTTCGGTCCTCATAGCCTTGGCTTGTTGAGTGCTAACTCCTTTCGGTCCTCATGACCACTTTCCCAAGAGAGCCCATGTTCAACAATAGACAAATAAACTTGAGGTAAAATGGATCGAGAATTGAAGATTGAAACTCCTTTTTCTATCAGTGGAGTGAACAAATACAAACAAAAAGAAATAAACACAAGAACATAAAAACTAAAAGTTAAAAAATTTATAAAAGTAAAATAAAACATTAAAAAAGAAAAGAAAAATCCTAAATCTAACTTATTGTTGTCCTCTTATTAATCCCTTTTAAGAAAGCTCGATTACTATTTACAATTCTCTTAGTTATAGGAGAAAATATCTTCTCTCCCTTATTGCTCCTAAGCAACCCCCGCTAGTTGCACTTCTTGCCTATGCTAATGATGTAATGGGTTTGTGTAGTCATCAGTCACAAAATGCTTATGTGAAGTGTGAAATCGTGACTCCTTATCTTTTTTTTTTCAGCTCAATGGCATAGGAGTATAGATAGATCAATCAAATCTTTAGGAGCATTATGTAACCTTGATTAGTGTGTAATGATAGGAAGATAGGGCTTGAGCACAAAGTAGAATAACCAAGGATATGCACTAGAATGGTGGCTTTTCAAGGTGTGCTTCATAGGTGGAAGAGGCATAACACTTTATTAAGAGGTCTTGTTATTAACAATAATGCACTTATGATTGTTATGATGCATTGTTGTGAGTCTATGTAGGTTTGGATCAATGTAGTGCGTAGACTTCCTCAGTGCACTTTATTATTGTGCACTTGTCCCTTACGTAATCCGGGTTGGATCCCTTTAATGCGCTTGGTGAAACACTTAGTCTAAATTAAGCTCTTGAGTGCATAATCCAAATTGTTGCTGGAAGGTGCACGCTTTAAATGCGCTTCTTTTAATGTGGAATTTGAGTCGACATTCTCAAACTTCATAATTTAAGCTTAGCTCTTCACTTAATGCTCCTTTTGTCCTTGAAGCTTTAGAAGTGCACTAAACATGCCTTAATCTTGCAAAATTTTCACAAAAAACATCAAATGAATTTTTCTATGTTTTTAACAACAATCTAAAGTCGAACATTATCCGTGATTTGGGTGCATTAGGAGTTGCATGGAAGATCAAAGTTACGAGTTCCTTATAAATAGATGATTTGTTCACAGTAGGTTCATGGGCATACGTAACCCATTAGAGGTTGTAGTGCACTACCTCCTAATTGGAGGGATGACTAGTCTTAGCTATTGGGATGGGTTTCTCATGGTGTGTGTACTAGTATGTATGGTTACATATTGGATAAGACCTACAGTAAGTCAAGAATTAAGGCTATCAAGTAGTTATAACTTTACCAAGTTGTTTCATTATGTTGTCTTTCAACGTTGAGAGAATATTAAGATTATGCTAAAGTTAGTAATGGTTTTGACCTATGAGTGAGATCGTAAGTTAATCATATATTCCCTATGGATTATATAAACTGGGGAACACTAGAAGATAGTTCCATATTGCATAAGATTCTATTGATCTAGAGGTATATGTAGGGAATCCCAAATCTCTTTGTTTCATATACAAAGATCAAGTTAGGTACATGCAAATCTCCCTAGGCTTTCTCTAAATCTTATACACAATGGAAACAAGCATATTTTTTTAAAAAAGATTTAGATGATGTGTAATAGAATACAATACCTTAGGTTTGAATGTTCCCAAATCTATTCCTTTTGATATAAATAAAGATCGAATCCTCCTGAAGTTTCACACACCCAAGAGCTTGCGCCTAATGGCACTACTTTGATCTTGGCATACCAAAGGTGTGTTTGGATTAAGCTTTAGGAAACATGACTTGATGTAACAGATTGAGATTCATTTATAAATTTATTTATTCATGTTTCTTGGTTTTCCTTTATCCCATATGTATTAATTGGTTATTTAAGCATACACACCCATATGTCTTACATTGTATATGACTTGGGTGCATTATGAATTGCATAAAGGATAAAAGTCATGGATTCTTTGTAAGTAGATAAGTAGTCTACAATCAGTTCATGGATTTGGTGATTTAGTAGAGACTATAGTACACTACCTTCAAATTAGAGGGATGACTTATCTTAGTTTTTGAGATGAGTTCCTATAGTGAGTGCACTAGTATGTATGGTTATACATTAGACAAGACCTATAGTGAATCATGATATAAGGCTATCGATTGTCATAATTTACTAAGCTACTCTATTGCATGAGCTTTCAACTTTGAGAGGATATTGAGCTTATGTGAAAGTCAACAAGAAGCTTTGACCCATGGGTGAAACCATATGGTGGTCACATATTCTGTGGATTGTGTTACTGTTGATGGAGGTTGGTGGCAATAGGTATTCCCAATAGATGCACCATGATATGGGTTTAAGAGAGTGTGTCATCTTAGGTAATCCAAAGGACATGTGATCTAGATGATTATGGTCATAACATTTCCTTTAGTGGAAATTTGATATATGCTCCTTGGAATTAAAGTATGCGGACTTGCATTTTTCATGTGTGTCCCAACTTGAGGTCAAGACTCACTTTTTTATTTTTTATTTATTTATTGTGAAAAGCTAATTTTTGAAAGTCATCACTTATTTTTGTTTATTTTTTAAGGGAAAACAAAATAAGAAATACAACCATAAGAGTGACTCATTTTTGAAGTAAAAAGCATGTATACGAAAACTGAGTCCAAGTATGAGAGTTAGGTTACTTATTGGGAAGGTACTATAGGGTCTCCACCCTTTAAGTCCTAAAGAGGTCTTTACTTAACAAGTGAAAGGAACTAAGGCAATTGAGTAAAAGACCAATGGATACTAAGAGAAAGAATCAGAATATGCAATAAGACAATGGTAATGATAAACAAGAGCAAGAGATAATAAATACTCAAAGTAAGATATGCATATAAAAAAAATCAAATAAATGAAGATGGAAGGCAGCGTACCTTAAGGAAGCCCAAAGTCGGGCAACATACTTACATAAAGAAAGAGGGTTAGTTCACAAGCAAGCTAAGATATAAAATATCAAACCATAAGTCAAACAATATCTATAAGATATATATATAATCAAAATCAAGAGGCAAAGATGACTAATTTAGCATCAAGGTGAGTTAAAATACACTAAACGTGCACAAGGATCAAAATAGGTCAGTAGGTATGCAATCACAAAAACGGTGAGGTGTTTGAGAGGGTAAGGGCTAAGGCGCTTTCTTCTTTTTAGATGGTGGAAGACGACGAACTTGAAATCTTAACCTTTAAGAGTGTATTTATAGGGTTCCTAATTGGGCTTAAGTGACTTAAACTTAAATAGGCTTGGGTCACTTAATCTAGCCTAAAATAGGCCTTAATAATTAATTGATTAACCTTATAGGGTCATTTAATTAATCAATTAGCCCAATCCAGAGATGTTGTTCATTAATCCATGTTCAACTTGCATGATTACCAAAATTCCATTTATACACCTGTATTTTTCACATGCATCCCTACTCGACAATGAGACTTGTTTTCTTAGTCAAAAATTGATTTTTATAAAATTGGAGTTGTCACTTATTTTTATTTATTTTTAAGAAGGGAAAATAAGATAAGAAATAAAACCTTAAAAAAAATGACTATTGATTTTCGAAAAAAATGTCTTTGAAAACCCAACTCTAGTCTGGAAGTCAAGTAACTATTGGGAAGGTACCATAAAGGTAGCACACTTTTAAGCCCTAAAAATAGGTCTCTACTAACTAGGTTGAGGTACGCATGACAATTGATCAATAATTTAAAGATACCAAGGATAGAAAATGTGATTCTATCTAAAGCCAAACAACATGATACTTATATCAAAACAAACATATCAAAGAAATCAATAACATGAGAAGGGAAGATAAACGTACCTGAACTACAATCCAAAGCGCTTTCATGAAAACATCAAAGTTAGTTTAACAAATATAATATACAACACACATTTCATCTCATTCAAATAATTAAGTAATAATTAAAGCATAGGAAAACATAATCATACATGAATAAGTTTACAAACTAAGAGGGTGTTTGTTTTTTTAACTTTTTGCTGAAACCAATTTTCTTTTAGACTTTTAATTGTTTGTTTTTCTACTTTTTTTTATAACTTATTATAAACTCTTTACCAAATAGAAAAAGCAACATGTTGATTTTTCTTTACTTTTTAATGTTAACAGAAATAAAATATTACAAAAACAAACTATTTAATAACATTATTAAGCATTAAAGTTCTATTAAGAGTTAAGTAAAAAAACAAACACCACCTAAGCATGTCTATTTATAGAGCTAGAATGATAAAAGGTGTGAGGTACATACTTGAATAGCATGCATAGTTTGCAAGGTGCTTGCATATAACTTAAGAAGTTAGCTTACAAGCAATAATAATTAGTAGAAGAATAACATGATCAAAACCTCCTATACTACATGATATATATACAACGTAAATGAAAAGCCAAAAGTCCAAAGAAATATCAACTATCATTTATGACACACAATACAACCCATTGTTAAGATTAACTAATGTATAAGATAGCTAGGAATGCCAAAATTAAGGAGTATGACGAAGTATGCAACAAAAACAGTAGCATCAACAAGAAAATCCTAAATAAATATCTAGAAGCATTAACTCTAGATTGGGCGACATCCTCAAGATGTCTATATTTCAAGACACAAGCCAAAGTCAAGTCAAGATAAGTTAATTAACTTTGGATTAAATAAAAAAGTGAGTACTATACAAAAATTGTAGCACGTAGTTAGAATAAAAAAAATTCACAAAACAAATCCTAAAAAGACTATCTAGAAAGGGAATTTAATTACACAAAAAATCAAGGTAGCTCTTCTATGTGTCTAGATTATCATCTAATTGGTCAATAAATTTATTGAAGCCTCATTTAATCCTAGTTGATAAAAACATCCAAGAAGGTCTAGAATAGGACAAAATTATATAACATGCATAAACCAAAATTTTTAACCAATCTAGAAGTGTAATAAAATCATACAAAAACTCATTCAACATATTTAGAAAGTCTAATTTACAAGAAGAATAATGGCAAGTTCAGAGGCATATGAATCAATTTTAAAAAGCAAACAACCCCTCTATTCAAAATTTGATATGTGTAGTGGGTACAATATGGGAAAAATATTTCTCTTGGTTAAGGAGTCAGTTTTTAATGAAACAACTACCTTAATTTAACTTCAAGAAGTTTAAAAGAAGGGAAAAAATTAAAATAAATTTACAAAGTCACCTACTAATTTATTTTTACAAAAACATTTTGGGTGTTTAGAACTAGGTGAAAATTGAATCTACCTAGAGATCAATTCATATCTTCCATTTCAAAATCACTTTTTTGACTCAAACAAAATTCTAAAGACATATTCAAGGAGTTTAACACCATAAAAACATCAAAATAATTTTAGGAAAGCCATAAGTCATTTGATTCTAGTTTTTTATTTTAAAAGTCAGTGAGTTGAACAGATAATGGTAGTAAGGCTTTTGTTCGAAAAACAATGATTTGAATGTTGAACTTTACCAAGGTCCAAATTAAGATATATGAGTTTAATCTATGTTTTTCGATCCTCCATGATCTGGAGGAAGCTTATGAGAATGAAGAATTACTCTATTATTTGGAACCATGAATTTTTATTCTTGTAAGAACTCGAAAATCAAAAACCTTTTTTTTCTTTTTTCTTTTTCAAAACTACATATTGGATGAAACAAGGTTGCATATTTTTTAAAAGATGATTTCTTTAAATGACCAAGAAACTTAAGATGAACTTAGAAGACAAAAATATTGAATCTTTATTTTAAAAAAATAGAAAAAGAAAACCATATGATAATTAAAGAGGCTTAAAAAATTGAGAAATAAAATAAAGAAAATCCATAAATCCCTAGCACCAACAAGAAATCATCCTTAACAATCATCAATCAATGGAAATCAACAATCCATGTGGCCTATCCATCTAGACACACCAAAGATAAACCTAAATCTCTCCTATCCTCTCAAGACTTCACCTTTACCTCTCAAGATTTCACCTTTCTTCTCAAGACCTCACCGTTTTTCTTCTAACTCCACTTTTCAATGGCATATGATCCCTCTTCTATGTGCAGCCACCACCTTCTTCTCTTCTCAATCTTAAAAACGTCCACACTAAGAGAATCCTCCAATTAGGCTAATCTTGTACCTGAATCTTATCACTAACTTTTATCCTTGATAACGATTGATTTGAGAGAAGTTGTCAACAGATTAATTGTAGCCCTTTCTCTTAGCTTTCCATAGCTTTAAGAATCACCTTGTTTTAATATATAAAGTGAAAGTTATCTTCAAAATACTGAAGTCTGCCGGCGTATGATGGGAAATTTCATCCAAACCTTGTCATGAGATTTACTCCTTAATAAAAATTGATTCCAGAAAAATTATCAACATATGAATTGTAGCCCTCTCTCTTAGATTTCTATAACTTCAAGAATCACCCCATTTCAATACTTGTAGCGAGAATTATTCCCAAAATATCGAAGCTTACCCAGCATATGACCGGAAAGGTCTCTCTAACCTTCTCAATCTCTCCAATAATGTGATAAGTCTCCTAATCTCTCCCTCAGCCATGAGTAATCCTCTTTCCTTAAGAAACTCTTCTTCTTTTTAACTCTCAAAGATGTCTTCCTAATCCCTTATGGTAAGTGGCAGCACATGGACTCCTAGAGATAGTCCTCTTTCCTTAAAACTCTCTCATGCATGAATATCCTCTCCTAAAAAATAATATCCGGCTTTGATCTTCCATTTTTTTCTTGATATGTAGTCGTGGACTTCCCCAAAAGAATCTCCTCCCTATAAAAAGTGGTATCCGTCTTCAAGAGAATCCCACTCTAATCCAAACTTTTTAATGGCGTGAATGCTACAACCTCACCTTCTCTTATTAAAAAAAATTCAAACTTGCCAAAGCATGGAATATATGTATAGCCACCAAAATCTCATGCAAAAATAAAAAATTAAAATTAGAAATCATGCAATTAGAAATAATAATAATACTAAAAAAAAAATCAATCACATGCATATATAAAAAAAAAATCAAAATATCAATTCATGCAATTCAAAATCAAAATGAATTTCATGCAATATATATATACACACACACACATACACATATATATTTAAAACAAAAGTATCAAACACAGGTAATCAAAAATCAAAACACTAAACTAATGCAATAATAATAAAAAAAATTGAAATGTCAATCTCACACAACCAAAAATTGAAATTCATTAATGCAATCGAAAATCAAAATCAAGCGAAATTCTAACCTAATCTCAAAATCAAATAATTAAACTCAAGAAAAAGCCTAAGTGAACTAAGCCTAGAAAAGTATCTAAGTGAATTAAAACCTAGAAAGCATCTAAGTGAACCAAACCTAAACTGCACCTAAGTGAAACTAACCTAAAAAAATGTGCTTAAGTGATTTAAACCTAGAAACATCTATGTGAAGAAATCTAAACTAAACTCGAGGGGCTGCCAAGGTCATAGTGGGGTCTAGATGAACTCCTCAACAAAAGGTCACTAAAGGTGACTCAAAAGGAGTAAACTGTATGAGTGTTAATGGGCCAGCAAGGGATGACTATAGGCAAGAGAGAAGCATAAGAAAACACCTCGTATCACATGTGTTAAGAGGACAAAATGAAGGGTCTACAGCATTATGCACATAGGTTAACCAAAAACAAATCTAATGCCCATAAATTGATCGATATAGGTGTAGTCCCAAACTCAAGCTCTACTGAACTCAAGATGATCGATCGATATAGGTGTGGTCCCAAACTTAAACTTAATTGAATTTAAGAAGATGAAGATGAAGATGACTAAATGATACAGGCATGGTCTCAAAACTGAACTCAATTGATATGAAAGTGATTGATTGATATAGGTGCGGCCCTAAACTCAAACTGAACTGAAGATGACCAATTGATATAGTTGCAGTTCCAAACTCAAACTCAATTGAATTGAAGAAGATGAAGATAATTGATTGATATAGGTATCGTCCCA
Organism: Vitis rotundifolia; assembly: GCA_030254885.1. NCBI lineage: Eukaryota > Viridiplantae > Streptophyta > Magnoliopsida > Vitales > Vitaceae > Vitis > Vitis rotundifolia. Next base: position 694,119 of record JARBHA010000034.1, on the reverse strand, counting down.
AACTCAAACTGAAATGGCATGAAGATGACCAATCGATAAAGGCAAGGTTCTAAAACTGAAACTGAAACTAAACTGACATGAGGATGACTAATTAATATAGGTACGGTCCAAACTCAAACTTAACTAAATTGAAGAGGACTAATTGATATAGGTGTGGTCCCTAAACTCAAACTCAATTGAATTGAAGATAATTAATTGATATAGGTGTAGTCCTAAACTCAAACACAATTGAATTAAAGAGCACCGATCAATATGTATATGGTCCCAAACTCATACTCAATTAAACTAAAGATGATTGATTGATATAAGTGCAGTCCCAAACTCAAACTCAAACTTATATGAAAATGATTTGAGAATGTGGCTTTAAGTAAAAAGAAAACTAAGATAATGATGTAAACAAACTCCTCAAAAGGGGTATGCCCGAACATTACAACTTGCAAAGGTAAACTATTAAGCCATAGGCAATGAAGTCCACTAAAAGTCTTATAGTCTCAAAGAAAGGTGTATGCCCCAATATCAGATAATGATCAATCATCAACGAGGTCAAACTCTACATGCCTCAAAAGTGTCCTGGCAACAAATCTAAGATATGTCCTAATATTGAAAAGTTAACTAATCACCCAAAACTTTATCATAAACATATAAACTTTATCAAAACTCTATCCAACATTCAAATTGCAACTACCAACATGACATAAAATGCTTAACTAAGAAAACAAGATGTTGGTCAAATATTTTGAATAAGATGACATCAAACTGAACACTCGGTTGCATGAATATATTGCTCATGAAGGTTTGTCAATGAGAAGAAACCAAATTGATCCTCTCTACTGAAGGCATAAGTGTACTTAGTCACCTAACTAGCTCAAACTACTCATCGAGGAACTATGGTAATAAAAAAAATGTCTTTGACTCAACGATAATCCACTCTAATGAAGCCTTAATTGAATTTTATGTGAATCTGATAACCTAGAAATAGGGGAATATGCCTTAATATACAAAATCTACACACTATAGATTCTATATGCTAAAAAATGGGAGTATGAGCTAGTATCGGATAATGGTTAATCATCAACAAGGTCAAACTTTACATGCCTCAAAAGTATCTTGGCAAAAAATCTAAGATATGTCCTAATACTAAAAAGTCAATTATATTACCCAAAACTCTATCATAAACATGTGAGATGTATCAAAACTCTATCCAATATTCAAACTTTAACTACTAACATGACATAAGATGCTTAACTGAGAAAACAGGACATTGATCAAATACTCCGAATGGGATGACATCAAACTGAACACTCAAATGCAAGAAATATCTGTATACTACTCATGAAGGTCTGTTAAAGAGAAAAAACTAAATTGATTCATTCTACTAAAGGCGTAAGTGTCCTCATTCACCTGATTGGCTCAAAATACTCCTTGAGAAACTATGGTAATAAAAAAATGTCTCTAACTCAATAATAATCCACTCTGATGAGGCCCTAATTGAATCTGATTTGAATTTGATAACCTAAAAGTGGGAAAATACGCTCTGGTATACAGAATCTGCACACTGCACTAAGAAATGTCTCAAACTCAACAACAATCCATTAAGAAATTAGAATGAAGAATCTATCAATGTCTCAAGAAGATTACTCCAAAATAAATCTCAAAAGCCCAACCAAAATGAAAAGGATTTGATAATCTCAAGAATAGAAGCATGCCTTTGATGAGCGTCAATTGAATTTGATGTGAATCTGATAACCTCAGAGTAGGGGAATATGCCTTGGTATAGAATATCTGCACACTGTACTAATAACCATCTCCAACTCAACAAAAATCCACCAACCTATCTTAGAAATACTCAATAAGAGGAATCTAGAATGATGAAAACTGTTAATAAGCTCAACAATACTCTATTGAGGGTTGTCTCCATCTCAATAACAATCTACAAGGCTAACGAACAAATGATCCATCTCAAAAGTACTCTATTAGACGATCTTCTATTTTCTCAAAGTGATCCATTGTAAATTGTCTTTACATCTTAAAGAATATTCCTCTAGGGATCATGATATAAGAAACCAATATGATCTATCTGGAAGATTTTTTACTGGAGAAGTCATGATGACTACAAGCATACTTACTAGAAACTATCTCTACATCTTAAAGAATACTCTTTTAGGGATCATGATACATAACAACCAATAAGATCTATCTCGAAAATACTATACTAGAATGATCTGTCATGCTAACTTAAAGCAAACACTATTGAAGATCGAAAATAATCATATTGATCTACTCCACACAAAGTATGGACGAAGACATGTCTCGCTAAGTTAACTCCATCAAGAATAGTGATGATATCAAAGAATAAGAGCATGAATTGATGGATTGGGAGAAACTCCACTAGGGACTTACGACAAAACCACACTGTTAAATCATTGTCATCATAAACCAAGATGACCATGCTAACTCATGACAGATGACGATCTCAACAAAGAAAGGATATGCACTAGTATGACAGCTGATGTGTAGTAGAATGGGAAGTTAGACTACATGAAAGACCTATCATAAAATCAAATAATCATCTACATCTATCAACGAATCACCTCCAAGCATCAAATAAACATCTCCCAAAAGAGGCATCAAAATAGCATCTCCCATAAGAGAAAAAAAAATGACGTCTACATATTAATCAAATTCCAAGCACCTGCCCAAGTAAAGGCTGCCAAAGATAACATCTGATCTCATGGCCTCAAGGTGGTCTTAAGACATAGGAAAAAAATATAAGTTGGATGATAAGGTAAAGAAATGAAAGGAAATTAGGCTTAAATACCTAATGATCAAACCTATACCCTTGTGTATAAGATGTAATACATCGAAAAATCTCATAAGCCATGGACCTAAAAGTAACTAGTGGAAATGTCGATGGTGAAAAGAGAGAAAAGGGAAATGGTTAAGATATCAATGAAATAAGTGACTGATGCGAAAAAGCTATTAACCTAAAATGTGCATTGATGTAGGAAATGAATAAAAGGTAGAACAAATATTGGAAAAAGGTGATGAGAAAACACAAGAAGGCAAAGAGAAAATAGAAAGAATGATGATCAACCAATATTAGTACAATGAAGGAAAGTCATATCTCCAATGATGAGATGATGGAAAAAACAATGATGTGGAAACCTTAGTAAATGATTATTCATCTCTCACACCCATAATAATATCAACAAAGATCTAAGAGGCGAAAAATCTCATAGAACTCTCACATGAACTCCTAATAGTCTAAATGTATAACAAAAATGACCCAAGAAGTGACAGCTGTTATAGAAATCTCACATAGACCCTCAATGATAGATAAACTTGATAAACAAACCTTAAATGGTGATATAAATGCTTAATGGAGTAGGATACTAAACACAAACACATAGTTGTTTTTTTTGTTTTTTTTTGTTTTGTTTTTTTCTTTTGAATGAATGCACATACTTTGATCATCAAGAAATAAAACTGTAATGAGAAAATATGGAACGAACAAACTCTCCCTAATCATTGATGAACAAGTGAACCCTCACCCACGAGATCACCTCTCAAGCTAAAATCTTCAAATCAATGCCGAAAGATGGAATAAAGGGAATAATATGACTGTCCTTTATGCACTAAGATGTGAAGAATCACCAATCAAAGTAAGGAAAAAGAAATGAAACAACAATGATGAAAGTAAAGAAGAGAATGAAAAAAATGATAAAAATAAAATATAACGAAATAGGGTGGTGATTAGGTGATAATAACAAAGATGAGGAAATTAGGCCTATAAGCCCAAAGCTCATGAGACTTTCCTAGCAAAGCATACATATACATTAAAAGACCCTTATTCGGTCTAGAAAAGATAAACAAGGTTATAAGAAAGAAAATACTATAATGTACCTATGAGGCTCAGTGGGCTAACAATGAACTATATATCAATAAGGGTAATAAGGTATAAGGCTAATCAAAATGATGACCACCCATCCCATGACCATGGTCTCAAACGTAATACTTCTTCAACTGATCTACATTAGTTAGGTCTAAGAATCGATTTCCATCTAGATACATCGATCATGCTATCCACTCTGGGGTGAACTCTCTAATGACATGTGGTGCACTCTAAGTAGGTCTCTAGGGTCTCTTGGAATGGATGTATCTCTCTATAATCTATGATGTGGGAGGAATAAAATGCATAAAGAAGAATACCATCACTAGATCCAAACAAACACTAAAAAAAAAAAAAACTCAAATCCAATAGGTACATTGTTAGAATAGGAGATAAAAACCCAACAGTGCATCAAAAGAAAATGACAAGCCCATAAGACTAAACTTTACCATTATTGGGCCAATAAGGCCCTCAAATACACCATTAACATAAGCAAGATACCTTGACAACTTAGAAGTAGAAACAAGTTGAATATTCTCTAAACTCTCAACATCGAAGACCCTAAGCACATAAAAAATGTGAACTATCTTGGCTAATAGGTGTTAACCATCTAACTAACATCCAATACATCCATCTCATGCTTATCATGAAGAAAAATCTTGTTTATCAAATCTACTATAGTAGAGAAAATACTAACAACCTCCATAAGATCTATCACCTAATACAATAGACCTTGGCTTAATATCTAATAAACTCATCATATCTATGCTGTCATCCTTGACAATAATAGTGGAACAAAGGTCAGTTATAGGAGTGAGGCGTATGTTAACGATTGACTGGGTTATAGAGGTGGGTGGCTAGTGAATCTTACAACATATTTTCCTAAACTAGAGGTTGTCTACCTTGATGACTATCAATCTTTTGATTGTCTAAGGCCTTCTAGATAGAAGCCATGGTCATGGTAAATTGATCAATTGTAACATGTTGAGAATCCATATCTAGTTGCTCTGAAACTCTAGTTAATCTACTTCTAATTCTAATTTAAGAAGTTGAATCCAAACTAAAATGAATAACACTCTTACAACGTATAAAGGACAAGGTAAGACACAACATGAAGAGAACTCAAGAGAAGCGGAAACCAACTAATCACAACACAAAAAAGTGGCACAATTGAAACTCAAACTTGTAATGATCTTTGAGCACACCTATATAAGACTATAAAGAGGGAATATTGGACACAAATCTATAACCAAGGTGGCTTTGAAGGCTCACAGATGTACCTATGTGTAGGTAGGAAATCCTAACAAAAAGGTTTAAACTCAAATTACAAGGTCAAGGAGGCTTTTAAAATAGAAAAATGGTAGGATGAAAGGGATCCCTAGTAGAAGCAATCATACCCACCATCGGTATGAAACCTCTTACACGCCTTTGAAGAGATAAGGTGCTTCCATGTAAGGTGGTCATCACCTCTACACATGTCCTACTTCATATTGGGTTTCCTAATGGGGAAGACTCTCCTACTAGTTAGTGCATATCTCGACTCTCAATCACTCAAAGGAGATCTAATGTGCATAGTGAAAGGTACGGGTGCATTTAACAAACCTATAATCTAAGGTAGAAAGAAAACAAAGACAAGTATTCATGCATCAAGTAGGAGAAGGGTAGTCATGTGGTAGGCAATCATGCAAAGCAAAATGATCATACAAGTTTCACCCTAGCTAAGCAAAAATAAAAGCAAAACAAGGTAGATGTGAAAAAACAATCATACCAAACATGCAAGATCATAAAACGAGTATAAACAACATGCTAGGATATCCAAATTAATCATACAATATAACCAAATCACTTTGTCTGTAGGAAAGGGTATCCACTGATCAACTAATCAAACACCATATTTTTCTTAACCAGTGTTCAAGTTTAACCTTCTAAATCCCTAGTGGAGTTACCATTTTGTGGACCCACAATGTTCATGTGTGTACCCACTTGATAGCGAGAGTTATTTTTATTTTCATTTTTAGTGAAAAACTGATTTTTATAAGATTGGAGTCGCTACTTATTTTTATTTATCTTTTAAAAAGGAAAATGAAATGAGAAATAAAACCTTAAAAGAAAATGACTTCTTATTTTTGGAAAAACACATCTTTAAAAACTCAAGTCTAAGTCCAGATGTCAAGTTATCTATTGTGAAAGTACTATAAAGGTAGCAACCCTTTAAGCCCTAAAATATGTCTCTACCGACTAGGTTGAGGTAAACATGACAATAGATCAATTAAGCAAGGATACAAAAGATAGTAAAAGTCTACTGACTAGGTTGAGGTAAACATGACAATTGATCAATTAAGCAAGGATACAAAAGATAGTAAAAGTGATTCCGCCTAAATCCAAACAACATGCTATTCATATCAAAACAAACATATCAAACAAATCAATCACAAAAGAAAGGAAGATAAGCGTACTTGAACTATAATCCAAAACTCTTTCATGAAAATATCAAAGTTAGTTTAACAAATATAACATACAACATGCATTTCATCTCATTCAAATAATCAAGTAATAATCAAAGCATACAAAACAACAACATATATCAGAATGTCCAAACTCAAAGTTTTCATATTTACAGAATTAGAAGGATAAAAAGTGTAAGAGATGTATGTAGATAGGATGCACAATTTATACGTTTGCATATAGCTAGAGAGGGTTAGCCCACAAGTAATAAAAAATAATTATCACAATAAACCCTAATATACATGACATATGTTCAACTATAAATAAAATGATAAGAATCTAAAAAATTATCAACTATTGCCTAGGACATGCATACAACCTATTGTTAAGGTTAAACTAATGTACAAGAGAGTTAAAAATACCAAAGTTAGGAACTAAGACAAAGTATGCATCAAGGGGTAGAATAATAGTATTCACAAGAAATGTCCTAAATAAATATCTAGAAACATTGTTTCATCATGGAAAAAAAATCATATAACATTCCTTATTGTCTATATTTAGATCAAAAGCCAAGGTTAAGTCATGATAAACTAATTAACTCTGAATTAAAAGAAAATTTAATCACTATATAGAAATTCCAACATGTAGTCAAAACAAAAAGATTCACAAAACAAATCCTAAAAAAAATCTAGAAGGAAAATTTAATTACACAAAAAATATAAAAACCTATCTATGTGTCTAGATTATCATCCTAGTGGCCAAACAATTTAATAAGGCCCTAATTAATTCCAATTTACCAAAACATATAAGAAGGTCCAAAACAATACCAAATTCTAAGGCATGCATAAGCCAATTTTTTTAACCAACTCAAGAGTGTGATAAAATCATGAAAAAACTCATAGAATATACTTAGAATGTATAATTGACAAGAAAAATAATGTTAAGGTCAGAAGAAACACAAATCAATTTTGAAAATAAGCAAACAACTTCTCTATTCAAATTTTTATTAGTGTTGTGCATGAAACAAGGGAAAAATATATCTCTTAGTTAAAGAGTTGGTTTTTAATGAAACAAGTGCCCAAAATTAACTACAAGAAGTCTAGAATAAAGAAAAAATATCAAAACAAATTCAAAATGTCACCCATTAATTTATTTTGACAAAAATGTTTTAGGTGTCTAGAATTTGATGAAAATTGAACTTGTTAAAAGATTAATTCATATCTCCTATTTGAAAAATACTTTTTGACTTAAGTAAAATTACGAAAACATATTCAAGGAATCCATAACAATATCAAAATATCAAAATAATTTTAAAAAAACCCTAAGCCATTTGATTCTGAAAGTCAGTGATTTAAACAAATAGTGATAGTAAGGCTTTTGTTGGAAAAAAAAAAACAATTTGAATTTAGACTTTATCAAGTTTTAAATTAATGCACATGAATTTAATTCATGTTTCCCAATCCTTCATAATCATGAGGAAGCTTATGAGAATCAAGAATTATTCCATTATTTGGAGTCATAAATTTTTGTTCATGTGAGAACCGAAAAAATCAAACCTAAATCTCAAAGATAAACCAAAGATAAATTTAAATCTCTCCTAGTCTGTCAAGTCTTCACATTTGCCTCTTAAGATTTCACCTTTTTTTTCAAGACCTCCCATTTCATCTCAAGACCTCACATTTCTTCTTCCAACTCCGTTTTTCAATTGTGTGTGAGTCTTTTTCTATGTGCAACCACCACCTTTTTCTCTTCTCAATCTAAAAAATGTCCACACTAAGAGAATCCTCCAATCAAGTGAATCCTATACTTGAATCTTGTCACCAATTTTTATCTTGATAATGATTGATTTAAGAGAAGTTGTCAACAAATAAATTGTAGCCCTTTCTCTTAGTTTTATACAACTTTAAGAATCACCTTGTTTCAATATCTATAGTGAAAGTTATATTCAAAATCCTGAAGCCTACCCGACGTATGATGGGAAATTTCACCTGAACCTTGTCATGATATTTACTCATTGATAACGATTGATTCTAGAAAAATTGTCAGCATATGAATTGTAGTCCTCTCTTTTAGATTTCTTTAGTTTAAGAATCACCCCATTTCAATACCTGTAGTGAGAGTTATGCCCAAAATATTGAAGCCTACCTAGTGTATGGCAAGAAAGCCCTCCCTAACCTCCTCAATCTCTTCAATGACATGATGAGTCTTCTAATCTCCCCCTTAATGGTGAGTTATCCTTTTTCTTAAGAATCATTTCTCTTTCTTAATTCTTAAAGATTTCTCCTAATCCTTTATGGTAAGTGGCAGCGCGTGGACTCTTAAAAAGAGTCCTGTTTTTTTAAAACTCTCTTATGTGGGAATATCATCTCCCAAAAAATAATATCCAATTGTGATTTTTTTTTTCTTGATATGTTGTCGTGGACTTCCATAAAAGAATCTCCTCATTCCTAAAAAAAAGTGGTAGTCGTCTTCAAGAGAATTTCACTCATATCCGAACTTTTTAATGGTGTGAATGCCACAACCTCTCTTTCTCTTATTAAATAATAATATAAAAAAAATTCAAACTTACCAAAGCATCACATATATGCATAGCCACCAAAACCTCATGCAAAAATAAAAAAGAAAAAAAAGAAATGATGAATTAAAAATAATAATAATACTAGAAAAAACCAATCACATGCATATATATAATCATAATATCAATTCATGTAATTAAAAATCAAAACGAATCTCATGCAATTTTTTTTTTCAAAAAAAAAAAAAAAGAAAAAAGTGTCAAACACGTGTTATCAAAAATCAAAATACTAAACTAATACAATAATAAAAAAATAAAACTTGAAATTTCAATCTCACACAATAAAAAATCAAATTCAACTTATGCAATCAAAATCAAAATCAAGTGAAATACTCACCTAATCTCAAAATCAAGCAATCAAATTCAAGAAAAAAACTCAACTAAACTAAGCTTAGAAAAGTATCTAAGTGAACTAAAACCTGAAAAAGAACCTAAGTGAACCTAACCTAAAATAGGTGTTTAAGTGACTTAAGCTTAGAGAAGGGCGCAACATATTCTTAGGGTTAAAGTCCTTTAGGATTGCAAGAATAAGAAAAGTATACCATGTCACCTACATAGATGAGCATTGGGTCAAGTACATGATGCAAAACTTTTAGAATGGTCTATTACCCTTTGGGTTTGGGGTTGTCTTTCTCAGGATCAATGTCCTTGAACATCTATGGAGAAAGATCATAGTAAGATAGTATCCTATGCCTCTGCAATGGATAGTCTAAAGGATGCGATGCTATGTGCTAGACCAAATATTTGCTTTGTTGTAGGAATTATGAGTGGATATTAGTTCATTTCCTTATTAAACTTCAGACAGATGTCAAACATATACTTAAGTATCCTTACAAAACAAAGGATTATATGTTTGTGGGTCTTTGTGATAAGTTAGTACTCCTTTCATACTGGAAAATTGGACTTTCAATCTCATAAGGACTCTCATATGTCTACCTTTAGGTATATGTACACTCTAAGTGGTTTTTGTTGCTTTTATAGTAACAAAGGAAGCCTCTTGGCTTACGGATAGTTCTCTTAGCTATATCATCTAAGATACTGTTATGTGATAATAGTGGGATAGTGGCATAGTCTAAAGAACTAAAGTATCACTAGAAGAGAAAATGCATAAAGAGGAAGTGTTCCCTTATTATGAGATAGTATAAAGAGGTGATGTGATTGTGGGGTAGAATATTTTTGCACTGCCCAATTTGCTTTTGGGGCTAGTGGGAGTTTGTTAGGATTAAACCCTTACAAGTAAGACATGATGTCACAAAGTTAGACTTAACTATTGATTGAAGCCAAAATATATGCTCTAATGACACATATTCGATATGATTTATGTACCATAAGACACTTAAATCACCTGACTTGACCCAAATTGATGCTAAGACCCTAGCCATGAGTTTAACTTGCATTTTGGAGATTTATCTCAAGTTTAAGGGAAGAAAATGGTGCAAGTTGAATCACTTTAGATTTTGAATGATCAAGAAATGGTAAAATGAGGAAATTAGAGAGTCAAGACTCATGGACTATGAGGAAAGGCAAGACGAGGATATCACTATTTTGGGAGATTAGAAATTACCATTACAAAGCAAGAAAGAAGGCACACAAACATAGGAAATGAGGCATGAAACAAGATTCATCAAGTTGTATGGAACTTTAAAACTCAAAATTTGGAGTACTTTTTGAAATCCATTTTAGTCATACTATTGTTTCGAAGTTCGAGAAGTCACGAGTCCAACACTTCAAACGGTGTGCAAATTGAAGCTAAAATGAAGAAGTTATGGCCATCTAAAGACAACTGCACATAGCTAAATGACCATTTTGAAATGATTTCGAAAATCAACTTAGAAATTCGAAATCCAATTAGAAATGACCCTGATTTCAAATTCACTCACTACCACTTTGGTTTTTCACTTTTTTCACCTTGAGAATTGTATATTAGGCAGTTCGTCGCCCTAAATGGGCCCTACATGACTAAAAATCATCATTTTATTATTTTTTAGTCATTTTTAGGTAATTATTTTGTAATAATTGGTCAATGAGAGTGTGCCACCTGTTAGGTAATTGATGATATCATATAAACTCTCTTAGTTCTAAGGTTTAGGAATCTTGGATCTTTTCTGAGAGTTTTGACATTGGAGACGGAGGAAGAAGAGAACTTTGGTTTTTTTTTTTATTTTTTTTTATTAAGTATATTGTTTTTAGTTATTCTTGATTCAAATTATGGAATTTTACTCTTTTATGGTTTGTGATTGTGACATCACCCCCATGAGAGGCTAAAAGCCAACTTGGGGCTTGAAACATGAAAACCTAAGGCTAGGAAACCTATAGGGATAATGGGTAAATCATTATAATAATGAGATTAATTATTGGTTGATTTACAATTTATTAATTTTATTTTTACCCTATCCTTGTGAGTTAGTTTAGGGAATCATACGATAGGTTATTACCTGATACTAGTGGTTCTTGTTACTTCTCGATCATTAGTTATCCTGGTTTTTCCTATCGTTATTTGCCTCATAGCAAAACTATAGAGATTAAGAAGAGTTAAACAGTTAAATTTTAAAATAGTAATTCATCTAATTTATTAGATGAGTTTAAGAGGTTGTTTTAAAAAGGAAAATTAGATTTCAGATGCAATCTTGAGTTGCTTGTGAGCGGCCAAGGATCCTAAAACCCTAAAATCATATCACTTAAAAGACCCTTGTTTTCTTTAATTTCTATACCCTAAGTTGGATTGTGGAAAACCTCAGATTGAATCAATCAAATTTAAAATCAACATTCATTTTGTAATTAATTTAGTTTTCTTTACTTAGTTCTATTTCACAAAAGTTAATTGCTAGATTGTTTTTCACTTTACGATCTAAATAAAAGTGAATCATTTATTCTAATATTGAAAAATTCCATAAGTTAGTCCCTAAGGATGACACTAGGAATACTACAAAAGTTGCAGTAGTTTTTTGGCCAGAGCTACGACATATTAGGCTTAATTATTTTGGTATAATAGAGAAGATCAATCAATTATTCCCTCGCTATCTTTGGTGTATTGACATTGATTTGACTATTCAAACCATGTCTCTTACATTATATATGATTTAAGTGCATTTGGAGTTGCATGGAAGATGCAAGTCATGGTTCCTCGTAAATAGATAAGTTTTCCACAGTTGGGGAACTTAATAGAGACTGTAATGCATCATCTCCTAATTGGAGGGATGACTTGTCTTGGTTGTCAAGATGGGTTTCCCATGGTGAGTGCATTAGTGTATGTGATGCAAACTAGATGCGACCTACATTGAATCATGACGCAAGGCTATCAATTGTCATGATTCACCAAGCTACTATACTGCATGGACTTTTGACCTTAAGAGGATATTGAGTTTGTGCCAAAATCAATAGGAGGATTTGACCTATAGGTGAGACCTTAAAGTGGTCATATATCCCTATTGATTGGGCCACTGTTGATGAAGGCTAGTGGTAGTGGGTATTCTTAATAAAGGAACTATGATATCTCATGGGATTGTGATAGTGTGTCCCCTTAGGTGATCCAAAGAACATATGATCATGAAATCTATGGCCGTAGTAATTCCTTTAGTGGAATTTGACTTATGCTCATTGAAGTTAAAGTATGTTAGTTGATCACATAATAAGTGGGATAACTCAAGGTTAAAGAGGTAATCTTGATAGGTGGTAACACTACCTTGTTAGATTACAAACACCAGTTCATGGAGAGTTTACATATAGTGGATAGTAGGCCACAATCCCGAACTTCGTCTCGTTGTTATTTACATAGGGTATTGGAATGCAGTTGATTCTCTTTAGTGGAATGTTGAATCAACTTCAGAATTGGATTATGATGGGGTCAATACTCTTATGGGTCCTAATGGTTCTAGCTCTGAGCTCATATACCATGATGACATGGTTTATGAAGGTTAGATTGGCTCTAGGTTCATCCTTGTGCATGAGAGTGATCAATAATTTTGCAAGGTTCACAGGAAATAATGAAGAAGGTCTCTGGTTTGGGCTAATTGATTAATTGGATGACCCTATGTGGTTAATTAATCAATTAGGACCCATTTTGGGCTAGATTAAGTGACCCAAGTCTTGTTGGGCTCAAGTCGCTTAACCCTAATGGACAACCCTATAAATACCCCTTTAGGGGTTAAGGTTTTCCAATGACTTTCAGTAAGAGTTGTCTTCCATTTCCAAAGAGAAAGAGAGAGAGAGCCATAGTCTCTTCCCTTCTAAAGCCCACACTTTAGAGTGCTAAGATTATGATTCGAGTCATTGGTCGAAGATCTTGGGTGTATGAGACCTCCTTAGATGCAGGGTTATAGTGCAAGATGAACATAGGCTATGTGCACAAGAATCACATGGGACGCACATAGGTCGCACACATGAGAATCGCACGGGATGTTCACATGGGTAGCAACATGAGGAAATAAGATCTCCAATTTTTTTAGGAATGTTCTTCAATGAATGGATTTTGATATAGGAATATCCAAATCATAGGTATGAGTTCAAATCTCTAGATCTATATTCTATAATGGTTTTTGAAGCCATTATTTTCCATTGCATTAGATTTAGAGAGCCCTAGGGATAGATGTATGCACCTTACAAGATCCAAGGCAAGGGAATAAAGTGATCTGGGGTTCCCAACAGCTAGTATCAGAGTCCTAGGTTATAGCATGTTAGATCTGTTTTAGAGTGTGCTAAATTTATTTTGAAGGGTTATTTTATTCATCTCATAGCCCAAAAGAATGAATGAATGAGACACTTTTATTTGTTCAGTTAATGAATGTCAAAACAATGATTATAATTGTGATTGATTGTTATTTGTTCATTTGAATGAATATGAATAGATATGATCTATCCCTTTTGATTCTCTATATTAGGTTGTATACCTCATAAGGGGTATAGGATTTTTATTTGGTTGTAAAAATCTTTTCTTTTCAATAGATGGGATATAAGCTCCATAATAGGAGCATAGAAATTTTTATTATTGTAAATTTTTAGTTTTTTGCATCCATCTAAGGTAACCCAAGAGAAAAGAAAGAATCTTGAAGGTTCTTTTTGAGATTCTATGGTGGTTAAAGAATAAAGAAAGATTCTTGGAAGTTCTTGTTTTGAGATCCATGACAGCATAATGACATCAACTTTAAGCTAAAATAGGGGATATTTCTAGTAAGTTTCTTGGGTAAAATCACATATGTTTTTTAATCTTAGGAAGTCAGGAATCGAACACTTCAAACAGATCACAATTCAAAGTTGAAATGACAGAGATATGGCAAATTGAAGCAAGGCTGCGCAAAGTGCATGGTAGCATAGTGACGTCAAATTTGAGCCAAAATCCCAGTAAGTTTCTTGGGTTAAATCATATATGGCTTTGAAGCTTAGGAAGTCAAGAATCCAACACTTCAAATAAATTGTAATTCGGAGTTGAAACGAGGGAGATATATAACCAATTGAAGCAATACTACGAAAGAGCATGTTTTTAAGAGATTGTATACGGGTCCAATTCCTTTTGGTGGCAATTGGGCCTTTTGGGTTTTCTATTTTTACTAACCCTATTTTTGGTTATAGGGATATTTTTGGTAATTTAGATTTTATCCAAATTTTAATTACCAAATATGCAACAGGATCCCTAAAGGCCATGAGAAAATTTTCTATTTATTTATTATCTTGTTTTTATTATATGGTCCTGATTAATGACATATGTGGCCTTAAGATATTTTGGTATTCTTAATTGGAAATAATTTTTCATGTATTTTTTAAAATTAAAAAACTTATTTAAATTGGAATGTGCATGGTTAGGAAATTTTATTTTAGGTGTAAAGTGTTAGGTTCCTTCCTTTATTGTGAGATATGATAATTCTCACTACTTGGCAAAATAGATAATGGAGAAACACGATGAAGACTATCTATCAATGATCCTAAGCATATAAACGAATTATTGAACTTAATAAAAAACATGTTTATTATTAAAAAGAAATGAATAATTCAGCTTACATAGACTAGAAACCAAAATCAACTTTTTTCTTAGACTTAGGAACATAAAGGCAATCTTTTACTACTAGAAGAATATTATCAGAAAAGATAGGGGTAACATCTCTTACTACCTGCACAACAACTCTTGTTTTAGAAGCTAGTGTCAAGTACATATCCACTAAGAATTAGTGGAATCCAACACTAAACATGATTCAACTAGAAGAGAATGGTGCATACATGACTGTTTCTTTAGGAACTTAGGGCATTCCTTCTTCTAGTGACCTTTCTGACCACAAAGGAAATAATTTCCAATACATTTTATCTTCTTCTTTTTCCCTTTACCCTTAAACTTTCCTTTTTTCTTGATGAACTCCCTAGTGTTCTTCTTCTTTTGGTTAAAAGAATTACTGCCATATGAATACCTTTTGATCATTGAGAATCTCCTCAGTCGTTTGGAGTCCCCTCCTTGGTTTGGTAAGCTTGTCACCATCTTGTTAATATGATAGTTGAGCTTGAACTGCTTGAAAGAATTCGATAGTCTCTAGAACCATGTCAACCTATGTTCTCCTATCGATCTCAACTCCGAGGACCTCCATCTCATTAAAGATTCGGATCATACGAATCATGTGATCTCTAATGGGAGTTATTTTTGACATCTTAGCATCCATAATGAGTAGTTTGGTTAATTGGCCTACCTCTGCCACAAAACATCTCATGTAGACTAATAAGAATATCATAAGTTGTTGACATAGACATGTGCTGATGTTGCAGCACGTTATCCAAAGACCTAAGTATGATATAGTTGGTCTTATGATCTGCCCTCTACCAACTATGATAATTGTCCCTCTCCTCCTAAGTTGAATGTTCATTAGGGGTAGAAGGAGCAATTTTCTAGGTTACCCATTTTAGCTTCTCTAAAGTGAGTACTATGTCTAGATTCCTTTTCCAATCCACATAGTTTGGTCCAGTCAACTTACTAGTAGTGATAATAAGATTAATTGGATTATAAGACATGATATTAATAAATAAAACCAAACATTAATTAATTGAGCATACGATGCAAGTTGGTAATTAATTTAGCAAAAAATAGTGCTCTCAAACTAATATCTTTTTGCAAGGTATCCTAGTATCATAAGAGTCAAGCCTACGATGGGTAGGTCATGATCTTATTACTAGTTAGAGACCCTCTCGGATTCATCTCCCTATGTTAACCATAAAGGTATTTAAAGACAAGATCAACATATTTAATTTGGCCCATCGACTATGTGAGTGGGACCATAATGGGCGATTCAACTACTTCATATTACATGTTAAGTGTATAACCATTATCCTTGAACCATTAATGTCACCAAGTAAGGAACCCCATTGGTGGGGTGGTTGCTCCCATTACGGACATGTCTAGTTTTGTCCTAAAGGAGAGTCCATATCCCTTGATTCTTAGGGCCCAACCCATTGGTGGGGTGGTGATGATCCCAAATCAAGATAGGTTGACAATGGAGGTCATGGTCTTTGCTAAGGCCGTCTCCAACTT
Organism: Vitis rotundifolia; assembly: GCA_030254885.1. Lineage (NCBI taxonomy): Eukaryota > Viridiplantae > Streptophyta > Magnoliopsida > Vitales > Vitaceae > Vitis > Vitis rotundifolia. The sequence goes on along the minus strand of JARBHA010000034.1, from coordinate 677,709 downwards.
AATCTTTTGTAAAGAGAGACTTTTAGTCATTCTAGTAACCATTCTTAAAATAAAATCTCTATCATGAGATTTTCCAAATCTATTATTTACTTCTTAAATTGGGACTCTTATGCTAAAAGAATTGCTCTATTTGTTCTTATTATTGAACTATCCAAATAGAACGGTTTCCTTATTCTCTTTGGGGGGAGAGCTTTGAGGACCAATTGTAGGTATAATTTTCCTTCTCTCACCGAGAAAGAATAGGAAAACCTCTTAAAGTTTAATAACAAATAGTTATAAAGAAATAACAATAGATTTTAAAAACAACCAGTTAAAGAAAAATATCATTGGAAAAAACTTCCCTTCAAAATTTATTTTGTTAAGAAAAATCCAAAAATTAATTTATTTTATTTTATTTGAAACAATATCTTGGTAAGCTGTCTTAATCATGAATTATCTATTATAGATTTTTTCAAAAATAATTTATTTCCTTAAATTATAATCTTGTGCTAAATAGGAAAGATTTTATTCATAAAGACTTGGAAAAATAATTCTTCCTTAAAATAAAAAAATTCTTAGAGATCTAAAATCTTAAAATATTTATTTTGAGAATAAAATCTGTAAGAGTTTAATTTTGGAAAGGAAGTAGGTTCCTTATTTATTTCCAACTTGTCTTTTCTTAAAATAGAAATTTCCTAATATATAGCACATTTCAATTTAATAAATTATCTAAAATAAGACAAAACATATGAAAATTCATTTACTTAAGAATACCAAAATGTACACTACGCCAAAAATTTGAAAAATAAATAAGCATAAAAGAAATAAAAGGAAATTAAATAAATAATTCCCATGGCCTTAGGGATCCTATTGCAAATTTGGTAATTAAAATTAGGATAAAATTCATATTACCAAAATAACCCTACAATGAAAAGTAGAGTGAGTGAAAATTGAAAAACCCAAATGGCCTAAAAATAAGCCCAAAAATTGAGTCTAAACAACCAAAACTATTTTAGCCCGAACTCCGACCAGTAATTGCATGCCTTTTGCGCAACCTTGCTTCAATAAGTCATATCTTCCTCATTTCAACTTTGAATTACTAACCGTTTGAAGCATGAGATTCCTAACTTCCTAAGATTCAAAATCATATATAGTTTGCCCCCAAAAAATCACGAGAGGTAGCCCCAATTTTGAGTTAAAGTCAGCATCAACATGCTGCATGCTCTCTGTGCAACCTTGCTTCAATCAACCATATCTTCCTCGTTTCAACTATAAATTGTGATTTGTTTGAAGCATTGGATTCTTGACTTCCTAAGATTTAATATGTAAATTTCCCCAAGAAACCACTAGGAATCATCCTGAATTTGAGTTAAAGTTGATGTTGTCACTGTTTTGCCATGGATCTCAAAATAAGAACTTCCAAGAATTTTTTTTTCTTAAATCACCATAGGAACTCATGAAAGAAAATTCAAGAAATATTATTTTCTCTTGGGTTACCATAGATGGATATAAAAAACTGAAATTTTATAGTAATAAAAAATTCCCATGCTCCTATATTGGAGCTTACAACCCATTTATTGAAAAGAAAAGATTTTTATATCGAAATAAAAATCCTATACCCCTTATGGGGTGTACAACTTGTTAGGAAAATTGGGCTAATTTAACCTATGGTAATCACCCTAGAGGGGGCATGAAAACGGTGATGGTCTCTTTTTTCAAATTCAAACTATGTGAATAGAGGAGATAATTATATGCAAGTATAAAATAAAATAATATAAAGATAATTGCATATAAAGTAAAAGAATAGGAAGAGAGAATGCAAACATAAGATTTTATAGTGGTTTGGCGCAACCTGGCCTACATCCACTTTCCTCTAGCTTCAATCCCAAGCTTGAGGTTCCACTAATTCAAGGCTTCCAAACCAAGCCTTTAAGCAATACAATTGGATTATGGTTCCAATCCACCCTCTTGGAGTTTTGGCTCCAAGCACTCTTTACAAACCTCAAGAGATACCTCACTCTTGAATAACCCCTCAAGTGATACCCCACACTTGAGAATCCCTAAGTGATACCTCACACTTAGATTCTTCATCTCAAAGATTTACAAATAAATGATCTCACAAAATCCTAGTACAAAAACTTTAAGCTCAAATGATACAAGAAAACTAGGATTAAAAGGCGCACTAATGATATGCAAGTTTTAGAACAATGGTGCACTCAAAAAATAATCTCCCAAGGCTCAAATATATTCAAGAAATGTTTAGGAAGGTTAAGTTCATGAAACAATGAACATTGAAGCCTTTTTATATAAGAAAACGACCAAATTAGTTGTTGGGGGTTCGACCGGTTGACTAGCTGTTAGCATTTAATGCTTGGCAGGTGATCGTTAGACCTCGATCGCCCCTTGACCGGACCTCGACTGGTTGAACAATCATTCTGGAAGAGAGAGAAGGTTTTTTGCACCCCTTGACCGGTTGAGCTGGGGGTCGACCTGCTCCTCGACTGGTTCAACCGGTTGAGTCGTTTTTGGCTCAATAACCGTTTTTTTCAATTTAAAACCTTGTAAACAAGTTTGGAAAACATTTGACACAAGGTTTTAGTTGAAAACATGAAATCATCCAATTTTAAAGGATTTAAAACTAAATAACTCTTGGATGATTTTGGTACATAAGTAAAGAATGTAAGGCATGAAAAAACCTAGTGCACCAACAACCTTACAAAGAGATCTTATGAAGCTTAGGTCTTGAAAATAACTATTCTTTGAGGTCTTCTTCTTCTTATTAATTTCTCTTTGGCTTGATTTTGTCTTTGTGATTGCCATTTTGGAAATTTTCTTGCCTAATCACACTTGAAATATAATATTAGTTCCAAACCTCATTTTGTTATCATCAAAACTGTGATGAACCAAACCTTGGTTTCACAATCTCCCATTTTTTTATGATGACAAAACCAAGGTTGCTAAAAAACTCCATTTCAATATATGCTCCTTTGAATTTAGAAAATATTGTTAGCCCAAGGGTTTTCCTAATCATGTTTTGATGATAACAAACCTTAGTTAAGTTATTAATTGGTTTGAATTATAAAGAATTTCAGGTGTTAATTTGGAAATTCATCAAAGGGCTTAATGGATGCAAGATCAAGACCTTCGGAAAACCTTTAATCATTGGAAACATATGTAAGATGAATGCAGGGGTGCACTTAGGACTTACATATCATTTCATGCATCTTTGAAAAACTCGATTTGTTATTTAAACTTACATTTCCATCAAAACCCGAGTTTTATCAAATGAACCTTAGACAAATCACTTCAAAATTGGCATATAACTTTACCTAAAGACCTTGCCTAAGTGTTAGAAGCAAAAAGGTAAAAAAAGATAGGTTTTCGGGCCAAAAATGGTGAATCGGTCAAGGCTTTGCCCAAACCGGCTTAATCGGTCAGGGTACCAATCGACTGGTTCCCTTTTCCCAGTCGAGGTCCGGTCTAGAAGTGCAAAAAACACTCTCTCTCTTCTAGTAACCTTTTTTTCCCGGTCGAGGGATCTGTCTTCTAGATCGAAGTTCGATTGAGGATAACGATCACTTGCCAAGCATTAAATGCTCCAATGGCTAGTGAACTGGTCGACCCCCAATTCTACCGGTTGAGGTTGCTTTTTGGTTTTCTTGGCTCCCGAGGTTAGAAATCTATAAATAGAGAGTTCCACTTCATTTATGAGTAAGAGAAGACCTACATTTATTTGTTTACTTACTTGTTCTTTCCTTAAAAGATCTCATTTCTTTTCTTGGTGCATTAAATCTTCATTTGCATATCCTTTAGTGCACCTTTGTGATTCATCTTAGCCTTGAGTTGTATTTGAGCCTTTGTTGAGCTAGGTTGAGAGATTCATACCTGTTAATTGAGTGTTAAAGCCTTCAAGTGAGTTGAAACTTGAAGAGATTGTGTAAGAGGCCATTGGAGCCAGAATCCAAGTGTAAAGGTGATTAGAAGCTTAGTTAAAGCTTCAAGTTAGTGGAACCCTCACTCGGTTAGGAGCTTGAGGAGAGTGGACGTACGGAAGGAAGTGTCGAACCACTATAAAATCTGAGTTTGATTTCTCTAACTCTATTTCTTTATATTTGCTTTTCTTGTGCTTAAATTTGTTGTGTTTGAAAAGAATTTTTTTAAAAAAACTCAATTCACCCCCCTCTTGGGTGTTTTTCTCATTTAAGATTAGCCTTTGTTTTCTCACAACCGAATATAGAAAAAAAAAACAATCCAATCATAATTATAATCATCAAATAGATAATTATAACCATCATACATTCATCCCCAGGGCCAAGAGATGAAAAATATATCCTGCAAAACATAGTTCACACACCTTAGAGTAGATCTAACAAGGAAAATTCTATCATAAGGTTCTAATACCAATTGTTAGGAACTTTGGATTTCTCAATTCCCTTACCTTGAATCATATAGGTGCATGCAAAACTACCCTAGGCCTCTATATCCTATACAATAAAAGCAAAAATTAAAATTTTAATTTGAATGTTCCCAAATCAATTTCACTCGGTGAAGATGAAGAACAATGAATATGGAAGTCTCGTACACCTAAGATGTTCTACCAGATGACTTGAACCACGATCTTGGCACTCTAAAGTGTGGGATTTGGAATATAGGATCTCTTGACTCTCATTTTCTCTCTCTTTCTCTAGAGGTGGAAGATAAATTCATGGAAACCCTAGTCCTAAAAGGGGTAGGGTTCTCCTATTGGGCTTAAGTGACTTGAGTCCACCAAGGTTTGTATCACTTAATCTAGCCTAAAACGGATCCTAATTAATTAATTAACCACATAAGGCCATTTAATTAATCAATTAGCCCAATCTAGAGAACTTGTTCACTATCTCCTATGAAATATTATATAATTACCAAAATACCCTTATGAACAAAAGTGAACCAAAAGCTAATCCAATCCTCATAAACCATGTCATCATGGTATATCAGCTCAGAGCGGGGACTATTGGGACTCATAGGAGTACTGGCTCCCTCATAATCCAATTCTGAAGTTGATTCAACATTCCACTAAAAAGAATCAACTACACTCTAGTATCCTATGTAAATAACAATGAGACGAAGTTCGAGTTTGTGATTTACTATCCATTGCATGCAGACTTTCCATGAACCGGTGCCCGTAATCTAACAAGGTAGTGTTATCACCTATCAAGATTACCTCTTCAATCCTTAAATTACAAATCTCACTTATTATGTTATCAATCAACATACTCTAGCTCTAATGAGCATATGTCAAATTTCCATTAAAGGAAATGCTATGGTTACAGTCTTTTAGATCACATGTCTTTTGAATCACCTAAGGGGACACATTGTTTCAATCCATAAGGATATATGACCACTTAAGGGTCTTATCCATAGGTCAAAAACTCTTGTTGACTTTGGCATAACCTCGATATCATCTCAAGGTTGAGAATCCATGTAGTATAGTAGCTTGGTGAATCATGAGAATTGATAGCCTTACGTCATGATTCATCGTAGGTCCTATCAAATGCACATCACATGCACTAGTGTGCTCACCATGGGAAAACCATCCTGATGGCTAAGACAAGTCATCCCTTCAATTAAGAGGTAGTGCGCTATAGTCTCAATGGATTGCCCAAATCCATGAACCGACTATGAACAACCCATCACTCTATAAGGAACCTATAACTTGGATCTTCTATGCAACTTCTAATACACTAAGTCATGTACAATACAAGTGATGTGGGAAGTATATGCTCAAATAACCAATTAATATAAATGGGATAATTAAGGAAACCAAGAAACATAGATAAATAAATTTATAAATGAATTTCAATCTATTACATCATGTCATGCTTTCTAGGGCTCAATCTCAACAGAGTTCTCCAACTATTTCATGGTACCCTTCTAGATTCAATAACACAATTTCATTTTTTACCACGTTTCAAAGAGAACTTGTAATTGTTGGCTCCTAAGACGAAATTGTGGGTAATGGTTATAGAATCAATTGTAGTCATATCACTATGAGCAACTATTCCTTGACGTGGAAATCCATATAACTTACAACTACAACCAATATTAGTATCAGGAATCCACATATATATACACAAAAATATTGTAAGCACCTAAAAAAAAAAAAAAAAAAAAACACTCAAACATCATGTATATGTAATATTAGTGCTTCGAAAGACGTTTTAACCAACAAGATTAAGGTAGTAAATTACTAATTTCTATAGGCCTTTGTGATTATATTGTAGCCTACATCATGCTCTATGACATTTTCTGAATGAATAAAATATATAATATTAATTTCAAATTATAACATTATAAGGTAATAAACTTAACATTACTATGATTATTACGATTTCATGAACCATATTGTTCAACATTTGAAAACCACCTTTGAGCTTCTCAATTTCATTTGCATTATTAATCTCAAGTGTGATTTTTCTCTTCTAAGAATCAAAATTTTAATTTCATATTATGCTAATATTTTTATAAATACTAAAGTTATTTAGATGTAATCATTAATATAACTGTCAATTGAAGCATCAACACTCAACTATTTTTATTTTCAAATAGAATCTTTATTTTTATAAAATATGCAGATATTTAATTATGGGTGCATGAATGTAAAGTAGACGGTGTATATTTGATCATAAGTATACAATTGTTTTATGTGCATGTATGACTTTTGATTTTGCATTTGAGTTGGGTGAATTACTATGCTGCTATATGAATGTTATTTTCAAATTAGCTTAGAAATAGATATATTTGCTTAATCTTCCATATTAATGATATAAAAATTAAATAAGATCAACAAAAACCAGCTAGTAAAATTCAGTTAATTTGCAAATTCAATTAATTTGTAAATTAACTGTTGCACTAAATATACAATGTGCATTTGTGGACCCCATATTTTGGCACGATGCGTTCCCACTTGATGGTGAAACTCACTTTTTTATTTATTTGGTGAAATTTTGATTTTTTTTTTAAAGACTTGGAGTCGCCACTTATTTTTGTTTTATTTTTAAAGGGAAAATAAAATAAAAAAGAAAACCCTAAGTGTGACTCCTTATTTGGAAAAGATAGTCTGTGAAAAGCCAAATCTGGGCTCGAGGGTTAGGTTACTTATTGGGAAGGTAAGATAAAGACTGTAGCACCCCTCTAAGTCCCTAAAAATGGGTCTCTACTAATGAGATGAAGCAAGCATGGAAATTGGAAAGGAAATCAATGGATACCAAAATGAAATAATTAAATAATAAAGTGAATCATGCATAAGAATAAGCAAAGTGGGAGTGAGATCGTATCTTAGCAGCAATTAATAGTGCGCTATCATGGAAACAAGGTTAGTTCAAGTATAAAATCATCACATGCATATCAAAGAGTAAGACAAAGATTAAACAATATTCATTAAGCATAACAGTTGACAATCAGAAGAGAAAACTCATATGTAGGGTATCCACCAAAGCCCAATTGATTTTGCATGAATTAATCTCATAAATTCCATTGTTTATGGAGTGTCGAGCATTCATTCATGCTTATTAAAAATCAAGGAAAACGAAAAATTATTTTAAAATTAAAGAAAATTTGAGAAAAGTGCTTACCTGAAAGGAAATGTAGAAAATTTATTTAAAAACGGGATTTTTAGCGACTTAAAATCCTAATGAATGATGAAAAGTAGTAGAATTAAAAAAATTTGAAAATTGGAGTGAAATTAAAATTATTTGAAAGAAAACTAGAGTTTTGAAATTTATTTGAAAATTGAGATCTTGAAAATTATTTGAAAATTGAAGTTTTGAAAATTAAATTTAACAATTTGAATTTTGGAAATTAGATTTGAAAGAAATTGGAATTTTGAAAATTATTTGAGAACTGGAGTTTTGAAAATTAAATTTAAGAATTGGAGTTTTGGAAATTAAATTTGAAAGAAATTGGAAATTTAAAAATTGAAAATTTGAAGATTAAATTTGAAAATTAAAGTTTTGAAGATTAAATTAAGGAATTGAAGTTTTGAAAATTAATTTTGAAAGAAATCGGAGTTTTGAAAATTAATTGAAAATTGGAGTTTCAAAAATGAAATTTAAGAATTGGAGTTTTGAAAAAATTATTTGAAAATGAAATTTTTTAAAAATTAAATTTGGAAATTGGAAATTTTGGAAAATTATTTGAAGCTGGAATCTTGAAAATTAAATTTGGAAATTGGAAATTTGAAAAATTTATTTGAAGATGGCACTATAAAAATTAAATTTGGAATTTGAAGTTTTGAAAAATTTATTTGAAGATGGAAATTTTGAGAATTGGAATTTTGAAAATTATTTGAAAATTGGAGTTTTGAAAAATAAATTTAAGAATTGAAGTTTTGGAAATTAAATGAAAATTGGAGTTTTGAAAATTGGTTTTAAGAATTTGAGTTTTGGAAATTAAATTTGAAAGAAATTGAAATTTTGAAAATTATTTGAGAATTAGAATTTTGGAGAATTATTTAAAAATGGAAATTATAAAAATTAGAATTTTGGAAAATTGTTTGAGAATTGAGTTTTTTTTTTTTTTTTTTGAAATTAAATTTAAAAATTGGAGTTTTGAAAATTAAATTAAAAATTGGAATAAAAATAAGATTATTTGAAAAACCAGAATTTTGAAAATCATTTAAAGAGAATTTGTGAAAACAAAACTTTGGCGCATGAGAATAAAGAATAATAAAAAAAATGAATAAATAATAAAGGTACATGGACAATATGTGGTGTTGTTTTCCTAATAATAATCATTTTTCTATGGCCATTTCCAAGTGTAAACCAGGGGTGGAAAATTTGGTGGTGTCTTTCAAGTGGGGTCCAGTAGCAACTTCATTGTGGTCATCAAATTCAAAGAATATCAATTAGCTTCCATTTCTATCAGAGAACCAAAAAATCCATAATATCTAATAAATGCATTTCCAATGGCAGAGTCCACTAGAAAACCCTTGAGACCATTTCCTTTAATGCATTTCCCATCACTTCATGCTTCATGGTCACACTAGGCTTTTGCAGCCTAGGTCATGACATGTCCTCCAACATCCCTTAGGACTCATTTTTTTTGGTATTAAAGTCAAAGAAATCATCATCTTACAGCCTTTCCAAGCACCAATGCCAGCCATGTCTATGTCATCTGACCCATAATCTACCCGTTCACCTTCACCATCCTCATTACCAAGGTCTTCCCAAACGCACTCAATGGATCCCTTTAGTTTTCCAGCTTCATGCTAAGAGCCACATTCCGTAACAGAGGAGGTTTTCCATTAGATGTGTCTGAAAACATAAGTATGGAAGGAAACCAACTGTCTTACTTCAAACTTAATGAATTCCAACCCATTAAAGTCACTGGAGCTTCACAAATGCATGAAGGCTTCCCACATTTGCAAACTAAGATACTCGAAAAAAAAAACACAAAAAGAGTGATACACTGTAGCTTTCTTACAAATATCCAGATCAGGATCAGCCTTAATGCTTGACAAGAGCAAACCTCCTAATAGTGACATCATAAACTTCTCCAGAAAAACCAAAAATAGGGGAACGTAGAGAAAGAGCAAAAGAAAATAGGAGCAGGAATAAAACATTCACTAAATATGCATAACCCATTTTTCTTGTTTTATCCATGGGTTTATAAATGGTGGAGAAAGAGTAACTAAGACCAGATTTATACATAAGAACAAAAATACGATCTCCAAGGCATAATGTAGTTGAAATGGAGTCAGATTACTCTCACACTAAACCAAGGAAATGAGAGATAGGTAACCAACATCCAGCTCGCAAACAAAAACCAACAAATGATGCCCAAACAAAACACAGAAAGTAAGAGAAAAGTGATATGAAATAGAACTAGGAGTCCATGACAAACTTACCTGAGTCTTCCTTTCTTTGCCCAACTCCTTCTTCCTCTGCTTTTTCTCACGGCTACGCCTTCTATCCTTCACCCTTTGTTCTCTTTCTCTTTTATTCTGTAAAACTTTTCCTGCACAAGGTTCCACTGCCCTCACTCTCTAACCAACTCCCATGTATGTTTCATTGCCATACCCCCAAAGGTCCCCTCTCATAACAGTTCTCTGTTTTACCAAAACCCCTAGAATATGTGCCTCCTTCTCGTTCCTCTGTTTTTCTTCCCAAAAACTACTCTCTCGAACCAACTCTCCCTTGATTTCTGTCTAGCTGCTCCGCAGCCTCTCTACCCATGAACAACCCTCCTCTCTTTCTTGCTCTCGACCTCTTTTCCTCAAGCTATCTCCAATTTTTCTCCTGAACCCCTCTTCAACCTCTCTTACTTCCTTTTAAGCTTTTCGCCCCTCCCTGTTTCTTCATTCTCCCGCAAGCCGCTACCACTCCACTGCTCTGGCCGTCATCCTCTGAAGCTTCAACCACCACCATGGCGAGATGGTTACATCCAAGGCTACGCGTCTCATGCATGAAGCTTCATGGAAGCCAGTCCCCCACTCATCTAAGGTGCTGCCAGCTCTTCTGAGTGGTAAGAAAATATCCCTCTAATGCTATTAATAAAAGCAATAAAAAAACTAATAGCACTTGGTTTGCAAAAGGGTCTACAACATCATATTGTAATTTGATAGTTTTTATTAAGTTGAATTTATTTGGAAACCATGCAATGTCATTAAAATTTTATTAAGCCAAATTTATTTAGAAACCAGGCACTATCATTGAAAGAAAAAATACAAATAATTATTTGGCCATTTTAAAAATAATTTTTCACACTACTATTTAAATTAAACAAGTTAGACTTAGAAGTAGAAATACTTCTTGAATAATGAAATAAAAATTATACAAGATAAAAAAAAAAAAAAAAAAAAAACCAACTAATAAAATTTAATTAATTTGTAAGTGTAGCACCAAATTTACAATATGCATTATAGAATAATTTACTGGTTTTTATTAAGTTGAATTTATTTGGGAACCTATAATAAAAAAGACCAATACAAATAATTATTTGGCCATTAAACAAAATAATTTTCACATTAGTGATGCTATTTAAATTGAATAAGTTTGTTGAATAACTTCAGCCAAATAACCTGATTTTGAGTGGGGAGGGGAAAAAGCAATAACTCTAGTAGAGATAAAAAAAATAATAAAATTAAAAAAAGACATAAAAATAAAAAAGAAGAAAGAAAAAATAAACCCATCCATGCAATTTTTCTCATTTAAATCAACAAAAATAATTCTAAGACCAAGCTAGATGAGAAAAAAAAAATCAAAATAAAAGAACCTACAAAAAGTTACTATGATAACAAGTGTTACAAAAATTCTCTTGATCAAAGTAGTATTTGCCTCGACGGAATTGCTCTTAGAGAGGAATTGTTGTACTAGCTTTTGCATATAAAAATAGTAAACCACAAGTTAAACTCCCACTTCTACAAGAGTCCACAAGAACTATTCCAAGTATAAAAGAGAGGATAGAGGTCATGAGAGGAAAAATAGGGCTTTTGTTTTGTTTTTGGAGCCCAAATCATGCGGGGATTTTTTTTTTACTTTATTCATATTTTTACTAATGACAAAATTACAATATAAAAAGATTAGTTAATTCTTAAAAAAATTAATTTTTAGGGGTAAAATAATAAATTAGAAATTAATTAATTAATTAATTAAATTAAATAAACGTAAAAAAATCTTTTCATATTTAAAACCCCTAGACATAAAATAGATTTTTTCTTATCTTTTCTAAATAGAAACCCTTTTACACAAAGAATTTGAGAACATAGGGTTGAAAGTTTGGAGGTTTAGGATTCGAAGTTCAGATTTTCTAGATAAAATGTTTTATATTCATTAATTAAGATCTCAACCTAGATTAGGTTTTGTTTATTTAACTTTTAGATAAAAAAGTTTGAAAATTTGTGAGTACAGGTTGATTTATTGAGGAAGATAGGAAACTTTCGAAAATTTCAATTGTATAGAAAAAAAATTAAATGAGAAATCAGTAGAAGAAAATAAATTTTAGAGTTAGAAAATAAATAAATAAATCGTTTGTAGAGGCTTTAGGTTGAAAAAAAATGAAAATAATAATAATTGTATGATTTTTGGATTTTGGATATATATATGGTTTTGAGACATTGTGTGTTGGGGCGACAATTTGGAGGGGGAAAAAAAAAAGGAAGAATGCAGATGTGCAAGGCATTAGGGAAATCAATTTGATGATTGTGAGAGGTATTAGGGTGGTAGTTTGTAAGTTATAGGGTAGAATAAGTAATAAGTAATAATAATAATAATAACAATATTTATTAGTAAAAGTTTTAATTTAATTTAAGTATATAAAAGAAATAGATGGTTATAATAAGATTTGGAAGGAATGCGAGTTTATGAAAATTTGGAAATTCATTAATTTTTATTATTATTGATTAGGAAGTTAAAAATAATATAGGTGATAAAAAAAAAATATCTATATAGAGAATTTTTCTTTTGGATGGTCAAACCTATAATTTTAGATAAATAATAAATAGTAATAGTTATATTTTTTTATATCATATTAGGTGAGAAGTAAATTCTTCAGAATTATTTTTCTCCAAAACTTTTGAGTACTTCTTTAAGGTAAGGGAAATTAATACAAATTTTACAAAAGAAAAATAATTTTCTTTTTATATGTTGTTTTGAAATGTGAAAATGTTACTTTTTGTTTCTATACATGGATAAAATATATTTTGCATTAAAAAAATATATTAAAATATTTCTTTTGTTCATGAAAAAAAAAAAGTGGAGATATATGTTTTTGTACGTTTAGGACAAATGAAATAAAACGTTTGACTCTAATTTGTTTAGTCCTTATCAATGAGATATAATAGTTGAATTTTCGGCATTTATCATTGGGATATAATAGGTACCTCGATATTTAGTCAATTTATCGTGAATTTCGCCTAGCCAGAAGGTTTGGTCTGCAATGAGCCAACCACTGGGGTAAGTTTGCCCCTTGATATGTAAATTGCACCAAATATATGTAAACTCAAATTCATCATATAAACATAATTTTAAAAAAATGTTTTAAAGAACAAATTAATTATAATTATTTTATAATTAAATGAAAATTTTTCATCTATTTGAATACCAAAAATATAAAAATTATCGTGATAATTTTCTTCATAGTGTTTTTAATATCATTAATATATTAATTAAGTATTAAAAATTATACATGTGTCATCATTTATTTTATATCATTTAATACAATTGAATTAAATGATTTATAATTTTAATATTAAATATATTTTTAAATTAGACATATTATAATCAAATATCACAATATTATTATCAAATAATATTTGATATAATTTAATAATAAATGTATACTTATGAAATTCATATTTTTTTTATTAGCATATACAATATTATTATCAAATATGATAAATTATATATATATCAATTTCTTGAACAAAACAATTTTAAAATATCTATTATACTTCTAATTTTATTTTTAAGAGTTTTTTCTTACATTTCTATTTATATATATTTTTTTTAATTTTAGGTTCATCGATATTTTGTGTCAAGATATCCACCAACATATCTCCGATATATCCAATATATTAGTAAAATGGAAGTACCGATATATCCGTAATTACCGATATTTTCGTAATTATCGATATTTTCATCCTTGGTTTCGTCCACCTTAAAAATGAACAATTTGACGCTAACCACCAATTTGCAAAGTCTCATCTAACTATCATTTGTTGTTTGTTAATAAGAATACAAATATTTTGAAATGCTTTAGATTTGAATATGATATGAAATTATTTTGATATAAATATAAAATATTTGGTAGAAAGGTTTAGATGCTTAAATATGTTTGAACACAAAAGTTTTATGAAAAAGAATGTATATTATATCTCCTATTTCAATTATAATTGAAAATGTTTGATCCATAAAACTGTGTTAAGATTCTTATTGGGCTTTGAGTTCATTTCCTTTTGTTGACAATTTTTTAGGTACTTTCAATTTGGGAGAGGAGTGATGACTAGGCAGTGGAATTTTCTTTATTAGGAATTTTAGTTCAACTTTATTTTTTGGACATTGATTAGATGTTAAAACTTAGTTCCTATTAAATTATTTGAGTTTGAAGTTATTTGGATTATAACACTTGGGTTGATATGTTAGTATTAAAGTTGAGATTTGAATACTATAGAATTTTGTTCTACTATTCAGAATAAGAATTTAGTAATTGAGAATTTTCAATTACATGATAAATGTTTGGGTTAATTTCTACTTTGAGCTTTTAGGCTTAAGGTGTGAAATAACCATTGGAGTGGGTTTTGGGTAGGACAATTTGTATATTTATAATAGTGGAATTTTATTTAATTTTTAAACATGTATACCTACCATGAAAAATAATAGTGGAAATAAGAATATCTTAAAATATTCTTGAAAACAACTTTTTATTTTTGTTATAAGAATATATTTTCCATTTCTTATATATATATATATATAATGATAATGATGAGTTCATTCTTTAAAAATTTTAATTTTAAGTGTAGCAAATTTGGGGGGAAAGATTTTTTACTTCCTTTTTATTCATATTTTTATCAATAAAAAAATTACTATATAAAAAAATTAGTTATTAAAAATTATTTTTTTATTTATGGTAAATAAAGTTAAATGGTAATAAAACACATATTATTTTAAAAATGTATACCTTCCATGGTAAAATATTAATGAAAATAAGAATATCTTTAAATATTTTCTAAAAATAATTTTTTTTATTTTTAATATAAGAATATCTTTCCATTTTTTAAATATTATATATATATATTGTTGATTTCATTCTTTAAAAAGATTTAAGATTGCTAATTTTTAGAGTAGCAAATTTCCAAATAATATCAAGAAAAGAAAATATAAATAGAAAAGGGAAGATAAACTTGGATATATGACGGATCTTACTGAAATATTTACTAGGATTTAGTTTAATTTTTTTGTACACAATATTGTTTATACTTTTATATTAATTTGTTTAAATTTTATTGTTAAAAACATGTTGTCTTTTAGCTTCGTTATTTTTAATTTTATATAGTTACTATTATATTTATTTTTAAAAATTTAATATGAACCGAATGTAGTTTAGAGTGAAAATATTGTAAAGAATATCAAGAAAAAATATGAATAAAAAAGAAGATAAATACTGATATACACTGAATTTTAGTGATATATGATGATTTTTTTTTATTTTTTTTTTAAATTTTTAGGTTTATTTAGTTTTTATTTGGTTATATATTGTTGATTGACAATCATTGAATATAAAGAGACATAGTTTATAGAAAAAAATAAAATAAAATCTAAAAGAGCATTAATAATATATATAGCAAAAAACGGAAAATAAAAGAAAAAAGTGAGTTTCCATGTACTCATGTAAACATAATTATAAAATAAAAATTATATAAAAATAATTCAAGTTTCATATATTTATCGATTAAAGTTAGTACTTATATTATTGAAATGTCGTACTTTTGATCAAAAAGTGTAATAAAATGCTAATTATTTTTAGATAGGTATTTGGAATTTTTATTTTGTAAACTTAGATTCCTATTTTGTGTGTGTGTGTGTGTGTGTTTTTTTTTTAAATTTTTTTTTTATGAGTGTATGAAAACATATTTTATCCAAAATAAAAAGGTAAGAATAAATATTTGATAGATTTCAAGTGAAATATTTACCTATTGAGGATATATGGTGACTTTATATTTAAAGATAAACTCATTTAACTTTATCTTTATATATATATGGTATTTATATGTACATTAAGACATTAAAAAAACAATAGAAGTGAAAAATAAATTATTATTATCATATGAAAATTTAATTTGTAAAATATTTGAAAGTACTCATCTAAACTTGTTGAAATTTTGTACCACTATGGTAACTTGTGGATGATCATCCATAAATATCTTTTGTAACTCCCTATAAAAGTGAGAGACCCCTAATAAAATTCAATAGAGTTTTTCCATGCATTCTATTATCTCATTCTTGTTTTCTTCTTCTCTCACTTTGTTTTACAACACGTTATCAGTACAAATAGTCTCTACAAAAAAAATAAAAAGAATTTGAATAGTCTCTACAAAAAAATAAAAGAATTTTCTTCATTCAGAGAAATAGAAAGATGTTCTTTTATTAAGAAAAAATAGAAAGACTTTTCTCTCTTCTTTCTCACAAAAATGTATGTGATAAACTTATGTCATGATTTTCTACTTTATCACCCTTTGACTCTCTATTTTCACTTATTTTATTTGAATGCATAAATATGTATAGTCCCTATAATCAAAAGTTATAGGATAAATTATAAATTATAAGGTAAATTCATAACCAGAAGTTATGAAAAATATATACAATCTCATAACCAGAAGTTATAGCATAAATTATAAATTATATAGTAAATTCATAACCAGAAGTTATGAAAAATATGTGCAATCCCTATAACCAGAAGTTATGAAAAATATGTGCAATCCCTATAGCCAAAAGTTATGGGAAAAATTATAAAATTACAAATACATGACCAGAAGTTATGTATATGATCCCTAATTATTTATTTTTAATTATACGGTATAACTGGAAGTTATACCAAACAATATTATATAGCCAGAAGCTATAAAATAAATAAATGTTTATAACCTGAAGTTATGTACAAATCTACATAATGAAAGTTCATAACTCGAAGCTATGCACAAATTTACATAAAATAATTCATAACTTGAAGCTATGTATTAATTTGCACATTTTTGTTATGATAAAATAATCATAGCCCGAAACTATGAAAAAGAAATATATATATATATATATATATATATATATATATATATATATATATATATATATATATATATATATATATATATATATGCAATGAAAACAACAATTATGCCAAAATTCAAAACAAAGAAAGAGAAATTGGAAAATATAACCAAAATGATTAATAAAGAAGTTTAAAGGAAAGGAACACAAACTTTATATTACATAGCTTGAAAATTACATAACTTGAAAACATAAAACTTGAAAACCATACTTATAAGGAGATACAAAGATGGAATATCTTACAATGGGAGAAAGGAGGAAAGCTTTGAAGAAAGCTTTTGCTTGAAGGCTTACATGGTGAAAGGGAAAGAGGAGAGAAGGGAGAGAGAGAGAGATGAAGTTTAAAATGAATGTAAAATGGAGCGTAAAATGGGATGTGCTTACAACTGAGGATCGACCCTCCTTAAATAGCAAAAATGAATATTAAATAGTACTAAATAGTAAATAAAGCATTGTTTTCTTTTTGGAACCCGTGCATGAATAGTAATCCCGTGAGTGAATAGTGAATAGTAGAAATGAACAGTAACATTCACTTTATACAGTAGCACTTTAGACTTTTTCGTCAGGAATCTTACTTTTAGCTACGTCATGATGACTGACAGGATGCCTTTGAACTGTGGCTTCGCATGCTTGACGCTTTCGGTGCTGAGACTACTTAGCTGGAGAATATTTTGGTCGGTGAAATCATGAGAAGGCTTGAATGGAGAGAGCTTAATGATGCCATATGTCTAAAGGAATCTTATTTTGATTTCCTTATTGGAGGGAGAATACCTTCACAATCATCTTCATTATCCTGAAGGTAGTTTGATGTGGAATCATCTGATTCAGCATAAGAGTCTTCTTGGGAGAAACTTGAACTGCTTTTGTCAAGGATTTTTTGAAATTCTTGAGGGGTTATAGCTGCTGCTAGCATGGCTTGGAGATGTTGTTTCTTGAGAAGAAACTGTGACATATCATCAGGGTTTGAAGCTTGTGTAGGATGCATAAGGAAATAATGCTTTATTGCTTCTAATGAGGCATCATTTTTCAGAGCATCCCACCACTTAGTTTTGAAAGTCCTTCCAAGGGCTAGAAAGGCTGCTGATTCATCTGCAATAATAATATAATCCCACTGGACTATCCAAGTAAGGCCAAATTCACTGAAAAAGAATAATAAAGGGGGAAAGGTTGAAAGTTCTCTAGGGATAACAAAAGAACTTTGGAATAGCTCAAAGCCATCCAAGATGGGTTTTAGGAGAATCTTAATAGTCGTACCAAAATAAGTCCACCAATTATGGAACCAAAATGGAAAAGAAGGGAGTTGGTGCTTAGATGGGAAATTAAACATCCATGAATGATGGAAGTCCTTATTCTGGATCAGAAAAACATTAAACCATATTATTTGATAGTCCCAATAGTTAAAAAATCTTGGTTTTGAAGGCTTAGAGAACTCTCTTGAAAAATTGGGATTCCCACCCCACTACTTGACTATAAGAATTTTATAGATATGGCAAGTAGAAATACCAAATCTAAATTGCTGTATTTATCAACATTGTGCTTGATTTTAACAGAACCAGTTTCCACAAGAATTGCTTCAGAACCAGTTTCCACAAGAATTGCTTCATAAAATTCTCTTGTTTTTAAAATAACAACAGAAGGATAATTAAAATTTTCATGAAAAGTTTTTGCTGCAATCTCTCTGGGGTTTTCAGAGAAAAACTCTCTTTCAATGACTAAAAGAGGTTGATTAAAATCTTTTTGCCAATATCTTGATTTTACTGAAAGAGGTGTGGGATTGGAAGCCACCACAATTTGCTTATTTGAAAAAGATGAGCTTGATGCTAATTCCTTTTGAGAGGGATTAGCTTTAGTAACCTGCTTAAAGGTCTAAGACCTAGTAATAGTTGGGAATTGCGTTGCCTTGACTGGTTTAGAGGGATCCGAAGATCATAGTACAAGGACAACATCTTATTAGGCATATGGTCAGAAGAATGAAGCCTTGCTTCTTCTAGCTCAACTTGTTGACTCCAAATCATTTTATGGGGAGAAGGTTCTTTACTGCTTTTAGAAGACTGGGATTCTAGAGGTTTAGGAGCTTGGGTATTCTTTTTAGGGGCCATGGTTTCGTGAATCCTGCAAAATTCATGAGTTAAGAAATCAGGGCTTGAGGAATGTTCTCCTTTAATATACTCAATTTGTAAAATAAAATTGCTTAAAATAGCTTGATATATAGCAAAAATTTGCTTAGAAGCTATATTCTTAATATCTTTTTGTAAAATTGATTTTGCAGATTTGCAATTAACTCTTAATAAAAATTCTTGATTTAAAAGATCATTTTGAAATTTTGAAATGCATAAAACGATGCTTAAAATGGTGTCATGAATGAGTTGGGTAGTATTCTAAGTTCCTGAAGTATACCTAACCAATACCTCAAGGTTACCAATACTTTGCTCAATAATCCCATCATAACTTATGTTTGAGGCAACAGTCACAATGGTTACAAAGGTATCTGAATCAGCTAGGGTTAAGAATGGTAGGATCATGACCCTGGACTTGACTGTTTTCAGAACATCAACGATGAAGACAATGATAGAAAAATGGTTATCCCATATGTTTTGATATTCTAAGGGTATAATCTTAAGAACAAAGGGCATTATGAACACTATAAATATAAATCATATAATAATTTACGATATATTTCAATTATTTTTATAACTATATTTGTTTTAAATATTTGATTAAAAATGCATACAAGTATAAAAACGTCCTTCACAAGTTAGTAGCTACAGAAGTTACTATTTTGCGGTATAATTTAAGATTTTATTATTAATAACTAATCAATTTTGATAAATTAGTAATTAATAATTAAAAATAATAAATATATAATTGATCAATAAAAAATAAAACAACCAATTATTAATAAAGATGTGGTTGAAAACTTTTAAAAAAACTTTATATTTATATAGAATTTCACATGTGCTATATATATTAGACATTTTTTATTTTTTAAATATGAAAATAGAGCTAGGCATATAGTACTTGCAATATATTATATCATATAATATTTAACTTATACTTATTTATTTATTAATAATATATGATTTCTTCATACACATAAATAATATTTAGAATTTTATGTAGGTAGAATGTTTTTATAGACACTAGACAATTTATTTGAGAAATTTAATTTTGACCAATTATTTAAAAACCAAGTAATAATTAAAAAAAAATCTATTAATTTAAACTAGGTAACTAAATGTTAGTATAAATTTACTTCTTGAGTGGATAAGGTATGATTTTGAATGAGAACAAATTAGAGGACTATAACTTATTCATAGCTAACATAAATTTAATACTACATTGGACTTGTATGGATAACTTATTCATAGCTAACATAAATAATTTACATTTTTGTTATTTCATAACAATACTATTATTACATAATAGAACATTTAAATTTAAATAAATCTACATTCTAGTATTTAATTTTATGGATCCTTAATTTTTATTATTATTTATATAAATAAAATATTATAGTATAAATATTAAGTGTCAACAAATATATATTATATTATTTCATAGTATAAATCATCTACTTATTTATTAATATTCTTTATTAATATCACAATTTAATAATATTATTTGGTGACAAAATTACTCAATTTGTCAGGAAATAATATAATTACCGACGAAACCATTTTGTAAGCAAAAATAGATAAAAAGTTGTAACTTTTAGTGAGGAAATTATTTTCATCACCAAAAATTATAATTAGTGATAAATATTTTCGTAGGAAAATAGTTTATTTTCATCACAAAAGTGTTTGTGCAAAAAAAAAAAGCGCCAAATTTTCCCGCCACATCTTTCAGCGAAAAAAATTTCAAATTCGTTAGGAAAAGTTTGTAGAAAATTGGCATTATTGACAACATCTAAAATTTCATCGATAAAAGTTACTTTTAGCGACAAAGTAGAATTCGCCCCTAAATTTTTGTCACGAAAAGTACATTTTCTTGTAGTATATCATTAGGAACCTAAATATACCAAAATTACTAAATTAATATTCTTCCTTACCTCAAATCTTCACTTTCTCTCTCTAGATTCTCTCTTAAACCTAAGTTGCTGCAGAGACAAGGCTACAAAATGAGGCTGCCAACCCTTATAAAGGGTCCCCAAGTAGCCAAGTAAGAGGTTGGCAGGCCATAAGGCTACCACCAACCTCAACTTTCCCACAATTGTTGTTTAGTCCTTCAAGTTATCCAATATTAAATCCATAGCTGCCCATTAGTCCTTTAGGTTTTTCATAACTCTAGTCAGCCTCTAAGAACCTAATAAGTATTCTTAAGTCATTAACTAATCCTGTTTAACCTTAATCAATGTTTAATTCATAATCAAACAAGATTAGCATCAAATTAGTTTTAATATATAATTAAACATGTTTAAAGTTAAGTATTAAGATAATCATTATTATCTATTTAATTCATTAATACGAGATATTACATAATATATAGAGTACGAAAATTTTCAAATAATATCAAAATAAAAGGGAACTAATTATTAATATATGACAGGTTTAATCTATTTTATTTCTATTTTAACTAGTTGTACATCCAATATCATATTGATAATGTTTATATTGAAATCAAATAGACATGAGATGACTTTTATGGGAAGTATAAACTTCCTTAAATACCATATTTTAAAATTATTATAAAATATATGTGATTTTTTTTTTATAAATTAGTTATAATGGATTAATTTTTAAAAATCTTCGCGGAAATTTTGTTTTTAAAAGAATATAAAAAAAACGTCGAAAGTAGAAGACTCATAAAAACTAGAAAATGGGTAAGAATTGACTGACTTCCCCACTCTCTCTCATTGGACCGGTGTCTTTGGGAGTGTTTTCTAAGAGTTATGGTAGAGTGGATTCTTCCTCTGTGCTTCAATTTGGTGGTACGGTAGCATTATCTTTTTATTTATTTTTTATTTTTATTTTTATTTTCATTATCATTTTTTTTATTGGTCCATATCAACTTTCCTCAAGGAGAAATGTTAGGTCTTTGCATATTATCCCCATACATTTCTCAAAAAATAATGATTTGTTACTTATGAGCTCTTTGCAAAAATATAATTTTCATTATCAAAACAAAATTTTCTAATATTTTATTTTAAAAATATTTTGATAAGAAATAGGTATAAAAAATTTAGAAAGGATATTTTTATCTCAAGCAGTAGATTCACTGTCCCTAAAAAATAATCATTATTTATTTGATTTAAGAATTATTATATTTGATTTTAATCAAATATCTCTTTAGATTATTCTACATTTGATTACATGTGCAGAGTGATGAAGCATCACTACAATGACTTGATAGCATATAATATAATTTTAATTTATTTTCAGAAAAACAAACACGTCTTATATGTTTATTTGGCTATGTATTGCTAAAACTAGTCCACAATGTTTGCATTTTGATTTAAATTCTTAAAAATAGAAAAATAGATAACACTAGATTGTCAAAATTGTAAACTACCCTCTTGTAGCAATCCATACATTTTAATATATCTCAACCATTTTTTTTTTTTGAATTAAGTTATAAATATAAAGATAATTTAAATATTTTTATTGAAAATTTATTGTCTTATAAATTCTAAATAAAATAATATAAATTCAATTCATACTCATGATTGACATATAGTCAAATATTAAAAAAAAAAAATTGGAAGAAATATTATAAAAATATTATTACTATTAAAAATAATATTATGTTTTATAAATGATTTATTTTATAACTATGATAAGAAATTGTGAAAAACAGAAAAGATTCATACATGAGGTATTTACTTATGGGTAAATCATGCAAAGGTACGTTACCTAAAAAATATAAATTTTTTAAGAGTCCAAAAACATCCTTCATATTTTTCTCCTTGTCCTTCATGCTTTTCTCCTTAAGCTGATGAACCCATTTTTTTTTTTTTTTTTTTAAACCTTGAAATGACAAGTCAAAAGAACTTTATATTTGTAAATTACTTTTAAGATTGACATATGGCTAATCAATATGTTACATTAATTTTTATTTTTTATTTTTCTTCATTTTGCTTATAAAATAATCTACTTTTTTAAAATTTTATTTTTTTCACTTTCACCTTTTCATAGTTATTGATTTTAATTATTTAGAGACACTTTAAACATATAATAATAATAATAATAATAATAATAATACTAATAATAATATATGATAAATAATTAATGAGAAAAATTAAAGTACAAATTTAGAGGTTTAAAATATAAGATTTTATATATTCATATTAAATAAATTATTTATTTATTTGATAAATCTTATCATATATAGATTAAATAAAACTACCTTTATCATATTATTTTGTTGTTTCTATTTTTTAAAAAATTTTAAATTTTCATGTGAAAATCATAATCAATTATAATAATTTTTTAACTTTTTGCCTATGATTCTTATTTGAATGTAGGTTTAATTTTTTTTTCTTAGTTAAAATGTTTAATATTTTTATTTAAAAAGATAAAAAATTGGTTGTGGTTCTAACATTTTGTTTTATTAAAATTTAAAATTTTTCATTCATATGAAATAAAAATAAAATGTATTTTTCATAAAAATTGTATTAATCATTTATATGAACTTTCTTTTAAATTTATTAAAAATTTAAAATTTTTGTATGATAAAGTTGCGTATTAATAAACATAACTTTTAGAAAAGAGGGTACCACTCTTTTTGTACGTTAAAAGTACCATGAAAGCGTATTACTTTTTTTCATAAAAAAAAGAAGAAAAAAGTGGTATCCTTTTCATAAAAGAGTGATATTTTTTTTTAATGGTTGTGTTGATCAATGCACAATATCAATTTATAAAATCTTTTATTTTTAATATCATTAAGAAAAATTAATATAAATGATTAAATACACAACCAAATTTTCATCTTCTTTAATTAAAAATATTAAACATTGTAGCCAAGAATTTTTTTTTGTTTTAAATCTCAGTCATGATTTAGGTTAATTAAATTTACAAGTAAAAAGATAAAACTATAATCATCAGCTATATTTTCACATGAAAATTTAAAAAATATAAATAATAAAATAATATGACAATATACTAAGATTTATAAAATAAATAAATATTTTATTTAGTATGAATATAGAAAATTTTATGTCCTAAATCTCTAAATTTGTTCATCATGTATTTATTTTTATATTAAATTTATTATCATTAATTATTTATTATATATTATTATTTTATGTTTAAAAATGTCTATAAATAATTAAAATTAATAAATATAAAAATATGAAATATTAAAAAAAAAAGTTGAAATTAAAAAGATTTCATCAAGCTAACATATTTTTTTTAAAAGAAAAAAGTAAAAAGAAGATGGGAAAATTATAGAGGAGAAAAAGAAAAACAATCATGTGGTATGGTGATTGCCACATGTCAAAGTTATTTTTGTTAAAAAATAATAATATTACTAATGAGCTCATTTATCTTGTCAAAGTAAATAAAAAAAATGGCAAAAAAAAAAAAAAAATAGTAGTTGGCAGGAGGTGAGAGAGGAGGGTTTGAGGGTAAGTTTGAAATATTGATTATTTTCACTATTTGAGTTTGATGGTTATTTTCCCAAAACACATTCTTTGAAAACCAAAGTCAAAGTTCTAAAAAATGCAATTTTTTTAAATGATGTCCAATTTCATAATTCCCCCTTTGCTTTTCAAATATAAAAGGAAACAAAATATAGATATTAAATTAATCCTTGTATGATATAGTAAAAAATTGTAAAGCATTGGGAAGAAATTATGAAAACTTTTTGAAATGCTTTCATTCAATAATTCATTAATTTTCATGGTGTTCTCTCTAATATAAGATGATTAGCATCATTTATCAATATATTAGGAAAATTTCAAAATAATCAAGAAACAATAATTTCCTAAAATATATATATAGAGGACCCAAATTTAAATCAAATTAATATATATTTATTTTTATAATGTGATAAGAAATTAAGAAAAAAAAATTAAATAATTTGTAAAAATTTAAAATATTTCAGTAATACTTTAATCATCTTTCATAATTTTATATCCAAAAGGAACTTATTACTTTCATATATTTAAAATATTTTAATAATATAATAATGATATTTCATAATTTTCTCTCAAAAAGGAATTGTTAGAAAATAGCTACAAAATACTAGAATATTAGGTATATTACTATTAATAAAATATATCTACTTATCATAAATTACTGTTCAGTGGTATCACATGAGAAAATTATTATGTTCATATAAAATATTGTTATATGGTAAAAGATTTAAAATAAATTCTAAAAATTCTGAAAATATTTTAAATGGCATTTAATAATTTAGTCCATTAAGATAAACCATCAAATTATAAATTTTGAAACAATATATTTATGTGTTTTGGTACTTATAATAACTAACATATTTCATAAGAATATGCTTTTACTGGTGGATAATTTATATTGATAAAAAGTCCATTCATTTTTTTATAAGTAATTATTTTTGTGATCAAGTATGTTGGTGTAGATCTTCCATTTTGTCCTCATAACACATCTTGTTTATTATACTTGTTACCCTTCGCCTTGTGCTCCCTTATAGTATGTGTGTAGGATTCTCTTCTTCTTAGCCATTCTTTGTGTTTCTTGGTGGTCCGCTTGTCACTTAGGTTTCGTACTAACTCTTGGCCCACTTTTGGAGGAAATTTTTGAATCCATGATGTGACTTTAGTGACACCTTAGTTTTCTTAAAATTTTAACGTGTTTGGAGCTCGATTGAGACTTTTCCTTCTTTATTGATTACGTCGCATAAGTCTTGGAAAAAATTTACCCTATGTTCATTGTCACATATCTGACTAATACTTAGGAGGTTTGCCTTAGGTCCATTTGCATATATATATAAACATCTAATTAGGACAACCAGGGATTGATATACTTCCTTTGTCTTTCACATGAGCTAAGATTTCATCCCCAAAGATAATTATACCACCATTATAGTCCTTAAGAGAAGTGAAAAAGGACTTGTCTCCTATCATGTGTATGTAGTAGCCACTATCAAAGTATCACTCACTAACTAGCTTTAAGAGTAGTGAAGACAACCTAAAATTTATCCCTATCTTTTCTCATCCAAACTTGTTCACTCCTAGGTGGTGACTTAGAGGAGCTTTGTTGATTTCTAGGCTTTTGATTAGGTTTATTCCTTTTCCAATTATTCAAGATGTTATTTGTAAGGGAGTTAAAGTCATTCATTAGCCTACTCATTTGAGATTCAAATCTCTCTAAGAACTTAGTGTAGCACCTATACTAAGTGTGTCCAGTTTTCTTGTAGTGCATTCATAGTGATGGAGTAAATTCTTTGTAGATTCTAACTGTTTTCTCCACCAAAAACTCACCTTAGCTAGAGTGGGAGTCATGAAGGCCATGAATATGTCTTGGATTGCTTTTTTTGCCTTCTATGGGTTACAAGATTAATAAAATTGAATCTTTTACAATAAAAGTTCTTATACTCCATTAAAGGAGTTGACAACCAATCTAATGATTAAAAATAGGATTTTTACAACATAGAAAAAATCCTATGCTCCTAAACATGAAGCTTATAACCCAATCGAGAAAACAAACAATCCAACCACAACACTAATCATAATTATAACCATCATGTTAAAAAATAAAAACCCATAAGTATTTTGTCTATGGTCATGGGATGAAACAAAATACCCTGCAAAATAGAGTTAGAACACCTTAGAGAACAAGCAAAAACACATCCTAAGCCTCTTATACTGGTTATTGAGAACTCCAAATTTCTTTGTTCCCTTACCCTGGATCAAATAGGTGCATGCAATCTACCTTAGGCTTCTCTATAAACTATTCTAGCAAAAACAATGGCAATGAAAAACCATATAGAATAATAATCTAGAGAAGATAGTAATCATACCTAGATCTGGATGTTCCCAAATCAAACCTTACGGTGAAAAAGAACCTTAGAATCTCTAGAAGTCTTATGTACCTAAGATCTTCCACTCAATGACCCTAACCACAACCTTGGCACTCTAAAGATTAGGCTTTGAAAGGGATGAAGCTTTGTCTGTCTCTTTCTATGGAGGTAAAAGAAGACTAACTAGAAATCTTTACCCCTAAGGGGGTATTTATAGGGTTCCCCTATTAGGCTTAAGTGACTTGAGCCCACATAGGATTTTATCACTTAACCTAACCTAAAACAGGCCTCAATTGATTAATTGACCACTCAAGACCATCTAATTAACCAATTAGCCTTATCCAAAGACCTCGTTCCCTATCATTTGTGCAACCTTACATAATTACCAATGCTTTTATGCATAAGAGTGAACTTAGAGTCAATCCAACCCTTTTAAACCATGTTATCAAGGTATATAAGCTTAGATTAGGGACCACTGGAATCTATAAGAGTATTGGCTCTCTCGGACTTCAAGTGTTTGAAACCTTAGATTACTCTGTTCCCATGCCTTGGATCTCATAAGGTGCATGTTTCCATCCTTAGGCATCTCTAAATCTATCACGATGGAATAAAATGGTAATAAAAACCATTTTAAAATAAAGATTTAGATATTTGAACCCCATACTTGGATCTGGATGTTCATAAATCAATTACTTGCAAGGAAGAATATGTTTGAATAGTTTGGAGGCCGTGTACACCTAAGATCTTTCGCTTAATGACTTGAACCATAATCTTGGCACTCCAATGAGCAAGCTTTGGAATAGATAAGGTTATGAATCTTTCTTTCTGTCTTTAAAGGTGGAAGACAACTCTCACCAAAAGTTATTAAGAAACCTTAACCCACAAAGGGGTATTTGTAAGGTTGCCTATTGGGCTTAAGTCACTTAAGCCCATCATGGCTTAGGTCACTTAATCTAGCTCAAAATGGGTTCTAATTGATTAATTGACCATATAGGGTCATTTAATTAATCAATTAGCCTAAACCAGAGACTTTGTTTACTATCCTATGTGCATCCTTGTGTAGTTACCAAAACGCCCTTATGCATAATAATGAACCTAGAGTCAATCCAACCCTCATAAACTATGTCATCATGGTATATGAGCTCTAAACAGGAACCACTAGGACCTATAGGAGTACTGGCTCCCTTAGAATATAATTTTGAAGTTGATTCAAAATTCCACTAAAGTGAATCAACTACACTCCAATATCCTATTTAAATGACAACGAGAGGAAACTCGGGTCTATGACCTATTATTCATTACATGTAGAATCCCTATGATCTGGTGTTCGTAATACAACAAGGTAGTGTTATCACCTAGTAAGATTACCTCTCAAATCCTTGAGTTATAGATCCCACTTATTATATGATAAACTAACATACTCTAGCTCCAAGGAGCATATGTCAAATTCCACTAAAAGAATTATTGTGACCACAAATTTCATGATCATATGTCTTTTAGGTTATCCAAGAGGATACATTATCTCAATCTTTTGAGATATCATGATGCCTCTATTAAGAATACATGTTGCCACCAGGCTCCATCAACAACAATGACCTAATCCTTAGAAATATATGATCACTTTAGGATCTCACCCATAGGTCAAAGCCTCCTATTGATTTTTACACAAACTCAAGAGACTGTAGTGCACCACCTCCTAATTGGAGGAACTACTCTTCTTGGCCATCGGGATGAATTTCCCATAGTGAATGTACTGGTGTATGTGATGCACACTAGAGAGAATCTATAGTGAATCATGACGCAAGACTATCAATTGTCATGGTTCACCAAGCTACTATACTACATGGACTTTCAACCTTGAGAGAATATTGAGTCTATGTCAAAATTAATAAAAGACTTTAACCTTTGGGTGAGACCTTAAAGTGGTCAATATCCCTATGGATTGGGTCACTATTGATGGAGACTAATGACAACAAATATCCCCAATATAGGCATAATGATATCTCATGGAATTGAGACAATGTGTCCCTTTGGGTGATCCAAATGACGTGTGACCATAAAATCTATGGCCAGAGTAATTCATTCAGTGGAATTTGATATATGCTCCTTGAAGCTAGAGTATGTCAGTTGATCACATAATAAGTAAGATTTGTAACTCAAGGATTTGAGAGGTAATCTTGATAGGTGATAGCACTACTTTATTAGATTATGGATACAGTTCATGGGGAGTCTACATGCAGTGGATAGTAGGTCACAGACCCGAGCACTTAGTGTCTCGTTGTTATTTACATAGAATACTAGAGTTTAATTGATTCTTTGTAGTAGGATGTTGAATCAACTTTAGAATTGGATTATAAAAGAGTTAGTACTTCTATGGGTCCCAATGGTCCCCGCTCTAAGCTCATATACCTTGTTGGCACAAATTATGATGGTTAGATCGGCTCTAGGTTCACTTTTGTGCATAAGGGCATTTTGGTAATTATGTAAGGTTGCATAGGGGTAGGTGAATAAGGTCTTTAGATTAAGCTAATTGATTAATTAATATGTCCTATTAGGTTAATTAATTAATTAGGACCCATTTTGGGTTAGATTAAGTGACCACAAACCCATATAGTTAGGATCCCTATAAATACCCTCTAGGGGTTAAGGTTTCCATAACTTTAGTCTTCCACCATCTAGAGAGAAAGAGAGCTATAACCTCCACCTTCCATTCCACCCCATCAAAAGTGTGCCAAGAACAAGGTTAAGTCATCGAGCAGAAGATCGTGGGTTTACAAGACTTCTAACAAATTCAAGGTCATCTTTAGTACTTGGAATTTAAGGTTTAGGAACATCCAAACTTAAAGGTTACCTAAAAGATCAATTTTAAAAAAATTGGTATTGCTTTTATTGCTTAGATCTAAGATGCCAACAAGAAATACCCCCTTAGGGGATAGGATTTCTATAACCTTGAGAGAGGCTTTGTTTTCTACCTCTAGAGAAAGAAAGAAATAGTAAGAGCCAAGTAATCTTCTCTTCCAAAGCCCACACTTTGATGTGCCAAGATCATGGTTCAAGTCATCAAGTAGAAGATCTTAGTGTTCGAGACTTCCAGATTCATTGTTTTTCATTTTCACCGAGCGGAATTGATTTGGGAGCATCCAAATCAAAGGTAAAGTCCTCTAATGGCTTTCCTTTTGATCCTAGAATTGTAAAAATATGGTTTTTTCCTTTTGTTGCATAGGATCTAGATGCCTAGGGTAGTTTTGCATGCATCTATACAATCCAAGGTAAGGGAATAGAAAAATTTACGATTCCCAACAACTAGTATCAAAGTCTTAGGATAGGATTTTGCATGTTAGATATACTTTAAGGTGTGCTAACTCTATTTTGCAAGGTATTTTTTTCATCCCATGGCCCTAGGGATGAATATATGATGGTTATTGTTGAATGTATGATGATTATAAGTGTGATTTGATTGTTTGTTTTCTCTAGATTGGGTTGTATACCCCACAAGGGGTATAGGATTTTTACTTGATTGTAAAAATCTTTTCTTTCAATTGATAGGTTGTAAGCTCCATTATAGGAGCAAGGAATTTTTTGTTGATGTAAAAATTTCAGTTTTTTATGTCCATATATGGTGACTCACGAGAAAAGAAGGCTTCTCAAAGTTTGTTTCATGAGTTCCTAGAGTGATTTAAGGAAAAAGAAAGATTCTTGGAAGTTCTTGTTTTGAGATCCATGGTAGCACAATTATGTCAATTTTAACTCAAAATTGGGACGACTTCTTGTGAATTTCTTGGAGCAAGCCACATATGGTTTTGAAGCTTAGGAAGTTAGAATTCAAATACTTTAAACGGATTACAATTTAGAGTTGAAACAAGGAAGATATGGTCGATTGAAGAAATATTGCACAAAGGGCATGCAATTACGAGATTGAGTTCGGGTCAAATTGTTTTTGGTTGTTTGGGCTCAATTTTTGGGCTTATTTTGGGATTTTTTTTTTCTGTAGAAATTGGGCTCATTGGGCTTTTATTTTTTCACTAACCCTATCTTTGTGTCAAGGCTATTTTGATAATTTGAATTTTATCCAAATTTTAATTACTAAATTTGCAACAAGATCCCTAAGGCCATGAGAATTGTTTATTTAATTACCTTTTATGTCTTTTTTTATTATTATTTTTGGCATAGAATATATTTTGGTATCCTTAAGTAACTGAATTTTCAAATATTTTTTCTTATTTTAGATAATTTATTAAATTAGAATGTGCTAGGTATTAGGGAATTTTTATTTTAGGAAAAGACAAGTTGGAAAAAAATAAAGAACCTGCTTCCTTTTCAAAATTAATCTCTTAGAGATTTTTTCTCAAGATAAATCTTTTTAGATTTCAGATCTCTAAGAATCTTTTTATTTTAAGGATGAAGTTTTATTTTTCCATGTCTTTATTAAATAAATTTTTTCCTATTTGGCACAAGTTTCTAATTTAAGGAAATAAATTATTTTTGGAAAAATATATGATGGATAATTCATGATTAAGATAGCTTACCAAGATATTGTTTCAATAAAAATAAATTAAAGTAATTTTTGATTTTTCTTAAGAAAATAAATTTTCATGGGACGTTTTTTTTCCTATGGTATTTTTCTTGTAATTGGTTGTTGTTAAAATATACTGTTAGTTCTTTAGAACTATCTATTAATTAAACTTTATGAAGTTTTCCTATTCTTTAATGTGAGAGAAGGGAAACTATACTTGTAGTTGGTCCTCTAGACTCTCCTTCCTAGAGAGAATGAGGAAACCATTCTGGTTAGGTAGTTCAATGATAAGAAATGAAATAACAATTCTTTTAGCTCAAGAGTCCTAGTTTAAGAAATAAATAGCAGATTTGGAAAATCTTATGATAGAGAATTTATTTTAAGAAAGGTTACCATAATTACTAAAAGTCTCTATTTTCAAAAGATTAATTGGGAGAGGGCATTAGCAAAGCCCATGGCCTCCATTGTCAAACCCATCTTGGTTTGGGATCATCATCACCTCACCAGTGGGTTGGACCTTACGAATCAAGGGATATGGACTCTTCTTTAAGACAAGACTAGACATGTCTATAGTAGGAGAACCACCTCACTGGTGGGGTTTCTTACTTTGTGACATTAATAATTCAAGGACAATGGTTATACCCTTAACATGTGATATGGAATAGTTGAATCACCCATTGCGACCCCGCTCGCATAGTTCACTGGCTAAATTAAAAAGGTATGTTGATCTTGTGTTTGGATACCTTTATGGTTAAGGTAGGGAGATCAATATGAGAGAGTCTCTAACTAGTAATAAGATCATGACCTGCCCACCGTAGGCTTGACTCTTATGATACTAGGATACCTTTCAAAATGATATATAGTTTGAGAGCACTACATTTTTGCTAAATTAATTACCAACTTACTGTGTATGCTCAATTAATTAATGCATAGTTTTATTTCTATTAAAAATATCATGGCTTATAATCTAATTAATTCCATTCTCACTACTAATAAGTTGATCAGACCAAACTATGTGGATTGGAAAAGGAATTTGGACATAATACTCACTTAAGATGAGCTAAAGTGGTAACTCAGGAAATTTCTCATTCTACCCCTAATGAACATTCAAATCAAGAGGAAAAAAATAATTATCATAGTTGGTGGAGGGTGAATCAAAAGACCAAGTGTATCATACTTAGGTCTTTGGATGACGTGCTGCAACATCAACACGTGTCTATGCTAACAACTTATGATATTCTTGTTAGTCTCCATGAGATGTTTGGTGGTAAGGGCAGGCCGATCTTAAGGTTATTATGGATGCTAAGTTGTCAGAAGGAACTCCTATTAGAGATCATATGATTCGTATGATCGGACTCTTTAATAAATGAAAATCCTTGGAGTTGAGACCAATGAGGAAACCCAAGTTGACATGATTCTAGAGACCTTACCAAATTCTTTCAAACAATTCAAACTCAACTATAATATGAATAAGATGGTGATGAGCTTACCTAAACTGATGAAGGAACTCTAGATGGCTAAGGGGATTCTCAAGGATCAAAAGGGTATTCATATGGCAATGAAGGGTTCTTTAAGTTCTTCTAGCCAGAAGAAGAAGAACACTATGAAGTCCACCAAGCAAAAAAAAAAAAAAAACGTTTAAGGGCAAAGAGAAAAAGAAAAAGAGTAAGGATTAGGGCAAATGTTTCCTTTATGGTCAGAAAGGCCATTAGAAGAAGGAATGCCCTAAGTTCCTAAAGAGAGAGTCAAGTATGCATCATTCTCTTATAATTGAATCATGTTTAGTACTAGATTCCACTAATTCTTGGTAGATAGATTTCGAAGCCACTGATCATGTCTGTAATTCATTACATGGGTTTCAGGTAAGGAGAAGGTTGAATGATGGGGATATGTACTTGACATTAGCTTCTGAAGCAAGAGTTGTTGTGCAGGCAATGGGAGATATTACCCTTATCTTTTCTAATTATAGTCTTCTAGTATTAAAAGATTGTCTTTATGTTCTTTAGTTTATGAAGAATTTTATTTCGGTTTCTAATCTATTTAAGCTTAATTATTCATTTCTTTTTAATAAGAAATGAGTTTTTATTAAGTTGAATAATTTATTTAGATGCTTAATGTCATTAATAGATAGGCTTTTATCGTGTTTCTCCATTATCTATTTTGCCAAGTAATGAGAATTATCATATCTCACAAAAAAAAAAAAAAAAACCTAGCACTAATTAAACATAGCTTTGGCACTTACGCCTAGGTCATATTAATCTAAACAAGATTCAAAGACTAGTTAAGTTGAGAATTTTACCTCTTATAATTCTAGAGGATCTTTTAGTCTATGAATCTTATATAGAAGGTAATATGACCAAGAGCCCTTTACTGCTAAAAGATATAAAGCCAAAGAGTGTTTGGAGTGTTTGGAGTTGGGGAGGGTATGAGTACTTCATCCAAATTTACAAATGATTACTCCAAGTTCAAATATGTTTACTTGATGCATAGGAAATCTAATGTCTTGGACAAAGTCATTGAATTTAAAGTAAAATCAAAAAACCAATTTGGTAAACGTATCAAGGCATTTCAATCTAATCGAGGTGGAAAGTACATGTCTATTTACTTTGATTTTTTTCTCAAAGAGCATGAGATTATATCCCAATTGAGTGCACCTGGAACTCCACAATAAAATGGAGTAGCAGAAAGAAGAAATCGAACGTTGATGGACATGGTGAGATCTATGATGAGTTTCTTATCACTCATGTATTCTTTTGGGAATATGCCTTGGAAATTGTGACATACATTCTCAACCTAATGTCTTTCAAGTTGGTACCTTTAACTCTTAGAGAGATGTGGAATGGTCACAAACCCAGTTTGCAACATATTCATATTTGGGGTTGTCCAACTATTGAAACCAAAGGTAAACAAGTTAGAATCAAAATCTGAGGTATGTTCGTTTGTAAGCTATCCAAAAGGACATTACTTTTATAGTTAGGTCGACCATAAGGTATTTTTTAATACAAATATTAGATTTCTAGAAGAGGATTATATGATGAATAATAGGGTAAGACGTGATATAAATTGAAAAGCACTTGAAGACACTCCCACGTTAGCACAAGGGACTATGGGTCTAAAGGGTCCTATGTCGACCATTCTAGTCAATTCTAATATACCAGTGCCTCATCATAGTGGGAGGGTTTTTATGCAACCAAATAGGTTCATGTATTTGGGAGTCTTTTAAGGCAATTCCAAAGAAACATGAAACCGATCCCACATATTACAATGAATCAATGAGCAGTGATGATGATATTATTTAGCAAAGAACTATGGAGGTAGAGTTAAAAATGTATTTATTCTAATGGAGTCTGGGATCTTATAGAGCAACTAAATGGATAAAACACATAAGGTGTAAGTGGGTTTACAAGAGGAAAAAAATGGTAGATGGAAAGATTGAGACGTATAAGGTTAGGCTGGTGGCAAAGGGTTATAGTCAGAAACTTGGTTTCAACTATGAGGAGACCTAAACATTAGTAGCCATGCTCAAGTCCATTAGAATACTCTTGTCCATTACGATGCATCTCAATTATGAGATATAGCAAATGGATGTCAAGATCGCGTTCTTGAACGATGATCTTGAAGAGAACATCTATATGATGCAACCACACAGATTCATAGCAAAGGATCAAGAGCACCTTGTGTGCAAGTTACATAAATCCATTTATGGACTAAAGCAAGCATCTCACTCATGGAATAGGCGTTTTGATCAGGCTATCAAGACTCTTCATTTTAATCAAAATGAAGATGAGCCTTGTGTGTATAAGAAGACATAGGGAAGCATGGTGGTGTTTTTGGTCTTCTACGTTGATGAAATTCTACTCATTGGGAATGATGTAGGGTTATTGTCATCAATAAAGATCTAGTCATCTACTCAGTTTTAGATGAAAGATCTAAGTAAGGCACAATATATTCGTAGGATTAAAATCCTTCAGGATCATAAGAATGGAAAGATTACGTTATCTCAGGCCACCTACATTGACAAACTTTGGGTCAAGTATGTGATGCAGGACTCTAAGAAGTGTTTGCTACCCTTTAGGCATGGAGTACCTTTTTCTTAAGATCAGTGTCCTAAGAGGACTAAGGAGAAAGATTGCACGAAGCTTTTGTGATGGGTAGCCTTATGTATACAATATTATGTACTAAACTAGATATTTTCTTTACTATAGGGATGGTGAGTAGATATCAATCCAATCCAGGTATGAAGCATTGGATGACGGTCAAGCATATACTCAAGTATCTTCGGAGAACGAGAGATTATATGCTAGTGTGTCATTGCGATGAGTTGTATCCCTTAGGTATACAAACTTGGACTTTTAGTCTGATAGAGACTCTCATAAGTCTTTTAATTTTGTGTTTACTTTAGGTAGTAGAGTTGTTAGTTGGAAAAGTCTAAAACAATATTGTATTGTTGAATTCACTATGAAAGCCGAGTATGTTGCTGCTTCTGAAGCAACAAAAGAAGTTGTTTGGCTTCAGAAGTTCTTATTTGGACTTAAGGTAATGCTCTTAGTTGTATCGCCCCTGGTACTATTTTATGACAACACTGGGGCGGTGGCATAGTTTAAAGAACCAGGAAACCACTAAAAGGGTAAGCACATTGAAAGGAAGTATCACTTAATACGTGAGATAGTATTATGAGGAGATGTAGCAGTGGAGAAGATCACTTCTACAGAGAACCTAATGGATCCTTTGATGAAGACTTTGTCTACTAGAGTCTTTGATCATCATAGGGATAGCTTAGGTGTCAAATGTGTTCCCAGCATGCTTTGGGGCTAGTGGGAGTTTGTTGGGATTGAGCCCTAGAAAGCTTGACATGATGTAATAGATTAGGATTCGTTTATAAATTTATTTATTTATGTTTCTTGGTTTCCCTTAAATATCTCATTTGTATTAATCTGTTATTTGAGCATTCATGCTCCACATCACTTACATTGTACATGACTTGGGTGCATTAGGAGTTGCACAAAAGATCCAAGTCATGGGTTCCTTGTAGAGTGATGAGTTGTCCACAATTGGTTGATGGATTTGGGCTATCCATCTGAAACTGTAGTGCACTACCCCTAATTAGAGGGATGACTCATCTTAGTTATCAGATAGTTTTCCCATAGTGAGTGTACTAGTGCAATTGATGCACATCAGACAGGACCTATGGTGAATCATGACACAATGCTATCAATTGTCATGATTCATCAAGCTACTATACTACATGGACTCTCAACCTTGAGAGGATATTGAGTTTGTGTCAAAGCTAACAGGAGACTTTGACTTATGGGTGAGACCCTAAAGTGGTCATATATCCCTATAAATTAGGTCACTATTAATGAAGGCTGATGATAATAAGTATTCTCAATAGAGGTACCATGATATTTCATGAATTGTGACAGTGTGTCCCCTTTGGTGATTCAAAAACCATATGATCTAGAAGACTATGACCATAGCATTTTCTTTAGTGGAAATTTTACATATACTACTTAAAATTAGAGAATGTCAATTAATCACATAATAAGTGAGATTTATAACTCCATGATTGAAAGGTAATCTTGATGGGTGATAGCACTACCTTATTAGATTACAGACATCAGTTTATAAGGTGTCTAAATGCAGTGAATAGTAGGCCACAAACCCCGAGTTTTGTCTCATTGTTATTTACTTAGGATGCTAGAGTGCAATTGATTTTCTTTAGTGGAATATTGAATCAACTTCATAATTGGATTATGAGGAAGCAAGTACTCTTATGGGTTCCAATAGTCCCCATTCTGAGCTCATATGGCATGATGGCATGGTTTATGAGAGTAGAATTGACTCTTGGTTCATTTTTGTGCATAAGGGCGTTTTAGTAATTACGTAAGGTTACACAAGGAATAGTAAACAAGTTCTCTAGATTAGGTTAAATGGTTAATTAAATAGCCTTATGTGGGTAATTAATTAATTATGAACCATGTTGGGCTATATTAAGTAACTCAAGCTTTGGTGAGTTCAAGTCACTTAAGCATAATAAGGGAACCCTATAAATACCCCCTTAAGGGCTAAGGTTTCCATAACCTTGAGAGAGATTTTGTTTCCTACCTCTAGAGAAAAAAAAATAGTGAGAGTCAAGTGATCCTCTTTTCCAAAGCCCACACTATGGTGTGCCAACATCGTGGTTTGAGTCTTCGAGTGGAATATCTTAGGTGTACGAGACTTTCAAATTCATTATTCATCATCTTCACCAAGAAAAATTAATTTTGGAACATGTAAATCAAAGGTAAAGTTCTCTAATGGCTTTCCTCTTGATCTAGAATTGTAAAAATATGTTTTTTGCTTCTGTTACATAGGATCTAAAGGCCTAGGGTAGTTTTGCATGCACCTATATGATCCAAGGTAAGGGAATGGAAAAATTCAGGGTTCCCAATATAAGTAAGGTAAGCTATTTAGAAGAGCCCCAATTTTTAATTATTCCATACTAGACTAATAGGATTAATAAAAATTTGATTTTTATCTTGCTCTAATACAAATTGAAAAACCAAAATCCAATAGGGTAACACCTAAAGAGATGGGTGAATGGGTATAATTAAAAATTTTAAATAAATATTTATATATTATACTCAATTTTTCCCTGCAAGTAGTTCGGGATAATCAAGTCTTTCAATAGTAGGTGATGTAAGCAAGATAACAAAGATATGCAATGAGGCACAAAGATTTTTACGTGGAAAATCCTCATACTAACTATAGAGATAAAAAAAAAACCACACAGTCTACTGCTAATCTAATTTTACTATATGAGATTAAGTTACACAGATTTACCTGGTCATTTTACCTTAAAGACTTACTTTCCAGTACCTACAACTTGATCCACGTTCACGACCCAGCAATCTCCAATTGCTATAATGAATACGCTTCAGCCTAGTTGAAGGGATAGAGGTCTTCAACTTAAGATTCGATGCTTAAATCCTTCAAATAAGAGATAAAGAATGGTTTGACTTGCTAAGCTTTCTCCTTAATGAAATCCTCTCCAAAATATTAAGATTTCTTACCCTAGAAGAGCTATAATGAGGTATTTATAAGCAAACATGTTAAAGAGGTTCAATATGATAAGGTTTCCAAATAAGATTTGTGTGAAATTCTCAAAAATATATTCATAGAAAAGTCATGAGTGCTCAAGTGCACTTAACCATTGCTTAAGTGCCTCGGGTGCTTGAGCGATGTTAAGCGCTTGAGTGATGCTAAGTGCTTAAGCAGTATACTACTCGCTTGAGCATCCTCTGTTTTTATAAAATACTAATTTTCATTTAAAAAATGTATTGTTCATCTATATCCTCTTTAAGGCCTAACTTGCCATGAGCCAAACTTTCTTAGACGTGCCTGTGACTTCTCGGTTGAATGAACTAAGAAAATAAGGGCTAAATTTAAAATAAGAAAAACACTGAAGATGAGGGTGAATTGGGTTTATCAAAATCTTTTTCAACACAACAAATTCAAGCATAATAGAAGCAAAAATTAAAGAGATAGAGTTAGAGAAATCAAACTCAGATTTTATAGTGGTTCGGAACTTTCTTGCCTACATCCACTCTCCTCAATCTCCTAACCGAGTGAGGGTTCCACTAACTTGAAGTTTCAACCAAGCTTCTAGTCTTCTTTACACTTGGATTCTAGCTCTAATAGGCTCTTACACAATCTCTTCAAGATTCAACTCACTTGAAGGCTCTAACACTCAATTTACAAGAATGATCTTCTCTCAATCTAGCTCAATAATGGCTCAAATACAAATCAAAGCTAAGATGACTCACAAGGGTGCACTAAAAGATATGCAAGTGAAGATTTAATGCACTAAGAAAGAAATGAGAGCTTTTAAGGCAAGAACAAGTGGGTAGACAATTGAATGCAAGTGTTCTCTATATCATAAATAAAGTGGAGCTCTCAATTTATAGGTTTCTAACCTTAGGATCTAAGAAAAACAAAAAGCAGCCTCAACCGGTCGAGCTGGGGGTTGACCGGTTCACTAGCCGTTGGAGCATTTAATGCTTTGGTAGGTTACTGTTGCTTCAATCGAACCTCGACCAGAGGTCAATCGAGAAGGAGGATTCCTCGACCAGGAAAGGAAGGCTACTGGATAAGAGAGGGTGTTTTTAACACTCCTCGACCAGACTTTGATCGGACAAGGGCAACTAGTCAACCATTTCCCTGGTCGGTTGAGCCAGTTGGCCAATGCCTCTACCGGTTAAGCCTTTTGGCCCTGAAAACCTATTTTTTTTAGTTCTTTTCTTTTCTAACACTTAGGCAAGGTCTTTAGGTAAATTAATATGCCAATTTTGAAACGTTTTGCCTTAGGTACA
This sequence comes from Vitis rotundifolia, assembly GCA_030254885.1. Classification (NCBI taxonomy): domain Eukaryota; kingdom Viridiplantae; phylum Streptophyta; class Magnoliopsida; order Vitales; family Vitaceae; genus Vitis; species Vitis rotundifolia. The sequence continues at coordinate 638,131 of JARBHA010000034.1, read as the reverse complement.
TTTGATAAAACTCGGGTTTTAATGAAATTGTAATTTTGAAGAATAAACCGAGTTTTCAAAGATGCATGAAATGATATGTAAAACCTAAGTGCACCCATCCATTCATTTTACATTTGTTTCCTATGATTAAAAGTCTTCCAAATGTCTCGATCTTGTATCCATTAGGTCCTTTGATGAATTTCCAAATTAATATATGAGATTCTTTACAATTCAAACCAATTAGTAACTTAACCATGGTTTGTTATCATCAAAACCTGATTAGGAGAACCCTTGGGCTAACATGAATGATAACACTTAACCTTCAATGGAGAGTAAGTCACTATCTAAAAAAACTTTTACGACTAAATATGAATTAGAACAAAACTGCCAACATACAATCAAAACTCAATGTCCTAACATTAAATGTTCTAAGAAATCTTTATTCATATTTTATTTTTATTTTTTAAATTACGATTTCATTATCTTTAACAAATAATAAATCCTTTCAATTTAAAAGTAAATATACAAATTATAGCTAATCATTGAGGAAAACAACTCGAAATAACACAAAGTTGTGGTAACTCTATCTTTAGTTTTTCTTGGTTAGAGTTATCACATACTTAAGCTTTAGTATTTTATTTACAATAGAGATTTGTGGTCAAATACCAATTGTTGGGAACCCTAAATTGCACCATTCCCAAGCCCCTAGATCAATAGGATGAATACAATCCTATACTAGGCTTCTCTAGACCTAAGCACAATGGAAACGTTGTATTAAAAACCAAAATAGATATGAATGATCTAGAGATGGAGACTCAAACCTGTGATTCAGATGTTGCCAAATCAAATCCATCAAAAGAAGGTGTCGCAGGCATTGTAGAACTCGTCTATCCAACAATTTTTCTCTCGATCTTTCATTTAACAATCCTTGCACGAGAGAAAAATGGGTTTTTCTTTCTTTCTTTAGAGAGTGGTTCAGGTTCCTTTCTCTGAAATTTCAGAAAAACTAAATAAGAAGATTGAGGTCCTAACCTTAAAGGAGTTTATATAGGCTCCCATATGGGCTTAAGTGACTTTAGCCTAAAATAAGCTTAGATCACCTAATCTAGCCCATTCAGGTCTTAATTAATTAATTAGCTCTAATGGGTTATAACTAATTAATTTGCCCATTCCAAAAAGTTAATTCATAAGATCTAGTATAATCTTACATTTTTACTAAAACGCCTTTATGCACACTTATGAATTACATACCTAAAATACCATCAAAATGTGACACCATGAAATAAGAGCTCGAATAAGGACCATTAGGACCCATAGGAAAATACTAGCTCCTTTAGAATCTTATTTTGAAGTTGACTCAATACTCAACTAAAGTTAGTCAACTATAAATCCTATGAAATTGCAACAAGCAAAGCTTGGGTTCGTGACCTATGATTCATTACATGCACACTCCGTATGAACCAATGTCCATAATCTAATAGGACAATGATATCAACCCATTAAGATTACCTATCCAATCCTTGAGTTACAAATCTTTCATTATGTGATCAATTGACATACTCTACCTCTAAGGAGCATATGTCAAATTCCACTAAAGGAATTACTATGGTCATAAATTTCATGATCACATGTCCTTTAGATTACCTAAAGGAACACACTATCTCAATCTCATAAGATATCATGGTATGTCTATTGTGAATACCTATTGCCTCTAATCTCAATTAACAGTGACCCAATCCATAGGAATATATGACCACCTTAGGGTCTCACCCATAGGTCAAAGTCTCCTATTGATTTCAGTATAAGCTCAATATCCTCACAAGGTTGAGAGTCCATATGGCATAATTGCTTAGTGAATTATGACTATTTGATAGCCTTATATCATGATTCACAATAGGTCTTATGCAATATGTGACCATATGCACTAATGCACTAACCATGGGAACCCCATCCTTAAGGCCAAGACAAGTCATCCCTCTAATTATGAGATAGTGCACTACAATTTCTATTAAATTGCACAAATATATGAATCAACTATGAACAACTTATCATCTTGTAAGGAACCCATGACTTGTATCCTTCATGTAACTCATAATGCACCAAAGTCATGTACAATAAAAGTGATATGGGTTGAATGATCAAATCAATGTCAATGCATAAAAGGTATAACAAGGGAATAGTAATATCTAACTTTGTTACATCATAGCTTGCTTGTTAAGGCTCAATTCCAACAAGAACCCTAGCCTTCAGCCTCCAAATTCCACCATCTATGTGTCAAGCTTTAAGGAAGACTCATTGAGTAGAAGATTAGTGGTTTGTAACATCACCAATGACTATCGTAGTATTTGACAACGTTTTTTACCATAAAGAATCTTTCTAGGAACATCTAGATCTTGGTAAGCATTCTTAACCCATAAGTGGGTGTTTGGTATGTCGGAATAGGGAATGGAAATGAATATTTTGTTTCCATTCCTATTTCTTAGTGGATAGAAATGAATTTGATGATTCCATTTCTAGCATTTGGATGAACTTAGGAATGCAAAATTAGAATGATTATTTGTTTCCATTTCAATGTTTGATAATAATAGGAATGAAAATGAAAATGAAATAAATTTACAATAATATCTTTATATATAATTTAAAATAATTTTTTTTTATTTAAAAAAAATAAAATTTGAGAGTTTTTTTGTTTTTAAATAGTAAGACTAAAAAACTATATATACTCAATAAATAAAAAATTAACCATAAAAAATCATATAACCCTAATGTACACATATTCAATTATTATTTTTATTAAAAAATTGAATAATTTGTCATGCTTAAGTAGTTATAAAATTATATTTTACCAAAAAAAAAAAAGAGAAAAATAATATATTTATTATAATATTTAAATTCTCAAAGTTAGCAAATGTTTTTCCTATTTCTAAAAGAGGAAATAAAAGAATTCTAATTTCATTCTAATTTTCAACAAGTATTAGATAAAATTCATAACCTTAAAAAATTTTAAATATTCGTTTTTCTTTTTATCAAAATTTCAACAATCAAAATGAACATCCAAAACCCTAGAAATTAGAAATTTAATTTTTTTTTTCTAAATGTCATGGAAGATTTGATTGATTCAGTTTGGGAGAATCATTTATTGCAAAGAAGTGGATGATGAATGGGTTTCTAACTTTGCAAAGAATATAAGAAGTGGATGATGAATGGGTCTTTAACTTTGCAAAGAAGATAAGCATCAGGCTTAAAAAATGAGATAAGAGGGTAAAATAGTAAATTTAGGTTATTTTATATTATCAAATAGGTTTAATGAATCAAAATAGCACCTACTTTTGATGAATTCAAATCCGACTTATAAGCTGAATTTAATTTCTGCCTGAATAATTTTTTATTCCATTTTTGCCTTCTTAATATTTATCCAAACATAAGAATAATGGAGAAAAGGAATGAGATGTCTATTCTCACTCTCTATTCCCATGTACCAAACACCCCCTAAGTGTAGAGAACCCTGGATTACTTCTTTCCCTAGCCCTAAATCTTATAGGGTGCATGCAATGTCATCCTAAGCTCTCTAGATCTAGCATAGTGGAATAATATGGCAATAATGACCATAACATTTCTAGATCTAGAGGTTAAAGCTGCATACTTGAGTCTAAATGTTCCCAAAACTATTCCTTGTGGTGAATAGCGTAATCAAATGTCGCGACAGTCATTAAAGATCTCACAAACCATTGATCTTCCTCCTTGAGTCTAAACACTACGATGGTGGAAATCTCTGAGGTAGAGACTAGGGTTCTCTCTCTAAACTCAAAGCAGAGAGTGGCAAAAGTCTGAAGCCTTAACCTCTAAGGGGTTTTTATAGGTTTCTCAAAGGCTTAAGTGACTTGAGTCACCTCGAGATTAGGCCACTTAATCTAACTTAAAAGAGGTCTTAATTGATCAATGAACCTAACCGAGCTCTAATTAATCAATTGTCTTAGTCCAAATATACCATTCACTAACTTTTGTGTAACCTCGTATATTTACCAAAACACCCTCATGCACATAAGTGAACCAAGTACCAATTCAACCCTCATAAACAGTGTCATCAAGGTATATGAGCTTAAACGAAGACCATTGGAACTCATAAGATAATATAGGCTCTCTCAAAATCCAATTTTAAAGTTGGCTTAACATCCTACTAGAGACAGTCAACTACACTGTAGTACCTTATGTATATTATAACAAGAAACTAAAGGCCTATTAGGAAATTGTTTTCAAAAATAGTTTTATATTCTCTTCAACAACAAAGAAAAAAAAAAAAAAAAAAAAACACACATTTGACAACCAAAAAATTGTTTTTTGTTTTCTATTTGTAAAAACAAAAAATAAGGTGTTTTCAAATAACATCTTTTAATTGTTTTTATTGTTTTTGCTTGTTTTTTTAGGGTTGTTTTAAAAATAATTATACAAACATATAGAATGATTAAAAATAAAGCACTAGATATAAAAATTATTTTAAAAACATATTTAAAAATATTAAAAATAGGTTAAAAAAATTTCAAGTTCTCAAACAGACTTTTATTCTACAAAATATCAGAGACCAGTTCTCAAAAACTATTTTTCAAAATTGCTTCTAAAAACAATTATCAAAAAGGTCCTAAGTGATTGAGTTTCTAACCTACAATCATGGTATACAACCTTCCCATGAATTTGTGCTCATATTCTAACCTACTAGCCTCTTAAGATTACCTACCATCCTTGAGTTACAAATCCTCCTATTATATGATTAAATGATAAACTCTAACTCATGAAGAATATATGTCAAATTCCACTAAAGGAATTACTACAACACCGTAGATTTTATGATCACACATCCTTAAGATTACCCAAGGGGACACACCATCTCAAAGTCCATAAGATATCATGGTGCCTCTATTAAGAATACTTATTGCTACCGACTTCCATCAACAATAACCCAATTTATAAGGAATATTTTATCACTTTAGAATATCACCTATAGGTCAAATCCACCATAAACTTAGGCACAAGCTCAATATTCTCTCAAGGTTGAGAGACAATAATAGTATAGCAACTTAGTGAAGTCATGACTACCCAATAATATTATGTCATGATTCATAGTAGGTTTTGTCCAATGTGTAGCCCATACGCACTAGTGCATTCACTAGGGGATCCATCTCAATGGAAAAGGTCAATTACCCCTCCAATTAAGAGTTAGTGGACTACAACCTCAAATGGATTGCCTTAGTCTATGAGTTGGTTGTGAACAAATATCTTCTTATAAGAAACTCATGACTTGGATCTTACATACAACTCCTAATGCTCCCAAGTCATGTATAATGCAAAAGATGTTAGGTGAGAATACTCATAAATTATAGTACATGGAAAAATGATAGATAAAAGTAAAACTAGAATATATCATTAAATAAATAATAAATTTCAAATCTACCACACCATATCATGCTTTTAAAGGCTTTATCCTATAGTAACACTAGATTCGGATTTTGTCTTATAATCAATTGTTTTTTTTTTATGCATAAGATCTAGTGGCCCTACAAATAGTAGCATGCGCCTAATGGATCTAAGGCCTAGGAACGAAGTAATCCAAAATTCACATTAAAGAGTGTCAAATTCGTAGAAAATCTCATAAATGTTAAGTCTTCTACTTAATGGCTCATCATTGAAGTAGACACTAAGATGGTAGAACTCTCATAGAGGGTTAAGGCTAGGATTGTCTCTTTAGGTGGATAGGAAGCAAGAATAAAGTCCTAAGCCATAAAAAGGATATTTATAGGCTTCTTATGAGCTTAAGTGACTTGAGTCCACCTTAGGCTTGGGCCCTAATTGATTGCTTAGCTTAATTGGGCTTCAATTAATCAATTAACTCAATCTAAAGAGATCGTTCACAAGCTCCTATGCAACTTTGCATATTTACCAAAACACTCAAATGAACACAAGTGAACTAAAAACCCATATATACAACTCTCATAAATCATGCCTTGAAGGAATATAAGCTCAAGCAAAGACTACTAGGACCCATAGGAAAATATTGACTCCCTCATCATCCAAATCTAAAAGTTAACTCAACACCCCATTATAGAGAGTCAATTACACTCTAGTATCCTTCGTATATTACAACAAGATACAAGGACTTGAGTTTGTGATCTACTATTCACTAAATATAAACTCCTCATAAACTGGTGTCTGTATTCTAATGAGGTATATGTTATCAACCTCTCAAGATTTCATTTCCAATCCTCAAGTTACATATCCTTCTATTATATGATCAACTGACATCTTCTAGTTTACAAAGAACATATGTCAAATTCCACTAAAGAAATTATAACGGCCATAAATTTCACGATCACATGTCATTAGAATCACTCAAAGGGACACACTATATCAATCTCATGAGATATCATTGTACCTCTATTAAAAATACCTATTATAACTAGCCTTTATCATCAGTAACTTAATCCATAAGAAATATATGACTACCTTAGGGTCTTACTTGTGGATCAAAACAACTAAGAAGTTTAACATAAGCTCAATACCCTCTCATGGTTGAGAGTTCATATAGTATAGTAGTTTGGTGTGGTCATAACTATTCGATAGTCAATGTCATGACTCTCCGTAGGTCCTGTCCAATGTGTAACCATATACACCACTGTACTCACCATAAGAACCCCATCTTGATGGCCAAGACCCATCATAAATCTAATTAAGAGCTAGCGCACTACAATGTCAAATAGATTTCTTAAGTCCATGAACCAACTATGAACAACTCATCTACTTAAAAAGAACTCATAACTTAGATATTTCGTGCAACTCCTAATGCACTCATGTCATGTACAATGAAAGAGATGTCATGCTTGAATGCTCAATATATATAATAGCATAAATGAGATATAGAAAGGATAACTAGAATAATCCATTTATTATTACATCATATCATGTTTTTAAGAGTTGTATCCTAACAAGCATACCAAACTCGTAATCTAGATCATAAAAAATGTTTTTATGTGCTTATTTACTTCCAATAGCTAAGATCTAATTGGCCTGGGGCCATAGAATAGAGTAATCCAAGATTCCATCACAATGAATAGAAGGTCAAGGACATGAGTTCTTATATCTCATTGTAATATCATAGGATACTAGAGTGTAATAAACTTTTTGTAGTAGGATGATGAATCAACTTCAAAATTGGATTGTAAGGGAGCTAATATTTGCCTATGGGTCCTAATGGTCCATGTTTGAGCTTTTATTTCTTAATTGCATGGCTTATGAGGGGATCATTGAAGGGCATTTTAGTAAATATGAAAGATTGCATAGGAGCTTGTGAAGGGTCTCTCTAGATTCGATTAATTGATTAATTAGAGCTCAATATGGCTAATTAATCAATTAGGACCTAAGTGGGCTAGTTTAAGTGATTTGAGCCTAAGATGACTCGAGTCACTTAAGCTCACTAGAAGCCTATATAAAATCCCTTTAGGGGTTAAGGTTTCACTATAGTCGTTCTATTCAATTGAAAGAGAGGAGAACTCTAGCCACTAACCCTTCGATAGGATTCCACCCCTCTAATGCTTATATTCAAGGAGAAAGAGACATTGCAATGAAAGAACTTTGGTTTATGAGATATACGATAATTTCAACACTTCTTCACCGACTAGATCTAATCTAGGAACATCTAGATCTAAGATGATACACTATCCAACACTTTTAAAATGTTTGTTTGCTTTCATTGCTAAGATCTAGAAAGCACCAAGAAGATTTCCATGTATCCTAATGGTCTAGGGATAAGGAATGGAGTAGTCTAAGTACTCCCTCCATGGGAAGGATGCTACTAAGATCCCAGGCATAATAGAAGTACAAAAAATTTATGCTCAATTGAGCTTAGTAGCTGCCTAAATAGCTTGCTACCAACTTCATTTATGAGTTACGGATTTTTCTTAGAGTTAGTTAATTATAGTGAGACAAAGTAGATCTAGAGATAGTTAGGTTAGAGGAGATTTTTCTATCTTTTTCCTAATCATCCAAACATGAAAAAGAAAGCTAAATATTCTATGAATAGATGCTAAACTTCTCCATATTTCAAGCAAAGACATTACTCAAGGAAGATCAAGTGATGAATGCATTGCTTTATGGTGAATGTTGATTCGTATCTCTTAATTGTTAGCTTTTGCTAATATGAACTTGAAATTCCTCTGAATTTTTCTATAGATTCCATATACAGGATGATAATACAATCAATGCTCTCTGCATATTTAATTTGTTGTGATTAGTTAGATCATTTATACTTAAATCCATGGGAAAAATATAAATGAATCTAGACTCACAGTGAAGAAAACTTGAATCTAATGAGGTTCAATCAAATTCATCTTAATAGTAAATCCTATTCTAACTTGATTCAATTTGAGAATGTCCTCCTTCTAGATATGATTTTATTGAATATTTTAATTTTCACTCTGCGGAATCTTAATTTAGAAACTCATTTCACTAAACTAGATTTGAAGTTTGAAATAATCACTGAATTTCGGATTAATCGATTTAATTAGCACATAGATTCCGGATTAAACTCATTTTCTTTTGAACTGGTAGAGTTTCAAAATCCCAAATCAAATCCCTGTGGACGACATCTGGACGCTAAACTACCAGTATTCATTCCTTTAAAAATTCTTTTTGACTTAGAACGAGTGAAAGATAAGCTTATCGCTAAGCTTTACAACAAATTCTGAGATCACGCTATCCTTAAATAGTTGATAGTGAAGCAAAGGACAAACACAAGGCAAGGTGATTGCTCCCCTTGCTCAACTGGTTCCTATATATGCAGGTTTCTTACTTGCACTAACAACTCTAGTTGACTCACGATAACATTTGTATTTCTTTTGTAAAATTAAAAATATTAGTGTATGATCCTTTCAAAGGCAAAAACCCCACAAACACGCACGACTTATGTCCTAGAATTGAAGCTGACTAGCCAGTAATAAAACGATTCATCAAACCCATGATCAAGTTGCCTTTGACAAGTATATAGCAGGGAAGAATTAGTTCATGATTTTCCCTCAAAATCTAAGGAATGCGCTTATTAATAGGTCCACAAACAAATTGACACGCCAAGAAAAGTGAAATCATGACACTGAATTTGATTTTTGTGTAGGATGATTAAACATGCAACCATTTAGCTTCAAATGAATGAAACCAATGAAGTGGATAAGGAGAGACCCTAAGAGAGGATGACTTCAGACAAGAGAATACCTATCTTCAAATGTACCATAAGATGGGTTTGATAAGACAAAAGATATGCGAATATGTGGTTAGTGTTAGCCATTCAATGGTTGCTTGTAGGAGTGAGAGACCATGCCTCCGAGCATGATTGGTGGCCCTATATCATTATTATAATGTGGATTCATTCTCCACTATAATCAACAAGATGGGTTCTGTTTGTTTGTTGCTTATAGGTTTCGTGTGCCCCCTTCACAGCAAAAATATGTGAATATTGTAAGGTATCTCCATTGAATATAAGGGGATCTAGCCACAAAGTTTTCACAATTTCTCTCCAAAATTCAATGTGCTTGGTAAACGTAGTGTCATCCACAAGGTACCTTTGTTCAAGTCACATCAATATTATTGCTTGATGAATCAATATCTTCGGAGACGGGTGGTTGGAGATTCTTTATGTGTGAAGTTAGTATGGTTTTTTTTCTTTTATTTCTGACGACCATGTAATCAAATTGAAAAGGAAAGATGTTAAATATTATTGACTATGAGATTTATTTTCACAAGAAAACAATTACTCACTTCACTTGATTCTTCAAATGAGATTACATGCTTTTTGTTTGATCCTTGAAATGAGATTAGATATTTTATATGTTCAATTATATAGTTATAAAGATGCAAAATCATATTCGAATTATAAAAATAAAATAAAATAACTGAAAAGAGCATGATTTCTAGAATAAAAGCAAATATATGGGGTCAAATCCAAATTTCAGGCACCTACTATTTGCATGCACGTGGGTTTAGGTATATCAGTACAATGCCCTTTGAAAATCACTTGGACATAAACTCACTCAAGTTAGGTGATTGTGCAAATCATAAAAGGTCAGTTACTTGACTTCTCTGTGATTTGCCCTTTTCTTTTTGCTCGATGGTAACACCTATCATTAATTCCCACATTCTCAAGATTTTCAACTCATTCACAATAAAGGAGAAAGCAAGAATGAATGAAAGAAAGCCTATGCTGTTTGACTGATGAATAGTCTTGAACATTTATGGAAAGCTCTGTTTATAAAAAGCAGCCCAACTCCCCCAACTTTGGTAAATAGGCCTTTTGGTCTTACGCATCTTCAGTTTTAAACTGCTGTAAATTTCTTTCAAAGCCGAGAAAGGACATCAAGTATGTTGTATCAAGCAGAACCCCAGTGGGCCTAAGAATTGGGGTTGAGGAGTTTTCACAATTCGATGGACTAAGTCCACGGTCCTTCTGCCCCTTTACCAGGGGTTTGTACTGGCCTAGTGGTCTTCGGGCCTAGGCTGATCAGAGCGTAGGCTCACATCCAGCTATCTTTTAGCCAATTAGCCCATGTGAATTAGTGAGCGAACTTTATGGGTTTCATCATTCATGGTCTTGAATTGAGGTGGTTCCGTCCGATTGGTTGGGTATCTTAAACTATAGGCCCTAGACTCCGGATTGAAGTTCCACTGCAACAACCAGGCCTGATCGTCTGGCCCGTATATATGTTTATTTGTGGGCTTTTTCTTGGACCTATTGTTTTTTTTTTTTTTTTTGTCTTTTCCTTGAGTGGGCCTAACACCTCCATCGTAGTCCCTCGAATACATAAATCATCGTCATCTCCATGTAATGTAAATTAATCAAAGATTTTCTTGGCCCAAAAAGCCCACATGGCTTGAAAATGTATTTTCTATTTACATATCTCTCTCCCTGATGGAGATGGAATTTCACATAATCTCATAATAAGAATTATCTACTCAAAAAATTCAAATTATAGAGATTGGACCATTATATATTAAGTTGGTTAATATATAGAGATCGGACCAACGTATATACATTTTCTTGTGATTAACTCAAATTTTGTCACAAAAACATAAAATTTAGTTTATTTTTAGCACCTTAAAAAATGAACCAAAAATATAATTAAATCGAATCTACCATATAATAAACGAGCTGCTATTTTGATTGGTCCTTCGATCTCAAAAGTTTGTAGGTGAAGTTCGTCTAAAGTTGAGTGGTCCAAGTGTGCAACTTGCCGGATCAATCATACCAACCTACTTTATTTATTTATTTATTTATTTATTTTGGTAATATTTGTGGCAATCGATTAAACAGCCCCATCCCCAATAAAACCGTGACTAAATCCACTGATCTTTTGGATAAAAATTCTTTTACACTTTACCAACAGGTTAGTTAGCACTATCAACCTATCATATCCACTTTGTCACAGTGGCATTGTGGTTTTCTTTAATATATTCATTCTTCTACTTTTCCTAAAGGACCCATGGTGCAAGACCCAGGACCACTTGAATTGACCTCCATGTGATGAGCCATGGATACCACATAACAAGAGTGAGTGAATTTGGAAAGATAGTCTTGCAACATCGGTTGAATCTTGGGGCATGTCAACTAGAAATTAAATCCCTTCACCGACGCATTTTTAAAATATATATATCGGGTGGTTGATTACGTTATATCGGAATTAAGATCCCTATATTAATCACTAAACAATTCATGTTTGAAATATAAGTGCATACATGAGAGTGCACTAGAGTTCTACTCTAACCAACCCGAATCATGTCATGCCAACATCAAAATCACTTTAAAAGAAAAAACAACAGAAAAAAATACCGACACACCGACATCGATCCACATTATTGGGCGGGTGGCCCGAAGACTATATCCATGGATCAATGGATCAATGGATCAAATCAATTTAGTTTGCATTTAAACATGTTCAATTTCATTATTATTGCAAGAAAACAAGAAACACAATACATTTAAGGACATGAAATAGAGTAGATGCATGCCATGCAATATTAATTTAAATACAATTTTAGATGAAGTTGAAAGTGAAAGATTGCGTACTTTTCGAGATTAGATACTTGCTGGGGTATCTACGATTTGTCCATACTTTGCGAAGCATACTAAAACTTGCAAACTCAAGCATCCAGACCCCATGCATATCAGGGATGCACTCACAATTGATTCTATTCCGAGGAATATTAAAATGTGTTAATGTGCATGAAAGAGAGAGAGAGGAAGAGAGGAAGAGAGGAAGAGAGAAGCCTAGTGGCCACCAGCACTTTGATTAGGTTATAAAATACTTATCAGGGCTTTCATGTTAGTAATAAAGAGACTTGGAGGAGTCACATCCAGTTCTTTACACACATGGTACATAGATAGTGGCAGCCATTAGTCTATGTACGTTCATATCATATTTCATTTCACAGCAGCACAAATACCTAAAAGAATAGAAATTAGCAATCATGTTGGTTTATTAAGTATGATTTTGGGGCTTCTCCACATCAAATTTTTATATATAAAATCTGTTGGTGAGTCATGGGGTTTCCACCAAAATGGTACTTGGTTCCCTCATCTTTGACAGTGAACATATTACATATTACATATTTATATTTATATGCCTAGCAATATGTCACTTTCATATCAGCTGCCATTGTGATTGTGAGGCCTCGCTCCATGAATTGTCACTAGACGAATGTTCTGAGAATCATTGAGATGGACATTTACTAATCCAGAAAGATGTCCGCCTAATGATCCAAGCCTTTCATGATTAAACCTTTGTTGACCGCATGCGATTGTTGTTAAGATGGGAAACACTTAGGATTACTCGAGAAAAATTTATTTAGGGTGTCTGGAAGCGACTTCCAAGAATAGTAATGATCACCCGGGTTTCTCATGTTAATTCCAGATCTGGCCTAAAGTTTGTCGGCCTAAGTAACACGCTGGTTGTGACTTGTTTACAAAGCAAGGCCAAATTAAGCTTGTTTAATTTTTGTGAAAAGGCATTCTAACTTTGATTTTGGGAATAAAGGGTAGGGGCAGGTCATGTGACATGACATGGATGTGTGGATTTACAGAGAAGAAAGGCACGTGTCGGATGAGGGAAAACTGGAAAATGCGAGAAGGAAAGAGGGGTTTGATTGGGGAATTTACACCCAAGTGGTGCACCTTTTGCTCGTGGAAAATGGTACGGGTTCATTCACCCGTACTCCATTATCCAATCATTCCTCCACCACTTATCTCTAAGGCATTATTTTTTTACACCTCCACTTTGGGCATATGGGCAACGAAATTTTGAAACCCATTGGCCCAATTGTACCTCTCTGGGGCTCTCCTTTTCTTCCAAGTTTCCAACAACACATGCCCTTTTGGAAAGGAAGATTTACTTTTATTTAATAATATTTTGGTCTTAATCATCATCCCTTTGATGGATTTTTATATACTTAGTTTATGCAACAATCATTTATTATATTACCACATCATCTTAGAGATATCATTTAAGATTTAAGAGATCCAATATGCTCCACTCCTAAATCCTAATACAAAAATTACATCTATTAATGCTTTCAACTATATATTATAATGATACAATATATTTATATAAATCCTTTCAAATCTAACCAAACTTTGTAACCATTTTTCAAAGATGCTCCTCCGAATAGTACTGCCAGACATGAAGCAAAATCTAGCAAGTATTTTATTAACGGTTCTAATGAGATGACTTTATGAAATGTTATATCACTTTTCTAAATATTCAAATATTGTACGAATTTTTATTTTATTTTTTTTTAAAAAAAAAAAGGGAAAAAAAAGGTCTTAAATATTGTACGAAAATTTGACACCTACAGTCCAATTTATAAACCATTGGTTTTGAATGAGTGTGCTCAAGTACGAGGTAGAAATTCAAGGTTAAAATTCTCCTAATATGAAAATATGAAAGTGACCTTTAAAGATTCACCAATACATACCACTTGGGAATAAAAAGCTCTTGATAAAATTGGATTTGACGCTTCATTCCTCTACTCCAACATCGGGGACTATGATATTACAAATATTCTTTCAACAATTGTACAAATTTTGGTACATTTTTTTTTTTCTCCCCTTGATTCTTTTGCAGTCCCTTTCTAGTGGTACCAGTAGTGTGATATGTGGTGGGATCCTGAAATTTCTTAGTAACATTGTGGTCATTTATCACTTTCAAGAGAATAGTTCAATTTTGATCCCAAGCTGGATCAAGGTTGTGACCTTGTCATGAAAATTATTAAAATTAAAATTAAGAGATTTTATAGATATTAAGAGTGTTTTTAAATGTTATTTTATTTTAATTAATTTTAATTGAAATGCTTCTTATAAAATTTTATTAAATGTTTAATTTTTTTTTCCATGAATATGACACTAGGAAAAAAAAATTTTCAGTACCTATCCTACTCCGCCCCTAATAAAAAGGTTTTGGATAAAAATAAACAGGTTCAAGATAGGTTTGGGTTTGTCCCACCACACCATGATTATATGTATTTTTAAATAAAATTTTATTTTCAATTTTTTTAAATAATAATAAAAAATTAATTTTCATAAAAATAAATTATAAATATTTTTAATAAAATTTAAATTTTAAAATTTTTACGCACGACTCATCATATCCCATTCCATTTAAAAAAAAAATAAGGTAAAGATGAAAATAGATATAAATAAACAGGATAGGGTTGCGATGAATCCACCCCAACCATCGGCATAAGCAAAAGGACTCTAAGCGATTCGATTAGATGAGATACCGTCGGGCATATGCAAAAGAACCCTAAATCACCAATAATTAAAATCAAAGCGAAAAGCCCCCATTAGATGAGACAAGCGAGATCCTGACAGCCCTAATTACTTCCCTTATGAACCCAAAAAAATCAATCAATCTAACAACAAACGGATTCAATGATGGTCTCATATTCCCAGGGTTTTTCTCATTTTCAAACCCGTTCTCATAGCTTTCTTCTGCGAATATTGAAATTTTCTTCTACTTCTCTCAAGAAATCCACCCTATACACGAATGGTTCCAATCCCCAAATTTGTCACTATTCTATGTATTGACTAAGCAAGGGAGAGGGCAGTGGATGTTGTCTGTTATTATTAGTTGAATATATCAGCAAAATACCAGAGTCATACAATCATCATACCCACCCACATGTTGAGTGCTATACAGAAACTCCAAATGTACGTTTCTCGAATTTGACTTGCCCAACCTAGACGCCTTGGATCGATGTGGAAGGAACAGACAAAAGGGCTCCTAGAAAACTCCTAGAAAAATCATCCCTGTTAAAAAGAGTTTTTAATTTAAATGAAAGTACAGTTAAAAAGCAATTCGTAATACAATGTGAAAAACAATAAATTAGTAATATTGTAAAATTTATTTGTTTGAGATGAAAACTTAAATGATTAAGGGTTTGTTTTGTAACTGTTTTCGAAAATAATTATGAAAAAATGGTTTTTAAAAATAGTTTTTTAAAATTATTTTCAAAATTTTATAAAATTAAAATTTGTTTAAAAACTTAAAATATTTTTAATATTTCTTAAAATAATTCTAAAAAAATAAGTGAAAATAATATAAAATAATTAAAAGATATTTTTTGAAAATATCATATTTTTTATTTTTAATAATAAAAAATAATTTTTTATTATTAAACGTGTTTTCTACGGTTTTTATTTCAAAAAAATATATATATATATTTTTAAAAATAATTCTCAAACAATACTTAAAATATTAATAAATTTACCATACTAAACTTATGTATAAGTAATTTGATAATGTAATTACTTGTCGAAGAGACGGAGGAGGGAATCTTTCTCTTCAGGTTCTTAATTATGTAGATGAAGCATTATTTTAGCTGATTGATAACCGACTTTATTGATTGCTAGCTAATGAGGTTGCAAGTTCTTAGCCTCCACCACACAAATACATATGGTGAGATGACCTTATCATCAACGGGCCCCTCACACATGAATTTAGGGGTATGAGTCCAACAACTTTTGTTGGATTCCATTTATTGGGAAGACTTGTCAAACCTAACCAACTCTCACGTTTGAATGGGAGATCTGGGTATCCTGGCCTTTCCCCAATTTTTTATTTTAAAAATAACCTTCAGTCATCTTTATGTCTAGTTTGAAAAGTATCGTATCCTTTAATTTCAATTTATTTAATCATAGAAATTGAATTTGTTGCTTTTTCATACAACCATCACCCATAATTAATTTCATAGGAATCAACGAGGTAAATGAAACCAAATTGACTCAATTATGAGTCTAATGCATACTGATGAGATGATCAATTAACATCATTGTTTTTATTTGTATACAAAGTCTTGATGTGATAGGGATGCATGAATCTCAAAATTGGAATTTGGCATATTACTAAAAAAATATTTTGCATTGGTTTTTAGGGTTTCGGGTTTTGATCATACATACTACAAAATCCTCATCAATTCTTAATTTTTGGTGTATTACTATTTTGTCAATTTTACCACTTCACCCTCGAATTTATATATATAAAGTAAAAATTATAATTTTTAAAATATAATATTAGAAAAATAAAAGTTTACTTAATCATAAAATGACTTTTTGTGCAAATTAAAGTCTTGCTTATATATAGGAAGTTGAAAGTTAGATCTTATTTAGAATAATTTCTATTTTATCGTTTTGTTTTGGTCATAATCAAATATCGGAACTAAAGTTAAAATTATGATTTCAAATGGCATATTTGTTGAAAGTTCAACCACACATGTACAAGCTAAGAAAGGACTATATAGAGAGCAAACACTTGGGTCCTACTTGAGATAGTTTATGATCTTTTGTTTTAATTAGACATTGAAGTCAAAATTAAATTTATAATTTAAAAAATATAATCTTGATATGAAGAAAGAGAATGTATAAAAATTTGAAAGTTAGGCACTCTATTGAAATAACTTTTTCTATTTTGCTTTAATTAGAAGTTGATTGTATAGAAAGTTGAAGTAATAATTTCATAGGAGCAATGGTGGTATGGAGAAATTTTAATTAAATAAAAACATCTTCTTGGGTATGCCAAAAGGTGAGGAAAAGGCTATTAGGGAAGTTTAAAGTTAGCTCTCTTATGAGACAACTTATAATTTTGAATTTAATTAGAAGTTAAGTCATGAAATTAGCAAATGTTTACACAATGGTAAGAATTTCAATATAAAATAGTAATATGTTCATTTCTAACTCATAAAACTTTAATAAAATCATTTAAGCATATAAAAAAGTTCTTAATTCTAAATAGTGCTTTAGAACTTGTTTTATGGTGTGATTTAAAAATAAAATTTTGTTTTTAAAAATAAAATTTTGTTTTAAAAATTAACTTGCAAAAGAAACCCCCTTTGTTAGCAAAAGTAACACATTTCTTCAAATATATAAAAAATAAACCTTATAAGACACAAATACCTTCCCTCCCGTCTTGGAAAAAAAAAATTGAGCTCTCCATATTATTTTCCTCGCTATTTAGTAATGACCATGAAAAGATATTGAGAAATGTAAAATATCCAACATTATTTTTTCTCTTGTATTATCATCTTTTTTTCTTTTTTCTTTTTCCTCCATAATAAGGAAATCTAAAACCAAACTCAACCATTGCAAGTTTAAAAAATGGATTTCACTATTAGCTATGAAAAAAGAGTTTAAAAAGATGAATAGCTTTAGCCTAAAAGGAGTTGAAAATCTTCATTCACATGATTTTCATTAATTGATTGATTTTCATTTATAAAGAACTTAATCAAGGTTTACTTAGCAATCAAAATATTCACCTAAACTTAATTATAATTAAGTTTCATTTATGAAAATAAAAAATTGAGGTTAAGTTCTCAATAAAAAAGTTCACCTGAGTGGGATTAACCAAGAATTTAACCCTAATTAAGTTCTCAATCAAAATGTTCATGTGAGCTTTAACTTACGATTGATTTTCATTTAAAAAGAGTTTAAACTTTGGTTGGTTAAGTTTCATTTGCAAAAGACTATATACTAGATTAAATTCTCTAAAATAAGAATTTACTTATATGATTAAATTTTCAATTGTTCTCTAAAATTAGAGTGTTAACTATATGGGTAAATTCTCAATTAAAATCCTTTACTTGTACTCCATTATGATAACTTTACTTGTATGGATAAATTTTCAATTAAAAATCTTTACTTGGACTTCATTATGATTTTCATTTACAAAAAAGTATATAGTGATGTTCTCAAAATCAAGATGTTCACGTAAACTTAACAATAATTAAGTTTTAAGTTAAAAAATTTCACCTAAACTTAACTACAGTTAAAATTTATTTGTAAAGAATTATTGAGTTAAGTTATTTAAATCAAACTATTCACCTAGATTTTGATTATGTATTTTTCAATAACATATAAAGTGTTAATAAGAAAATATATAATATTATAATCAAAATGTTCTCTTTGGTTGAAAATATGTTTTTAACATATTAAACTACATTAAAAAAAAATTACAACTTCCAACACCAAGTAAAATTCATCCAACTAACCTTCAACAACACTTGAACTTATTACACATGCAAATTCTTAAATTAGAACAATTTTGTTGCCACTTTTTCTTGGAATCAATCTACATGGGCACTAATTAGTGACTTGAATGAATGATCATGAATCAAGTATTTTGCATATTTTATTAAGAACATTCCACAATCTCCACCACATGAAAAACCAATAATCAACATTAAGATCTTTATAAAAAATATATTGTATAAGATATAATAATAAAATGATAAAATGAATGTTTGGATATTTGTTTACTTATATTCCTATTGTGGAACATCATGCAACTATTCACTATCCCATTATTATCACCCTTAAGATCATGATTCTCCCATAATATGCTATGACATGCAATATACATGGTAAATATCTAATTAAAGGTGTGATGAAGCCCTTTAATCGCTTATCACTATTAATGCCTATCAATTGGTCATACATATATATTTTCCTTTGAGCAACTACTCCCAATATCCAATGTATACTTCAAACATTGATAGGGACATCCACAATGTCCACCTAAGACCATTTGATGGAAGGAACCAAGTGACATCCATTAGCATAGTCAATAAGAAAATCATCTACAAGCATTTGGAGTTGATTCCATTTTTTGACATGTTTCTTCCAGCTTACTTTAATATTTGTTGGCACTTAGCAACACAATTACCATTTTCATTATGATAATTGAAATAGTCTCATATGCTCAAACTTAGAAAACATGGAAATCCAACTAGACTATATGTCTTTTATGTTATATCTCCCTTTTGTTATTTTTTATCCTTGTACTTTAACACTCGATCCTTCAATGTCTGCTATAACCCAAAAAGTATATATATATATATTTTTCATAACAAATCCTACTTAATGGATACTTATTAAAAACTTCCAAATTATTAACAAAATCAACTCATTGCATGTCTATTAATTTTTTTTCTTCTTTCTCAAGTAAGTAATATGCTCAAGAAATGACAATAAGACTAACCTAAGCACGTCTTCACCTTTAAGATTATTAGACTTTTTATTTTGCTTCTTGTTCTTATTTTTTAGCTCACTTAAAGAAATGAAAACTTCCTTCAAACAACCATTACATATTCTGTTTTCACCATTAAAATAAGCGTCCCTTATTCTCAATGATGTTTAATTATGTTGAGGATGAGACCAAAACATAAGCTAGTGATCAATCCAAACTCATCTTGATTAAATATTAGCACATTTGACCTTGCTAAAAACCACATTTTATCATCCTCATTTTTAAGACATTGACATAATAGCATGTGGTGCACAATTCGAGTTGCAAATTTACAACCATAACAAAATGCCCAAAGCAAGAATTCTTGAACATCTCTACTTGTTGCTTATTGAGCTTCTTTTCAATATTATCCATTATAGCAATGTGTGATAGACATGTGACCTTTGCTAGGAAGTGCTCTTCTTCAAGCATTTTGGCTATAAAAAATGTTAATAATATAACGGTTTATAAATTAAACAAAATAAAATTGTTAAAGATTTAATGCAAAATTGTAAATGTTGTACAATAATAGATTAACCTAATAGAATAATTTAACTTAACACAAATATATTATGTTCTACGATTATATATAATTTTTTTACACTTTTGTAGTTAGGCTAACCTAATACATATTTCAATAAAAATTTCTTCAAAATAGTAATTTAATCCTAACATAACCATTATTTTCAAAGCTTTCCATTTTTGAACTAATCATATTATGAACTATAATCTACTTCCTCTAAACATTATACCACATTAACATATATTTTGAACACATTTCCAAGAAAAAACTTAGAATTAAGTTCTCATCTTAGAAAAAAACATGAAATCTCTCTTATTATTAATAATTATTCAAACGAGTATACAATATAAGAGAAGATATAATATCACCATTTACCTATTAAAAACATTTATTCATAAAAAGGAAAGAAAGTATCAAAATATGACTTATTTTCTTGCATTAAATTATGAAATGGGATTCTCTACTTTTACAAATATCTTAATTTTAAATAAGAATATGCACTTTAATCAATACATATTCTATACATATAAGACAAGAAATTTCTAAAATGGGATTCTCAAAATACATGATTGACAATAATAGAGATAACAAAAGAAAATTGAAAATATGCAATTTATTATTTTCAACGCACGTCACTAGTTTTTAAATTTTTTAAAAACATCAAGTAATTAAAAATCTAAATTTTGTCAAAAATAATCAGACATCTTTAAAAATTTCAAAAATTTACAAAACAAAGGTTATACTCACAGGCTTAGTAGATTCACTTTCCTCTTCTGTTGTCAATTGCGATGGTTGTTATCACACCCATGAAATTTTCTAGAAGTTTTTTCGAGGCTCTACAGTGCTTAGAAGTACTCTAAGCCAACCTTTTCCAAAGGCAATACGAGATTTTAACAAGAAAGACACAAAACCCATAAAAGTTTACAGGGTTAACTCCCCAACTTGAATATTTCTCTTCTTTCAAAAATACAAAACACTCTCTGTAAAGACTCTCACAATAACTTGGCGAGTTCATTGCCTTAAGAAGACTTTTCTTCTTATATAGGTTGGTGGCACCAACCACCTCCAAATATCAAGGCATTATCCATTAGAAACAAGTTTAAAATTTCAATGAGTCTCTCATCTCTTTTGAAATTGTCTTCCTTTGTTTTAGTCACTGCCATGTGTCCAAGCCCAATTTGTACATTCATTAGAAACAAGTTTAAGATTAGATAAACACCAATCTTCTTCACAATTTCAAAGGGTTCATCATACTTAGGAATTAATCCCTTTTGAAATTGCATGCTTCTGATTTTCTTCCAAATTGTAAGAGTAAGTTTCAACATAACTTTATTTCCTACTTAGAATTCTAAGGGCCTCCTAGCTTTATCAACATACTTTTTCATATATCGACTTACATTCTCAAGGTTTTCCCTCATTTCCTCAAGCAACTCCTGCTGAGTCTTAGCAAATTGGTATGCTTCAAGGCTAATGTTTTTCCTGTTTTCCATAATAGCCAACATATCCAAAGGCATGTGATGTTGGTTCCCAACTATTATCTCAAATGAACTTTGATCAATTGCATAACTTTTATGCAAATTGTGGCATAATTGAGCTATATTTATCATCTCCAACCAGCTCTATTGTGTGGCTGTCACATAGTGTCTCAAATATTCATTTAACATTGCATTCACCCTCTTGGTTTGCCCATCTATTTTAGGGTGATAGGTTGTAGAGAACTTTATTATTGTTCCTAGCATTTTGAGAAGCTCTACCCAAAATCTACTAGTAAATTGTGGATCTCTATCACTCACAATATCTTCATGCATCCTGAAATGCTTCACCACATGACTAAAGAATAGCTTGGCTACCTCCTCAACACACTCATGCAGTGCTAACATGAAGATTGGATACTTAGAAAATCAATCTACCACAACCAAAAATGATTTGTAACCTTGTACCTTAAGGAATCTCCTAATGAAGTTATCATAAGACTTTGTTAAGGTTTATTCAAAATGGGCAAAGGCTACAATAATCCACTTCCTTCGTTTTTTCAGTTTTGTCCATCTGGCATACCAATCACACTGTCACATATGCTTATACGTCTTCTCCCATTTTTTGCTAGCAAAATTACCTTTTCAACAATGTTAGTGTGTGTTGTTCTCCTAGGTGTTTAGTCCATTCTACATTATGTGTTTCTTTCAACATTTATCTCAATTTGCCTAAAGAAACATAAAGTTTTCCACTTATAGCATAAAGTAAGCCATTTTCCAACTAATATTGTCTAATAGTGTCTTCCCTCACTTGTTGTAACAGTTTTTTATAGGTTACATCTTGTGGGACTTTTTGCCTTATTCAGGCAATGAAATCAGTCACAATCTATGACTATGATCCCATAAGCTCAATCACCTTTTTTTGACTTAAAGCATCTGCTACATGGTTGTACAAACTTGGTTTATGCATCGACACAAAGTCGAAATCTGTCAGAAACTCTTGTCATCGGGCTTGCTTGATAAATAGATTCTTTTGAGTCATAAAGTGTTGGTTACATTGTTAATGACCACCATAAACTTAGTACCCATTAGATAGTGCTTCCATATTTCCAAGCAATGAACCACCATCGTCATTTCCTTCTCATGGGTGAAGTATCATTATTTCATGGCTTTGAGCTTTTTTACTTTTGAAGGTTATTAGATGTCCTTCTTGCACTAGTACACCACCAACAGCCTTGTTTGAGGCATTTGTCTGCACTTTGAAAGAAAGATCTAAATCTAAGAGTCTCAACACTGGTTGGGTTGTAATAACATTTTTCAACCTTTGAAAGGCTATTTGACAATCTAACTCCCAATCCCACCTTGTTTCTTTTTTCAACAAATCAATTAAGGGTGCAACAACTTTGGAATAACTCTTTATAAAATGTTTATAATAATTAGCTAATCCAAGAAAATATCAAAGTTCAATTACCTTCATATGGGCCGGTCAATCCTTGATTGCCTTCACCTTAGATTTATCCATTTAGATTTGTGTCTTTTAGATTAAGTGCCTCAGGAGCTTGATTTGAGTCTAAGCAAATTCGCATTTCCCTTTCTTTTCATACAACTCATGTTGCTTTAACTACTACAACACTTTCTCAAAATGAATTACATGATCTTCTAGAGTTGGATTGTAGATGACTATGTCATCTAGGTATACTCCCATAAAAGAGTCCAGAAAGTCAAAGAGGACATCGTTCATCGGATTACAGAAGGTGGTAAGGGCATTAGTGAGCCCAAATGGCATCATAAAAAATTCGTAACTGTCATACGTTGTAACACACGTGGTCTTACCTTCATCTCATTCTATAATTCAGACTTACCAACATCTCGAACGTAAATCCAACTTCATGAAATAAGTAGCTTTAGATAACCTATCAAACAAGTCTATTGCCAACAGAATTAGATACTTGTTCTTGATGGTCACCGTATTCAAAGCTTGATAATCTACACACATTTAGAAAGACTTATTGTGCATCTTTTGGAAGAGCGTTAGTGCTCCGTATGGTGCTCTTTATGGCTGGATCAGCCTTGCATCTAGTAACTCATTAGGTTGCTTCCTCAACTCTACCAATTCTATTAGGGACATCCGATAAGGGACTTATGGAAGGGGCCTGGCCTGGGAGACCAACTTGATCCTATGGTTCATAAGCTGCAATAGAGGAAGCTCTAGTGGCATCACATCTTAGAACTTCATAATACTTCTAAGATTGCATTAGGGGCTTCCACCATTCGATCTAGCTTAACTCCATCAAGGCAACAATATAGGTCATCTAACCTTTCTTCAATCATTTCCTATATGGCAAAGAGCATCCCTTCCTTAGATGACTTTCTCTTCTTAGGCACCTTGTCCAATCCTCGTACAAAGCAAGGATGAGTTTCATCCATGATTAGCGACCCATTCAAATGAGGTAACATTGCCACCTTTGCCTTTAGAAAGAACTCATTGTCCAAGTTAAGTCAAAATCATCTAATGGGACATTGAGTAGGTTTATCTTTCCATTCGCCTAATTGTTCTGATACATCTTTAGCCAGCCACTATCTTATTTGTGCTTATACATTCATGACTTTTAGTTCCTTAACTTCAAGCCTAGCCTAGCAGCTTCTTTAAAGGCAACAAACTTGTGGGGTGCCCCACTATCCACCATGGCTATGACCTTTTAATCACCCATAACCAGCTCCACAACCATCAATGCTCAATGAGTTAGTTTTGCTCGAATGGTGTTCAGAAGTTGAAAGGACTTCGCTTGTGTTAGAGCTTCAAGCTTACTGTCATTCCCTTTTGCAACCATAATGGCATTCAAATTTTCATTTTTAAGGCAAATAAAACACCTAGTTTTCTGCACCTTAATGGTTTTCTCTGCCATTTTTACTTGGGACGTTTTTGCCTTCTTGTCTATCTTACCTCCATTTTTCTTAGAGGCTTTGAATTCCCCATTCTTACCTTGTTACTACTACTACCCCTTCTCTTTCTGACCCATAGATGAAGAGGAAGTATTAATCTTGTAGTCAACCAGGTAATCAACTACTACCATTGTTACACGCAAGTCCTCCACCCTTTAGCATCTCAATTTTGTTTAGGGCCAATCCTGTAACCTAAACATGAAGTTGAACAACTTGTCAACTTCTTACATGTCTTTGATGTTAAGAATTAAGGAACTGAACTCCTTGACCTAATCTCTAACAAACCTCGTCTGTTTGAGTCTTTTCAAAGACTTTCTCGCCATCCAAGTTGTATTTGTAAGAATGAACTATCTTTCAATTTATTTTTCAAAGTCTCATATGTGCTAATCCTTGGCTTTCCTGATTCAACATCATCATTGATTCTAGTGCACCACCATAGCTTAGCATATCTAGAGAGATACATTGAAGTGATAATCACTTACTCATTTAGAGGAATATAAGCCGCACTAAAGCACTACTCCATAACCTAAAGAAAATTCTTCAATTCTTTTTAATTATGCACCTTGTTAAAAGGCTTACGTTCTAGGATTCACACCTTTGATAAGGTTGCTTCAGAAGTGGTTGTAGTTCTTTGAATGACAACCTTCTTCAACAGCATAAGCTCTCCCTCTAGAGAATTCATCTTATCTCAAAATTCTTTCAACAAGGTCTTGGCATCGTTGGTGAAGGCACTAACTCACTCCTCCACCAATTTTTCATAGCCCTCAAGTAAACCCCGATGAACTTTGAGTTTGTTTCATGCTTCTATCACCCATGTAAAGAGAGTGATTTATACAGCCAAGCCTTCTTCGACATGCAACTTAAGGCAAATCAATTATTCTTGCAATTCTTCAACCACATGTACATTCCTCTCAGCCATTATAATATAACTTTGATACCAATTGTCACACCCATAAAATTTCCCACAAGTTTTTTCGAGGTTGTGTGATGCTTAGAACTGCTCTAAACCAACCTTCTCTAAAGGAAACACAAGATTTTAACAAGAAAGACAAAACCCACAAACTCTTATGGAGCTAATTCCCCAATTTGTATATTTCTCTTCTTTAAAAAATATAAGACTCCCATATTAACTTGGTGAGTTCAATACCTTAAGAAGACTCTCTAAACCTTCTAATATAGGTTGGTGGCATTAGCCACCTTCATATATAAAGGCATTGTCCATACTAAACGAGTTTACAATTTCATAGTCTTTCATCCCTTTTGAAATTTTCTTCCTATGCTTCAGCCACTACCATGTGTCCAAGCCTATTATGTGTATCCTTGATTTTTCTTCCTATTTGTCCATGTAACAGAGAAAACTCCTCAACCCATGCTAAGTGACTCCTTTAACTTGTTCCATGCATATAGCCAAGTTCCCTAGTCCACTTGCTATTAAGAATGTGGCTAAGTCATGTTCTTGCCAACTCCCCCATGACTTAGCTCATGTTGCCTGATCTTTACACATATGCTTCCAAGTGTGTAAGACTTGGTCCATCTTCTAGATGAATGCCCCATGATTTTCCAAGTGCATGATTGGGTCTCTTTCGTAAAGTGAAGTGTTCACCATCTAGCCCTTGTTTTGCATTATATAAGACACTATTGCATCTCATGATGTTGTTGCATCTCTCTAGGAAACTAGTGTGTGTACCAAGCCCTCTCTTAGCTTGTACACTAAGCATTTCTCTCAATGCCAAGCCCACTACTCATCTGCAATCCTTCTTTGGGACATGTCCAAGCTAAGGCAACTGATTCCTATTTTTTCCACGCTACACCCTGTGTAATGGTGCCCAAGAGTTGCATCACACATCATGGCCCACATGTTCATGGGTTCGTGCTTGAAAAGAGTCACTACGACCCCTTGCCAATGTCCAAAGCTTTTCCGCATGCATGTGGTCAAGCATGGTCCTAGCCACTTACTATCTAATGCATGCCATAACACATGCCCATTGTCACTGATGTTACTACTACCTATGTGTGCCAATAATGCATGTCATTTGTTGTCATTGCCTATGCATGCCAATAATGAGTCATCCCAAAATGCCATAAGTAAGCCACATCTACCTCAGTCTTTCACCTTATTGAAAGCATAGGTAACTCATGGAGTCAACAAGCCCTCTATGAAGCCTTGATGTTGTATGCATGAAGCATAGTGCTAACAGTTGCTTTCTTGCCATCATTTTAAACATCTTTAGCTTATCATTTTTCAATTGACTTGTTTTTTGCCTTTGCTTGGAGATAAGGCATGAGATAACTTAAAAAAAAAAAAAAATCCAAATCTAAACCAAAGAAGTCAATGAGTAGCGAGATGATTTTGCACCAAAAAAAAAATGAAATGAAAAATGAGAAGGCTTCTCATGGGTTTCTAAGGTTTTTACACCCAAAAGAGAATGAAGAAGGAAAGTTGTGGAGTCGAACAAAAGGAAAGGGGGCATTTTTGTTCAATGAAGGTCATTTTTTTTGTTTTTGAAAAAGATAGGTTATTTTGTAAATAAGGAGGTTATTTTAATCCTTTTAACCAAAAAACTCTAAACTTACACATCTTGTGTATGCACACCAAAAAGGTAGGAAAAAGGCTATAAAGGAAGTTTAAAATCATATCTCATATAAGTCTAAAATGCTATATTTTGATTATAACGAAAAGCTAAGCCATAAATATCTTAACTTTCGTGTTAGACTCATTTCTAACTCAAACTTTTAATAAAATCATTTAAGCATATGCAAAAGTTTTTAATTCCAAATGGAGCTTTAAAGCTTGTTTTACAATGTGATTTGAAAACAATTTTCTATTTTTAAAAATAAAAATTTGTCTTAAAAATTTATTAGTCCTTTTAACACTTGTTCTCTATAAATAATTTTTCAAAAAAAAAAAAATGGAATAAATAGCTATTTTCAAAGTATAGTAGAAAACATGACATTCAAAAATAATAATAGTACCATAAACACAATAATCTAGATGTTTCTATATTGATTTCTGTTGATATAGAATACTTCAAAATTGCAGAAGATCCCGTAAACGCAATAATCTTCTACCTGATGACTCCTCTTTGAGTCTAAGCATTGAGATAGTGGAAATGTCTAAGTTAGAGGATCAAGTTCTTTCTTGGGATTGAAGAAAGAGAATGACAAAAGTCTAAAGCCCTAACCTTTAAGGGGGTATTTATAGGATTCCCATTAGGCTTAAGTAATTTAAACCCACTTTGGGCTTAGGTCACTTAATTTATCCTAAAAAGGGTTCTAATTGATTCATTAACCTAATAAGGTTATAATTAATCAATTAACCAAGTCCAAAGATACAATTTACCAACTCTTATGAAATCCTACGCATTTACCAAAATGCTCTTATGCACACAAGTAACAAAAAAACCCATTCAATCCTCGTAAACCATATCATCAAGGTATATAAGCTCAAGTGACAACCATTAGGACCCATAAGACAATACTAGCTCCCTCAAAATTTAATTTTGAAGTTGACTTAACATCCCACTATAGAGAGTCAACTACACTCTAATAGCCTATGTATGTTACAGTGAGACACTAAGTGCTCAGATTCGTGACTTGCTATCCATTGTATACAATATCCCCATGAACTGATGTTCATAATCTAATAAGGTAAAAGCTATCAACCTATCAAGATTACTTTTACTATCCTTGAGTTACAAAATGACCGAATGACATGCACTAGCTCACAAAGAGCACATGTCAAGTTCCATTAAAGAAATTATTGCAACACCACAAATTACATGATTACACATCCTTGGGATCACCCAAGGGGACACACTGTCTCAAAGTCCATGAGATATTATCATGCCTCTATTGAGAATACCTATTGGTACTAATTTCCATTAATAATGACCTAATTCATAGGAAGTATAAGATCACTTTAAGATCTCACCTGTTGGTCAAAGTTACTCCTAACTTTGGCACAAGTTCAATATTCTCTCAAGGTTAAGAAACAATACAACATAGCAATTTGGTCAATCATGATCACTTGATAGTCTTACGTCATGACTCATCGTAAGTCTTATCCAATTTGTGATCATACACATTAGCGCACTCACCATAGGATCCTCATCCCAATAGCTAAGACCAACCATCCGTCCAATTAGAATATGGTGCACTACAATCTCAAATAAATTATCTAAGTCTATGAACCAGCTATGAACAAATTATCTACTTGCAAGAAACCTATGACTTGGATTTAGGGTTAAAAATGTCAAAAAAATTCACCAAAATATTGGCGAAATATTGGATGTCGATGACATTCAAAACAAAACTTGTAATCAAAAGGTCGAATGGGGAAAAATCGGGAAAAAAATGAAGAAAAAAATGGCGATATATGAGTAAAATTGCCAAAAAAATCTATAGGGGAAATGAGTCATGGAAAAGTGCTAAAAAAATCAAAGAAAAATTGTTACCCTTATTTCCTTCTTCATCCAATAGTTAAATTCAAAAGATGTAGATCCAATGGCTAGAATTCTACCCTTGTTTTTGTAAAGCTATCCAACGAACATGATTGCTTTAGTGTTTTTGAAAAGGTCTTCTGTGTTTTATTAATTATTTTTTTCTAATTTATCTTTTATTTTAAATTTATATTGTCCTTTTATTTTATATTATCCTTTTATTTTTAGTTATTTTTCATATTTATTTCATTAATCCTATTTAAAAAAATTACTACCACTTCACTTTTATTTTATTATATTTATCATTGTAATTTTATTTAATTTAGAATGTTTTTTATTTTAAATTATTAAAAATATAAATTTATTTAAAAATTGATCAAATATGAAGAAGGAAAAAGTAATGAAATTCTAATATGTTATAAATTAAAATTAATTTGATAAGATAAATTATTAGTATAAATTTTAATAATTTTAATAATTTTCATTCTTTAAATAAATTAATGTCAATAGCAAAAAGTTGTCACCACAAATAAAATTTTAGAAATTAAATCTCAAATAAAATATTTTATATAAATCTTATAAATGATTTATTTTTTATTTAAAATATAATCAAATATATTTTAATAAAAGTAGTTTTTAATTTTTAAAATAAATGAATATAAATATATTAAAGGAATTTAAAATGAATTTTTCTCACAAAAATTGATAAATATTATCTATGACATTACCTATGTCAATTACACTTATAAAATAACTTAAACATGTGGATTCTTGCTTCTTTTTTTTTTTTTTTTTTTTTTTTAAGTTTTTCCAACCATTTTCATGATCTTGGCCAATTTCCATCTTACCAATATTTTTGTCAAAATATCCACTGATATTTTTGATAGATCCATAAAATCCAAATATCGATCTGTGTTTACTGAAATTTCATCCTTACTTAGATCTTCCATACAAATTCTAGTGCAACCAAGTCATATACAATGCAAGAGATGTTAAATGAGAATACCCATAAAGTATAATGCATGGAAAAATGATAAGGAAAAGTGAAACTATAATATCATTAAATAAATAATGAATTTCAAATCTATTACATCATATCATGTTTTTAAGAGCTCTATCCTAACAATATTAAAGGGCTTTTATAGGTGTAGTGGGACTAAACTAGTCATTAGAGAAAAAGAAAAAACCCTAACATCTTAATTAACCACCCTGATTGACCACCAACTAGTTGTTACTCATAATGCAAGTTACCATTGTAAGGCTGCATGCAGTGAGTGCTTCATCAAACTAGAAAGATCAATACAACATTCTATGGACTTTGGGACAAAAACATACAAGGCACTTTGGTCAACTGCCCGATTGATCGCCCATAAACACCCTAATGTCCCTTAGCCTCTAATTGAACTCCTTATACAAAAATTTAGCATTTATACTTAAATCTTTTTGGCTTCATACCTTTTTAGAAACCTTTTAATCATGAAATATATAAATCAAATATGGTTTTCAAACGGAAAATAATCCAAATTTTGAAAAGATTTAAAACAATTTTATTTTAATTGGATGAGATAGAAGTTTTAGGTGTTTTAATGAAAATATACATATAATCCTAACTTAATGCATATGTAATCTTACAATAGAAATTCTAAAATTGATCTTAACAAACCTTTTCCTTCTTCTTGATATTCTTTTAACTTGATGGATCATTTTTTTAATGACTCTAAGGAAATCTTCTTGCTAGGGATCATTTCATTCTTTAATTGTATTTTCTTTTACTTGTTGAAGATGAGAGAGGCACTTGATTTTTGGCATATGTAATGAAGTGATCTTTTTGAACTTTTACATTTAGATAATAAAATCATTAGTGTGTTTAACCTTTATTTTATTATTATCAAAACAAGATTAACCATACCTTGGTTTAATAAAATAACAACCCAACTAATATTTGAAATTTATGGACAAAACTTAGTCCATAACGACACTATTGTTTCTCTTCTTCGTAGAACCTCTCTCTCTCTCTCTCTCTCTCTCTCTCTCTCTCTCTCTCTCTCCCACACACATAGATATATGTATATATATTCACTAAACAAATAGACTTCAAATTAAGAGAGACTTATTGTTTTAAATTTATTAATGATTTTAATAATTTTGAAAAATAATTTGGAACTAAAAAAAAAATGTATTTTATCACTATTAGAAATAATAGACTAAAATTAGTACATATCGAGTTATGACTTTACTATTTTTCTATGTGCATAACTATATTTCTAAAATTTTCTCATTAATAAAATAAATTATAAATTAAATGAGACTTAATCTTTTAATTTCTTTAATGGATCTTTTAATTTTTAAGAATAATTTGAAATTCATAATATTTGTAATTGAATACTAAACATATACATGCAATAAAAATTTACCTTTTTGCATATTAAAATAATTTAACTTTGCTTTCTTTAAAATTCATTTTCAATAAAATATTGTTAACCATTATTATTTTGAAATTATTATTTTTTTAACAAAAAATCAGCTATATTTTTTGTGGAGATATTAATATCTATATTTTTGTAACATATATTAAAATAGTTTCATTTTTATTAAAAAAAAATTATTATTTATGATTTTATTATAGAATTGATATTTATATTTTACTAAAAAAAAAATTTGTTTTAATTTTATTTGTAATTTAAAACTATTTTTATTTTTAATAATATTTTAATTAAATTTAATTAATATTATATTGAATTTAAATTTTTAAAAAAATTATAATAAAAAACCATTTTCAGAAACTTATTCAAATGGTTTTTGAAAAGTATTTTTAAAAATAATTCATCAAATATCCTTATTTTTAGAAAATACTAAAAAGTTATTTTTTCTTAAACTTCAAAACTATTTTTTTTATAAAAAAAAATAGACATAAGAAAATATTATCAAACAAATCCTAAATTATTGTCAAACAAACCCTAAATTTTTATATGTTATAGAGATTATTATATAATTTTTTTAATAATTTGTAAAATAATTTTAAAAGTTGATTTTTCACATGAGAGCAAGATCACTTTCATCAAATCAAGTGTATACATATAATAGTTTGAATTTTACAATTGACTTAATAATTTTATGGCAAACTATATTCAAGAAAAATCTTTGGGAAAAATAAATAAATAAATAAAACATGCTAGAATGGTGGAAATCAGTTACTGACAATATGGGGGCGAGAGTGTCATTTTCGAAGAATGATAGGGCTAACAAGGTGTTGAACTATACTGATATGAGGTAGAGCAAGTAGTTAAGTAAGGCACCACCAAGTGTCGACACGTGTCCAAATCAATAGGCGTAAGGCCTACGTAAGGTGTACAAGAAGATCGAATTTTGTGTTGAGTAGAGTCGTACTAATAAAAATGGGCTCAAAAGTCGATGTGTGTATAGGTTGAGATTATAAAGCGAGGCCCACCTAATCGCCACTAAAGTCAAACCAAAAGTTATGTTTGGATTGGAGTGGAGCCCAACTAGTTATTTATTTATTTATTTTGCCTAGTGTCCTTATCCCTTGGTTTTTTTTCCAAATAGTGGGCCCTTTTGACATGGATTTCTCTCTACCCTATTCTTACTCTAGATAAGGAATATGGTATTTGATGTGCCCATGCTAGCTAACATGGTAAATTTCACAAACTTCCTTTTTCTTTTTTTCTTTTTTTGTCCAAAAGAACCTCTATTGAATATTTCTTTTTTTTTATTATTGAAAAAAAAATCAATACAAATAGTTATATTTTAGTGCTACTAATTGATTTTAAAAATATTTTAAACTTCAAAAAGTTAAAATGCAATTTCTTTGTTATATGATGGAATGGTCCATTGCTGCTAACATATTTTTTGTCATTATCATATAAGTGATAGTAATAAAACTAATGCAATCAATAAAGTTTTTTTTTATAATATGATCCATTGTTACAAGTAAATATTTTCCTACTATTAAGTAATATTAATAAAATTAATGTAATAATGAAAGTTTATTTTTTATTTTTTATAATATTGATTTTCAATTATATTTTGAATGTAAATGTTGAATAATAATTGAAGTGTTCATAGTTGATTTTGTGATTCAATAATGATCATAATAATTTTATTTTATTTTTTTTAAAAAGTAGGGCTACAAATTATTTTTTTTTTGTATATTAGACGAGTTTACTCAACTAAATCAATTAGGAGATTTTGCACTATTTTAACCATAATAAAACAATTTTATAGTGTTAAAGCATATATTCATAGTAATTGTTAATGCCACATCATATTTTTAAATTATTTTATGATTTATCAATTTTATAAAATAAGTTAATAAAAAGTTAATTTTATTTGTGTATAAAGGAAATTAAATTTTAAAATACATTTTTTCTTCTTTTTTTAAGCAAATAAAGAAAATACATATTATGCATTTCCCCTTTTTTTCTGGTATTTTTTTATATCATCCAAATATAATAAAATTGTTATGAACTAAGAAGTCTATTGTACATGTCTATTAAATAATTAGGATATGAGAATTTGGGGACGATCATCTAGTTTTTGATATAAATTATTAGTTTAAATGCTATTATAAATCTTTTTCTAACTTTTTATAAAAGGGAGACCTACAATACATAACCATACACATTAGTACATTTACCATGACAAAACTATTTCAATGATCAAGATAAGTCATCCCTTTAATTAGTAGGTAGTGCAATACAATCTCTAATGAATTGCACAATTTTATGAATTGATTGTGAACTGCTTATTATCTTACAATTTTCTCATGTTTTAGATCTTCTATATATCTCCTAATACATCCAAGTCACGTACAATGCAAGTAATACAAACATAAATGTTCAAATAATGAATAATGCATCAAGGATAAAAGGGAGATTAGAAATCATAATGAATAAATATATTAATAAAATCTTATTTTGTTACATTATATCATATTTCCAAGGGTTCCATCATAACAATGGGATATTTGGTACTTGTTGTGGATAAAAGGCATATGTTTGGTGCTTCTTATCAAAGTTACTTTTTTAAAAAAAATGATTATTTAATTAAAAATACATTTTCCTTATTTTGTTGAAATTGCTTCCATGTGCTCCTTTTAAATGTTTATTATAGTGCATTTGCAATTCATGTCACTAACTTAATCTATTATTTGTTCATGTGCTAACAAATTAATCTTCTTAACAATGTCATTATACTATTAACTTAAAAGTTGTTGATGAAAAAAGGATATTGCTCTGAATGCCACTTGAATAATAGTTGAAAGTCCAATAGGGAATACCACTTGAATGGGTGATTTAAAATTTTAGAAACAATATTTGTAAATTGTAACCAATTTTTATCCTAAGAGATAATGAGGATGTCTCAAATAAATAAATGGTTGTACCTAAAATCTTTTGGCATATAAAACTTTGATTTTTTATTTTTACTGTTAGGGATACCCTGCAGTTAGTTAATGATAAAGATAATATAATTTTTAATATCTAAAATATATATTGAGATATGTTAGGGATAACAATAATCACTAGAATAAGTAACCTAACGAACTCAACAAAAATTCCAAAAAATTAATCAATAATTGGTTATAAGTATAACCATCACAACCTCTAAGATAACCAACCCAACAATCTCAATAATCAGTTAACCAATCAATTCAAGATGATCAATGTCATCAACCAGAATATAAGCAGGAATAAATAGATATGTACCCTTTTAAAAAAATCTTGCAATTTATTAAGGATTAATCAATTTGACCTATTCTAAGCAATTCAAACATAATATCAAATATAAAAAATATAAACAATGAGACACAAGATTTTTACATGGAAAACTCCCACAAACTTGTGGAGATAAAAAACCACGAGGTCTAAGACCTGTCAATCTAAATCCACTATTCGAAATCAAGTTATACAAATTTACCTAGCCTTTTTACCTTAAAGACTTACTCTCTAGCACCTACAACTTAATCCACATCCGCGATGCAACAACTACCTATTACTCCCTTGTAGATTCTTTAGTTCTTCTAAAGGGATTATGGTCTTCAACCAACAATTCAAATAATCAAATCCTTGAATAACAGAACAAGAATTGTGTGATAATAAGGCTTTTGTCACTAGGAATCCCTCTTTGAAGAATGAGAGGTCTCAACAAAATATTATCAATCTCCCTAAAAATCTCCACACAATCATTCTAGGATCTCTTAACTCGAATCTTTAACCCTTAAAGGGCTACAAGGGAGGTATTTATAGGCACAAGCCAAAAGTGTCTTGGTATCTTAAGTTTTCAAATTAGAATTTGATTGAAATTCATTCAAAATTCATTTCTAAACTTGGCAGGACTGTCATGATCATTTGAGCGGACTTAGACCGCTTAAGCACTCTGCTTGAGTGGCCTTTATCGCTTGAGCGGGTTGACTGTTTGAGCAGTCCCTCTTTTTTTTTTTTTTTTTGAAAAAAACAATATTTTAAAACATTTCAAGTTCAAAAATGATACCAAACTTTTTATACCTCAAATAAGTCTTATATGCCACAAGCCAAACCTTTTTAAACGTACTCATGACTTCTTGGTTGAACAAACAACAACGCTTGACCTTTAATGGAGAGTAGGTCACTATTTAAAAAGACTTCCATGGTCATAAATAAATTGAAACAAAATTGCCAACAAATACATAAGACTCAATGTCCTAATGGTTGAGATTTTGTTTAGTTAATCAGTTTACTTATAATTATGTGAAAGATAATAAATCATAATTAATTTTATTGTGTTTTCAATCTTTACTATATGACAATACTATATCACGTGAATATGTGAGTAGGTTGCTAGCTATATAAATTATCTTTAAAGTTAATTTCATTTTTTCAAGCACCATATAGAATCTATAAATTTAATCTAGAGAGAATATGTTAGTATTTTGAAAAATTAATATTATATTTGCATTTTCTTCATTGTACCTCTTCTAAGTCATGTCATTTCTTTGTTAAATTAAATCTTGTTATCCTTTTATTTATCGAACATCATTTTATAGCAATTATGTGAAGGATATTCAAATACAATTTTAGTTGATCTTAAAGATTTTCTCTCTCTAACCCAATACTACTGTAGACTCTCTATTTCGTCTTCATAGCACATGATTTTGATTATTTTTTGTGCCCCTCGCTTCATTCCCTTGCATGGTATGTGCATAGGATCTTCTTTGAATATTTTTATTTTTTTGCACTCTTTAGTGGTCCGTCTATTACTTGATTTTGGCATTGACTTTTGAGCCACTTTTGGAGACTTTTTAGATGACTTTTTTTGGATCCATGATATGACTTTAGCAACATCCTAGGCTCATTTTTTTTTTCTTAAGGGTTCCTAAGGCTCATTTTAGAAGTATTTTTATGAGCCTTAACTGAGAGTTATTGCCTTTTTGGAGTTTGGGTTTGATTTTAAGGGTTTTTTTTTTTTTTTTTTTTTTTTTTTTTTTTTTTTTGAGATTTGAGATTTGAGCTTTGAAGAAGATGAGAATAAATGTCTAAATCTCCACCATTCCTTGCCCTATAAAATGGGGTCTTGCAAGGCTCATTTAAAAAGGTTTTTTCTAGCATTTTGAAGGAAAACTCTATTGCATTTTTAAAAAAAGGACTTTGAAGATTGGAAGAAATTTATGAATTAAAGCAGAAGATAAGCTTACTAAAAGCTAAATGCTTGCACTTGTGAGGAGAAAACTTGGTAAGTTTTCTTTGATTTCATTTTTTTCTTATTATTTTCAGTTTATTTTCATTCTTGAGATGAAATACATGTTGGGTATGGATGCTTGATTGTTGAATATTTTGTTCTTCATCTATGAAGTTTTTTCTTTTTTTATTCATTTTGTTCATCTTGATTGTTCAAGAAATTATTTGATCTCTTGAATAATTGGTTGTTCAATAGGTTAACTAATTTGGTTTTTTTATCTTTTGAGTTATTTTTCCCTATTCAGACTTACTAATCAAATCATATGTTTTCTTCTTTTGGGAATTTTATTTTTCCCTTTCATTTTAATAGTTTTTTGAAAACTTTGTAATTGATTTTAAAATAATCTAAGAGCAACAAAATATTTGTTTTTTGTTAAAGAGATTTTCCATAGAAATGACTCTTTAAAACCTTTTTTGCCCTTTTGGTTTTTCTTTGCAAATCTAGTTATAAAACTCATTTTCAAACCCTTTTTGACTGAATTTCAAGCATCTTTTATTGACCAATTTCATAGCCTAAGGTCAAGCCTCCTTCCATAGGCTTTGGTCTTACATTTATACTTGAGAAAATTGATAGTTGCTCTCATTGTTTTGTTATTTCTAAAAAACTTTTTTAAACTGATTTTTAATAAACCATTCTCAACTCTTTTGAATTTCTTTTCATAATTAATTGAAATATGATATTATGGTCATTTTAAGCTTAATAATGATTGTCTTGTTTTTTGGTGGATAATGTTTGATTTCACATGAGAACGTCCTCATTTATGGGTGTTTCTTTGTGATTTTAGTTCTCTTTTCATATGTGAATGTTAATTTAGCCCTCTATGCCTCTTGTGAGACAATTTTATACTTATTTGAACGTTGAGAAGGAGTATTTGCCTTGTGAATTGGTTCATGGCTCATTCCTTTGACCTACATCACTCATTTTTCAAACTCATGATTTTAAAATTTTCTTTATTTTTGGAAACATGGATTAATCTTGCGAATCTCAACTTAATAGGATTATCTCCAACCTTTATGAGTTTCCTTCCATGATCATTAGAGGATTGGGATGTGGATTAGATCATGAAAATTAATTGAAGCTTATGGGAAACCTCACATTCTTTGATTTTCAAAGTTTACTCATTTGTTGTCATGTTTTTAACACCTAAAGTGTTTTTCTAAATTTAAACCTTTTAGCCTATTTTAAATTATTTTTTAGACTTGGATGATGTTTTGACTTCTTAAATATATGAAATAATTTTTGTTTTGATTAAAAATCATTCTTTATGCTTATGAAATAAATCGATTTTTTCATGTGACCAAATTCTAACCTATTTTTTACCTCTAATTTTTTTTTTTGTAAATATATACTAGCTCATGGGTTTTTAATTATTTTTTATAGGTTTCTTTTATTCTAAACTTCTTAAATAAGGTTTGTCTGCTTTATTTTTTTGTTTTTTTTTTCCAACTTTTTTGGAGTGAAAATAAGAAGTGCCTGACCATCTAAAGTGCTAGTCTAAGTTTCCCTTCAGGCGGCAAGGTAAAGAGCTAGGGCAAACATAAGTTTAGTTAACTCAAAAATCATTTTTCTAGCTTGTGAAATAATCTCATTTTTCCTTACTTGTTGTGCTTACCTGAATCTAGTGTTGTGAGTTATTATTTGAAATCTAGATAATTGGTACATGTTTGAATCTTATAAGAATTTTTCATGTGATCTAGACACTTTTATACATTGGAATTTTTTGTTTGATTTTATCTTTCATCTAATTTCAAATGATTTTTTTTTTTGTATAATTTGTTGATTTGCCCTATTTTTTAGTGATAAGACGTTTAGTGAAATATGGGATAAATGGTTCATGTTTGAGTCTTACTAAATTTTTTCATGTGATCTAGACACTATAAATATGCTTTATAATTTTTGTTTGATTTTTATCTTAGCTATAAATCTATTGAATAATTTTGTCTTTGCATAACTTGTTGTTTTGCCCTATTTCTGAGTAATAGGACGTTTAGTGAAATCTCAGGTATTTAATGCATGTTTAGGTTCTTTGGGATTTTGGGTTGTATTCTAGACACTTTGAAGATGTAGAATTTTTTTTGGATTTTATCTTATCTCTAAGTATTTTATTTAGATTTATTTTTTGAGTACTTGTTTGTTGTCTTGTTTCTGTATATCTTGTATAAACTTGTTGATTCAATCCTTTTTGGCATGTTTTTAGCTTTATTCGATCCTTGGTTTGTATTGTAGACATCTTGTACATGTTGTATGAGCTCTCCCCTATAGTTTGATCTATCTTTAACTATTTTATTTGTATTTATTTTTTGAGTACCCGTTTGTTGTCCTATTCTATTCATTGTGCATGATTAATATATATTAGTCCACTTAGATGTTAGGTTAGTTATCTCTTAATTTTTAATTTGAGTTGTATATATTTTTACATGTTGGGTAACTCTTGTTTTGGTATTAAATCCCTTATCTTGCTTATAGACTAACCTCATTTTCCTTATGTAAGCGTTCTACCCTATTTTGGGCATTTTTTTTTGGTATACTCCCTTCCTTATTTATTTATTCTCTTCGATATGCATGTCATGTGTTAAGACATTGAGTCTTGTTTATATTGTTGGCAATTTTGTTCCTTTTTATGCTTAGTCATAAAAGTCTTTTTAGATAGTGACTTGCTTTCCATTAAAGATTAAGGGTTGTTGTTTGTCCAACTAGGAAGTCACAAGCACGTCTAAAGAAGTATGGCTAGTGGCATATTAGGCTCATTTGAGATATAAGTAGATTTAGTATCATCTTTGGACTTAACATGTTTTAAAATAATTTTTCAAAAAAAGTAGAGGTTGCTCAAGCGATAAGGCCTACTCAAGCAGACTGCTTAAATAGTGTGAGTCTGCTCAAGTGGTCATGACAGTCCTGCTGAGTTTAGAAACAGATTTTGGATGAATTTCACTCAAACTCTAATTTGAAAAGTTAAGATATTGAAACTTTTTGGGTTTTTGTCTATAAATATCTCCTTAATAACCCCTTAAGGGTTAGAGATCTTGGAGATTGGAGATTGGAGATTTATCATTGAAAGATATGTCGTTCCTTGGAAATGATCTCTTTGTGAAAGCCTAATGTGCCACATCATTATCAATATCTCATTCAAGGATTTGATATTTGAATTTTGGGTTAAAGACCTTAATCCCTTCGAAGTGACTGAAGAATCTACTAGGGAGCAATAAAGAGTTGTTATATCGTGAACATGAATTAAGTTATAGGTGTTGGAGAGTAAATCTTTAGGGTAAAGTGGCCAAGTAAATCTGTGTGACTTTATTTCGAATAATAGATATAAATTAGTAAATCTTAAAGCTCGTGGTTTTTTATCTCCACAATTTGTGGGGGTTTTCTACATAAAAATCTTGTCTCATTGCATATATTTATCTTCCTGCTTTTATTTTTTTATTTTATGATATTGATATTCTTTTAATTAATTGGTTAGTTTGTTATTGAGGTTGTTAGGTTGGTTATCTTAGAGGTTATGGTAGTTATACTTATAACCAATTATTATTTTCCCTAATTTCTCTTAAGATATATTTTGGATATTAATAATTATATTATTTTATCCTTAACTAATCATAGGATATTTCTAAAAGGTAAAAATTAGTTTTTGTATATATCAAAAGATTTTAGGTATAACCCATTTATTGGGTTAAAAGAATTTGGTATAATATATTAAATATTTATTAAAAAAAAAATTAATCACTCATTCAGCCCCCTTTGGATGTTCTCTATTAGACTTTCAGTGGTTTTTCATCATGCTTCGAGTGTTTTTTGTCTATTGCTTTACATCACCATTACCTTGTTGTATAGTCTTGCTTTTGTATCTTGATATCCATTAGTCAATTACCTTAATTCATTCCACTTGTTTAGTAGAGACCTCTTTAATACTGAGAGGTGCTACCCTATGGTATTTTCCCAATAAGTAATCTAACCCCCAATCTTGGACTTGGTTTTTGTGGACATGTTTTTTCTTTCAAAAGGAGTTAGTTTAAGGTTATATTTCTTATTTTGTTTCCCCTTTTAAAAATAATAAAAAATAAGTGATAGACTTCAACTTTTCCAAAAAATTAAATTTTCACAATAAAAAGTAAGTCTCACCATCGAGTGGGGACGTACATTAAAAATACATATTCACAACTACTTTGTTAGAAGATGCATAAAGAAAGTTATACCAATATCCTTTAAATTTTTATTTATTTAAGCAACTTTTAGGATAATAAATGTAATTCAAAGGTAATATCTATTAAATGTATATATATTTTTTTTTTAAAAACGTAGAATTGTGTTTTCATAAACTCTACTTATTAGCATGTTAACTAATTTCTTTTCATGATAAAGCTAATTAAAGCTTGTTTAGAGTGTTAATTAATTATTTTATAAATAACTATGTGAAAGATATTAGTTTATTCTTGAAGATTTTTATTATCAGACCCACAATACACTGCTCAAAGATTTACAAAGGAAGGTTATATCAATAATCTTCAATGTTTCGTTTGTTTAAGGACCCTTAAGTTTGTAAGATTAATTTAGAGGTAATGTATTAATTTTGAAAAATTAGAATTATGTTTTTATAGCTCTACTTGATATATATGCTCACCATTATTTCTTCTAAATCATTCTATTACAAGCTAACTTCAAGCTTGTTAATATTTTATTTAATCTAAAATAATTTTGCTAGCATTTATGTGAAAGATATCTAGTTTTGATTATTTAAGTTTGTTTCTAAAAATCTTCACTATTTGGCCTAGTACCACATTACTTGATGTCATGTACAAAGAAAGCTATATTAATGATTTTCAAAGCTTCATTTCTTCAATTGTGTTCCCTTTGGAATGGTGAACTTAATTCCGAGGCAACATTTTAATTTTTGAAAATTAGATTATATTTTTATAAGCTCTATTACATGTTGGTATATATGCTAACAATCTCTTCTTAACCATGTCATTATTTTGCTAACTTCAAGTTTGTTAGGATTTGATTTCATCTAAAATGGTTTTACCGGAGAAAGATATTCGATTATATTTTTATTTTTCCTTTAAATATCTTTACATTTGATATAGTGATCACTTGAAGAGTTGCAAAGAAAACTACATCGATAATCTTCAAATGTCATTTTTTTGAGCAACCTCAAACATGGTAAGTTTATTTGAGAGGCAATATACTAATTCTAAAAAATGAGAATAGTGTTTTTATAAGCTCTTTTTTTTTTTCTTTATTAATTGAGGAAATTATTTTGCATAAAATATGCCTAATGCTTGATCTATAATGACAAAAGACTAATTAAGAGATATTTAGATCAATTGAAGCTAAGATTTAATGCTTTTCTTGATCCAATATGAATAATTGTACTTTGATTGATTGAGGGCTAGCTTTCTTGATCTATCAAGGATTCAACCACCTTTAGTTTGGAAATCTTCAAATTTGTTTGAATATATAATTTCAAATTTTTTTTCTATTTTTTTTTAAGGTTTCCTAATTAAATTGGATTACATCTTTTGATGTGTTTTGATCCACGAAATAGCATCTTCTATTTTAGTTAGAAGTAAGGGCATAACTTGGTTTATTGATATAATTCAACTTAACCTTTGGACAGGTCTAGACACTCATTTTTAGTATTAAGTTTGATTTTGTATTGAGTTTTTTTAAATATAACATAATTTGGGTTGGGCTCCAACCTTATGATTAGGCAACCACCTAAGCAAAACCCAATTCAACAATTTTATAATACATACAACTTATATTATAATATATAGTAATATCTATCTTATGCTTAGTTAATGTTAAAGAAAAAAAGTGTCTGTGTTTGATGTGTGTAACTCAATCAACCCTACAACGTGAGTTTAATTTAACCCAAAACATCATACTTAATCTTACTTAATAATAATAATAATAATAATAAGTTGAAATTGAATTAAACAACCAAAGTTAGATGTTGAGTGTCATCCTAAATGTTCTTTAATTTAGGTTGAACTCATTTTGATTGCAAACCTAACTTAATCTAATTAAGTTGCAATCCTTGTTATTGAAAGCAATATTGGCTTTTGAAAACATTTTGTTAGAGTTTTTATGGTACATTCCTAAAATATTTAAATTCTTGAATTTGATTTCCACATGCAAATATAATCCTATATAAATAGCATTTTTAACTTACCATGCTTGTAATTTTTTATTTTTTCTTATTGGCATTCTTAAAATTTTGGCTACTATTTTCACATGGTATGATCATTTTTCCTTTGACAAATAGTTCAAATTAGAGAATTAATTAAAAATGAGCATATAAGATTTGAATTCGTTTTACCATAATGTGTCACGAAATGACGCAGAAAGTTCCTTTGTATTGGGACTTAAATGGCAATTGCATGAAACATCTTGTGACTTTTCTAATGAATGCACCATTCGAAAAGGTTTATATGTATGTTTGAATATAAGTAAATTAATACACTACATTGATCCATCATACCTTGTAGATAAATTCCACCATCAAATTTGTCAAATTGGTCAATTTAGGTGATGTTTGGATATATTTTTTATTTGTTATTTTTTAAAATAGAAAGTTTTATATGAAATATAGAATTCTTATACTAAAAACATTGTTTTAAAATTTATATAATTTAAAGAATTAAAAAAAAATTCACTTTCTTAAATATTTAAAATTTTGGAAAAGATTTTTGAAGAAGGCAAGATAAATTTATGTTTTTTTTTAATAAAATTTCTTATCTTTTATATAGAAGATTTTATTTATTAAAATAAAAAATATAAAGTATATCCAAACACCACCTTAAAAATCTTAATCTCGAATTCATATACAGATATATATATATATATATATATATGCATGTTCCTTCTAGTGTAAGAGAAATTCCGCCATCATTTAAATTGTTTTATTGATAATGACCCATTGATCCAATTCTGAAAAAGCCATTTGCTCATTATTATGGGGTTTATCTCGTGTAACCAGTTTAAATTCGGAACAAGA
This sequence comes from Vitis rotundifolia, assembly GCA_030254885.1. Lineage (NCBI taxonomy): Eukaryota > Viridiplantae > Streptophyta > Magnoliopsida > Vitales > Vitaceae > Vitis > Vitis rotundifolia. Next base: position 594,461 of record JARBHA010000034.1, on the reverse strand, counting down.
ACAATCACAGAAAAGAAGAAGATAAATGTAAATAGGCTACTAAAAGAAATTGTCTCTGTGAATATGCATGTGAATATCACACATTGAAACACGCATGGATAATTGAATGGTTTACTTTTAAGATGAAGGCAATCCAAATTATATCATCCTTTGTCGGTAGGGACGAGATATGACTTCAAGTCCAAGGCGAGGCAAAGGCAAGTGGCTATGATATGTGTTTAGAAGAAAAGAGGAAAGTGCATGCAAGTGGGCAGGTAGTAGTAATAGTAGAGTAGGAGTACTAGGGTGACGAGGCTAGTGCATAGAGGTTTCATATTTATGGACGTTTGTGGGGTGGGTTGGGGGGGGGGCCAATTCCATGAGAAAAAAGGGACAAACCAAACTACACACTTTTGCGTGTGTGGAGGGGCTTGCCCTCAAGAAAATGACTCATAAGCCCACATTTTGTAGCGAAATGGATAGGCGAGTGACGAGAAGCCTTGTGGTCCAAGAACCCACCCCTCCCTTCCCCTCTTCCCTTGCTGCTCCCTATTGTATGGAACTGTGGTCTCAAAGTTATGCGACTGGCTCTTTCAAGAAGTGATGAGGCAAGGCCGCAATGCCTTGAATTTGCCCTTTTTATTGTTTGTTTGGTTCCTAGTCCAAAGCACCATGCCATTGGTCATGAGTCATGACACAGAAAGGAGGGGCATATGTTTATACATTTCTTTCTTAGTTTAGGACAGTGTCCTTTCAAAGCACCAGGACTTGACATTTGCTATACAAGGGTGCATTTCTCAGTTTAGAACACTGTCCTTTCAGATCAGCACCTTGGCCTTGACAGTTGACTGACACAATAGGGCACATTTCTCATTTTGTACACAGCAGTGTAGCCTCAAAAATCATCAGGTTTAGGTTAGAAAAACATAAATTTGTCCTACAATTTTGTCAAATTGTCTCTCTAACAAGATCCTGGTGCATATTCTTTATCAAATTTAAAATGTTTTCATAGTACTGAGTCAATTTGTGAGTACAACCCTAAATAAACGTGATGAAAATTAATTCATTATTCTTTATAATCATGAAAGTAGTTTGGGGCCGGTCATAAAATTCTCAAAATATTGAAGTAGAGAATTTTACAAATAATTGAAAAGATTCTGATTATTTGCAAAGGGTTAAAAAGGACAGACAGATTTCATTCTATTTCGAAGACCCCCCACTGCTTCACCAAACTACCATTCACCCCACCGCCACCCATAAGTTTTACTATCCTAAAAATTAGGTAAGTCATAGAAAAAGAAAAACCGACATTTCATTTTTGCTTTTCTCGATTGAGATTACTTAAGTGATTAAGAAATATTAGTATAGGCCTGGTAATTATTTTTAATTATTTTTTTAAAAAATAATTATATAAATATAAAAATTTATTTTTAAAAATATATAATAAATAAATAAAAAATATTTTAGGTTTAAAGATTTATTTTATAAAATACTAAAAAACAATTTTTGAATAAAACTTACAAATATTTATCCACCAAATAAAAATTACTCTTCATGTTTTTTTTTTTTTTTTATACGGGTGTTGCCTTTATGAAAGGAGTTCGAATATTCGAGGGAGGGGTCATCATCGAGATGAGAGACGTGCGAAAGCAAGCGATGGGATTGATCCTAATGCAATATATACATTATATATGCGAGTCCCCTCAAGGATATTTATGATATTTATTGAAGAGTAATTGACTTTAGGGTCCTTTTTGGACCACTTCACCATGATTACTTTGACCATCAGGCAAAAGCAAGTCACTGATTGGTTAGATAAGGTTAGCCACATCTGTTACAGTAATGCTATAATGACCAACAGTAAACACCAAAGTTATTTGATTCTTTCCCCAAAATTCCGGCTCCGGCCTATTCTTCCCACCTAGTCTATTATTTTGATGAATTATTTTTGAATTTCACATAAAGCGCTAGTGGGTTTCCAATTAGTAAATAGTAAAATTAATATTATTCTTCTACACATTTTCTTCATCCTTTTCTCAGGAGGTTTCTTTTATCATTCTTTTAGTATATATTATAAGTAGCTAGCTAGCCTGTGATTGAAAAAATTGAAAAAGAAAATTTTATGTATATATATTTTTTTAAAAAAAAACTTTTAACTTGTATTAAGATGGTAAAAAGTTGGAATGGTAATCAGGATGGATTCAGATGAGTTGTCTTCAACCCAACTCAACTTCATTTATTCAACATGATTCTCATTTTTGTCATATTAAAAAAATTAAACAGGATAGAATGAAATAGATACTCGAAAAAATTTATCTTATTATCATCGTTTATAAAAAAGAATAAAAATATGGATAGAGAAACCTTCAATTAAGTTTATTATTTTAAAGTCAATTAAAAATTAATATTATTTTAGGATATACCATTTTAAAGAATAAGTATTTAGGAGCTTTGTAGTTAAGCTGATCTAAGCTTGTACTATTGTTGACCCTCAATAGAAGCAAAATTTTGCTTAACAAAAGTCATAATATCGTCACATGATCACATGACATTGGGACATTGGGACATGGGACCAAAAAGTCTCAACGGTTATCACAGTGCCAATTACATCATTTGAAAACACAAAATGGTAACACAAACATTCTTCTCATATATAAACTAGCTAGCCGTCTCATTAGTTCTAGCCGACTTGGAATAGTTTTGGGATAATGCTGAATGGCATGATGGAGTTTGTTGAATGTATTTTATATGTAAATGGAAAAGTACTTAATTTAAAAAAATCCTTGTTCCATCATAGCCATCTAAAATTGGAAGTCTGATTATTTAATTAGTTGATGTAGATACTCTTTAAGCTCCTCCTTTTCAATCAACTTCCTTAAGTTAACCGCCCTTTTAATTACAGACAGATTCCCTTTTAATAAAATATCTATTGTAAGCCTGTAACATATGATGATTAACATGAAAATAATTCAATGATGCGACACTTGTCGTCCCACTTTTTTAGTTTTAGGCACCACATTACATATTTCTGATGTAATTTTGAAATGTTCCCCTCATGTTTTAACTTATCCTATTTTAGCCCTCATTTTTAAGATTTTAAAAAGGATCCCCTATACCCTTCATTTTATGCATATCCACAATTTGTGAGGTTGGTTTTTAACTTTTTATCACCATGTTTAATGTTTGGGGTTCATATATCATTAGATCTTACAAAACCTCTCCATTGATGTGTATCTACAATTATTGTATTAAGCTTGATCTTTGAACATGTCTTTGAATATTATGAATATATAAAAAAGTAATAATTTAAATTTGATATTAAAAATAATAATGAGACAAGTTTTTTTAGGTACTTATCCCATCTCGTCCTATTAAAATAAATATAAATGGGTTTGAAACAAGTTTGAGAAATTTTTTTAAACCTACAATGAATTCAGAATAGATTTGGCTACGACTTTATTCCGTTTTACTAAATATAATACTAAATAAAATATTATTTTAATTAAATTTACTTGTTCATTTTTCAAATTTTTTACATATATAAGATATCACTTTTCATAAAAAAAAATTATATATATTTATATTAGTTATTAATTTGAAAATTATATTTGCAATTTAAAATTTTAGAAGTGAAAAGTTGAAGATTAAAAAAATATTTAAAATATTTAAAATTTTAAAAATTAAAAATTTGAAATTAAGTAGGACAAGATATGTGTATAAATTTTCAAATTGTCTCACCTCATTTATTTGTTTATTTACTTATTTTGGTCAGATGAGAAAGCTTATAAATAAATTGTCCTAAACTCACCCCATTATCATTCTTACGAGACATGTTCAATGTTTTGTAAAGTTATTAATTTAAGATTTTATTTTATTTTATTTTATTTTTAACATTTGAGATTAATTGATGATTTAACTTAGCATTAGAACCTCTCTTTTTAAAAAAGTTTTGAATTCAGTCACTATTTATTTATTCCCTAGCACGTGAGGCAACATTTTAAGGCTACTAGTCCAAAGTGTTAATCAACTAAACATAGACACTGACATATTACCTAACTTAAACCTTTTAGTGAATACTCCGATGTGTAACAATGTAGTTGTAGCTATCTCTTATTCCATGATAAATCTTTGCCTTTATTGTGCTTCATTTATTAATTTTTTGCCAAAAATAACAAATTTATGTTGGATTCAAACCAATTTATAAGAAATATTTTTTTACAATATGATGATTTTATCCTATGAATTTATTTTAGAAAAAAAAGAAGAGGAATTAAACCTTCCATGACAATTAAGTTACAACAAGAAATGTATATATATATTTTTTCCTTTTCTTTGTTTGGATTTTGTTTAGAGTTCTATTTTTCAAAGATATGTAGATATATATATTTGGGAGTTGTCGATGCACAACCTTTCCAGATGTGATGATCCGGTGACTATCCAGGTCATTAGCCAATCTTCTAGTGTCACCTCCTCTGTTGGTGGTGTCTTAGCTCTCTAGGAGAAGGATCCCTCATTTTTTTCTTGTTCTTCTTCCTTCTTTTATAGGCTTGAGTTAGACGTTGGAGGTTGTGTAACGTACATGATTAACTTGGTAGGTTTGTGTTAGAGTTCTATTTTTCAATATATATATATATAATAAATAAATTGTATAAATTATATAAAATTGAGTTTCTTATATATATATTGGGAGTTGTTAGTGCACAACCTTTCTAAATGTGATGATCCGATGACTATTCAAGTTGTTAGCCAATCTTTTAGTATCATCTCCTCTGTTGGTGGGTGTCTTGGCTCTCTAGGAGAAGGATCCCCTCTTTTTTCCTGTTCTTCTTCCCTCTTTTATAAGCTTGAGTTAGACATTGGAGGTTGCATGGCGTATATGATTAGCTTGGTAGGTTTGTATTAGACGGTGTGTGGCTGACCAGCCCTAATGCCTCCTGTTAATGTAATAAGATGTTGGGAGGAAAATCTCATCTTATCACATCAACAAGAAGCGTCAGGGCTAGTCGGTCATGTGCCGCCTGACACAAACCTGCCAAGCTAATCGTGTACGCCACGTAACCTTCAATGTCTAACTCAAGCCTATAAATGAGGAGAAAGAACAAGAACAAAAAAAAGAGAAAAAAAAGAATCAGTCTCCTAGAAAGCCAAGACACCCACCAACAGAGAAGGTGAGACTAGAAGATTGGTTAGTGATCCAGATAGTTACCAAATCATCACATCCAGAAAGGTTGTGCACCAACATGAATACTTTCCACTTCTTTTAAAAACATAAATGGAGTCTTGTATAAGCTTACAAGAAAAAAATAAAAAGGATCCTTCTCTTAAAGAGCCAAGACACCCACCAACAGAGGGGATGAGACTAGAAGATTGGCTAGCGACTCGAATAGTTACCAGATCATTACATTTGGAAAGGTTGTGCACCAACTGGAGTACTTTCTATTTTTTTTTTTTAAAAAAAACATAAATGGAGTCTTGTATAAGCTTGCTTGTACACAATGGGACCCTTAGTTGTAACGTATGGAGGGAATGGACAAGATCAATTAATTGGAGCATTTATCTTCTTTTCTCGATTGGAATAGACAAGATCAATTAATTGCAGCTCTTCTTTGCTATTCTCAATTTTTCCTCTTGGGACAAAATGGGGACAAGATCAAAAATTCGATTTTATGCATCCTTCACAAGATGTAATGCTTATTACGTGGGATAAGAACATCCCAACCATCTTCTCTATTTCTCATCACAAATTTTAATATAATCTCCTTATCATTTGGCCTAATTGATTTTGATCAATAAAGTGGTGATGTTTTCTGTTGAGTATAAAGAGGGTGTTTGACAAACTTGAATCTCTTGAAGAAAAGATTGCTTGATGGAAGGAATAGAATTTGCAGTGCGTATGATAGAGGGGTATGGATGAGAAAATTGTGAAATCAAAGCAGAATAAATAGGAAAAAAATATGCATAGGTTCTATTAGTCGAAAAACATGTTTGTGTTTGGGCCAGGGGCCCATCCATACTTTCACAAGTATTAAAATAAAAAAGCTAACGAAAACGCCTTCCTCACAATCATGACGGAGAGAGCAAGCTACCAAAGAAATTCTTGGAGGAAAATGAATAAAATAAAGTGAAAATTCTCACTCATCCATAATGTTCCTTAGGTGACCTAGCCCAGCTGACTTATGGGTGATGTGATCAGTTCTCTTACAAGGCTTTTCACTGTTGTTTTCCCAGTGGAGTCCTTCTTTTGGGGTGAAAAGGAGGTGCAGTGCCGAGTAAAGACACGCTGAAACGAGTCTGACATGACAGGATAAAGATAGAGGAGAAGTGATTCAATCACTCAGTGTGTGGGAGCTGCCCATTGTGACCCATGGAATCTCTTTGAACCAAGTGCACCAACGCTTTGACCTCATATTTTCCATGGCAAGGCTATATAGCTTACATTGATTAATTTCATAGCTACTGCTTTCTACATATATATATATATATATGTTTTTTTTTTTTTTGCTTTAGTACTGAAAAATAGTTCAATTTTTTAAAATGTTTTAAATTCTGCATCTTTAATTTAATAACACGTCATCTAATTTAAAAATATAAAAAATAAAATATTTTATCTTATATATTATTACAGTATGTAAGGCTTTTCTTGGATCTATTCGACAATTAAAGTTTTACCTTCATGACAAATTCATCATCACTAATATGTGATGTTAGATTTACAAAATAAGAGGCATGTGTGACATGTGATTTCTCCAAATGTAAACATATAGACACAACAACTCTATTTCATGTGGCATTGCTCTCAAAATATTTCATCATTTTCTCCAAAATCAAAATGGTGATGAGGGATGCCATTATTGATACAGCTGCATTAAGAATGAACCCAATAAATGACATTACTATTGCATATGTTTTTTTTTGAACACATTTCATCTATGATGAATTGTTTGTATTATGGTGGTTGTTGGTATTAATTTTGTTCTCTGGCGTTGCACTTGCATTATCTTCAAATTGCAGAATCCAACCACACAAAGGAAAAAAAAAGGGCCTTATAAAACAAAGGAAAATAATAAGATGAACAAAGAGATAATTAGAATTGTTAAAAGCCAAAGGTGCAGGGGAACTAGTCTTGTGCTCTTCTTTTTCTATAATTATTGGGCCTTGTTGGGAGCAGACGTTTCCTCGTTTTTCAAACTGTTCGCTTCTCCAGACCCACTTTCCACAGAGTTATAAGTTTTAACCTCTTTATCGGGTGTCTTCTCATCATACGTGCAAGCATCAAATGATTTGAAAAGGAGGGTCAATTCACTCAAGTTTCTATTGTTTTCTTTTATCCATTGCAGGTACCTAACACGATCCACAGAGAGAAAGAGAGGAGAGAGAGAATGGGAGGTGTACATGAAAAGAATATTAATAATAATAAATGTTTGGGATATCAAGTAAATGGGTATTGATTTCTTTTTGTGAGGGACTTTTTAAACCCCATCTCTCTTTTATTTATTTTCCTAGCTTTTAAGATTGCGAGTTGCAGATATTGAGTTTGACAAGAGCAACTCTCAAGCTCGAGAGGTAGACCACTTGTGATGCGGTGATGTGCTCAGATCCATCTTGCCCTCATGTATTTTAGCCATAATTGGATGGTACTCGGCCTTTATACTCTGCAACACATCTTTGATTGATGATTTCTTACTTCTTTATTTTAATTTTTAATTTTTTAATCGTTTTATTTTATTTTATTTTATTTTTTTTTGGGGAGGCGATGATCGATCTTTTCTATGTTTTCACTATTAGTTGTCTGTCGCCTTTTAAGAGGAGGAAGAAGAAGGGAAAAAAAAAAAAAAAAATCTCTTTATTACCATGTAAAGGGCATGGCTATGCCTGTGTGCATATTTTCCACATCTTCTTCATCTTCAAAAACTAGGCTGAATTTGTCGGTGTTTTGGTTTCTGATTGGACTTCGTTTCTGATTTATGGCCCTTTGTACAAGACGTTTGGTCAATCTTTAGGGTATATCATGGATTCACCATCGGTTTCTTCTCTTCTGCTTGCTTCCAGGATTTGTGCAAGCAAAGCTGGGTCGGCGTCGACTGAATTGTGGAGAATATATGCTATGAAATGGCCTAATTGAAGAAACCAAATTGAAGCATCTCTGGTGTCCGTACACTGATCTGAGATTTGATTTGGCTTCATCATCATCATCATCGATATGGCAACGTACTTTCATGGGAGTTCAGAAATCCAAGCTGACGGATTGCAGACACTTTATCTCATGAATCCAAACTACATAGGCTACTCTGACACACAGCAACCTTCTGCAGCCAACATGCTCTTCCTCAACGCTACTCCAAACTCGCTCAATCCTACAAACCTACCAAATATGCCACTGCAAAACCAGCACTTTGTTGGGATCCCACTTCCAAACATGGGATCAGCCAATTCTGATGATCAAAACCGCTCCTCACTGCATGCCCAGCCTGAGATGTCATCTCTACAAGGAGTAGTCCCTCGTTTTCACTACAATTTATGGGGCTCAACTGATCAAAATCCCACCGGAAACCAGCACCAGATTCCAACAGCGGTGGCGGCCGCCAGTTCTGGCGGTGCAGCTGACGTTACATCGCAGTTGGGGTTACGGCGACCAGTTGTTTCACCTACTCAGCAAGGTTTATCGCTGAGCCTTTCGCCTCATCAGCCTACTTACCGGTCAGTTCCTCGGGAGCATGACATTCAGGTGCAGCAACAGCCTCCAGTCCAGGCAATATCGCCCACAAGTGGCGATGATATGCGAGTATCGGGGGGTTCTTCATCGACAGCATCTGCAGTTTCGAATGGAATTTCTGGTATGCAAAGCGTCCTTTTGGGGTCCAAGTACTTGAAGGCTGCACAGCAGCTTCTGGATGAGGTCGCTAACGTTGGGAAGGCCATCAAGACTGATTCCGGCGAAGAAACTAAAGAGAGGGAGAAGGTGAACACTATCTCAGTGGCTGCATCGACCGGAGAAGCCCTGAGTGGAGGCGAAAGTAGTGCCAAACGTGGAGCTGAGCTATCCACAGCACAAAGGCAGGAGCTTCAGATGAAGAAAGCCAAGCTTGTCAACATGCTTGATGAGGTACATATATATATTTTTGGGCTCCAAATTTTTTACTTCAATTGGGTTTTGATCTTTGCAAGCCAAAACCATCCAGATTTGTGTTGATTTTGAAAAACTATTCTCTTTCTTTTGTCCCTTGTTGGATTGAATTGGGTGCCTGTCAATTGAATTGGTTCTGATCCACAGATATCAAATGGTTTCCAAAATGTATTATTCAGAAATTGCAGTCCATTGGAATCTGTTCTCCATAATTTTGGGGAAAATTTTCTCACTTGCAAGGTTTTCCCAGAAAATCGAGTTTTCCTGGAGAAGGGAAGAAGTAGACGGATTCATCTGGTTACTGGTTCAGACTGAGGATATGAAAGAGATGCTGCGATTGGGTATCTGACTATTTGGTAACATCAAGAGCTGACAGTAATCAGATTTGGGCTGGTCTGGGCTCGGTCATATTCATGCAGCCCATGTCTCGTAGCAACCCACTTATATTCAATTATTTATTTGTTTATTCCTAAAATAATAATAATAATAATAAAAGAGCACACACCTTTTAAATCATTCTAAAATTTAAGATACATTTAAAAATGCTTCAGGGCAATAATTGATAAAAAGTGGATTCTGCAGGTTAAAATCCATTTCACCCTAGGAAACTCAACATTTTTTTCTTTCCATTTCCTTTTTAATTTTCTTTTTTTAATTTAGAATTTAATGTGGTGGTGTTGCTATTGGCGGTGGTTGGTGGGCTGTGGATTATTATTTGTTATTGTTGTTGTTGTTATTATTATTATTATTAATTTTCTTTTCAGGGTATGAGCAAAATTATGGTTTCAGTCCTATACTGATTTGGTTTGTTGCGTATGAATTGGAAGGTGGAGCAAAGGTACAGGCAGTACCACCAACAAATGCAAATTGTAGTTTCTTCATTTGAGCAAGCAGCTGGGCAGGGATCAGCAAAATCATACACTGCCTTGGCTTTACAGACCATCTCAAAGCAGTTCAGGTGTCTAAAAGACGCCATTTCTGCACAAATCAAAGCCACAAGCAGCAGCTTAGGTGAAGAAGACTGCTCAGGAGGGAAGGTGGAAGGTTCTAGACTAAGGTTTGTGGATCATCAGCTTCGGCAACAGCGTGCCTTGCAACAGTTGGGAATGATCCAGCACAATGCTTGGAGACCACAGAGAGGACTTCCTGAGAGAGCTGTTTCTGTTCTTCGTGCTTGGCTCTTCGAACACTTCCTTCACCCGTAAGGACTTACTATACTTGTCAACATCACACAGAATTGTATTGCACTATCAACACGGTATTTTGCACATGGGTTCATGTTTAACGTTATCTGCTGGAGTTTTGCAGCTATCCTAAGGATTCCGACAAACACATGCTTGCGAAACAAACGGGGCTTACGCGAAGCCAGGTATATTGTATTTACTGGCAATGGCATGCATGTTTTAGTTCAGCTTGCATTATGGTTTTGTGGTGGGTTGGGATAGTTCTCAAGTTCCAGCCTTGCCTGTTGGGGAGTGGTACTGTGTGCCTGAAATAATTTAATTGGATTTTTACTTTGCAAAGAAAGATCTAACTTTTTGCAGTGCAGGTGTCAAACTGGTTCATAAATGCTCGGGTTCGACTGTGGAAGCCAATGGTTGAAGAAATGTACTTGGAGGAAATAAAGGATCAGGAGCAAAATGGTTCCCAAGACAATACAAGCAAGAGTGAAGCCAACAAGGAGTTGGGTTCAAAATCCACTGCCGCACAAGAGAGTGGTGCAACTAGGGTGGATCAAACAAACGATCTCCAATCCAAACAAGAAAAATCGACCACCCAGAATGCTTCTCCTGCTGAGCTTTCAAATTCCACAATGTCGACATCCCCCATGGGAGGCTCACTTCAAGTCCAAGCTGGCTTCAATCTCATAGGGTCATCTGAGATTGAAGGCATGGTTCAAAGAAGTCCAAAAAAACCAAGAAGCTATGACATTCAGAGTTCACCCAGTAGCATTCTCTCAATGGACATGGAAATGAAACCCGGTGGGACAAGTAGGGAAATTAGCATGAAGTTTGGTAGTGAAAGGCAAGCCAAGGATGGATATCCATTAATAACAGGAGCTATAAATAATGGTGGTGGATTTGGCGCATACGCCCCCATTGGAGACATAGGAAGGTTTAACCCTGAGCAGTTGGCACCCAGATTTCATGGAAATAGTGTTTCCCTCACTCTTGGTCTTCCCCACTGTGAAAACCTCTCTCTGTCAGGAAGTCAACAAAGCTACCTATCCAATCCAAACGTTCAGTTGGGAAGGAGACTTGAAATGGGAAACGGTGAACCAGATTTCTGTGGGATCAATGCTGCACAACCTTCTCATTCCAACGCTGCTTACGAGAGCATCAACATTCAAAACAGAAAGAGGTTTGCTGCTCAGTTGCTACCAGATTTTGTGGCCTGATGATTTTACAGAATACCCACTTCACCCTCTCTTTTTAAGACCACTGCAAATTACCTCTACAATTTCTTCCAACATTGCAGGTAAGCCAAGTAAACAATATCTATATATTAGTGACTCAAGCCATTCGCTCAGACAGAAATGCAGAATTAGACTTTCCAAGTTCACTTTCTTTCATCTCCTCCGAGGGAAGAGAGGAGAAGCATGCTGATGTGAAGAAAGAAGAAGAAGGTTAAAATAGTTTTATACTTGGAGAGAACAACTTGCTTTGTTACAAAGCTTAGGGATTGGGTTCATATAATTAAGGTTGACGATTGTATATTGTATTGGTATATACGTTTGGATATAGACTGATTGGTAGATTGCATGAATATGGAAATCGGTGATATCTGGGTATACAAACCTATATTTTGTAATAATATAAATTTCTGTAGATCTCCTCTATATATTATAATTTTCTCTAGAGTGTACTTGACTGTATGTGATTTGGAATTTATGCAAAAGATGATGGAATTTGGAGACAGGTCTATATGTATGTACATTTGATCAAAAAATAAAATCTCTTGCTCAAGTGTGTCAAAAAGTTGGTAACGTCTGCAATTTATCATCCTATAATAACACATAAATCTGCAACATTTGCTTGGCTGGAGGATTGATTTCCATTATGGAAGAAATAGAGGTTGGGTCTAGATTGTAATGATGTTAAGAACCCCGTGAGGGCTAGGTTGAAACTTTTGGAACATATTCAAACTAGATAAATTTAACCTTGAATACGGATCTTTCTTTATTTTGGCCCGAGATTGTTTGTGTAAAATATAGATGAACATCACTGAGTGAGTTTCCCATCAAACAAGGGAAACAAAGAGATGGGAGAACTACCTTTTTGAACGAAAATGTACTAAAGTCCGAGTTTTCCATCAAACAACACAAGCAAGCAGAATGAGGTAATCGTTCTAAATGTATATGTATTGACTTATGATTTTAGTTGGCCTCTTATATGCAACTGTGGACTTAACCCTAATAGTGTTTTACTATATGTTGGGTTGATTCCTTACACTTTGCCTTGGTTTTTTTAAACTAATGTTTATCTGACTTAAGTACTCCCTAAACTCAGAAGTAAGCAGAGAATAAGTTGGGATATTTTATATTTGGTGAAGTGTCTGATAGGAGAGGAGGCCTGTGACTAAGTTTTCATGATTCCTGGAAAGCATTTTGGTCATTTGGGGTTACCTTAAATGATAAGCATTAGTTTGCCAAATTCGATGTCACTTGTGCCCAAGGAGAGAGGCAAAAGAGAAGGAGAGTGTGAAAACTGAAAACCTCATCTCACCTTATTAAAGCACATAGGGGGTTTCTTCAAACAACATTAACCTCTTACTCGTGTCAATTTTGTTTTTATATCAACTATTAACCTCCATTCAGTAGGAATATATTTATGATTTTTGAGTCGTACACGTGAATTTAGGGATTTAATCTATAGTTCCTCCCATATATGTCATTTCATATTATCCAACTTTATTGCAACTAGTCAGCTCACTTTTGAACTATAAAACTAGATCAGAAAATTTAAAACAAATATAAGATTTTAACATAGAGATTTGGGAGGCTATGGAGCACTTTTCCTTGATTAATATATATGTTCTGGTCAACTCTTTTTGATGTTATTAGATAATTTAGTTAGAAGACTCATTAATATAGCGTACAAATAGATATGATTTTGGGTGTTTCGGCTAAGTTCAAAATGAAAATTGATGAAGAGATGTACGTGTTTGTTCTATGTGTTTATAGCTACTTTTCTTTGATCAGTCAAGGGCATATGTTTGATTGATCAATATACATATGTATACATATGTTTACCCAAACCTTGATCAAGTTTCTTATCCATGTTCTTGTTTATACATTTTGGGTTCTAGACACTTGAGCTGTATTAGATTCTAGACATTTGAGCTGTATTAGATGATACGTTGAATTGTCAAGCCAAACACACAAAGCGGGTAGAAAAGGGAAAGTATTGATCAAAATGATGTTATGCCTGCTTCTACACTCTTGTGAGAGTTAAACAACATTCTTACTTTATACAATTGCTCATTTATAATCACTTAAACATAAAGTTAACCATGATTTAACTTCACTATCAACAATTAATTTAAATTAGACTCGACAAACTTAAGAAAAATCCATGAAGTTAATGACATGAGATCCAAAATCAAGTTTAATTTTTGACATACCCCTTGATCTTGAGTTAGTAAATAAGTTCAGTCTCTTTCTTCATTCCTCCATCCTCACTTCCTCTTTGAAGAGTGCATAGATCATTTTAGGCTCTTCATAATCAGCATATAGACAAAGAATGTCCAATTATTTTAATTTTTTTCTCATAAACTGTTGTTAAGCTTTTGAAACAAATTGTACCTTCTCTTAACCTTTCCAACAAAAATGATGATAATGAACTTTTATAAATGAATAACAATGCGAGTAGAACTTCAGTATTGAATTCTATAACTTCTCATTTACTTGGTCTTCTTCAAAAAGGGAGGAGGAAACTCATAATCGCCTTTTAGATATTGCAATCTATTATAGTATGTGGCTCATATTGAGTGAAAGATATATGGAGAAAAATAGGCAAATGCTGAAGTTGAGCGGAGTGGAATGAGGGGAGCGAAGTACAGTTCAGGGGTATTTTTGAAATTTCATTACTTGAGGGTTAGTATAAATACCCTTTTATGTAATCCTAATTTGAGATATAGTGAAAGTCTTCTTCGTTATTCCCGTGGATGTAGTTTATCTACTAAACTACATTAAATCTGTGTGTTTTCTTTTCGTTTTTCTCTAATTTTTCATCAGAAATCGTTGCACGAAAATCAACACAATCCCATGTTAAACTTGAAATCCTTACTAATAATGTATTTTCTATTGCTTTAAATTATACAACTTGTAACCTTAATTTGGAGCATAATATGTAAGTGGCTCTTTTCATCCAACTTTGACCACTTTTAGCACATGAGTATATGCTTTCAAACACTTATAAATATAAGATCCTAAATTTTCTTTCATTCCATGCTTGTTACAGCATCTTATCTCATACACTTTTATCAGAATAAGGGTCTCACAAGTGAACTCTATAATCAATCGCTTTACATAACTTTCTTTATGAATTTTCTTATTATTAATTAAGCATCAAATCATATCAAGAATAATTTATTTTTTCTTTCAAATACTCCATTTAATTATACATTTATAAGCAACATGAAACTCTTAGTTCTTAAAGTAGCAAGGAATTTTATCATTTTTACAGTATTCTTGGAGTATTTTTCTTTATTAAGTATCCTTCATTTTCAAATCTGATGGCTTTATAAAGTCATATTCTTTTTCAAATACTTTAAGCCTCTTAAAAGCACTCAACACCACATATGTTTCTTTCAAAAAATTAATTGCAGTCTTTATACTCAACTCATCAACAAATAGAAAAGCAAATAATTGTTGCTTCCAAGTTGACCAGGACTGATTAGCTACGTCACTGTATATACGTGCTACGGAAAAAACTAGAAGAAAGCAAACCGTTGCAGCCAGCAAAACACACTATTGCTATGTTATTTACATGGGTGAACGTGTCAGAGCAATCTTTGGTCAATCTGCCGGTTGATCTTATGCCTAAAGTTGACTTCAACCTCAAGGAATATGAGCTCACCCAATTTGGGTTTATGCTGGGTGCCTGTTCGAGTAGATTGAAGACCTTTGTTTTATGGGTGTCTTTTCCTTCCCAGTGGCTTAAGGTCCTCGAATTCCTTTTTGAGATGGCAAGGTCACGAATGAATGTGAAGTAACCAAGAGAAAACCATAAATGAATGGAATGTTTTGCTACAAAATATATAAGGAATGACAATAATGAATTGATTGCGAAGTACGGATATATTGAAGTTGTAGATGGAAAAAACTTGTTTTTTTGTTTGCATTAAAAAAAAGCATATTTATGGGAAACATATAAAGTTGGATGATCCTCAAGCATTAAACCTTGGATACGGCTTCCATGCATATTGCAGAGACCCGTTTGGGACTGACTCTAGATTTCTTAAAATCATTTCTTATAATTTTTGTTTTATAACAAGAAGGACACGATGATCCATTGACATGTGGATTGATCTACGCACAGCATTGGGTAGCACACACCATTCCAAGAAGTTGGACTCGGCACATCACCCCTTGTCAGCACTCCTCATCATAACATGATAAATGTGAGTATCCTACCATCATTAATTTAACAAGAAGCCTCGCACAAGATAAAGCAGTAGACAATCACCCTCTAATTACTTTAAAAGATGATCCTTCCATTAAAAAGATATAACAGTCACAGACAATCAAAGCAATTAATAACCACTACTAGTATAATGCACACTAATCAAATCCCATAACCATATGTAATGGAAAAACATAACTACTTTGGCCTTACCGAAATAGCTATAAAAAGGAAAACTACTCTTCAAATTCAGATGAGTGATGCAAATTCATATTTCCGCTCTGTATATTGACCCCCTTTCTTAACCATGACTGACTTGACCTCAAAAAGGGTTGACCACCCTTTACTCTTCATAGGGTTTTGCATGCTGCTGAAAACACTTCAAGATTATCAATCGTTGACAGAAGGGAAGGAGGCCCCTAAAAGCCCAAAGAAGTCTCACTCTGAAGTAATGAAGAGCATCTTTTAGCTCAAAAACTTGAGTTAGGCACCACAACTCCAAAACTTACCAACTCAATTGTTATGATGGAACACTTAAAAGCATGACATGATATAATAATGTATGATTTTAATTTCACTTTAATATCTTGTTCATGCATTAGAATTGATTTGAGCATTAATTTAGACTTGTATTACCATATATATATATATTTTGGGTGTATTAAGAGTTATACAAAATATTTAAGTTATGACTTACTTGCAAGTTGATGAGTTGTTTACAATTAGTTCATGGAGTTAGACAATCCATTTGATGTTATAGTGCACTTTCTTCTAATTGAAGGGATGACTTACCCCAATTATCGCAATGAGTTTCCCATGTTGAGTGTATGAGTGCAAATCTCTGTTGTAAATAAAATACTAAAACCTAAATACGTGATAACTCTGACCAAGAAAAACCAAAGATAGAGTTACCACAACTTTGTAGTTTTCCGAGTTGTTGTCATTTATGATTAACTCTAATGTGTTCAATTGTTTTTAGATTAAAATGATTAATTATTTGCTAAAGACAAAAAAATACCTAATTTATATAAATCAGAATAAACTATGGATAAATTTTTTTCTAAAATAAACATATTTTTGAATTATAGAACAATTATTATTTTTTAATTTAATAAATCAATATTGGGGATCCACAATCTAGCTTCAAGTATAAACCTTTAGGCAAAACAAGGATATATAATTTAATAGTCTTATGGTATTCACAATGCATGATCTAACGAGATCAACTTGAGTTCCACACCTTAGAGTTGATATACATCCTAACTTTTGATTGTTTATTCCATTAAATTACATAATAGATAAATGGATAAAAAATCTGGGTTTAGGTATAAGGTTTTTAGGCTTTTAGTACTCTATATAGATTTGTCTTAAGGTAGACAAGAATGACAATGTTGGGAACCTTGGATAACTCCGTTCCCATGCCTTGGATTGCGTAGGGTGCATGCAAATCCATCCTAGGCCCTCTAAATCTATTGCGATAAATAAACAAGCATTCAAAAACAATATGGATACCACATAAATCATAAATCTAGAGAATAAAGCCACATACCTTTGATCTAGATACTCTCGGATTGATTCCAATCAATATAGATGACTCCAAAGTTATAATGGATCTCGTAAACACCATGATCTTCCACCCGATGACTTTTCCTTGTGTTGAAGATCTCAAAGGTGGAGGTTAGAGTTCTCTCTTTGGATTGTAGGAAGAAAATGGCAAGACATGAAAACCCTAACACCTAAAGGGGTATTTATAGACTTCTTACTTGGCTTAAGTCACTTAAGCCCATGATTACTACTAAAAAAGAGCATATTTTAGATAATAATTCTCATGAGTTTCACATCTTTTGAGTAATAATTATGCCTAAAATACCTAATTAGCAAGTTGTCGCCCTTGCAAAAGTTACTAACAAGTTTTATGAAGTTTTCAAGTAATTTCAATGTATGATTTTGATAAATTAGTGATGAAAGAAATGAATTGATTTGAAGAAGGCAAATAATATTGATGATGATCCAAATGCATAATGGAAGAAGTAATGCAATTAATTTAGATCAAGATTTGGGCTGATTAGAGGTAGCTAACTTGGAGTCAAAAGAAGAAAATTGAAGAACTGACAAAGAGGAGTTGAAAAACCTTATATTGCAATTTCACATGACTATGCAAATTAAACCACATAGAGAAATTTGTTGCAGTGAAAATGTGGATTTTGCATCGTTGTGCGAAATTTTGCATGAAGTTGCGAAATGATCCAGAAAGCTGCTATTGCTTCATTGATTTTGCACGACCATATGAAATTGATTTTCTTCGTGCGAAATAGCTAAAGCTCATGTGAAATGATTATTTTGCTGCTAAGCTCCAAATTGTTGAATGGAGAAGGTTCTAAAAGACCTCTTAGATGATGCCAAGTGTCCATTTGACCTTGGCCTATAAATAGAAACTTGAATTTCTCATATAAAGAGTTTTTTTGATACTTTTGATTGTAGAATTTTCTAGATTCTCTCTCTTAATAGAATTCTTTATTTTCTTTCATTTTCCCTCATTTTCTCACTAGCCAAACATGTCTTGTGAGACCAAATCTCCAAGTATGAGTGGCTAAATCTCGTTTTTCTTGGAGGAAGGAGGATCTAAAAGCAAGATCTACGGTGAATTAGAGAAATGAGCTTTAATTGCAAAGGTAATTTGATCCAATTGATTGATTAATTGAATTTTGAATATTTTTCTCTTCAAATTGTCTTGAATGACCACTACAATGCAAACTAGGTAGATTCATGAAATTCTTAAAGATAGATTAATTTGATGAGATTGAATAGTTGCATTGTGCGAATCATTGGAAGATGATTTAAGATGAATTGAATATACGGTTTGAATTGATCTCTTGGATTAAATAACCTAATTTGAAAAAAAAAATAGATTTAGGCTTAAAGCTAAATAAAAAATTGGTTTAAATGAGAATTTAGATTTTTAATTTAACTTGATGAAAAATAGATTTGAAATAGATATTGTTTTCTAGAAAATTCCAACTTTGAGAATTTTTTTTCCTTATTAATTTTCTCTAGTTTTACATTTTATTGTTCCTCTCAATTTGAAATTATTGTTATTTTGAATTTTTATCATGAATTGTCAATCCAATTTCACTTGATGACAATCATTTCATTTCCTCTTGTTCAAGCTTAATTACTGGAAATAATCCATCCCAATGGATGATGCCTAAAACTGATATAATATCATTACTTTTGCTAAAAACCCCTTTTGATTGGGCAAGAGTTACTTTAGTATAGTTGAATTAGGTTATAAATTTTGTTTTGACACGATAAACGATGAAAAATCAACTGATCAGCCCACCATGGGCTTGGGTCATTTAATCTAATCCAAAAAGGGTTGCTAATTGATTAATTAACCATACAAGGCTCTAATTAATCAATTAGCCTAGTCTAGAAATACTACTCACTTATCCCTATGCAACCTTACGTAATTACCAAAAAACCCTTATACACAAAAGTGAACTAAAAACCCATCCAACCCTCATAAACTGTGCCATCAAGGAATATGAGCTTAGAGCGGGGATCACTGGGGCCTATAGGAGTATTGGCTCTCTCAGAATCAAATTTTGAAATTGACTCAACATCCAACTTTAGAGAGTCAATTGCACTCCACTACCTTATGTATATTACAACGAGACATTAAGTGCTTGAGTCTATAACCTACTATCCACTGAATGCAAACTTCCCATGAATTGGTGTTCATAATCTAACAAGGTAGTGTTATCACCTATCAAGATTATCTCTCAAATCCTTGAGTTACATATCCCACTTATTATGTGATCAAATGACATCTCTATCTCTAAGGAGCATATGTCAAAGTCCACTAAAGGAATTACTGTGGTAACAAATTTCATGATCACATGTCCTTTGGATCACCCAAGAGGACACAATGTCTCAATCCCATGAGATATCATGGTGCCTCTATTGAGAATACCTGTTGTCTCTAGCCTCCATAAATAGTGACCCAATCCATAGGGATATATGACCATTTTAGGGTCTCACCTATAAGTTAAAGCCTCCTATTGATTTTGCCACAGACTTAATATCCTCTCATGGTTGAGAATCCATGCAATATAGCAGTTTGGTGAATCATGACAATTGATAACATTGCATCATGATTCACCATAGGTTTTGTCCAATGTACATCTCATACACTAGTGCACTCACCATGGGAAACCCATCCTGACGGCCAAGACAAGGCATCCCTCCAATTAAAAGGTGATGCACTACAATCTCTATTGGATTACCCAAATCCATGAACTGATTATGGATAACTTATTTACTTATAAGGAACCCATGACTTGGTTTTTTTTTTTTTTTTTTTTTTTTTGTGCAACTCCTAATGCACACAAGTCATGTATAATGTAAGAGATATGAGTTGAATGCTCAAATTAGTGTCAATACTTCAAAGAGATAGAAAGAGGATAGTTAAGTCTAACTTTGTTACATCATGTCTTACATTTAGGGGCTCAATCCCAACAAACTCCGAGTAGTCCCAAAAGTAAACTGGGTACTATAGAAAGAATCTACTCCATAGTCACATCACCTATTTATATTATCTCACTACAAGGTATCACTTGCTCTCTATGTGTTTCCTCTTCTAGTGGTACTTTAGTTCTTTAGACTATGCCATCATTCTACTATTATCACATAACAATATCTTAAACGATATAGTCAAGGGAACTACCTATAAGCCAAAAGGCTTCCTTTGTTGCTATAGAAACAACAAAAAACCACTTAGAGTGTACACATACCCAGAGGTATACATGTGAAAGCCTCATCAAACTGAAAATCCAATTTTTCGGTACGAAAAGAGTACGAGCTCATCGCTAAGACCCACAAACATATAATCCCTCATTCTCCCAAGATACTAGAGTATATGTTTGACATTTGCCCAATGCTCTAACAAGGAAATGGACTAATATCCACTCATTATTCTTTCAACAAATCAAATATTTGGTCTAGCACATAACATCACATACTTAAGGCTATCCATTGCAGAGACATGCGATACCAACTTAATGCGATCTCTCTTCATAGATGTCCAAGGACATTGATCCTTAGAAAGACAACTCCAAATTGAAAGAGTAACAAACCCTTCTTAGAGTTTTGCATCATGTACTTGACCACATGCTGATCAATGTTGGTGACATGACATAATTTTCCTATTCTTGTAGTCTTAAAGGACTTTAATCCTAAGAATATATTGTGTCTTTCTCTAGATTTTCATCTACAATTAAGTAGACTATTAGATCTTGACTGATGACAATATCCATACATCATATCTAATGAGTAGATTGTCATCTACCTACAAGATCTTAGAGTATCACCACACTTCCTTATGCCTTCTTTTACATACAAGACCCTTTGTTATGAAAATGTTTGGTTGCTATCTCATAAATGAGACATACTTCAATAGATAGGAGTGATATAATGGATTTGAGTATGACCAAAGTTGAAAAGGTTTTCCATTGTTGAAACAAAGTTTCAAACTATAACCTTTAGCTACAATCTTAGCCACATGAAACTTAAACTTTCTATCTACTTCTATGTTCCTCTTGTAACTTACGCCTATGGCTTTTATCTCTTAAGGTGCTTCTATAGGAACCCAAACTATGTTAGAATACAAAGATTCTAACTACCTCTTCATAGCTCATTACCTTAAGTGAGCACAAACATTGCTCACTACTTCATCATAATTATGGGATATAATCCTCCCACTACGATAAGGCATGTGTGTACTAGAAATCATAGGAATGGTATGCCTTTAACCTTCTAGATCCATAGTATCTTATGCAATATAGGACTATCTTCTAATATATTCTTCAATCTATATCACTCTTTGCCTTATTCCTTATCATATAGTCTTCATAAAAAGTTTGACATTTGTGTCAACAAATATTTTATGATGATCTTGACTGTAAAGGTAATAACCTAAAAATCCTCTTAAATATCCTATAAATCCTTTAGATATCCTATAAACAGATATGCTTCTTAAGAAAAAGAGGTGTTATACAATTTATAAGACATATCCCCAAAAGAATCTAGGAAAAGATGAGAAACCTATCCATGATCTCACTATGTCCATCCAAGCTTGACATCTTCTTTCTATCTCTCTATTTGCAATAGAGACCTTGATGCACATAACTAGGAAATAATCCTATGCTCCAATGGAAAGAATCAAACTTACTAAACATATCACCTTGATCTAATTGAAGTGACTTGGTATGTATACTCAATAGGTTATTTGATCATGCCTTAAATTCAAAGAATGTATCCAAGGCATCAAATTTCCTATGTACATATCCAAACCTAGAGCAATAATCAATAAAAGTGATGAAATACCCACACCCTCCCCATGCATGGACACTAAAATTTCCATACATGTTAGTATACACTAACTCTAAACATTCCTTGGCTCTAATCCTCTTGGTCATTTTACCTTCTATATAGGATTCGTAGACTAGAAGATCTTTTGGAATCAAAGAGTCCAAACTTTACTAGTATTTGAATCTTATTTAGATTAATATGACCTAAGTCTATATACCAAATGTTTAATTACTACTAGGTTTAATCCTGAGATTTGACTATTCTCATCACTTGGCAAAGTGATAATGGAATACATATAAAAGAAGAAGATATTACCTTCCACTAACTTGCATAACTAATATTGTATTTGAAGCTAAGATAAGTATAATCCCATCATTTAACCTTCTCATTTGTTGAATATCCTATAAAGACTTACAAACAGTGGGCCTAGAATCTATCCACCATAAATGGTGAAATCCACCACTAAAAACTCAACAATGAGAAAAATGATGCATACTTTCCTTTTTCTTTTAAGTAAACTGGAAATTCCTTTTCTAGGGTCTTAAAAGGTCATAAAGGAATCACTTGCCCCTGATCTCGCTCTCTTATTCCTTCTCTTGAACTTTCCTTATTTGGTGTTGATGTTCTTCTTATTGATAAAAGAACCTAAAGAACCTTTGACTTCCATATGAACACCCTATAATATTTGAGAATCTCCTTAGCCATCTTGAAGGAAAATGACAACGTCTTTAAGATTATATGAATACTGGTGTTCATAATAGTCTTAAAAGTAGCTTGTTAAAGTTGACCTACCTTTATTACCAAATAACCATTGCAAACTAGAAAAAGAATATCAAAGTCTCTAGTAATAGACATGTGTTGCTATTGCAACACATTATCCAAACATCTAAGTATTAGACACTTAGTCTTCTGATCCATCTAAGTCTACCTTGACATACCACTATTTCTTTTTGCTAGGTTAGTTCATAAAGAATAGCTAGTTCTACCTAAACTAACTTCTATGCAATTAGCTCTAAGATGTGCCTCTCCCAGTCCTTGAGTCTGTGCTGGTGGTCTCTTTACTTTCCTAACCCAAGAACCATCGGGGGCCTTCTCAAATTTCATTCGCCCCATAGACTACTCATCATATGTATCATAAGCACTAGGGGCCTCAAATTCTGTCTTTCTGTTCAAGTCAACGCCGACATCCTTGAACACTCTGGTGAGGAAACGACTATAAGGGAGTACGTGTGTCCTGCTCTCGCAACATGAGATCATGTGCATCATCATCAAGTACCCCAAGTGGATCCGTCTCCTAGTTAGAATAGAGTCAATAAGGAATGCCTCATAGTAAGAGACCTCGTCTCGATGTTCGCCCCGTGGTAGTAGGATAGAGCATAACATGTGGTGTAGTACTCTGCTGATCACAGTCAAGTTGTGAGCCGAGGGTTTGCCCATCCCCTGGGTGTCTACAAGTCTGCAAATCCTCTGAACGACCTTTTTAGGCTTGAATCTCAGCATAATGGGCCAAATCTTGGACTAGTACACCTTGAGTCCAACCGGAGCATTATAAAAAATGCGGCAGATGCTCTCCAAGTCCAGACGGATCTTGACTCCTCTAACAGTGGAAATAATTGGGCCACCAATGCCATAAATTGCCCTCGAATAAAATGCTTGCATTAGAGTTGGGAAAATCAAATCAGAAGCAGTCACCACGAGTAGCTAATCCATCTTACTGAAAAGGTCCCTGGAACTACTTTCCTCTGAGCAAAAAGTTGCTTGTACCGTTGATAGTCCTCCATGGAGTTGAACAAGGTGGTGTCAAACCTTGCCTTTCAGTGAGCCTCTAGTTGAGAAGACTGAGACAACTCAGCTGGGTGCTTACCCTAGGCCCTAGAGGTAGTCGACTCTCTCCTAGGAGGCATGAGAAAAAGCGAAACACTGGAGAAGGGGCTGGTAGAGAGAGAAATGAGCACAACCGAAACCCTAGACGCTCGAAAATAGAAAAGAAGCCAACTGTGACGCGCGGGAGGAAGAGAATGAACTCCAAAATCAAAACCCTAGCCTCCAATCTTCCCAAAAATCCAATACAAAGCCTTTAATCGGTTAAAAAATCACTCAAAATAGTCTCTAGAAGCCAAAAATAAGAAAAACCCTACAGAAATGGAGGAGAATAGTAGAGAAACTAAAGTGCGGAAGTCACTTAAAAACCCTAATCCTAACGAACGGATCGACTGGTCGTGGTCTAGTCGACCTCCTGGTCAACGCAATCAATGATTTGACTTTTCTAATTTTTTGCGCGTTTCCTCAATTTGTGATCCTCTCTCTGTCTTTTTTTAGATAAAATCCCTAGTTTTTTATGCCCAATGCCAAGGGAATTTTGCTTTTTGGTCGAAAATAGACCAAATATCTAAGTATATGTCTATATGATGCATATGACATGAAATTCATGCAATCAGAAGGTACATTCATCAATAATTCATAAAGCAATCATTGGATCATAAAGAAATCACCCCTAGTTGTCTTCTAATATCAACAAATTGTTCTTCACTTAAAGGTTTTGTAAAGATATCGGCAAGTTGATCTTTTGTGCTTACAAATTTAAGTGTTATGTCACCTTTTTATGCATAATCTCTAAGAAAATGATGTCTAATCTCTATATGCTTAGTCTTAGAGTGTTGCATGTGATTTTTTTATATACTTATTGATTCATGCCCAATTGGTGTCTCAGCTGATTCACGTCCAGCTGGTGCTCCTTGATTGAAGGAGTAATCAACAAAATTTATAACCTATATCATCATGCATTGGGATAGCCTTAGCTAATATAGCATAGTGGCTATAGGATCGTTCACTGGGAAGGGTTTTCAACTCACAACTGATACCAATTCATAGCTAATTTGGTGCTTTTTCATTTCAAGGTTAGCTGAAGAAGAAAACGCAAACTTTGGTTGTAAAAGGTTTAGTTTCAAGCTGACTAAAAAGAAAGTGATGGAAATTACTTATGGAGAAAAACATTCCTTGGAGGTTCAGGTTCACAGGGGAGGTTCCTTATGCAAAAACAGAGCTCCGGTCACTTGGTTCACTTCCTCGCATTAGAGAATTAACATGTAGTTAATCCTCTAACCGGTTTTGTATAAATGCTACCCTTTAATGGATTTCAACACTAAATCCTTCTCACTGATGCAACTTGGAATGACTCGTGCTTCTCACCTAGCAGTTGCCATCCGAGGTCATCATTAACCTTGGACTTCCCGTCCCAAGCTCGCAAGAGATAACTAATGGATGTCTCCTTGGAGTCCAAAAGCTTACCAAGTGTTGGCAATTCAAGAAAATCCCACCTTCAAGTCACCTCCCAGAAGCTCGCAAGAGGTAAACTAGTGCATCTCCATGGACGGAGACCACTTGCCTTACCAAGTGTTGGCTCAGGTGACTTGCAAGGTGTTTTAAGTTAACTAAAAACATAAAAATCATTACTGGGTCACACTTACTCTTCATTAATGGCTGAAACCACAAAACTACCAATTCTTGTAGTTGGAACCATCCCCGGCAACCTTAGCTCCAAGGAATTAAAAGCTTAGCCACTCATTCTCTGAGGAAACTTCCTCAGAGCTTGTTTGGCTATTAAGAAAATACAAACAAAATGGGAAGGTAAGGTATATCAAAACCCTGAACTTTACTTCCTTCAAAACTATACAAAAGTTGTCTCCCGTCTGATTGTTCTTCAAAGGGAAAAAATTACAATATATATAAGGGGTTATTCACCCTTTTGTTCTTGCTTAAAGACTAAGGAATCATATGATAGGAGGGTTACAAGGAGAGTTTGGGAATTTAGACATCAAATATCTAAAGAAAAAATATCTCAAGATGTCAGTTGCAGCTATCGGGTGGCTTCAGGAGGTGTTTCGCAACTGTCCAAAAAGGGCTGCGAAATTTCGCAGCAAAAGGACAAAATTTCGCAGCCCTGCGAAATTTTCCTTCAGCTTGGAGTGATCGGCTTCCAATGGCTGTAACTCCTTCATTTCAACTCCGAATTGCACACCATTTGAAGCATTGGATTCTTGACTTCCTGAGCTTTGAAATGATATATAGAATATAGAAAATGGACTATGGGAAGTGCTCCAAAAGTGCCCAAGAAGACTGCAGTTTTTGTCCCCTGTTTTGCTTCATGGCAGATTTCTCTTTGCTTCCCTCTTTGCATTCTGGATTTGCTTATGGCAAAGGACTTTAAAGCTTCAAAGCTTTGGTTCTTCATGTTTCTAAGCTTTCCAAAAGCTTTGCCATGGATTCCAAAGAACTCTCCTCAATCTTGGATTGCTTTGGTGATCAAAATACTAACAAAAACACCAAAACTTACACATTTTGATTAGAATTGATTGCAAGGGTCCTTAATATGTTAATTGGGTTAAAAGGTGATAACTACTACTCAAATGTGTTTAAAAGAGTTAATTACAAGCTTACAAAATAACATTTTTGAGTAGTAATCACTTATGGTACTAGTATTATCACTTTTAATAGGAGCATGCTCAAAAGACAAATCAAAATCACTAAGTGTTTGTTTCATCCAAAAGATTTGTGCACAACATAAATTGGCTGCTATGTATTCGGCTTCCGTCTTTGACAAAGCTACCGAATTTTGCTTCTTACTATGCCATGAAACAAGTAAGTGTCCTAGGAAATGACAAGTGCCACTAGTTTTTTTTCTTTCAACCCTACAATTGGAAAAATCGGCATCCGAAAATCCAATTAATTCAAATTTATCACTCTTAGGATACCATAAGCCTATGTCCATTGTCTTTTTCAAATATTTGAGAATTCTTTTTACGACACTTAAGTGAGATTCTTTAGGACAAGATTGAAATCTAGCACACAAGCATACACTATACATAATGTCAGGTCTACTAGCGGTCAAATATAGCAAAGAACCTATCATGCCTCTATACATAGTAGAGTCAATGGATTTACCTTTTTCATCCTTATCAAGCTTGATGGATGAGCTCATTGGAGTCTTCATTGTTTTGACTTCTTCCACATTGAACCTTTTGAGAAGATCTCTTATATACTTTGCTTGATTGATGAAGGTTCCTTTTTTAGTTCCTTGATTTGAAGTCCAAGGAAGAGTTGAGTTCTCCCATCATACTCATTTCAAACTCACTATGCATGCACTTAGAGAATTCTTGATAAAGAGAGACATTAGTAGCACCAAAAATGATATCATCAACATATATTTGAACTAAGAGCATATCATTTTCTTTGGTTTTTATGAAAAAAGTTGTGTCAATTTTTCCCATTTTTTTCAAAAGAAATTTACTCAATCTTTCATACCATGCTCTAGGTGCTTGTTTCAAACCATAAAGTGCATTTTTAAGTTTAAAAACATGGTTAGGAAAGTTAAAAATTTGAAAACCGGGTGGTTGTTCAACATATACCTCTTCATTTATAAAGCCATTAAAAAAAGGCACTTTTCATATCCATTTGATATAAAACAAAGTCTTTAAAACATGCTAAGGCAAGTAGCATCCTAATGGCTTCCAACCTAGCTATGAGGGCAAAGGTTTCTTCATAATCTATCCATTCTTCTTGATTAAAACCTTGGGCTACCAATCTTGCTTTATTTCTAACAATTATACCATTTTCATCCATTTTATTTCTAAAGACCCATCTAGTTCCAATAACACTTTGATTTGAAGGTCTTGGTACTAATTCCCATACTTCACTTCTTTCAAATTGATTTTACTCTTCCTGCTTAGCAATTATCCAATTTTCATCATTTAAAGGATCATTTATATTTTTAGGCTCAATTTGAGAGATAAAAGTTAGATTATTGCAAATGTTTCTAAGAAAGGATCTAGTTCTTACCCCACTAGATGGATTACCTATAATTTGATCTTGTGGGTGATTGATGACAAACTTCCAATCTTTAGGAAGGTTTGGCTTGATTCACCTTGCACTTGTTGAGGAGGAGGGGGTAGTGTCAATGGTGATTCTTCTTTCTTAGGATCCTCTCTAATTTTTTCTTGTTGCCTTCTATTTTCAATATGCAATTTTCCCATGGAGGTCTCCAAACCTAAATCATCATCAAAACTCTCTTTTTTTTGGAGAGAATTGTTAGATTCATAAAAAATAACATGGACGGACTCCTCTGCAACCATGGTTCTTTTGTTAAAAACTCTAAAAGCTTTACTTGAAGTTGAGTAATCAAGGAAAATTCCAACATTCGATTTTGCATCAAAATTTTCAAGATTTTCTTTGGTGTTTAATATAAAACATTTGCATCCAAAGACTTTGAAATAGCTAATATTGGGTTTCTTGTTTTTCCAAAGCTCATAGGGAGTTTTCTTAAGAATGGGCCTCAACAATATTATATTTAAAACATAAAAAGAAGTGTTAATCGCTTTAGCCCAAAAATATTTTGGTAAATTGTTTTCATTTAGCATGTTTCTTGTCATTTCTTGAAGAGTTCTATTTTTCCTTTCAACTACCCCATTTTATTGAGGAGTTATAGGAAACGAAAAATTGTGGTTAATTCCATGCTCATTGCAATATTCTTCAAAATCAATATTTGCAAATTCTCTCCCATGATCACTTTTTATACAAGTAATTGCAAAACCTTTTTCATTTTGAACCTTATTGCAAAACTTTGAAAACTCATAAAAGGCTG
The DNA here is from genome assembly GCA_030254885.1 of Vitis rotundifolia. Taxonomy (NCBI): domain Eukaryota; kingdom Viridiplantae; phylum Streptophyta; class Magnoliopsida; order Vitales; family Vitaceae; genus Vitis; species Vitis rotundifolia. The sequence continues at coordinate 565,726 of JARBHA010000034.1, read as the reverse complement.
CATTCTTTTGACTTAAAAACAAGACCTATGTGTATCTAGAGAAGTCATCCACAATAACATATGCATAAGATTTTCCTCCAAGACTTGGTGTCGTAGAGGGACCAAATAAATCCATATGCAACAACTCAAGTGGCCTAGATGAGGAAATGAAGTTTTTGATTTGAAAGAGTTTTTGATTTGCTTTCCCACTTGACAAGCTTCACAAACCTTGTCTTTTTGAAAATTTATTTTGGGAAGGCCTCTAACAAGTTCATCTTTGTTGAGTTGGAAAATGAGATCCATGTTAGCGTGGCCCAACCTCCTATGCCACAACCAACTTTGATCATGCATGCTTGGAAAACATCTATCATGGCCATCATATTTTGAAATATTTATAGCATAAACATTATCACATCTATGGCCCATGAAGATGGTTTTATCATTTTGAATATCTTTGATGATGCAATGAGATGCTTCAAAAATCACTTTAAAACCTTTGTCACAAAGTTGACTAATGCTTAAAAGGTTATGTTTTAAACCATCTACTAATAAAACACTTTCAATAAGAGAGGATGAGCCATTACCAATGTTACCTTGACCAATGATTCTTCCTTTTGCATTGTCTCTAAAGGTAACATATCTTCTATTTTTCTTTGTAAGGAAAGCAAATTTGGATTCATCTCTGGTCATGTGTCTTGAGCATCCACTATCCAAGAACCACTTATCCTTCTTTGAACCCTACAAAATGAAACTCAAGTTGATTTAGGTACCCATATCTTTTTGGGTCCTTGAGGGTTAGTGACCTTGGATTTTTCAATCCAAATCTTTTTAGCTTTTGCATTTGAATTCTTTTGAGAACCATTTCTTAAAGGACATGTACTAATAATGTGGCCTCCTCTTCCACAAAATTTGCAAGTAGTGGAAGGACTTGCACTTGTGGATTCCTTTACAAAATAGTTTTTAAAATACTTTTGATTTTTTGAAGATTTAAATCCTAGCCCTTGTTTGTTAAAAACACATTTTTGGCTAGCTAGAATCATTTCAAAAGATTTTTGTCCACAAGAAATTATTGAAAGAGAGAAGGTCAACCATTTATTTTTCTTTCTCAAAATCTCATTTTTTTTTTCAAGATGAGTTTTAGAAATTTCAACATTTGAAAAATTTTCTTTTACTTCTCCAAGTTCTTTTTCAAGTTTTTGAATTTTATTTTTAAGATAAATATTTTTCAAACTAAGTTTTTCAAAATCCTCATACAATTCTTCAAAAACATCATGTATATCTTTATCATTAAGGTTAGAGTTTACCTCATCAAGTTCATCTATTGCCATGAAGCACATGTTTGCCACTTCTTTCTCCTTTTCTTTTTTTGAGGATTCTTCACTTCCACTCCAAGTAGCCATCATTGCCTTCTTCTTTCTCCTTTTGGCTTCACTTTTGTAGAGAGGACAATCATATTTAATGTGTCCTAGTTTCTTGCATTTGAAACACACCAAATCTTTTTTCTCTTCCCATTTCTCCTTTTCACCATGAGATGATGATTCCTTTTTAGTAAGGTCTCTTCTAGAAGTGAACCTTCTTCCTCTAAACCTTTCGCCCCTCATGAATTTGTTGAACTTTCTTGTGATGAGGGCTAAATCCTCATCTTCTTCACATTTTTTTTCTTCTTCAACTTCTTCTCTTTTCTTAATTATAGCTTTGAGAGCAATGCTCTTCTTCTTTTTGTCTTCACCTTCTTGTTGCTTCTTTACCAAATTGATCTCATATGTAATTAATGACCCTATAAGCTCCTCCATAGGTAGCTTGGTCAAGCCTTTGGCTTCTTGAATTGCGATGACCTTTGTATGCCACTTTGATGGAAGTGACCTCAAGATCTTCATCACATTTTCAGATTCCTTATAGGTCATTCCCAATGCTTCAAGACCATTGACAATGTCGGTGAACCTAGTGATCATCTCAACAATAGTCTCATTTTTTTTCATAAAAAACAATTCATAGCTATGAACAAGTAAATTTATTTTTGACTATTTCACTTTATTTGTTCCTTCATAAGTTATTTCAAGCAATCTCCAAATTTCTTTAGCCAATTTGCATTGACATATTCTATTATATTCATTTCTATCCATAGAGCTTTGCAAAGTATAAATGACCTTAGCATTTAATTGAAAATTTCTTCTACCACGCTCATCTCATTCTTGCTTGGGTTTTGGAACCATAACTCCATCAACTAGTTTTGAAGGAAAAGTTGGGCCATCTTCAATGACGTCCCATACGTCTAAATCGGTTGATTGTAAAAACGAAGTCATTTTAGTTTTCCATTGGGGATAATCGATTCTCGTAAAAAATGAAGGTCTATTTTTTGCAAAACTTTCAATGTGAGATGAGCTTGATGGAGTAGCCATTTCCTCTTAGACGATTAAGTCTTAAACAATAGGCATAGTTTTGATACCAATTGAGAAAATAAAGGCTAATCTTAAATGAGAAAAACACCTAAGAGGGGTTGAATTGGGTTTTTCAAAATTCTTTTTAAACACAACAAATTTAAACTCAAGAGAAGCAAATAAAAAAAGATAGAGTTAGAGAGATCAAACTTAGATTTTATAGTGGTTTGACACTTCCTTACTTACATCCACTCTCCTCAAGCTCCTAACCGAGTGAGGGTTCCACTAACTTGGAGCTTCAACCAAGCTTCTAATCTACTTTACACTTGGATTTCGACTCCAATGGGCTCTTACACAATCTCTTCAAGATTCAACTCACTTGAAGACTTTAACACTCAATTTACAAGAATGAACTTCTCTCAACCTAGCTCAATAATAGCTCAAATACAAATCAAAACTAGGATGAATCACAAAGGTGCACTAAGAATATGCAAGTGAAGATTTAATGCACCAAGAAAGAAATGAGAGCTTTTAAGGTAAGAACAAGTGAGTAGACAAATAAATGCAAGTGTTCTCTTGCTTATAAATGAAGTAGAGCTCTCTAGTTATATGTTTCTAACATCAGGAGCTAAGAAAATAAAAAAACAGCCTCAACCGATCGAGTTAGGGGTCGGGTTCACTAGCCGTTGGAATATTTAATGCCTTGGCAGGTTACCGTTGCTTTGACCGGACTTTGATCGGACCTCGATCGGAGGTTGATGGGGAAGAAAGATACCTCGATCGGGAAGGAAAGGCTACTAGAAGAGAGAGAGAGTGTTTTTGCACTCCTCGATCAGACTTCAATCGGACAGAGGGAATCGGTCGACCGGTACCCTGGCCGGTTGAGCCGGTTGGCAAGTGCCTCAACCGGTTCACCAATTTTGGCCCAAAAAGCTATCTTTTTCTAGTCTTTTCTCTTTTAACACTTAGGAAAGGTCTTTAGGTAAATTAATATGTCAATTTTGAAGTTATTTGTCTAAGGTTCATTTGATAAAACTCGGGTTTTGATGAAACTGTAACTTTAAAGAATAAACCGAGTTTTTGAAAAATGCATGAAATGATATGTAAACCCTAAGTGCACCCATGCATTCATCTTACATTTGTTTCCTATGAATAAAGGTCTTCCAAAGGTCTTGATCTTGCATCCATTAGGTCATTTGATGAATTTCCAAATTAATACCTAAGATTCTTTACAATTCAAACCAATTAGTAACTTAACTATGGTTTGTTATCATCAAAACCTGATTAGGAGAACCCTTGGGCTAACATTTTTATATTATGCCATGTTTATTTATTATGAGTTTTTTTATTTTGTTTGGATACAATAAATGCTACTTCTATATTTGCCAACTTAAATAATATTCCAGTTCTTAATGGCACTAACTTCATGAAATGAAAGGATCACATTCCATTGTGCTTGGGTGTATGGATTTAGACTATGCGATTCTATCAGAGAAACCTCACGCCCCTACTGATAGCAATAGTATATAACAAATGGCACTTTATAAGAAATAGGAGCATTCTAACCGCATGAGTTTGATGATCATGAAACATTCCATTCTAGATACCATTAGAGACGCAATGCCTGAGGAAGAAAATGCTAAGAGTTTCTTGAGCCACATAGAAAATTAATTTGCTGGTAATGAAAAGGTTGAAATGAGCATCATTTTGTTTAAGCTTGTTTCAATGCGGTATAAAGGAAAAGGAAACATAAGGGAGTATATCATGAAAATGTCTAATCTTGTTACAAGATTAAGGGCATGGAAGTTAGAGTTGTCTAATGACATTCTCAAGCACCTAATCTTGATCTCTCTTCTTGCACAATTAGGTCCTTTTAAGATAAGTTACAACACTCAAAAAAAGAAATGAACTCTTAATGAGCTCATTGCCTAGTGTGTGCAAGAGGAAGAGATTGAAATAAGAGCATATAGAAAGTGCTCACTTAGCAACTTCTTCCAATGACAATGCTACCAACAGGAAGAGGAAAATGACCAATAAAGGAAAATGAGCTGTAAAAAATGGGACTTCATAACCTAAGGTGTAATAGAAACAAAATAAGATCATCGTTTGTTTCTTTTACAAGAAAGGTGGACATGTAAAGAAGGATTGTCCTAAGTATAAAAAATAGCTTGTTAACAAAGGTAAAATTCTCAACTTTGTTTGCTTTGAAGTTAATTTAGCCTTAGTGCCAAATCACACTTGGTAGATAAATATAAGTACAACTACTCACATAAGTGTGATTATGTAGGGTTGTTTAAGGAGTCGATTGCGAACTGATGCTAAAAGATTCATCTATGTGGGTGATGGAAACAAGAGTCTTGTTGAGGTAGTTAGATTATTTAGATTGCAGTTAGAATTTGGTTATTATTTGGATTTAGACAGAATTAGATTTCTATTCCTTGTTTGAACAAATTTTGTTATTCTTTTTCATTTGGAAATGAAAATTTTAGTTTCTTTCAACATTCAAACATTATTGGTACCAATTTTTTAATTGATAATCTATATAAATAAGATCTTCATGCCTTGTAAATAATTGAAACTTGCATGCAAGAAACTATGGTATAAAATGCAAATTGATTGATGAGAATTCTTACAGGTTATGACACAAACGTTAGGACACATTTCAAAACAAAAAATTCAAAGGCTTGTGTTAGAAGGAATTCTTAATTCCTTTGATTTTTCAGATTTTGAAACATGTATTGAATGCATTAAGGGAAAACAAATAGATGTTAGAAACGTCGGTGTTAATAGAAGTTCAAACATCTTATAATTAATTCATACTAATATTTGTGGTTCATTCCCTACAGCTTCTTGGAATGGTCAATAGTATTTTATTACTTTCATAGACGATTGTTCTCGTTATGGGCATCTATACTTGATTCATAAGAAATCTCAATCATTAGACCTTTTTAAATCCTATAAAGCTAAAGCTAAAGCTAAAAATCAGTTTGAAAAGAAAATTAAAGCCATTAAATATGACCGTGGTGGTGAGTATTATGGTAGATATGATGGATCAGGTGAACAACGTCCATGGCCTTTTGTGAGATATTTGCAGGAATGTGGCATTTTTCTTCAATAGACTTCAAGTCAAAATGGTGTAGCTAAGAGATGAAATTGAACCCTAAAAGACATGGTTAGAAGTATGATAAGTCATTCTTCTTTGTCAAAACCACTTTAAAGAGAAGCCTTAAACACTACAGTATATATATCTTAATCGAGTTCCAAGTTAAGTGTTTGCTAAAACCCTATATGAGCTATGGATTGGAAAAAAGCCTAGCATTAGGCATCTTCATGTTTAGGGTTGTCCAGTTGAGGCTAGGCCATACAAGTCTAATGAAAGGAAATTGGACTCAAGAATAGTAAGCTACTATTTTATTGGATACTCAGAAAAATTGAGAGGTTTCAAGTTTTATGATCCCTTGAGCATATCATTTTTTGAGTTAGGGAATGCAAAATTTATTGAGGATGTTGAATATAGTAGGAATGTTAAACTCATGAACATTGTGTTTAAGGAGGAATATGTCCCTATTCCTACTACTGCAATTGATAATGAGCAGGTAACTGCACATGTCATTATGCAATATGCAAATATAGATAATCAAGACACTCTTGAGATATCTCTTACTCATATTGAAGAACCCATTCCTACTCATGTAAAGGGGCAGCAACAACCTCAATTGGAGGTGTCATTAAGGAGATCAACGATTTTAAGTGATTATATTGTGTATTTCCAAGAATGTGAGTTTGATATAGGATTGGAATATGATCCAATATCTTTTACTCAGGTCAAATAATGTGTGAACTCCCAGAAATGGATAGATGTCATGAAAGATGAGATGAAATCAATGGAAGACTGACGTTTGGGATCTTGTTGAATTGCCTAAGGGAGTGAAACCAATTGGTTGTAAATGAATTTTTAAAACCAAATGGGATTCGAAAGGTAATATTGAAAGATATAACACGTGTCTATTCACCAAAGGTTTCACACAAAGGGAAGACATTGATTATAAAGAGACTTTCTTTCTAGTTTCAACAAAAAACTCTTTTAGAATCATTATGACATTTGTAGCTCATTATGATTTAGAGCTACATCCAATGGATGTTAAGATTGCATTTCTCAATGTTGACATTGAAGAAACGATATACATGATGCAACCAAAGAACTTTGAATCTAATGATTCAAAACATCTGGGGTGCAAATTAAAGAAGTCCATCTATGGTTTAAAGCAAACATCCTGTCAATGACATCAGAAGTTTGATAAAGTGATTACCTCTTTTGGTTTTAAGGAAAAAACTGTTGATCAATGTATTTATCACAAGATTAGTGGAAGCAAATTTATTCTTCTAGTGTTATATGTGAATGATGTTCTACTAGAAAGCAGCGATATAGGCCTATTGCATGAAACTAAGAGATTTCTTTCAAACAATTTTGAAATGAAAGATCTTGGTAATGTATCTTTTGGGTTGGGTATACAGATTTATCGAGATATTTTTTGTGGTATTCTTGACTTATCATAGAAGGCATATATTGATAAAGTGCTTAGTAGATTTGATATGAAAGATGGTGTGCCAGTAGATATGCCTGTTGCTAAGGGTGACAAATTTAGTTTGCTTCAATGCTCGAGAAATGAAATTGAGAAGAAAGAGATGAAGAAGATTCTTATGCTTTAGTAGTAGGGAGTCTTATGTATGCTCAAGTTTTTATGTGTTCGGATATTGTGTACATAGTTGGTAGCTTGGTAGATATTTAAGTAACCTAGAAATGGATCATTGGAGAGCAGTTAAAAGGGTTTTGAAATATCTACAAAGAACAAAAGATTTCATGCTCACATATTGGAGATTTGATCATTTAGAGATCATGGGGTATATTGACTCTGACTTTGCTAGTTGCCTCGATAGCAGAAGATCCACTTCTAGATATGTTTTCATGATGACAAGAGGAACTGTGTTATGGAAGAATGTTAAGTAATTAGTCATAGCTACTTCCATCATGAAAACATAATTTATAGCTTGTCACAAGGCATCGAATCAAGGAATATGGTTGCAAAATTTTATCATTGAATTGTGTATTGTTGATGGCATTAAGAGACCACTGAGGATAAAGTGTGATAACAAAGTTGTAGAATTGTATTCTAAGAACAATAGAAGCTCGTCAAAATCGAAGCATATTGACTTAAGGTTTCTAGTTATTAAGGAAATAATTTAGAGTCTTCAAGTGTCCATTTAACATGTTAGTACAAATTTCATGATTGTGGTCCACTCACTAAGGTTTTACCTCCTAAAGTGTTTCATGAGCATGTAGCTAGTATGGGTGTGGTTCATCTTAGTGATCTTAGTGATATGGTAGTATAGTGAGAGTATGTTAGTTGATGTTTATTTCTTATTGACATGTTTTTCTGATCAAACTTAAGTATTGTTCTTCCTTTATTGAAAACTTTGAAATAAAGTTATATTCTTTCAATTGCAGTTTTGTATAAAGTTTGAAAGTGTGTTGTTTGACTCTTTTGAGCTATAAAGTTGGACCAGTTGGAAATAGGCATGTTAAGGGATCATATTGCATGAAATTTTCATGCTATGCATCCACACTTGATCCATGTTGTTGATTATATTGATATATGTGACCATTGATCGGTCTAGTTATGAAATATGTAATGGAGATTGCTATGATTCTATATTGGTGTAATGGATGGACTAGATTGTTTAGAGATGTTACTTAGTAAAGATAGCAAATATTGAGCTCATAAAGTTGTATAATAATATACAATTGTAAAGTGACATATGTGGCCCAAGTGGGAGATTGTTGGGAAATTTTTAAAGTGGGTCCACATGTGTTGATTAATTGTAAATTATTAGCTTTTTTATTTTATTTTATTAGTTCATTAAAGTGATCAAATAAGTTTTTATTTATTTATTAAGCTTGAGCATCTCATTAAGTGTTTTAATGTGTAAAAACTGCTTGATTTTATTTTATTTTTTATAATGGGGCAAAAATGAAATGAAATAATATAAATAAGTTAAGGTCCCCAGTCTAAACAAATTAGAGATTCTACTCATATCCCATTGTTGAGTGAAATAGGGTTTTTTCTCTTTGGAGAAGAAAGGTTTAGATATAGAAGACTAAAATCTCATTCCACTGCATCACAATGGATCCAAGAACGCTTCCAATTTTTTTTTTATTTTTTTATTTTTGATGATTTAACATGATCTTGATTTTGGGTTGAAACACATGATTTTGATTTTGCATTATAACTTGATCTTGTTGTAGTTGGGCTATTAATATGAGATCTTGAATAGGTTATAAAATGAGATCTAATGTTTAGGTATTCCTATAAGTAGTTTAGGTAATCCCTACAAGAACATCTTCAAGTGTGGCTGTCATCTTTCACTGTTCTTCATTATCACATGGTTTCTTTCTCTTTTCTTGCTATTTCCTGTGGATTATTTGTAGATTTGTGTATAGATGTTAGACCGTGTGCTTAGTTTTATTATTTCTGATTTGTTCATGGGATTATTGTTGCTGATTCTATTCTCATTTCTATGATTTGGTTTAAGAATATCTTCAGTTCTGTTTTAACTTTACTGTGTATCACCTGGAAATCTTGTCACCATTTGCATTTCCGTGGAGTATATTCTGGTTGTTTCACATGATTCCCAAGCCCATTGAAAGAGCATGAGATGTGGCTTCATATGGTTTCTATTTTGCCTGCTTCTTCTCTCCTCGTTTTTCTCTGTTTTCCTCACTGTTCCCATTTCTGCTCCTTCCTCTTAAATTTTTTGGTGACCGTTTTTGGTCTTGTGCATTGATGATGCATTTGTTGGCTTTGGGGGGGACATCAGTGGGCTGTTCAAGCATGCAATCACTGTTGGAAAGGAAGTTAGAGCTGAAGCAAACACTGCAGCTGGTAAAGTTTCTGTAAGCTCCGCTGGTGTGGAAGCCCCCATGAAACTTCTTGAATCCTCACATGCTACTGCCAGAATGTTGGTGATGGGAGCGGGCAAAAATGGGGGAGCTCGTGATCAAACACTTGGTAGCAAAAGAGTGCATAAAGATGGTCGTTATGAATCGAAGTGAGGAAAGAGTTGCTACAAGATCACTAAGAGAGATACCTTCATTGAAGAAGGATGTTTTTATGAGTATCTTGATGTGGTGGGAGTATTCTGACGGGAAAATATCTGCACCGGTAATTTGAAGCCTAGAGCATTGTGGAACAGGGAGCTAATGGCCAGATTTATGCTGTTTGCCTGAGATGAGGGGCACACAGTTATCGGAAAGCGGCTTATGTGGATACCTCTACCAGTACTTCCAGTCATTAGAAAGAAATATCAGGCTGGAAATGCTAGAAGCAATAAATGAGAAGATTTGGAAGCGCTTTAAGAATCCAAAATTGGCTAATAGTAATTGTGCTAAAGTTTGCAAGCATGCTTCTGTTGCTTGTGTCGATCTCTTATGATTAGCTTGGCCTTGATCACACCATTACATGCTGAAAGTGTGGTCCAAGTCCTTCATATGTCAGATGGTGGTTTTGAACACACCCAGCTGCTTTATCTTGATCTGCAATTAAATGAATTGTGGAATTCTTCATTTGAGGGTCTCAGCAATGCGAAAGACCTTGAAACAAAATGAAGCCCGAAGTTGCTGTTGCACCTGAGGACATTATAAGGGCATCTGGGTCTGGGTGGTTGAGCCATTCCATGCCAATAGAAAAGTGGGCAGCCCCTCCTGGTGCCTGGTTTCTTCTATCAGAGGTGTCAGCATCCTCTCAAAAGTAGTGGATTGGGAGTTCCTCTATCATCATTGGCAGCTTGTTGACAAGAATGTACCAGAGTTGAATTTAGGAGCCCACTTGTAAAAGTTTTTGATCATGGGGTAGATGGCATCATATCCAATTCTGTTACTTGGGCCACAGATCGTGTTTGTCTCTTGAAAACATTTTCCAAATGTTGCTGTGGAACTACCCCCTGAACCTGCTGCTGTTTTAGCTCACAACTTGCTTACACGGATTGAGTTCAACATGCATTCAACTGAGGTTAATGCGCATGTAAAAGCACCCAGAACATTGTCGAAGAAGAATTTGGGACAGAATTGAAAACGGCAGCCTAACTCAGTACAAACTGCCACGCGCACAGAAAATAGGGAGAATTTCATGAAGAAGCCTCCATACAAGAGTTGAATATTTAAGGGGAATAAAGTTGGCCCCAATAAGCTTACGGGAAGTTCTTTCTGAACTCTTCATAACAATTAGCCATTGAAAGCTCACCAGTCAAAGATTTTTCCCATACAAGTTGATCAGGTGGACATATCTAAAATTTCCCTAGCAATATCAGGAAAAGCCATTTTAAAATCTTGTGTAATATTCCATCTGATCAAGAATATCTGAAACCCTTGCACGAAGATTGGAATTTGGAATCTGGAGTCTTTGAAGAATTGTGGTGCGTAGCCATTTGTCATTCCAAAAATGAATATCTCTGCCATTCCCTATGACCCATCTGGTACCTTTAATCAAGTGAGGAAGAACAAGTGAAACACAGTTTCAGCCTAAAGAGGATCTTCAGAAATCGGTCTTTAAGCATGCACTTGAACAAAGTGCATCCTCGTAGATATCAATGTCTGAATATGAAGAAACTGCAGCTGATCATGTCAAATTCTTTGCTTCCAGCTGAAGGCTTTAATCAAAGCAGAGCTCTTCTATGCCCAGATCATAATTCAGAGAAACAAGTAGATGGCCCCATTGTGCCAGAAAAGCGCTGTAAATTATCCTCAGGTTTTGATGTTCTTCTGAATAGTATTTCAGAAACTTTGGTTTATGAGGATGAGTCTGAGTACTTACTGACTCTTGATATAGAAGCTGAAATTGAATGCATGAATCGCGTAGCTTGTCAAAGGGAAGAGGACGTTCAGTGCACTAAGATAAAGCTAAAGTTCCCTGAGGAGAAGATTAAACGCCTTGAATTGCTTTCAGATGGCTCAATGTCTTCTGCAAGGATCTCAAATGGAGGCTAGCAGAATGTTTCCTGGGCAGAAATTTTAGATGTCTCAAGATCGTGATGTACTTGACACCTGGTTTTCTTCTGGTCTCTTTCCATTAACTGTGTTGGGGCTGGTCAGATGATACACAAGATTTGAACGCATGATGAAGTTGGGTGAGGCAAATGCACGCTTGAAACAAATGGAGGTGTCTCTAGATGCTGCAGAATATGCTAAATAGAATGCTGAAACTGAGGTTACATTGGCTAAAGGTTGGTTTGGAGATGCTTTTTGTTGATAACCTTGGGGTGCAGTTCTTCTTGCCACCGAGATCCATCATTCATTAGAAAAAATCCAGTCCATGATCCCAATGATTTTGAAGTTGGGAAGCATCAAAGTATCAGGTCTGTGCTCATAGAAAGGATGCCAGTTCTGGATGAGGCAGCCTACAGTGGAAGGAGGTCTGGATCTATACCAGCATTCTGGAACTCGTGATTCCAGCTTATAAAAGCAGGGGGGCATATGGACTTCTGACCCTCGTTTAAGGCTGTGCCATATAGTTGTAATTTCTGAAGATGGACAATCACTTACCCTTGGCTGGAACAAACATGGGCAGCTGGGTTTAAGTTCAGTATAAAAATGAAGTAGAGTTGTCACCTGTTTGCTGTGTTGCCTCTGAAGTAGAAACCGTTGCTTGCGGAGCTGAATTTACCTTATGGTTATCTCCCATTGAAGGAATTTCTAAACTAACTGCAAAGTCTTCCACAATATGATCAACCTGGCCAGCTCCAGAGACCTTAAAGATGAAGCCTGATGGAGTTCTTTTCAGCAAAGGCCAGGAGACCCATCTGCAGTTCCTAAACTGTTGAAAAAAATAAATATTGGGAAAGATTCTTGTTTTTGGCATTTGTATGGGATACCATTTGCTTGGCCAGTGGTTTATCCACATCAGGAGATCTTGGACATATTGTTGATATGGAAACACAGAGATCAGTTCCACTTCCACCTCGGCAGCCAGTGGACCTCTTCATTGGTGTCTTTTCTATAAGCCAACAATTTCAAGCGAAGTGTGGCTGTTGGGAGAACATAGGTGCAGTATTCAGCAGCAGAGGGCCTGCCACCAGCTTTGAAACATTATTACTGTGTCACAAAGTTACAGTATAAGATTGATGCATTGAGAAGGTGTGTTCATGTGCCGGATGCTAAGAGTGATGCTTTCATGAATCACACCAAGCGACTAAAGGATGCCGTCTTTAAGCTAGAGAATCTTGGAATGGGTTAGGCACCAGCGCACAAGAGGAGCACATGGTTTCAATCGAGTTTGATGCCAATTGGAGCACCGAAGATGATTCAGCACCATCTACAGCGGTATTTCTTTTTCCAGAATCGGGAACCATGGAATATCAGTATGATCAGACTAGCAATGATATGGCTTGTAAGGTTGATGCCAAAACTGATAAGCAGTGCTGTAATATTGGAAATTTTAATGGAATTACACCAATTCTTGAGCCCACGGTGAATACTTTGACATCTCAAAATGATGCAGTAACCAATTGATCTAGTCATCATCCAAGTATCCAGAATGCATCTCGATTCCATCTGAACTTGGAGACGATGATGACCATTCACCAGTTGAAAACTGTCGTGACATCTGTAGAATTTTCTGGGCCATCGCCGTTTCTGACATCCTTATCAACTTCTGCAAAATCAGATGATCTTGTTGGTGCTGATGTGTTCATCGATCTTCTATCAATTTCATTATCCAATACATTGCCTGGTAGGGATGCCAATGATCCTCATCAAACCTTGGCAATTCTCAACCATTGAGTAACCCCAAAGGAGGTGTTAGTATGGGCCAAACAGTACCTGGCATGAGCCAAGGGAATTTTCCTGGAGGACAAACAGTATGGCCTATATCCCAGAACCACGTGTATAACAAGTAGTACATTGGGAAAGCAGATTTTCTAGTTTTTCTAGCAATGAACCAGCATGACCTTCTTGGGAAACTGTAGGAGAAGAAGCTCCGTCCCATCACCCTGGAACTCCCCGAAGTCATTAACTATTTGGAGGATTCCCATTGGGTTTCTTTGCCACACTTTGAGGTCCCCACAACAGAGTCACACCATTCTGTTAGAGCCAGTGATGTTCTGCGTCTGATTTATGAGCGGCATGTGATACATGGAGACTTCGTCCTTATTACTGGAGATGAACTAAGCAACCTGTCACTTACACAGGTACTTCAAGAACATAAGGATGAAAGGAAGAAGGATAATAATGCTGTAATGACTATGATTATTAAACGGTCAAAGCCTTCTCCGACTACTCATCAATCTCGACTTGGTACAAATGAGCTGTCTATGGCGATTGATCCTTACACGAAGCAACTCCAATATTATGAGGATTGCATTGAAGAATGATCACCCTCCTATTATAGCTTTGAAGAAGCTATTGAGCCAATGCAGGCTAGGAATGGAGAACTAGAAATGCCAGAGAACCTGCAGCGGGCCTTTCTTCTTGATCAGACACATCTTGTGGCATCTAAAGATCTTAACATGCTTCTTTTTGCACCCAATTCACAGTTCAGGCAAGATCTGGCAGGACTTCAGGGAATAACAAGCCTGAAAGAGGGGCTTTGACTAGGAACCATGGTTCAAAGTCGCAGTATCGATCATTGACTCAGAGGGTCACGAGTCATATCAGTCTCGGTGTCTCGGTTCGGTATTGGACAATACGTAAAACAAGATAATTAAAATTTTCAAAAAATTATAAAAATATTATATAAATTAAAAAATAAAATAGATATAATTAAATAAGCTGAAAATTTTAATAAAACAATTTTTTTCACATTTAGCTCAAAGTTATTTGTGATAATATTAAAAATTGAGGATTTAATTCTCACTTTGCCATATAAACACTTTAATTTATCATTAAACCTTATTTATACCTTTCATATCATTTTACTTTAGCAAATCGGGTACTCAATTCTCCTAATATGTTACTATTAAATCATATTAAAGTATTTATATGAAAGGTATTTTCCATGTAAATCAGCAACTCAATTCTCCATGTAAATCCATATAAAAGTCAGTTTTTTACTTTACTAATTTTAGCTCCCAATCTCCCACCCTTGCATGCTACCATTGCTGTCAAAGGCCCACAATAGAGCTCCCAATCTCCCACCCTCGCACGCCACCATTGTTGTCAAGACCCACAACAGACAACACCACCTGCAATTGCAAATTTGCAACTGTGCAAGACATGGGAGGGGGAGCAATCTGACTGTGAGGGGGTTGTCTTGTCGACGTCGCCGATGAAAGATTCAATCCACTTGACGAGTCGCCACCGCTGACACCAAAGCTCCCACCTATGATAATGCTCGATTTTGAGGAAAATCAGTTAAGTAAATACTAAATCATGCTCTCATCCTTCGGTGGTTTCTCTGTTTATTTTTGAACGGGTCATGGGTTGAGTTTTTTCTTCTTCTTCTTCTTTGATCTTCTCATTGATGGTTTAAAATTTTAGAATAGCCCTTTGATTTTGAAAGGCAATCTCTGATTTTTTTTTTTTTTTTTTAATCTTATGAAAAATTTGAAATTTCTTTGTAACTTAACTGAGTCAACCGAGTTAAATTGGAAACTCAGACGAGTCAGCTGAGTCTAACCGATTCCCAGTCGAGTTCATATCTGGTATCAGTCTCGTCGTGGTAGGTGTCAAGGTGGATACGACTCGGCCGATACTTTAAACCTTGCTAGGAACTCAAGGGCAGATAAAGAAATTGTTGATGGACAAGAAAACTTTTCATTCACGTGGTTCTGCTTATGAACACCATTAAAGTTTTTTGGCATTAGCTGTAACACCCCAAAATTAACTCTAGGGGCAAAATAGTAAATTACAAAATAATTAATTAATTAATTAAACTCATTAAAGGTGAAAGAGTCCTTTTACAATTAATAATCTTAGGTATAAATTAGATTTTCCTCTTGTCTTCTTTATTCAGAAAACCCTATCAACCAAAATTAGAGAATTGGAGATAGTAGGGCTGAAGGTTTAGAAGTTCAGATTTTTCCAAGTAAGATTTTAACCATAAATTAATATATTATATTCGTTAGTTAGTTCTAACACGTTAGATATTCTTTGAAAATTTTTTAATTTAGATTAGGGTTAGTTTTTTTTTTTTTTTTTTTATATTCTTTTTAATATCAAAATATTGAAAATTTAAGATTATGGGTTGATTTATTATTGGAAATTGGGAAATCTTAAGTTTTTAGATGAAAGCAAAAAAAAAAAAAAAAGATTCTTTGGAAGATTTCAATTTAGGTTAGGGTTAGTTTATTAGATCAAAATATTAAAATTATGAATAAAGGTTGTTCCATTGATGAAAATAGGGAAATTCAAAATTTCTTAGATGAATAGATCCAAGCAATGAAATTTCAAAAATTAAATGAGTAAATAAATATATGATTATATATGGCTTAAGGGATTGGAAAATATTAGGTAAAACTAAAAAAAAAAAAAACTATAAGATTTCAATGTATTGGGTGATTTCTAGAAGTGTATAATAATAAACAGGTTTAAAAAAAAAAGAAAGAATGCTTGCGTGTGGAAGAATGAAGAATGATGATGATAATAATAATAATAATAATAATAAGGAAGACATGCACCGTGCGTGTGTCAAAGGACAGCTTTGCTGTCCACAATTGTTTCCTTATTTCTCCATTTATTATTCTGCACAGTTAGCATACATTATTTGACAGATTATAGTTTACATGTATAGGGCTAGAATCATGCGGGAATTTATTTGCTTTCCATGTATAGCATCCTTGTAAAGTCTATATATAATATACAAAACTCAAGGTCAAGGTATTAGGCCATTCACACAATATTTTGACATAGTATCAGAGCAAGGTTGCTAATTTTTCTTCCCTCAAATTCTTTTCTGTCTTCTCGGTTTCAGAGGTGCCTCTCGTGTCTTTTGGTCAAGTCTGTGTTGATTCGTGCTACACCCAACCACAACCATTTTTCTTGGATTTCTGTGGCTGTCGTGGGTCAATTCTCTTATGGGATTTTTTTTGGTCCATTCTTTTGTCTCGAGTTCTATTTATTTTCTGTGGATTCCGTACCTGTGTGTGTTAAGTTTACAGGCACAAATTATTCTACCTAGGCATTTCAGTTTGAACCTTTTCTCAAGGGAAAAGACCTTTGGGGTCATATTGATGGCATGGATATTGAAAAACCATCCACTTTTGACAAATCTCAGTATGTTGGGTTTTCTCCTTCATGGGTTGTGCTTGATGCACGCATCATGTCTTAACTTCTTGGTTCAGTGGAGCCTCATATTGTCACTCACTTGCGACCCCATCGCTCTGCTCAATCTATGTGGGCTTACTTGAAGAAAGTTTATCATCAGGATAACGATACTCGTCGCTTTCAGTTAGAACATGCGATTGCCATGTTTCAACATGGTAGTCTTTTCATCTAGGACTACTACTTGACATTTCTGACTCTTTGGCATGAATATGCTGATTTGGTTACCACGGATGTTCCTATTGCTACTCTCTCAACTATTCAGACTATTCATGCGACTACCCGGCATGATCAATTTCTTATGAAACTACGTCCGGAATATGAATATGTTCGCTTCTCTTTACTGAACAGATTTCCCGTTCCCTTTCTTGATATTTGTTTTGGTGAGTTACTTCGTGAAGAGCAACGCCTTAGTACTCAAGCTATTCTGGAGCAATCTCATGGCAGTTCCGGGATGACAACTGTAGCTTATGCTGCCCAAGGACGCGGACCACCTATGCATTCTAAAAATTTGCAGTGTTTCTATTGCAAGGAATATGGGCATATTGCTGCCACTTGTCCTAAGAAGTTTTGTTCTTATTGTAAGAAGAAGGGTCACATTATCAAAGAATGTCGTATTTGCCCTCAGAATCGTCAGGCCCAAGCATTTCGGACTTCGGTTATTGTCCCTCCTGTAGCAACTTTTGCAGTATACGACTCTCCTTCAACTGCGTCCTATATTCCTGCACCTCCTGAACCAGATTACTGCACCCCAGAAATGGTGCAACAGATGTTAATTTCAACATTATCAGCAATGGGGTTCCAAGGTAACAATTCTACTAAACTCTGGTACGTAGACTCAGGGGCCTCTAATCACATGACTAATAATCCCACCGCTTTGTGTCATGTTCGGCCCTACGCTGGTCAATCTTCCATTCAGATTGCTAATGACAGCTTTTTACCCATAGCTGCTATTGGCGATGCCTCTTCTAAGTTCACTGATGTGTTTCTTGCTCTTCAGCTTTCCACGAATCTTATTTCTATTGGCCAATTAGTTGATAACAATTGTGCTGTTAGTTTTTCTAGTAATGGTTGTGTTGTGCAGGACCAAGTAACAGGGGAGCCGATTGCGAAAGGACCTAAAGTGGGGTGCTTGTTTCCACTATTTTTACCTGTTCCAGATTTTTCTCCACTTTCTTCTATTAAGTCTTTTGCTTGTAATAATGATTCAGATCTTAGTATGGTGTGGCATCGTCGTTTAGGCCATCCCAATACTCAGATCTTATCTCATGTATTGAACTCTGATTTACCTGGTAATAAGGATCGTTCTTCTTTATCTATTGAGTGTGATTCTTGCAAACTTGGTAAAAGTAAAACTCTTCCCTTCCCTTTGCATGCAAGTAGAGCATCTCACTGCTTTGATCTTATCCATAGTGATGTTTGGGGACCTTCCCCGGTTAGTTCACATGAGAAATTTAAATATTATGTGAATTTCATTGATGATCATAGCAGATTTACTTGGGTCTACTTTCTTAGCTCTAAATCTGAGGTCTTTCGTACTTTCACTGAGCTTTTAGCGTATGTTGACAATCAATTTTCTACTTCTATTAAGACATTACGCACAGATTCCAGTGGTGAGCATTTATCTACTGAGTTTTAAGCATTCTTGGCTTCTAAGGGTATTATTCATCAACATTCATGTCCCTATACTCCTCAACAAAATGGAGTTGCCGAACGCAAAAATCGTCATCTTCTAAATGTGGTATGTACTCTCTTGTTAGAATCTTCTGTTCCATCCATGTTTTGGGTAGAGGCTCTAAAACTGCTACTCACTTGATTAATCGTTTGCCTTCTCAAGTCCTACATATGGAGTCTCCCTATTTCCGCTAATTTGCTAAGCAACCTAGTTATGATCACCTTTGTATTTTTGGTTGTGTATGCTTTGTTCATTTACCTCCTCATGAGCGACATAAATTATCTGCTCAATCTGTTCGATGTGCTTTCTTGCGATATAATATGTGTCAAAAGGGATTTGTTTGCTATGATCCTACATTACATCGTACACATATTTATAGAATGTTATTTTCTTTGAAAATCAACATTTCTTTCCTGTATCCTCTTCTATTGTGCCATCATATTCTATTGTGGTCCTCCCCTCCTTTGAGTAGTAGTTCTTAGATCTTTATCCAGTCAGTTCTCGCTTTCAACTAGGTATTGTGTATATGAGACGCTCTCGCCCACAATCTCTTTTGATGGCTCACCCAATATTTGATCCTCCCACGCTCTAGATTCAGTTAGTTGCAGCACCTTCAGCACCTTTAGTACGTCGCTCTCCTCAAGTGTCTGTACCTCCAAATAGGTATGGATTTCCCTCTTCCAATTCTGGCAATTCTATTTCAAACCTTATTGCTGCATTGTCCAATTTTGATATTCCCACATGCTACTCACATGCTGCCAAGCATGATTGTTGGTGACAAGCTATGTAGGAAGAAATTGCCGCTCTAGAGGCCAATCACACTTGGGACATTGAGCCCTGTCCTCCCACTATTGTTCCTCTGGGTTGCAAATGGGTTTACTCAGTCAAGGTCCAATCTGATGGAAGTTTGGATCGTTACAAAGCTCGTCTTGTTACACTTGGGAATAATGAGCAATATGGTGTCAATTATGAAGAGACCTTTGCTCCTGTGGCTAAAATGACTACTGTTCGTACGATTCTAGCTCTTGCTGCTTCTAGTGATTGGCCATTACATCAGATGGATGTAAAAAATGTTTTTCTTCATAGGGATCTTAAAGAGTGTATTTATATGAAGCCACCCCCGATATTGTTTCCCTTCACATGTGTATAAGCTTCGTCGCTCTCTTTATGGTCTCAAACAGGCTCTGAGGGCCTGGTTTGAGAAATTCCGCACCACTTTATTACAATTTTCATTTAGGTAGAACAAGTATGACACTTCCTTGTTTCTTCGGAAATTAGACATGGGTATTATTGTTCTTTTGATTTATGTTGATGATATTGTGATCACTGGTTCCGATTCTACTTTACTTGGTCAGCTCAAAACTCATCTCTCCGAGTCCTTTCATATGAAAGATCTTGGGTCTCTCACATATTTTCTTGGTCTTGAGGTGCATCATAGTCCATCTGGTATTTCCCTCAATCAACATAAATATGTGAGTGATTTGGTGGCTACAGTTGGTCTACAAGGGGCTACTTCTATTGATACTCCCATGCAATTAAATGTCAAGCTTCGCAACAAGGAGGGTGACTTACTTGCTGATCCCAATTTATACAGGAAGTTGGTGAGTAGCCTTGTTTATCTCACCATTACTAGACTGGACATTTCTTTTGTTGTACAGTAAGTCAGCCAGTTCCTTCAGACTCCTTGTCATCTTCATTTGGCTGTTGTCCGTAGGATCATACGCTATGTTTAAGGCACTTATACTCGTAGCTTGTTCTTCCCTGCCAACAATTCTACTCACCTTGCTGCTTATAGTGATGCTGATTGGGCTGGTTGTGCGGACGTCGCTCCATCACTGGTTGGTGTGTGTTCTTAGGTGATGCATTGATCTCTTGGAAAAGTAAGAAGCAAGACAGAGTCTCTAAGTCATCCACGAAATCTGAGTACCAGCGATGTCTCTTGCTTGTTTTGAAATCATTTGGCTTCGAGGTTTGCTTGCGGAGTTAGATTTTTCTAAGATCGATCCTACACCTCTACATGCCGATAATACAAGTGTCATTCATATTACGACCAATCTTGTCTATCATGAGCGCACAAAGCATATTGAAGTGGACTGTCACTCTATCCGTGAAGCCTTTGAGGCTTGTATTATCACTCTTCCACATATTTCCACTGACTTACAAATTGTTGATATCTTCACCAAGGCTCTCCCTTGTCATCGACATTGCTTGCTAAGTAGCAAATTGATGCTTGTTGATCAACCTACATCAATTTGAGGGGGGCTGTC
Organism: Vitis rotundifolia; assembly: GCA_030254885.1. NCBI lineage: Eukaryota > Viridiplantae > Streptophyta > Magnoliopsida > Vitales > Vitaceae > Vitis > Vitis rotundifolia. Next base: position 545,119 of record JARBHA010000034.1, on the reverse strand, counting down.
AAAGGACAACTTTGTTGTCCACAATTGTTTCCTTATTTCTCCATTTATTATTTGTATAGTTAGCATACATTATTTGACAGATTATAGTTTACATGTATAGGGCTAGAATCATGCGAAAATTTATTTGCTTTCCATGTATAGCATCCTTGTAAAGTCTATATATAATATACAAAACTCAAGGCCAAGGTATTAGGCCATTCACACAATATTTTGACAAAGTGGAGTGTGAGTGTGGAGGATGTTATATATATATATAGGTAGTTGTGTGAGTGTTGTTATGGTAGTTGTGTTTGAAAAATATGAAAGTGGTAGAATAAATTATGTATAAATAAACAAGGTGAAGTACAAATTAGTTAAATTTATAGTATTATAATTAGATTAATGATAAATATTAAGTTAATAAGTAGCATGGAATTTAAATTAGTGAAATAAATTGTGGTTTAATTAAAGTATGTTGTGTCCTAAGAAATAAATTAAAAATAAAATTTAAGTTTTATATGAATTAGAAATTTATTAATTTTTCTAAAATAGGAATAGATTAAATTATCTTTCATAATTTAAAACATTGATTTGAATACCTAAAATTTTAGGATTGTCAAACCTATAATTTTAGATAAATATTAATGGTTATTTCTCTTATACTTTGATAGGTGAAGAGTAGATTTTCCAGAATTATTTTTCTCCAAAGTTTTTGAGGACTTCTTTTGAGGTAAGGGAAATTAATGTAGATTTTGTAAAATAAAATAATTTTATTTTATATTGTATTTTGAAATGTGTAAAAATGTTATTTTTATTCCTATGCATGGATCAAATATATGTTTTGTATGAAAAATATGTTTGAACATTTTCTTTGTTTATAAAAAATGAAAAATTTTGTAGATATGGTATTCTTCTTTTGTAAGTCAAATGAATAAAACAAAGAATTTGACTCTGGTCTGTTCGGTCCTTATCAACGAGATATAATAGTTGACCTTTACATTTTCGTGGTGAGGAATGTGATTGATTTGGACCCTAACCTTTAGGGGTTTTGTTAGAGGTTACTAGTACAAGAAATTTTTGGTTCCATCCATCTTAAAAGGAACATTTGAGGCCAACCACCTATTTGTAAAGTCCCACTTAAATGGACACTATTTATTATTTGATAACCAGAGTGAAAAAGTTGAAATGTATTTGATTTGAAATGGATATGAAATGATTTTTATATATATGAAAATGTTTGTTGAACAGTTTAAATGTATTAGCATGTTTAATTCAAAAGTTTTATAAATAGAGTATATGTTATATTTCTGTTATTTGTAAGTATAATTAAAAATATTTAATCCATGAAACTGTGTTAATATTCCTTATTAGGCTTTGAGCTCATCCCCCCTTTGTTGATAAACTTTCTAGGTACCCTAATTTCGGGTGAGAAGTGACGATTAGGAGGAGAAATTGGCTTGTTAGAACATTTGTCAAAACTCTCTTTGTTTAGAGCATTGTTTAGATGTTAAAATTTATTTTCCATTTGAATTATTTGACTTTGGAGTTATTTGGACAATAACACTTGGTTTGATGTGTTAGTTTCAAAAAATGTTATTTAAAGATTTTAGAATTTTTGTTTTACTACTTTAAACAGCAATTTGGTAATTGATAAATTTCCAGTTACAATACAAATGTTTATGTCGCTTCTTGTTTGAGCCTTTGGGCTTGAGGTGTGAAATGACTATCATACCCTTGGAGTGGGTTTTGGGGAGTGACATTGGCATCTCAAATCTCTTGATTGTTCTGGAGTTCTGGTCAGATCTGCAACTATCTATGTTCACCTACAGAAATTTAGATTGACGATTGGCATTTGATATCATAGATCCTAACTATGGGAAGCATTGGGCCATTGATAAAGTAACCATGAAGGATACTTTTTCCACAAGGGAGTCAGAGGAATCTTATGAAATCTACAAGTTGGGATGAATATTATGCATAAGGACTGAACTAGATAGCTAAAGCTTGTTGTTGTCACATAAAATTTGGACTAGAAGTTGCATGTGTTTGATGTTCTCTCTGAGTTTGATGGCCATAACAAAGCTACTACTAGACCCCACCTACAAAGACTTCAACATTGTGACAAACCTCAATGAAGATGTGTTTCTTAAAGCTTCATTTGAGTTTCCTCCACCACCAATGACCCAAGAAAATTTGTTCAACAATTTCCTGTTTGCTATAAGCATCAATGAAGATTACATGAACAGCCCTGAGGTTTCGAGTGGAGAAACTTTTGGTGCCATAAAAATGATATGCTCCGAAAAATAGAGGAGAAGCTCCTGGTGACTAAGGACAAGGACACTAATCACATATTATTAGGTCATGTACATATTTTGTTGTAATGTTTTCGTTACTATCACAGTTATTACCGAGTTGTTACTAAGCTCTTTATATAGCTTTTATATCTGTATTTTAATTTAGTTTTTTTGTTCAATGAGAAAGGGTTTTATCTTCTTCTATTTCCTTACTTTTAGCTTAATATGGTATCAGAGCTTTGATACAATTTGTTGTAATTTCTCATCTCTGATTCTTCTGATCTTCGTTTTTCTTCAAGATTATCGAGTATTGTTGTTTTTTTTTCTTTTCAATTGTTATGGAGACTCCATTTGAAAACATGAGTCATTCTAGGTCATTTTCAAACAAATTTACCATTGATGAACCTTCTAGTCCTTGCTTTCTTGATCATTTAGATAGTTCAGGACTTGTTCTTGTTTCATAACCTCTCATTAGAGATAACTATGCCTCCTAGAGTAGAGCGATGCTAATTGTTTTGTTTGTGAAAATCAAACTAGGATTTGTTGATGGATCAATCATCAAACTTGAAGGTACTAATCTAGATCTTCTTCATTCTTGGAATTAGGAATAACAATATTGTTATCTCCTAGATCTTAAACTCTGTTTCTAAGGAGATTTTTGCTAGTGTGATATTTGTTTATTCAGTTAGAGAGATTTGGCTCGATTTCAAAGATCACTTTCAACAGAGGAATGAACCTAGAATTTTTCAATTTAGACTTGAATTGGTGAATTTGGTTAAAGATTAGAACTCTGTTAGTGTATATTTTACTAAACTGAAGACTCTGTGGGAGGAATTGGGCAATTATTGGTCAGTTTGTACTTGTGGTAAATGTACTTGTGGTGGTGTGAAGAATCCTAATTCTCACTATCAAATGGAAGATATCGTGTCTTTTCTTATGGGATTAAATGAATCATTTGCTCAAGTCAAAGGACAATTGCTTCTTATGGATCCTTTACCCCATAAATAAAGCGTTTTCATTAATTTTTCAAGAGAAACATCAGAAGAAAATTGGTAGCCATATAAATGTTGGTTCAGATTTTGTTGGAACCATGGCTTTTGTTGTTAAGGCTAATAATTCTAAGGCTTCTAGAGGTTATAAAGGATAGAAGAAGGATAGACCTTTCTTCACTCATTGCAACTTTCATGGTCATACCATTGATAAATGTTACAAAATATATGGCTATCCACTTGGTTAAGAGGAATAATTCTACTTATTCCAACAATAACATTGTTGTTAATCAAGTATCAAACCAATCATTCTCTAATTCAGCTATCAAAAACATTGGACTCAATCTGCCATAGGTATTGTATTATCTCAAAGGCATTACACGCTTTAACTCCTTAAAGACATTAGATATCTTGCTTGTAAGCCTACATTTGTTTCTATGGATCCTAAGGTTAAGCTCAATGCTCATGATGGTGTTGTTCTTTTTAATGTTTCATAGTATTGAAGGCTTATTGATCGTCTTTTCTATCTTACTTTGTTTTTGCCTGATATTACTTTTGTTATCCATAAACTTGGTCAGTTTTTAGGTCAACCTAGGTTACCTCACTTGCAAGTTGTTCATCATCTTTTGCGCTATCTTAAGTCCACTCTTAGTCAAGACCTTTTCTTCTCTTCTTCATCTTCTTTCCAATTGAAAGCTTTTTCAAATGCTAATTGGGACTCTTGTTTAGATACCAAAAAATCTATCACTAGTTTTTGCATCTTTATTGGTGATTCTTGATACGATCCACACCACGAAATTGAGAAACTTGTGGATCAAGAATGGCTCCAGGATCATTTAGAAACATATTTGTATGAAACCACGACCCGTTGCTTATATGGAAGCAAAAACCTTGGTATAATGAAGATGCCACAATCAATTATGGAAGGATTGATTGATCAGTCGAAAGAGAACGCCATAGAAATCTTTCTAATAAGTTCAAAGAGTTCTAAAAGAACCAAAGAGAATTTTCTCTCACAAGATTATGAATGAAATCTATATTATGTTTCAATAAGTTGATGACTATTTAAATACAAAGAGGTCCACAAATTTCGCAAATAGAAAATCCCCAAATATTCTACCTAGGATTCGCAAATAGCTAGAAAAGGGAAAACTAAAATATCCTAAGTTGGATTCTGAAAATTGAATCCATTATTTCTTAAAATCATGCATATCCCAAAGTAAAAAGAAAATAAGGGAATTTCTAATTTATTAATTCCCCATAAAATTTAAAAATTAAAATATAATAATAATAAATACAAAAGGTAATTTAGCAATCTTAAAAGATTGCTTTAGACTATGCTAGCCAATCTCCTTGATGAGTCAAAAATTGGGTAATCACCAATTTAGGAAACTCCATTCAATCCATGCAATTTGTGACTTGTTCTGTTTGATGGATTATTCTAGATTATTTCAAAGCTTGAATCATGGAAATTCGACCTTGTGGAACATGTAGAGCATCTTCCTTGGGCCTCCACAAATTCACCTTAACCCAAATATTGTGGATCAGTCTATTAAGAGTTTCCTTGAACTTTTTAGCTCGAGTCCTTGTAACCGGACCAACTGGAGGTTGAATAGGATCTGCATTCCATTTGTTAGTTGTGCCCTCATCATTCCCCTCATCTTGAAAAGGATTTGTCCTGAAATCATCATCTACATCAAAAGGACTTAAATCAGTAACATTGAAAGTGGCATTAACATTATACTAATTCGAAAAATCCAACTTATATGCATTGTCATTGATGCGCTCAAGGACTTGAAAAGGTCTATCTCCTCTCGAAAGCAACTTAGATCGTCTTTATGCCGAAAATCTTTCTTTCCACATGTGCAATCAAACCCAATCTTTGGGTTCAAAAATCAACTATTGACGCCCTTTATTAGCTTGTTTTGCATAATGTTTCATCCTCCTCTCAATGTTAAGTCTTGGTTTCTCATGTATTTGCTTAACAAATTCAACCTCTTTTTTTTCCATCTAAGTTAGCACGTTTAGACAAAAGTAATGATGTTAAATCCAATGGAGTTAAAGGATTAAAACCATAAACAATTTGAAATGGTGAAAACTTAGTGGTAGAATGAATAGTACGATTATAAGCAAACTTAACATGTGGTAAACACTCTTCCCAAGTTTTTATGTCCCTTTTAATACTAACCCTCAACAAAGTAGACAAAGTCCTATTCACTACTTCGATTTGACCACCAGTTTATAGGTGACAAGTAATAGAAAATAACAACTTAGTTTCTAACTTACACCACAAAGTCTTCCAAAAGTAACTCAAGAACTTATCATCTTTATTTGAAACTACTATTTTAGGCATACCATGTAATCTTACAATTTCTCTATAGAACAAATCAGCAACATGTGAAGCATCATCGGTTTTGTGACATGGAATGACATGTGCCATCTTAGAAAATCTATCCACAATCACAAAAATTGAATCCCTATCATGTTTAGACCTAGGCAAACCTAACACAAAGTCCATCAAAATATCAATCCAAGGCTCATTAGGAATAGGCAGTGGCGTGTATAAACCAAGGGGTTGCACTCAGGATTTTGCTTGCCTACATGTGATACATCTACCACAAATTCTCTTAACATCTGTTTTCATGTGTGACTAATAAAAGCGTTCTTGCAAAACAACTAAGCTCTTAGAAACTCCAAAGTGTCCCATTAACCCTCCACCATGGGATTCCCTTACTAACAATTCATTCAAAGAGCAATTTGGCACACAGTTTATTTTCTTGAAACAAGAAACCCTCACGCCTAAAGAACTTACCCACTGCGTTTTTCTCACAAGCCGAAACTCTTCACAAAAATTGTGGTCTAAAGGATACAATTCTTTAATATGCTCAAAACCAAGTAATTTTGCATCAAGAGTAGAAATTAATATGTACCTTCGAGAAAATGCATTGACATCGATGTTTTCCTTACCTTGCTTGTATCGGATGACATATGGAAATGTCCCAATGAATTCCACCCATCATGCATGTCTCCTGTTCAACTTGTGTTGGCCTTTTAAATGCTTCAAGGACTCATGATCGGTGTCAATCACGAAGTCTTTAGGCCAAAGGTAGTGTTTCCATGTTTATAATGCTCGAACCAATGCATATAATTCTTTATCATAAGTAAGGTAGTTTAAGGCTGCCCCATTTAACTTCTCATTGAAATATGCAATTGGTCTTCCTTCTTGCATAAGAACTGTGCCTATACCCGTACTTGAAGTATCACATTCAATTTCAAACGTTTTAGTAAAATCAGGAAAAACAATTAAAAGAGCATGAGTTAATTTTTCCTTGATCAATTGGAACGCCTTCTTTTGTTCGTCTCCTCATTTGAATCCAACATTCTTCTTGATGACTTTGGTAAGTAGTACGGTGATGTTGTTAAAGTCTTTCACGAACCTCCTATAAAAACTAGCGAGTCCATGAAAACTACAAGCATGACCTACACTCGTGGGACTCGGCCAGTCTTGAATCACCCGATTTTCTCTTCATCAACCTGTATTTCTTGTGCAGTCACAACAAAACCAAGAAACACAAGCTTATCGGTGCAATAGGTGCACTTCTTCAAGTTAGCAAATGACTTATCTTTTCTAAGTACATCCAAAACTAAATTTAAATGCAAAATATAATCATCCAAGTTTTTTCTATAAATGAGAATATCATCAAAATCAACAACAAATCTGCCTATGAAAGCACATAAGACATGGTTCATTAATAGCATGAAAGTAATCAGTGTATTAGTTAATCTAAATGACATAACTAACCACTCATATAAACCATATTTCATTTTAAAAGCAGTTTTCCATTCATCGTCCTCTTTCGTTATTATATGATGATACCCACTCTTTAGATCAATCTTAGAAAATACACAAGCATCATGTAATTCATCTAACATATCATCTAAGCAAGGAATAGGATGATGATTCTTCAATGCACATTCTCCACGTTCCATCCTTCTTAGGAACCAAAATCACCAGCACGACGCACAAAGTCATACTTTTCCTCACGTAACCCTTTTTCATCAATTCACTAACCTGTTTTTGTAGCTCCTTTGTCTTCTTGGGATTGTTTTGATAAGCTGGTCGATTTAGAATGGAAGCACTATGCATGAAATTTATTTGATGTTCAATTCCTCGAATATGAGGTAAATCATGTGGAACCTCTTTAGGAAAGACATCATCAAACTCCTGCAAAAGAGAAACAACTGAACTAGGCAAAGATGTGTCAAGTTTTTTAGTGTTTAAATACGTTTCTTTGTACAAAAGTACAATCATTGGTTGATTTAAAAACATCGCTCTTTTTATTTCAATCGTTTTTGCATAGAAATTCATTTTTCTCTTTACTTTTCTCTCAATGGTTGAATCTGACCTCTTGTTTTCTCTTTCATTTTTCTCATTTTTTTTTTCTAATTTTCACTTGTTTTCTTTCTCTCACTTTCTTTCTTTAGATCACTCTCTTTTTGTAACCTCACTTGATTTTCATAGACCTACTTTGGTAACAAAGGGACTAGAGTGATTGTCTTTTGATTAAGCACAAATGAGTATTTGTTGGTGAAACCATCATGCTTAACATGTTGATCAAATTACCATGGTCGGCCTAGTAATAAGTGTCCAGCTTGCATCAGAACGACATCACAAAAAACTTCGTCTTCATATTTCTCGATGCGGAAGGATACCAACACCTATTTAGTAACCTTCACCTCACCATTATCATTGAGCCATTGCAACTTGTAAGGCCAAGGATGTTAAATTGTTGGCAACCTTAATTTCTCCATCATTGTAGTGCTAGCAACATTAGTATAACTATCTCCATCAATAATCACACTACATAACTTGTTTTGCATGTGGCATCTAGTATAAAAGATGTTTTCTCGCTGCACTTTGTCATCTTCTTTGACCCGCATACTTAGAGCTCTCTTTGTAACCAACAATTCATCTTGGACAATGCATTCCTCATCATCCATGTCCTCCAATGGTGGCATAGATTCGGTGTCATCTTCCTCATCAGACTTAATTTCACCATTATCTGGCAATATCATAACTTTTTTGTTTGGACATTGGCTCGCTATGTGACCTCTACCTTGGTATTTGAAACACTTAATATCATAATTCCAAGTGGTGGAAAAATCAGATTTACCTTGATTTCCATGGCTGGTCATTTCTTGTTTTTGCTCGATTTTAGGCTTGGTAGTGGCTTGTTTCTCTTCTTTCTTTACAAAATTCAATCTCCATGATGATCTCAAGCTAGGGTTTTGTCGTGTATTGTTGCCCCTCATCTTGAGTTGGTTCTCAATTTTGAAAGCCATGTGCACCATATCTTCCAAATCCACATAATGTTGCAATTCCACCAAATTATCAATCTCCCTGTTCAAACCAACTAAGAACCTATCCATAGTAGCCTCTCGATCATTCTTTACATTCACTTGGATCATAGTGATTTCCATCTCCTTATAATAATCCTCCACACTTTGATTACCTTATGTAAGACTTTACAATTTTTGGTACAACTCAAGGTTTTCATTATAGTTTTCATCTCTTTCCATGTTTCTATTGGACACTCTTTATTTCTCTTCCTGTTTAATACTAGTTGACCCCACCAAATAATCGCATAATCAAAAAATTCAATGGTTGCAAGTTTTACCTTTTTAAGCTTAGAATAATTATGACAATCAAATACTAATTTTATCTTCTTCTTCCACTCAAGGTAAGCTTTAGGATCATTTTTGCCTTAAAATGACAAAATCTTCATCTTAATTCTACCAAGTTATTATTTTCCCGATTCCTAGCCTCTCTAAACCACCTACCATGTCTCCTATTGCTAACAATTGAATTCTGGTCTTCTTTTTCATCAAAACTGCCCCTATAATACTCTTCATCTTCAACTCTCATTTCCCTAGGTTGAACTCTCTCTTTCCTATGCACATTAGGAGCATTTTATGGCTGCTCCACATGTGCATTCTTTACCCAATCTATTTTTTCATGAACCTGCTCCATCTTTGCTGTCAATACTCTCATCATTTCACCCATTAAAGCTTCCATGAGAAACTTCATATCAACCTCTTCCGATGCATTCCCGAAAGTATTTTTGTCCTTGTTGTCTGACATGTTTGTTGCAAAACAAAGTTAGAAAAAAAAAATGAACCTCTCACACTCCTTCACATGTTTCACTCAAATAATGATTTACTCAACTTTCATTTGTGTTTTTCACACAAAATCAAATTGACTTTTACCCTCTTATGTGCTCACCACTCTTGTCTTTTTCCACTGGTAGTAATCCTCTATAGGTTTTTATCAAAGTAATCAAATAAATATAAAGATTTCCAGCAATAATGCACCAAGGACTCACCAAGATAAATTTGAATTTAAGGGCTTAGCAAAGCAAGGCTACGTCACTAATTTAAAGGTTTCAAAATTTGCACAAAATAATCAGTTCTTTTGAGCCTATGTATTTAGGGTTTGTTTGGAGCAAGAAATTCAAATTTGTGGAATCAAAAAGGAACACAAAGATGTAAAATTGAAATAAGAATTATAAGAGTTGAATCGCAATATAACTTTTTTTTTTCTTCAATTTTTTTTATTTCTAAAAAAAAAAAAAAAAAAAGGCAAATCTGCAACTAGTGCCAAGCTCTAATACCAAAAAATACGATCCACACCACGAAATTGAGAAACTTGTGGATCAATAATGGTTCCAAGATCGTCTAGAAACAAATTTGTATGAGACCGCAACCCGTTGCTTATATGGAAGCAAGAACCTTGGTATAATGAAGATGTCACAATCAATTATGGAAGGATTGATTGATAAATCGAAAGAGAATGTCATGGAAATCTTTTTGATAGGTTCAAAGAGTTTTAAAAGAACCAAAGAGAATTTTCTCTTACAAAATTATGAATGAAATCTGTATTATTTTTCAATAAGTTGATGACTATTTAAATACAAAGATGAGAAAATAAAGGCTAATCTTAAAAGAGAAAAACACTTAAAAGGGGAGGTGAATTGGATTTTTAAAAATTCTTTTTAAACACAACAAATTTAAGCACAAAAGAAGCAAATCTAAAGAGATAAGGTTAGAGAAATCAAACTCAAATTTTATAGTGGTTTGGCACTTCCTTGCCTACGTCCACTCTCTTCAAGCTCCTAACTGAGTGAGGGTTCCACTAACTTGACGCTTCAACGAAACTTCTAATCACCTTTACACTTGGATTCTAGCTCCAATGGGCTCTTACACAATCTCTTCAAGTTTCAACTCACTTGAAGGCTTTAACACTCAATTAACAAGAATGAATATCTCAACCTAGCTCAACAATAGCTCAAATACAACTTAAGGCTAAGATGAATTACAAAGGTGCACTAAAGAGAATACAAATGGAGGTTTAATTCACCAAGAAAATAATGAGAGCTTTTAAGGCAAGAATAAGTGGGTAGACAAATAAATGTAGGTGTTCTTTTGCTCATAAAAGAAGTGGAGCTCTCTATTTACAGGTTTATAACCTCCAGAGCCAAAAAAACCAAAAAGCAATCTCAACTGGTCGAGCTAGGGGTCGACTGGTTCACTAGCCATTGGAGCATTTAACGTTTGGCAAGTGACCGTTACCCTCGGTCGGACCTCGACTAGGAAGGCAAATACCTCGATCGGGGAAGAAATGCTATTGGAAGAGAGAAAGTGTTTTTTGCATCTCTCAACCGGACCTCGACCGGGAAGAGGGAACTAGTTGATTGGTTCCCTAGCTAGTTGAGTCGGTTTGGACAGTGCCTTGATCTGTTCACCATTTTTGGCCCGAAAACCTATCTTTTTATGTTCTTTTATCTTCTAACACTTAGGCAAGGTCTTTAGGTAAATTAATATGTCAATTTTGAAGTGATTTGCCTAAGGTTCATTTGATAAAACTTGGGTTTTGATGGAAATGTAACTTTAAAGAATAAACTGAGTTTTTCAAAGATGCATGAAATGATATGTAAATCCTAAGTGCACCCATGCATTAATCTTACATATGTTTCCTATGATTAAAGGTCTTCCCCTAATTTTTTTCTTTCTTTTTTCCTTTTTCTCCTCTCAACCACAATGTACACGTTCATATTCTCTTCCTTATATGGTCATGCTAACCACTAATGCCCTTATTTGTTTTTCCCTTTTATTATTGGTCTTTTTTTCATTTTTTTTTAACCAACTTATCCACAAAAAATTCTTTTCTATAACCTTACCTTTTGCATTTTTAAATTCTTTTTCTTCCTTTTAGTTTTCCACTTATCAATTAAATTTAAATATAGTACCATATCCCTATATTTTAACTTTATTTTATTAATCTAATTAAATTTCATAACATAATAAAAATATTTTTCCCAAACACACTCTTAATTTGATATATATATTTTTTCAAATATCTTAATTTTGCCCAATAAGTGATCAATCCTTTATTTTAGTTATTCAAACCATTAAATTCTTAGTCTCTTATAATTACATTAATTCAATTTTTTTTATTTGTTGATTATATCTCAATTAGATAAATATTTTAAATTTCAATTCACAAAATAACAATTTAAATTTTTATGTTGAATCAATTCACTTTTTGTATAAATTCTCAATTTTATGTAATACAAATTTAATCTCAATTTAGTTGTAGTTCAATTCCTATTTTTAATTTCATAAGGTTTAATTTCAATCATAAAAATAAATAATTTGACTCTTTTTTGTGTTAAACTTAATTTTTCTTCACCATTATAATATGACATGCTTCAAATTAACCAAATTCCTCTAATTAAGATTCACTAATGATTAACCCACTAATAAAATTAATTCTCAACAATATATTAACATTAAAATTTTCAAAATCTACTCTCAATTATTTAATAGTTAAATTTTCCTCCAAATTTAAATTTAATTCTTAAAATTCCTACTCTTTACAGCTAACGTGGCAAAGTTTTTAAACTATTGACTTTTGACCAACTTTTCTAAAATTTCTTCAAATTAAATATTGACATGAGGATTTTGATCATTCTTTTTTACTATTTGACTAACAATTTTTATGAAAACTTTTTTGGTCTCTAAATCTGACGTACCATTAACAACTTGGGTATTACAATATTTGTATCTTATATTTATTTTAAAGGTGCTACTAAACTTCAATACATAAAAATTTTAATGAAAATTAAGTGGAAGGGCTCCATATAGCCTTAGTACCATGCATGTGGGGTTTACTTTTTAAACTAGATTTGGGCTTCAAAATTAAGTTTGGGCCTAGTTTTAATAAATATAATTTGTCCAATCTAAATTAATTAAATTAAGGCTAGTATTTAAGATTATTAAATCCATTCTTCTACCATCATAGAATTTTATAATTATAATTTGCTACCAAACTTGGTATAATTAATTACTTAAACAACATTTTGTTTTGTTATGTCAAAATAGTATAAGTTGTTTCTAAAACTCACCTGCACAAATTGATAAGCCCCAAAGTGCATTCACCATGCATGCAACTATTTTCATTAATTTAATTCAAGAACCACTTGAATATAGATAAATTCATTCCTCAAAATTGGACCACTAAGTCATAATCAAGTTAATGGAAGACCACTACCTATGTCTAATATTCAAAAGTCAAGAGTTGTGATCCACTTCCTACAATTGACTAGGGTTTTTGCACTTGATGTGAAGTATAAAGCATCATAGAAGTAAATAAAACCTAGCTACTCCTGATGAAGAAAGGGTAAGACACATTGCTTATATATATATGTCACATTTTTAATCAAAAAACAACATTAAGACTTATCAAACAATATTGAACAACAATGCCATATTCAAAATGAAGCATACTTGTCTAATGACTCAATAACTTTCATGTTATATAAGGTACTGAAATTCCCTTCAAGGCTTTTAGATTAATTGAAACATAATTAAACTAGAGGTATTTTTTTGTCAAAGAACAAATAAAACTTGTGAAGTACCTAAAAACTAAGGATGCTATTTCAATTAAGTCTAAAAAGAATACAAAATTCATAAGAGTGAAAGATGAGGAAGTAAGAAAAATGCAACCAATTTTGAGTTTTTTTTATTATATAAAATTGCTAGGATAGAACCCTTGAAAGCATGACATAATGTAACAAAATATAATTTCATTAATAAATTTATTTATTATGATTCTGCTGTTCTTTTTATATCCTTATTTGCATTAATTATTATTTGAGCATTCACATCCATATCACTTGTTTTATACATAAATTGGGTGTATTAGGAGTTGCATAGAAGACCCAAATCATGAATTCTTTGCAAGATGGTAAATAGTTCATAGTCAATTCATGAATTTAAGCAATCCATAAGAGATTGTAGTGCATTATTTTCTAATTAGAGATATGATTTGTCTTGGTCATCGGGATGGTTTTCTCATGGTGAGTGCATTAATGTGTATGGTTATACATTGGACAACACTTAAGTGAATCATAACATTAATTATTGAGTAGTCATGATTCACCAAACTACTATACTACATGCACTATCAATTTTGAGAGAATATTGAGTTAGTGTTAAGGTTATCAGTGACATTTACTACTATAAAAGAATATGTTAATGACTGATTTTTTTGACAACTTTTTTTTTTAAAACAAAAAAACAAAAAGAAAAATTGTCATTATATATACTAATATAAATAATAATGACTATTAAAAAGAAATGGTCATCTTATAGAATGAGAAAATGATTATTTACTAATGATGACAACATTATTAAATGATGACTATTACATATAAAGAAAATGTGACTTATATAAAAAGACATCTTTTACTTATTAATATTTATAAAATATCTATAGAGAGAAATTTTAGAAACACACTCTCTTTATAACTATCTCATTACTCTTCTAAAAGACCTCAAACTCTAGCCTTTTTACTCTAACTTTGGGATCTCATCCATTATTCTACAATTTTGAGGTATGGGTACCATTTTTTCTTTGCTTCCTTGCATCTCCATTTATGTTATGTGTTTTCATATGTGGTGGTTTTTGTTTTGTTTCAATTGATTGCTTCTTTAAGTAGTTTTTTTTTTTTCTTTTTCTATCTATTTCTTTGCATTTTATGTTTCCATTTTTTTTTTAATAGATTCCAAGGATAGTGAAAATATGATGGATTAGGGATTTTGGAGCATGAAAGATGGATTTGGTGTTCTGGATTTTTATGTCCTATGTTTCTATATATATTAAAAATAAAATCAAAATTGGTGGATTCTTACTTCTTTGAGTGTTTTTTTTTTTTTTTTTTTTTTTTTGGATTTTAGGGATAGTGAATAGATGATGGAATTTTGGGAATTTGGGGTTGCAGAGATGGATTTGGCATTCCAGATTTTTCACATTCTATGTTTGTTTTTTAGAATTTTGGGATAGTGAAAAGATGATGAAATTCTGGGGTTAAAGAAATGGATTTGGTGTTCTTGATACTCACAAACAAATTTGGTGGGGAAGTGTTAAGTATTAAGTGTTAGTTTGTTTTTTAATGTAAAATATCATATATATTTTTTTAAGATTCAATTCCTAATTAATTTGTCATAAAAGCATTATTAATAATTGTGTCACAAAAGTAAAATATTTTTACCAAAACTACTTCCAGATTTGATTTTCTTCTCCCTTGTAATGGAAGTAGATTATCAAAAGGTTAGTATATCATAGAAGTCAATAAAATTTATTTGGATAACATAGTTATATTTTATGATTAATTTCTCCTATTAATTATCCAATAATACAAATTAAATAGAAAATTTAAAAATCCTAAAGTACTTGTAAAATATTAGAGAACATCAATTGAAAAGTAGGTGAAAGTTGGTATGGATTTGAATTTCATGTATGTTTCAGCAAAATCTTCTAACCTATTTATCACCCTACTTAGCCTCTTTCCAATGGTTTTTTTTTTTTTTTTTTTTTTCAATCACAAACTCACTAATGTGTTATAACTTTCCAAATAGTTTCCATTAAAGTTAGTCTCATGATGGAGGCATTTTTTCAGATTACTTTGATTTTTAATTTAGATATCTCTATCAATATGTTTTTTTTTCTTCAAAATAATTGAGTTTTTATCATTGTCATCATTTGATTTTAGTTAATTACTAAAAATAATATGTTATTTTGATGAATTATTAGGGTTTTCTAAACATTTTAATAGTATTGAAATAATATAAAGATTTTCAAATAAACAACAAAACTATTTTTCAAATAAGTTTGTCCTTTTGTATTAATTACTGAGTCACTTTCGTGCTCATATTAACATTTGGTATTTGAGAACTAGAAGTGTTTTTTTCATTGTTTTTTTCTTCTTACTAATTAAAACTAACATATAAATATTTGCAAACAATGTCTTTATAGAATAACATATCTTTACTTCATTTACCTAATTAAAGGAAATTAAGGAATAATTGACTTTCATATAAGCATATGACAAAATAATATCCTTTTAGTTATATATATGTGAACCTATAGTGTAGATATCCATAAGTTCCTCATTAGGAATGATAGAGCAATTAGAACTCTAATATCTCCGAATTCTAATTTTTGACATGACATTAATTGGATCTATTATTCAACTTTCATTTAGTCTTGTACTTATTTTGGTCTTTCATTGTTTTGAATTTGTAAGAAAGTATAGAAAATCTCCATCTTTCTATATCTATGTTATGATTATTATTCACCTCAAATATTCTTAACAAGTCTAATTTCTCCAATTTTCTCAAAATTTTTAGAAATAATATTTGTTTTTTTATTTCTTCACTTCCTAATGCAAACAAAGAGTAATGCAATCTAAATATCATATCATGAAAATTCATCCTTAATTTAAAAGTCCATACGAGGATAGTGTTGTTATTCCCTCTATATATATTTGTAATGTACCTAGGTGTAATATTCTTGAACAACTTGCATTTGTTCTTTATTTGGAGAATTGTTTTATGTAATATTTTTGAATAACTTGCATTTGCCTTTTTCATTTGGAGGATTGCTTTTATGAAGGAAAATATATTTTTTATTTTACCAAGAAAAATATCTTTTTTACTTTAATTTTTTTTTTCAACTTAAGTTATGAACTTTGACATAAAAAAGTAAATACTAGCTTTCAAGAGTTAAATGCTAATTCATGATTTTTTTTTTCTTTAAGAAAATTCAACTTGTTTAACATTTCATATGAGAAACATAGTCCTGTAGTCATATAATATAAGTTTACAAAATAATTTCTAAAGCACATTTATGAAAGAAATTTTATTAAATTGGTTAATACAATTTATTTAGCTTAATGATTTTTCCCAAAACCCCATAGGGTTGTTCTCAATAAATCAAGGAGATAAACATTTTATTGTTTTGATAAAGCTTTGATATCATATTGAACATTTTTTTTAAACATTTAATTTTTAAAATAAAATCCCAAATCATTAGAAAATTTTGAACTCTCTTATTTTTAAAATAAGTGATCCCTAACTTCTATACATCAATACAATTGAAAAAAGTCTTAACAATATTTTTTTGAAAGTAGAGTACTTAGAATTTGTGCACTTGAGAGGAAAAATTCATCTAAAAGGGAGCCCGATATTATAGACGTGCTAGTAATTTAGATTGTGACAAAATGATGTTCATTTGAATAACCTGTTATTATTTACTTCAACCTATTGTCTCTAAGATAAGAAGTTTTGTAGAATTTGACTACTTTATTATGAGGTACATGAAAATTATTAATGACCCAAGCCTCCTTGTATCCAAGGTTTGAGCAATTAATAAAAAAAATGATAAAAATTAATTTGAATTCTATTTTACTTTTGTAATGACAATTTTTATTTTTACACTTGGTAGTTTAAAGGTCGTAGAACATATTCTCAACGAGAAATTAATGAAGTAAGATTTGAATGGGTAGATTTTGTGACTGAACTAATTTTACTCATTAATGAAATTAATGGCATACCTTTGGCATGCAAGCATGTGAATCTTTTATTTTACATTTAGATATCTATTTTCATATACAAGCATAACTAACTAAACTGTTAACTCAATTGCCAAGTTGACTGATTATTGAAAGTTATTGTATTAAAATAATTGTATAATAAATATGTTCACATTGGTTTT
Source organism: Vitis rotundifolia (assembly GCA_030254885.1). NCBI lineage: Eukaryota > Viridiplantae > Streptophyta > Magnoliopsida > Vitales > Vitaceae > Vitis > Vitis rotundifolia. The sequence continues at coordinate 527,741 of JARBHA010000034.1, read as the reverse complement.
GGTTTAAAACTTTGATTTTTATTCAAAGTTTCTACCGATTGCCTTGATAGTGAATAGTGGATGGGAAAAGTTGGTATCAGAGTGAGTGTATATTGTTAGTATATTAATTAAGAAAGGAAACTATTGATTCAAATTAATTTTCAAAGAACCGAACTTTATCTTACCCCATAAAAAGTTTGATTATATTTGCTTTATTTGTTCATTTAGTTTGATATAAATTGATGTCTTTTATTCCTTATCCTCCTGGTATATATAATTTAGATTATGACAGTATAAAAGAACTTAATAATAGGTTGTATACTCAATGGAAAAAATTTAGAGAAACTTGTGATAAATTACATAATTTAAGAACTACTGTAAAAGATTTAACCATAGATATCAAAAACCTAACTTCTCTTAAACATTTGAACGAACACGAAAGAGCTATACAAGAAGCCTTTGGCGAACTTTTTACTACAGAAACCCTAATTAAAAGAGAAATTATAAAATATTATATTGATAATTTATATGCTAATTCATCTAATTAGAAAATATTTAAAACTAATGAACCCTCATCTACGAACCCAAGAGGTAAAATAGTTAAAATTTCTAGTAGAAACACAATTAAAAATAACAAACGTAGTCTTATAAGAACATAAGAAACAGATTCAAGAAGTTAACCAAAATAATATCAATTGTTTAAAAGAAATCCTAATAAGACAAAGAAAAACCTTAGAAAAATTTACACAATTTTAGGAATTAAAAAAGAAATCAGCTCTTTTGTTTGAATAATATGAAAAACTTCTTGTTAAAAACCTAATTGGATGTTATAACTACTCTTTAGTTGAAACCTTATTTCTGCAAACCCAATATATATATATATATACATGTATGAACTCTTGTATCCTAGTTGATATGTAGGAACTTTGTTACTAGTATGCATTAAAATCTACAAATAAAACTCATTTTAATTTGAAATAAGGCAAATTAAAAAGACTAGGCTAGTTAAACTTTTTTTATTGACACTTAGTATTTAGAGAAATTCTCTTCCTTATACTTTCATTATCTTTTCAATAATTAAGTTTTATTTCCTATTAAAAATTAATGAGGTTTTACTGATTTATTTTATACACACCTAATCTTACTACAAGAAATGGGAATAGTTCACAATAATTCATTAATTATGCAATTAACACTCAAATGTTATACATCAATTTGTCTTAGTTCTAGATTTTTCCTAAATTAATAGCCTATTGGTTATTATTATTTTTATTACTATAGATGTTTGTCATAGTATATCATGAGTATTTTCCTTTAGTGAGGTTAGTTAGTAACATATTTAGACAATCAAGGTAAAGTTTGAACTTTTAAGTAGTAGTTTAATAGTTATCTATGAGAGAACAAGTTACTTAAGTTTATATTTATCATGCGCGCTTTTGTGGAAAATACAAAAGTTGAATGGTTTGTTACTTTGTATAAGAAAGAAATAAGAAAATGGCAAGAAAATGCGCTTGAGTTCTTCAATTTCTAAAAAAAAAAAAAATTGTTCATAAAATTGGGTAATTAGTATCTTAAGAAAACACTCATATATCTTTAACCTAAGTTATACTTCATGTACGATTAAATAGCTATTTTGGAGAAATAGACCTAATTTGTTATGCTTTTGGACTAAGAAGATCATACATACCAACTCTTTTTTTTTTTTACTCTCTCACCGTATTTGTGTCTTTTTTATAGTGTAGCATACTAAAAATCTTTATGAAAGTTCAATCCTTTTTGTTTTGAATATATAGAACTACTAGTTAGTGAGTTTTTCAGTTATTGTTTTTATATTAGTAATTGATTATGGTTATTTGGTTTGTGTATTGTTATTACAAATTCAACTCTAGTAAGAAGGCTTCATTGAACTCTTAGTAATAAAGAATATAGGTTAATTAACAAATTATTGATGTCATGAATGTCATAGGAATCGTTGCACATTATGGAAAGTGGATTTTGTCTATCTTGCAAAATGAAGAGTAGCGGATCTTCATGAGACATTAGCAAAATTATGTTTTTTGTTTATAGATCATATTTCTATGTTTAGGACATGTTTTATTGTAATTACAAATCACGAAAAGTGGAATACATTGAAATTTAGGTTCGAAAATATGTTATATATGTTAGCTTACAAGAATTTTCTATGTTTTCTCGTGTTTATCCTTTAATGGATTGATATATTTTTATTTCATTATGCTATACCTTTTTGTTAATATTCAAAGCCAGCATAAAAATATATATTACATTTAGTAACAAGTTTCCAACATTATAGAAGGTCCTTAACATTACAACAAGTATACCATTCTTTAATTAAAATCTCAATTTGATGATACGATTTTATGGTCAATATTAACAAATTTATAAAATAAAAAAATACAATAATTAGTGAATATGACCATTCAAATAAGGCATTGTTCAATTACAATGACTAAGAAAATAGGTCATCAATACGTAAAGATGACTATGAAAAATAGTTATCACAAAAGAAAGATGACAATGAAAAGTAGTTATCATTAAGAAAAGATGAATAAGAAAAATAGTCATTATTGACTTGCTAAAACAATCATAAAAAAACCCCCACAAAAGATGACTACCAGAAAGATGACTCTTCTAGGAATGGTCATCTTTTACAAAGATGACTACTTTTTACTATCATCTGCTTCTTTTCTCCTTGTAGTGGTTAGCCTATGAGTGACCTTAAGATAGTTATATATTCCCTATGGATTGGGTCATTATTGATCACTAAGGCGGGGGACAATAAGTATTTTTGATAAATGCACCATAATATTATTTCATGGGTTGGACATAGCATGTTCCCTTGGGTGATCCTAAGACATTGATTAAGAAAACTATGGTCATACTAATTCTTTAATTGAAATTTAACAAATGCTCTTATTAGGTGTTCTTTCAATACTCCACAATAGTTCCCTAGTGGCCCATTGCTACTCATACAACTTATCTTTTTTAGCCACCTTGGGGACTTTGGTTGAGGGATTTATGTGGCCCCTCATTGTGGCCATTGGAAACCTCGAGTTAGATCTAGGTTTTTTTTTTTTTTTTTTTTTTTTAGATTAGCCCTTTTAGGTGCACTTTCCTTTTTATGACAACATGCTTAGGCATTTTCTAGGATACCATGCCCACTTATGCCCATTTAGACACCTGCTTGGGTTAGATTCCACTTTGTTTATTGAGAGATTTTTCCATTAGTTCACTTAGGCACATTTTAGGTAAGTCCACCCAACTCACTTTGGTTTGCTAAGATTGATTCTTTAGGCTTAGTGTACTTAGGTTTATTTCTTGAGTTGTGATTACATGATTATGAGTTTAAGTGAGTATTTGGCTTGATTTTTTTTTTCTTTTTTCTATTGTTTGGATTGAATTTTCAATATTTACTTATGGGATTTCGATGTTTTTTTTTTTTTTTTTTTTTTTTTATCATTAATGACAGTAGATTAACATTTGAATTTTGATTTCAATGTTTAGTGTCTATATTATTATGATTATTATTATTATTATTAGTATTAGTATTATTTTGTATTATTTATTTATTTTTCCAAAAATGGCACTTATAGATGGATATGGGTCATTTTATTTTAATTGGGTTGTGGTTATTTAGATTTTAAGTTGTAGGCTTGGGTTATTTGATTTTAATTGGATAGTGGATATTTAGATTTTAAGTGTTGGGTCTAGGTTATTTTATTTTAATTGAGTTGTTGGTATTTAGATTTTAAGTTGTGGGCATGGTTTTTTTTTTTTTATTATTTATTTGGGCTTGGGTTATTTTATTTTAATTGGATGGTGGATATTTAGATTTTAAGTTGTGGGTCTAGGTCATTTTATTTTAATTCAACTTGGTTTATTTGATTTTAATTGGGTTGTTGATATTTAGATTTTAAGTTATGGGCCTGAGTTATTTTATTTTAATTGAGTTTGGTTTATTTTATTTTAGTTGGGTTGTGTGCATTTAGATTTTAAGTTATAGGCTTAGGTTATTTTATTTTAATTAGGCTTGAGTTATCAATCCTCGTTATTGGGCTTTGTTTGTTTTGCTTGAGCCCATCAAGTTTCTTGGAGAGGAAGTCTTGAAAATAGTATTTAAAGGGCACACAAGCCTTAGGCAGAAAAAGACAACTAGAGAGCGAGAATGTGCTGCTACTTTGTTGTTTTGTGTTCTTCTCTTATTTTTCTTGGGGTTCTTTCTTTCTTTATTATATATCGTTGTTGAGAGAGTTTTTCCTTACTGTGTATCTACCATGGGGTTGTCCATTTGATTTTTTTTTTTTTATTTTTTATAATGTATTCATATCTTTGAGTTGCCATTGGAGGTTTAGAGAGTCCAGATCGATTTAGGGTTGCATTCAGGTAAGTTATTTCTTCCTCATCTCTTTATTTGCATATCTTTTTGTTCTTTTTAGGATTTCTTATATTCATCTTGTTTTATATTTATTATATTTGTGAGCATTTTGGTAGTTGAATATTTTATCCATCTCATTTATTCAATTCTCTACCTATTTGAGTTATTTGTTCATTATACTATATTTTGTATGTATGCACATTTTCCAAACTTTTTCTATCTATCTATATGTTTGTCATTTTTATTTACTATTATGTTGATATGTTTGACATATGTTACTATACCTATTGTGTTTCAAGTTTTCTATATTTGTGTAATTTCCGCTCTAAATTTTCTATAATTCTATTTATGTTAGTCTTATTGCTTCATTTTTCATTTTGTTTTAAATTTTCTGTAATTTTGTTTATGTTAGTCTTGTTGCCTCACATTTCATTTTGTCTTTTTTCTTCTTTTTTTTTTTTTGTAATTTTGTTTATGTTAGTATTTTTGTCTCATATTTCATCTCATGTCATATTTGGGTTTTGATTTATTTTTCTTGCTTGAGTCTCTTTTTTTTTATTATTCAATAAAATTTCCAAAAAATTGGTTTTAATAAATATTCAAGAAAAATAGTTTTTAATAAATTCCAAAATAACTTTTTTAATTAATAATCTAGACTTTGGTTTCCCATAAAATTCAGAAAATTTGTTTTAATAAAATAATATGGAAGAAATGCTTTTACTAAATTTAGGATTTTGGTTGAATATAAAATAATTCAAAAAACTCGTTTTTTTTTTTAAAAAAAAAAAAAATTCATAAAATTTTATTTTTAACAAAATAATTCAGGAAATTCATTTTTTTAAAATATATTTAGAAAATACTTTTTAATTTGATAATCCACAAATTCGTTTTTTTTTTTATATATAAATCTAGAAAATTGTTTTTTAGTAAAAATTCTCAAACTTTGTAAAGTCCTAACAGTTTTTTTTTAATGAAAATTCTAAAAAAATTGTGTTTTAATAAATGGTCTTTAGAAAATTGTTTTTTTTAATAAATTTGAAAATTTTGAAAATTGTGTCTTAATGAATGTTCTATAGAAAGTTATTTTTTTAATGAGTTTATTAATTGAAAATTGTGTTTTAATAAATGTTCTTTAGAAAATCATTTTTTTCTTAAGTTTGAAAATTCTGAAAATTATGTTTTAATAAATGTTCTTTGGCAAGTCGTTTTTTAATTTGTTAATTAAAAATTGTGTCTTAATAAATGTTATTTAGAAAGTTGGTCTTTTAATGAGTTTGTTGATTGAAATTTGTGTTTTAATAAATGATCTTTAGAAAATTGTTTTTTGAATAAGTTTGAAAATTCTAAAAATTGGGTTTTAATAAATGTTCTTTAGAAAGTCATTTTTTTAATAAGTTTGAAAATTCTGAAAATTATGTTTTAATAAATATTCTTTAGAAAGTTGTTTTTTTAATGAGTTTGTTAATTGAAAATTATTTTTTAATAAATATTCTTTAGAAAGTCATTTCTTTTTAATAAGTTTGTTTTTTGAAAATTGTGTTTTAATAAATGTTCTTTAGAAAATTGTTTTTTTAATAAGTTTGAAAATTCTCAAAATTGTGTTGTAATAAATATTCGTTAGAAAGTCATTTTTTTTAATAAGCTTGTTTTCTAAAAATCGTGTTTTAATAAATGTTTTTTAAAAAGTCATTTGTTAATAAGTTTGTCTACTAAAAATTGTGTTTGAATAAATGTTCTGTAGAAAATCATTTTTTAATAAGTTTGTTTACTAAGAATTGTGTTTTAATAAATGTTTTTTAGAAAACCTTTTTATTTTTTAATAAGTTTGTTAATAAAAATTCTCAAAATAAGCGTTTAAATGGATGTTCTCAAAGTTTGTTTTCATGAGTCATAAAAGTCATAAAGTTCTCAAGTTCGGTTTAATTAAAATTGTCAAAAGAAATGTTTTAATAATAATTCTCAAAGTTATGTCTATTAAATATACTTAAAGTTTGTTTCCTTAAAAGTCTTAAAAGTTTTAATGAGTGTCTTACTGAATTCTCAAAATAAGTGTTTTAATCTTAAAAATTCTCAAAATTCATTTTCAATAAATTCTCAAATTTTGTCTTAATAAATTCTAAAAGTTTTTAATAAAAACCCTTAAAGTTAGTCTCAAAATCGACAAAGTGTTTTAGTAAATTTTCTCAAAGTTAGTGTTTTAATCAAAGTCTCTAAAATTTGTTTTAAATTAAAGTTCTTAAAAAATTGTCTTAAATTAAAGTTCTCTAAGTTTGTGTTTGATAAAATGTTCCAAAAGTTTGCCTAATAAAAATTCTAAGATTTTTCTTTAATGAAGAATTTCAAAATGGTTTTAATAAAGTTCCAAAATTTGTTTTGATAAAAATATCTTGAAAATTGTTTTAATAAAAATCTAAAGAAAATAAAAATTATAAAAATTTCTCTTTTTGAATAAATTTGACTTAGAAATATTTTTCATAAATAAAAGTTGTAAAAATTTGTTTCCTTAGTAAATTGAAATTTGGTTCCTATAATTAAAATAATTGAACCCCTTTTCCTCATAAAAATCACTTTTCCAAAAATAGAATTGATGTTTCTTTATAATTATGGAATCTTGTTTTTTTAATGAAGTGTAAACCAAAATCAAAGATCAAATTGAGCTTTTCTCTTTAATAAATTTGAATTTAATCAAAATTCTTTTAATAAAATCAAGAAAAGTCTTATGTTTTGAATTAATTTTGGATGTGAATAAAAATCAAATCTTTTGTAAATAAATTGAAATTTTGTGAATAAATAATTTGAAATCATTATTTTTGAATTATTCCCTTTGTAAATAAAATTCTCTTAAACTTCCTTTGAAATGTTGTAACTTTAACAAATAATTAACTTCTATTTTTTGCATTTCACATTTATTAATTGTGTACATTCTTGTGTACTCTTTTTTCACCTCATGACTTATATGCATCTTATTGTCCTGTTTTTAGTATCCTCAATTAGTTAATCAATTGTCATGATTCCCCTCATTCACTTAGTAGAGATCGTAGGTATATGGGCTTAGAGGGGTGTTATGGCTTAATCATACCTTCCCAATAGGTAACCTAATCCCCAAACCCAAACTCGATTTTTTGTAAATAACTTTTTCAAAAAAAAAAAATAGGAGTTATTTTTTTAGGGTTTTATTTCTTATTTTGTTTTCCCTTTTAAAAAATAAATAAAATAATTGGCGACTCTAGTTTTTATAAATACATTTTTTTTCACAATAAAAAGTGAGTCTCATTAGTCAAATGGGAATGCACATGAAAAATGCAAGTTCACAAATTGGCAACTCTACTGGGAATCAAACTTAGAATCTTTAGATTCATAGAAAATCAAGCTTGAACTTGAGTTGAAATATAATATTTGATTAGTCGATCAGTGGATACCTTCTCATTGACTTTGTTGTATGCTTATGTGTATTAGGGCATGTGAGAGTTTGGAATGATTATTTTGTATTTGTATAATACATGTGTATTGTTGTATCTCATTTTTATTTTTTATTTTTTATCTTTTCATGCTTATTTTTATATATCTGTTTAGATATATATCTGATCATGCTTGTTTAAATCTTTTTATCTTGTATGTGTTTATTCATACATGTACGTATCTGTTTATATTTGTTTATGTTTGTATATATATGCTCATGCATATCTCTACTCATGCTTGTGTATATTTGCTCATGATTATATATATATATTTGTTCATGTTTGTATATATCTATTCATATTTGTTCATACTCGTATGTAACTGCTCATGCTTCCTCATATATCTTTGTTCATGCTTATTTGTATATATTTGTTCATGCTTCTATCTATTTGCTCATGTTTATATCTATTTTTATTTACATATATTCATGCTTATATTTGCTCATACTTGTATATATCTGCTCATGTTTATTTACATATATCTTCTAACGCATAGAACTGCTTATATTCATGTATATTTGCTAATGATTATATATATATTTGTTTTTGTTTGCATGTATTTATTCATGTTTATATCTGTTCATGTTTGTCTATATCTACTTATGCTTGTTTATATATGTTCATATATGTATATTATCCGCTCTTGTTTGTATTTGCTTCTGTTTGGATATATTTGCTTTATGTGACTATGTGTTACATGGCTACCCTCATTCTGCATCATTGCATGTTTGATTGTTTATGTAGGATACATATTTATCCCCTTATCTTTGACTCCCTAGTCTTGGTCGATCTTGTCTCCTTTGATCTCGTATTTCAAATGAGACTTGTTGCTTTGTTTGCTCTCCAACCTAGCTAGTAATTCGAAGTAAGGTCTAGCAATGGGCTATTTCTATGTTTGGGAGCATTCCAAAGGAGGTCAACACATTGATGCTAATTAGAGTCTAATCTTTGAAGACTTGTATAGCCCTAAGCTAAATATTCAGGATATTCGTGTGACTAGAGCATTTCCTTTTTTTTTTTTTTTCTAGTTTGATAGGTTTGTTGGTTGAGCCTACGTCACCCATTGTATACTTTAGATCATCTTTGAGTCTTGAAATCTATAAGACGCATTAACTAAAAAGAGCCTTCACCATTAGGAAACCCCTTAGGATGTCAAGCTAGTGCATGTATGAAGATGATGACCACCTTGCAAGGAAGCGTCCCATCTTTTCGGAGGTATGTAGGAGGTTATGTATGGTCAATGGGTATGATCACTTCTACTAGGGATCCTTTTCAGTCTACCTAGTAGGTTAATCTTTAAATCCTTTAACTAGGGTTCTTGCCCACACATATGTGCATTAGTGTATAGGATTTTGATAGCAACAGTAGTGTATCAACATCAATCAGTTGTATTATCATCCTCTTCATTCCTTCTTCATCAATTAAACTTTGAGTTAGTCATTCCTCGAAGTCGTACATTCATCATTCTTGTATAGTGTTCTTTCCTTTAGGATTTTGTTAGCCATAGGTTGTTGTATACAAAGAGGTCTTGTTTTATCTGTGACACATTATTAGTCTTTTTCGTTGTTTTATCCTATATGTCTCAATGTGTCATTGATAGGTTCCTTAGGTGAGTCCTGTTAGTCAGTTAGTATAAGAGTTTTTGAAACTTGTTCAGATTCCTCTAGTTGAGATATTAAAACGTTTGTCAAAGTTGGTGTGATCATTCATTTTCATTACATCAAAACTAGATGTCTTGGTTATTGAGTCTCATGTTAGTCTTGCAGTAGAGTCAGAGTCAAAGTTTGTATCCCTTGTAAAGAGCTTTGATCGGTTAGTAATTTTTCATACTCTTAGATGTTCACAATGATCATTATAGAGCCTTAACTCTCTCCTTAAGGATTTTTTTATGTCTTATGTTAGCCTGCATTGTACTTTTGACATGAGACATTTATGCACATGCAGTTGGTGATTGTTGGGCCTAACCCATTATGGAGGGTATTGAGCTTATTGAGCTTATTGATCTAGGATTAGAGACTTGACCTAGGGGGTTTAAGATTGTGACCCATCCTCTTGAGATCAAAGCAATACCTTACTAGCCCCCACACTTAGACTTTGTCATCTATTTATTATGAGATTTACATAGTATCATCTTTGGCACCATTACAAAACCTTTCTATCTCCTGTTATTCTAGCTTTGCACATCCTCTCTTCGATCTAACCAATTACAATGTGAGGAGTTTGAGCCCTCTTGCCTGATGAGGGATGGCTTATGATATTTAGGTGGCTTACGATGTGAGGATTGGTCGATTGTTGAATGAGACTATCACTTATTTTGCCATAAGTATAGAGATTGATCTTATATGATAAGAGTTGGCTTGTGATAAGCAATTGTGCTTGATGAGATTGTTATCTATTTTGCTTTAAAAGGATCATTTTGAGATTATTACTGAGTATTTGGAGTAGGGCTTGGCGCATAATTCCAGAGAGTTGACACGATTATATTAGATGGACATCGATTTTTAGTATCAATCATGTGAGGTTTTGAGAGCATGATGTTTGAGATCGTGGTTGTACGATGGGTGACCTTTATTTCGATTAGCTTACACCCTATCACCTTTATTGACATTTGGACCATTGCTAACCCTTTAAGCCTCACATGAGCATCATAATATTTTATTTCTTATAGTCTTGCTCACCTTCTACATTGGGATAAGGGCTCTCTAGTGTATATATGCTTTATTTGGGAGTTTCATGAGCCATAGACTTATTGTTGACTTTTTTCACTAATTTTTTGTTGTTTTAACATTATCCTTCATCATACATCATTGTTATATCTTTCATTCCATCTTTTGTCTTTGTTATCGCGTTTCTTTCCATGCCTTGAGTGATTTTTTTTCACATTTCAGTGCATAAGGGACGGTCATATCCCTCTCTACTCCCATATCATGGACATTGGTTTGGAAATCTTTAGTTGAGAGGGTCATCTTGTTAGAAAGAGTTTGTCTATATCATTCTTTAAGAGCAAATCCATTTCATTATGTATTCTTAGAAGAGCTTATTTATTTATATTCAGAGTATGAGTAGGTAAAAAGAATAAAAAAAAGAAAAAAATAAAGTAAAAAATAAGTGCATGCATGTATGTATATGGTGTTCTTCTCCATTAAGTGTGTATATTAGTCATTAAGGGCTGCTTTATTAAGACAGTTGCTTATGAGAGTTCATATGTGAGCTTTCAAAGCTCACAAGCCCCTCTCTCCTTGTGCCTATCTTGTTATGTATTTTATGTGTAAGAAATGGGTGACCTTTTTCTTAAGGACTCCATATCATTGTCTTCTCCATCATTACATACATTGGTGATTTGACTTGAATTGAGTAGATCGATGCTCATTTATTTTCTTTGATCTATTTGTTCTTCTCATGGTATCTAATTCATCTTACCTATATTGTTCTTTGTTTGTATCGATTTCCATTTTGTATTGGATATTTTCCATACATCATTCTTATACATCTCACTGACGATTCGATATTTTTCCTCTCTTCTGTTTCTTCTCTGATATATTCATCTTGGATTCTTTCTTCCTCACCGATATATTCATATTGGATGTCCTCATGGTTCATGAGATTCTCTACACATATTACATTCTATACACAAGGGTATGGGTTTTGATCATGGGGTTTTTTAGCCTAGTTTCCTTTCATTTTTTTCACCCTATTACCCCAGCATATGTTTTGTCTTGTGTCTTAAGACCACCCTGAGGCTATGATATCACGCATTGTGTTTGATAGCTCTCACATGGGCTATACTTGAGATTGATTAGAGATTGCTCGGATATTTGATGGACCAGTAGTTGTAGCATGACCTTAAATTGGAGCATAGCTACCTCAGATAGTTTTGTTGGATATGCAACCACTTTGTACGATGTATTACATTAGGGCATACCCTTTTCAGCTAGTGATGGATTCTTGAGATGATAGTTTACACTAAGACATGCTCATTCTTTAGGGGAGATTAGACGTCCCCTTCATATTGGAGTGTGAGACGGCTAAGTTGTAATACCTAGTACTAATGAATTAAATAGACAATAATGATTATTTTAGTACTTAACTTTAAGCGTGCTTAATTAGATGTTAAAACTAGTTTAGTGTTAATCATGTTTAATTATGAATTAAACTTTGATTAAGGTTAAGTGGGATTAGTTAATGACTTAAGCATGCTTATTAGGTTCTTAAGGGCTGATTAGGGTTATGAAAACCTAAAGGACAAATGTGCAATTATAGGTTTAATTTTTGATAACTTGAAGGACTAAAGTGCAAAATTGGGAAGTTGGGGGTTGGTGGCAGCCATGTGGCCTACCACCTCGTGCTTGGCTACAACTCGTTTTCCACCATTTCACCTATAGCAGCTTGGGTTAGAGAGAGGATCTAGAGAGAGAAAGTGTAGATTTGAGGTAAGCAAGTTGTTTTATTTTGTAATTTTGTTTTTTTTTTTTTTTTTGTTTCTAATGGTATGCTGAAAAGAATTAAAGGTAAAATTTGTGTAAAAGTTTAGTGTAAGTAGATATAAACATGTTTCAATTAAAAATCACAATTAATTAAGGATTAAAGTATTTTAGCTTAAGTATTTTATTAATGGTAATATCAGCATAAATCTTTGTTTAATTTGGTTTAATTGAAAAATTGATTAGTAAACCTATGATTAGTTAGGTTATTTTGACAATTAGGACTTGTTAATGAGTTAGGCTTTAGGAAAATCAAAACAATTAGTGTTTGGTAATTAATTGGGGAATATGAGAATTAAAAATTAGCAACAGTAAATTATATAAATTTTCATAGTTAGGAAACTTAAATTATGTTGTTTCATTTCAGTTCCTCGTAATAGGTAAAGATCGTCTACATAGAAGAAACACAAAAATGAAGTCAGTGTAAGGTAAGGAATTTTATGCTATTCTATGGTGTATTTTATTTCTTTCCTTGAATCATTTGTTGGAATTTCATGTTATTTCTATGATTTCATAAAATGTTTTAATGTGACATTGCATCTTGATTTATTGCATTGAAATGTTACAATGATATTGGGATGTATATTAGTATAAAGATTCATTGTTTTATGTTGTCGAAATGGTTCATGGTGTGGTTGTATTGCAAGAAGGATATGGAATAATCACAGATGATATTCTGAGAATTGATTGGTGGGAAGTGTCTATGTGATGCTACAAGCATTATCCTTTGATATATTGTTTATGTGGGAACGTAGGTCCTTGGGTGAAAGTCCCTAAAGCCCTTGAGGAAGACACTCCGATGTGGGTGTATGGGGTTGGTCCTGCCCCTGGGTTTTAGTCCTTAAAGACATGGGGTTGGTCCTACCCTTGGGTATAAGTCCCAAAAGACATGGGATATGTCTTACCTTAAGTGATGTCCCAGAATAGTCATTATTATATTGACCGACCGAGTATCTTATGGAGCATTGATATCTGGTGTGTAGATTGGTGGGGGTTAGTAATTTATCGGTTGTGAAATGATGGATGAGGAAAAGCAAATATGAAACTAGCAAACACATGCATACATGTTTGACATGATTATACATTTGTTAATGGTTATAAAATGTTTATCATGCATGCTATTAAATGCTTAATTCAAGGTTTTTAAGGGTATGCTTAGGATTGTTATAAACTTTCCTAGAGTTGTGAACTCACCCTATCCCTTCCACCTTTAGATGCAAGTCAGAAGACCTATGCAGGAAATAATGCTTGAACAATACTTACTATGATTGGATGCTGTTTGCTCGCATTGAAAGTGTTTTGAGGCTTTGCCTTTGTATTAAAGACAGGATCTTTTTGTATGAATGATATAATATGTATATCTGTTATATACACTTGTAGTATGGGCTACCCATAGTTAACCATGGGGTTTTGGTATATGTAAATTAATGTAGTATAAGTTTCTTTTAAGAAATGAACCATATTTTGTTAACTACAAGTTACAAAGTTTAATACAGGATGTAGTCTTTATAATAGGTTTTGCATATTCTCTTTTTGCACAAAATCAAGTAGGGACTCAACATTTTAATTTTTGTATCCCCATATTTTTTAGAGCACTTATAGTGTATTTGAGTATCAATTGTTAAGTTTGAAAAACAAAAAAGAAATCGGGGTGTGACATAAGTGATTTCATTTTATATGACTATGTTAGGACATACCCCCTCATCAATGTTGATTGATTCTTGATGGTTTACATTAGGGCATACCCTTCTTAGTTGACGATGGATCTTGGGACATAGCCATCCTTTTAGAGTAAATTAAATTTTCCTTTCGCATTGGAGTATGAGATATGGCTGAGTGATTTGATTGAAAGCATAGCCCTCTCATTGGTATTAACGGATTTTTGAGGTGATTGGATCATGGCATAGACACTTGTGAGAGTTATATTAGTTCTTAAGCATTTCAAAGATTGCCTTACACTAGGGCATAGCCTTCTCATTGGCAATTGATCTCAAAGACACCAACTTACATCGGGGAATGATCATGTCAAAGAGCATTTTTGTTTAAACATACCACTTTGCTTAATTTTCCACACTAGGATATGCTCATTTTTTAGGAGATCAAATACTCCCTTCATATTACTAGGAGATAACCGAGAGGAGTAGAGGCTCATTTTGATCACATGAGGTATGGTGGGTTATACTCTTCTCATTAGTGGTTGATTTGGAGATAGCAACTTATACTAAAGCATAACTACTTATCAATGATGGATTTGCGAGATGACAGTTCACACCAGATTTTTCAAAGATTATAAGTATAGTTATTTCATATTTTCACCCATGTTGGCTCATGTTTTTCTCATTAAGGATTGATTTTGGAGATATTTTTCCCTATCCAATGCTTGCCCATTTTAAGAGGATGTATTCATACTGGGCATAGCCATTTTATTGATTTTCAACATTGAGACTCAATCTTCTATTTATGGTTGCTATTTTGGATGGATTATAGAGATGTTGATACTTTGGGTTCCATTTCCTCAACATACCTACTTTGATTTGGGATACCTACTTACCTTTGTTGCACCTTGATATTCTCATCTTGATGTCTTTACACATGCATCCATCTTATCTAAGCCTTACATATCTTCTTTTGAGTTTACCTATTTCCTTATCGTACGTGATCTTATTCCATTCTCTCGATCGGGGGATGATATGGACTAGTCTCGAGTTTTCTAGTCAAGTTTTCACATACCGTTAGACGTTAAGTTCAACATCTTCCATGATGGCAAGGCCTGAATGATTGTTGATTCTTTTGCGTTGATGTTTTCATTTTGATTGTCGACATGTCGTATTTTGATTTACATGCATTTAGACTCAAAGCCTTGGTTAACTTTGTTTATGTCCATCATTTGACTTTGTTTTATCAGCACAATTTCCATGTTAGTGATCTTGTTTGGTGTTCTATTGACCAAGGTTAGTGCATTATCGTTGAGCATATTCTAGGGCATGACCTTATGTGACTTTATGCCACTCATGTTGGTCATTACACACTGGGGCATACCCCTTTTATTGAGATTATCTGATCTTCTGTTGACTTCATGGTCGTTTGATTTGTTTGTTGATCCTTATGAGTTACACTTTCCTTTTAGGCCCTGAGCCTTATATCCCAAAACTACTCTTTCATTTTAGGCCCAAAGCCTTATAGCATAGAGTCATCATTCCCTCATAGGCATTCATCTTTCTTAATTAGGCATTTAGAGCCACTTCCTTAACTTAGATGTTCAGAGCCACTTTCTTAGTTAGGCATTCAAAGCCGCTTTCTCAGTTAGGTGTTTAAAGTCATATTAGGTGTGTAAAGTTACCCTTCCCCCCTCCCCCTCCCTGTCCCTGATAGGCATTCAAAGTCATCTTTCTTGGTTAGGCCTTTAGAGCCACTTTCTTAATTAGGCATTTAAAGCCACTTTCTCACTTAGTTATTCAGAGTCATTTCCTCATATTAGGTGTGCAAAATCATCTTTTCACCCTACAAGTGTTTAGAGTCATCTTTCTCACTTAGGTGTTCAGAGCCACTTCTTTAAATTAGGTGTGCAGAGCCACCCTTTCCCTTATAGCCAATCAGAACCATATGAGTTCAAAGTTATCCCATCTGTTGGGTGAGTGAAGTCACCCTTCCCTTCATAAGCGTTAAAAGCCATAGGTGTTTAAAGACGTAGGTGTTTAGAGCCACTCCTTTCGGATAGATGTGCAAGGTCACCCTTTCCCTATAGAAATTAAGATTAGTCCCATCGATTAGGTGTGGAGAGTCAACTTTTCCCTCATAAACGTTCAAAGCCATAGGTGTTTAAAGTCACTACTTTCTAAATTAGGCATTCAGAGTCATACTATCGGTTTGGTGTGTAGAGTCACCGTTCCTCTCGTAGGCGTTCAAAGCCACCCCTTTCGAGTAAGCATGCAAGGTCACCCTTCCTCCCATTGGAGTTCAAAGCCATAAGCATTTAGAGCCATAAGCATTCAAAGCCACCTATTTCGGATAGTCATGTAGGGTCACCCTTCCCCCATAAGTGTTCAGAGTCATCCCATTGGTTAGGTGTGCAAAGTCACCCCTTTCAAATAGGCGTGCAAAGTCACCCTTTCCCTCATAGATGTTTAAAGTTGTCCCATCAATTAGGTGTGCAAAGTAATTCTTCCTCCCATAAGCGTTTAGAGGTACTACTTTCTCATTTAGGTATTCAAAGACGTTACTTTCAGTTTATGCATTCAAAGCCCACAGCCCCGGGTTGTTCTTTGCAATTCCATTATCTATACCTAGCTATTCTTGTATGTAAAGTCATTCTTAGTACTTAGAGCCTCTAGCTCTCAACCTAGAGTCATTTATTTCATTCATGACCCAAAGTCATTCATAGTATTTAAAGCCCTAAGCTCCTGTCCTAGATTCGTCTATCTCATTTTGACCCAGAGTCATCTGTAATACTTAAAGCCCCGAGCTTTCAACCTAAAGTCATTTATCTCATTTGTTACACAAATTCATACATAGTATTTGGTGCCTTAAGCTCCTGACCCAAAGTCGTTTATCTCATTCATGACCTAAAGTCAACCGTTCATTTATGACCTAGAGTCATTCTTTTCACCCCTTTCTATTCTTGTGCTACTCATCACGTACTTTTCTCTCTCTTCCTCCAACATAGAGTTATTCCATCCTTGTCATTATGACCCCAAGTTTTGAGCTTATCCTCGTCATGTGCTAGAACAAAATTTCTGGTTTTTTTCTAGTTCTTCAGTAAAGTTCACTTTGTTCCACTCATTACTTATATTTCTACTCACATTCCTTACACTTGTGATCTCTACCAAAGAGGGGCATATTTATGGACCCTCCATTTTGTCCCCTTAGCACATGCCTTATTAGGTGTTCTTTTAGTACTCCATAGTAGTTCCCTAGTAGCCCATTGCTATTCATGCAACTTACATTTTTTAGCCATCTTGGGGACTCTGGTTGATGGATTTATGTGGATTTATGTGGCCCCTCATTGTGACCATTGGAAACCTCAAGTTAAATCTAGGTTTTTTTCTTTTTTCTTTTAAGTTAGCCCTTTTAGGTGCACTTTCCTTTTTAAAATAGCATGGATAGGTATTTCCTAGGATACCATGCCCACTTAGGCCAATCTAAGCTCACTTAGGCCTATTTAAACACTTCCTTGGGTTAGATTCCACTTAGTTCACTAAGAGATTTTTCCAATTAGGTCACTTAGGCACATTTTAGGTAAGTTCACCCAACTCACTTAGGTTCGCTGAGATAGATTGTTTAGGCTTAGTGCACTTAGGTTTATTTCTTGAGTTGTGATTACATGATTATGAGTTTAAGTGAGTATTTTGTTTGAATTTTTCTTTTTTATTGCTTGGAATGAATTTTCAATATTTACTCATGGGATTTCGACCTTTTTTTTTATCATTAATTGATGGGAAAAATTTGTATCTCTTCGTTTCCCAAGCCCTAATCATGTTAAGAACATACATAACTATCCTAAGCCTTTTCTAAATCCTATACACAATGGAAAAATAACATTTTTAAACTTTAAAGTGATTCAAAAAGTGCTAACAAAACCCATAACTTAGATTTGGATGTTCCCGAATCAAATCCACATGGTGAAGATGAAGAACGAAATTGTAGAAGTCTCATAAACCCGAAGTCTTCCGTCCAATGACTAGAACCTTGATCTCGACACACTTCCAATAGGGATAAAAGAGAGGGTGGAGGTTATGACTCCTTTTTTCTCTCTCTAGAGATGGAAGACAACTATCTAGAAAAATTATAGGAACCCTAACCCCGAAGGGGGGTATTTATAAGGTTTCCTATTGGGCTTAAGTGACTTGAACCCATTAAGGGTTTGGGTCACTTAATTTAGCCCAAAATGGGCCCTAATTGATTAATTAACCTAATAGGTCCTACTAATTAATCAATTAACCCAATCTAAAGACCTTGTTTACTTGCCCTTATGCAACCTTATGTAATTATCAAAACACCCTTAAACACAAAAGTGAACCTAAAGTCAATCTAACCCTTATAATCCATGCCAACAAGGTATATGAGTTTAAAGTGGGGACCATTAGGACCTATAGGAATATTGGCTGCCACAAAATCCAATTTTAAAGTTGATTCAACATCCCACTACAAAAAATTAACTGAACTCCAGTATCCTATGTAAATAACAACGAGACACCAAGTGCTTAGGTTTGTGACCTACTATCCATTGTGTTTAGTCTCCCCATGAACTAGTGTCCATAGTCTAACAAGGTAAAAGCTATCAATCTTTCAAGACTACCTCTACCATCCTTAAGTTATAGATTCTCCTATTGTGTGTTCAATTGACATATCTTAGCTCTCAAAGAGTCCATGTCAAGTTCTACTTAAGGAACTATTATAACCATAGTTTTCATGAACACACCTCCTTAAGATCACCTAAGGGGACATATTGTCTCAATCCCAAGAGATATCATGGTGCCTTTATTGAAAATACTTATTGCTACCAACTTTTATCAATAATGACCCAATCCATAGGGAATATATAATCAACTTATGATCTCACCCGTAGGTCAAAGCCACTGCTAATTTCAGCACAAACTCAATATTCTCTCAAGATTGAGAGACAACACAATGAAGCAACTTGGTGGAGTCATGACTACTTGACAGCCTTAAGTCATAACTCACCATGAGTCCTATCCAATGTGCAACCATACACATTAGTGCACTCACCATGGGAAACCCATCCTAATAACTAAAACTAGTCATCCCTCCAATTAAGAGGTGGTACACTATAGTTTCTAATGGGTTGCCTAGGCCCATAAACTGACTGTGAACAAGTCATCTATTTGCAAGGAACCCATGACTTAGATCTTCTATACAACTCCTAATGCACCTAAGTCACGTACAATGCAAAAAATCTAGGCAAGAATGCTCATAAAGTATAATACATAGAATCAGGATGGATAAAAATGTAACTATAACTTCATTAATGAATTTCAAATTTATTACATCATGTCATACTTTTAAGGGCTCTATCCTAACATTAATTACACTAGATTAACATTATTATTATTATTATTATTATTATTATTATTAGTCCTCATTTTTTGGTATGACATAAGGCTATTGAGCAATCATAACTTCACCAAGCTGTTACACTATCAACCTTGAGATAATATCATATTATTATTATTATTATTATTATTATTATTATTATTAGTTATTAGTTATTTTATTTTATTGGGCTTGGGTTATCAGTCCTCACTTTTTGGTATGGCATAAGGCTATTGAGCAATCATAACTTCACCAAGCTGTTACACTATCAACCTTCAGAGAATATTGAGTTTGTCCAAAAGTTAGTAGTAGTTTTGATTTATGAGTGAGATCCTAAAGTAGTCATATATTCCCTATGGATTAGGTCACTATTAATAGAAGCCAATAGCAATGGGTACTTTCAATAGAGCCACTATGATATCTCGTGAACTTTGAGATAGTTTGTCTTATTGAGTGATCCTAAGGACATGTGATCATGAAATTTAGGGACCTGTAGTAATTCCTTTAATGAAATTTGGCATGCTCTTAGTGAGCTAGAGTATGTCATATAATAGAAGGATTTGAAACTCAAGGATAATAGAGGTGGTCTTGAAAGGCTGATAATAGCTTTCATCTCGTTATATAGTTCATGGGAAAACCATATATAGTGCATAGCAAGTGACAAACCTGAGCACTTAATGTCTCATTATAATATACATAGGATACTAGAGTGTAATTAACTCTTTATAGTAGAATGTTGAGTCAACTTCATAATTGGATTCTAAGAGATCCAATACTATCCTATAGGTCTGAGTGGTCCTTCCTCAAGTTCATATTCCTTTATGAGATGGTTTATAAGAGTTGGACAAGTTTTTAGTTCACTTATGTGCATAAGGGTATTTTAGTAATTATGTAAGGTTGCATAAAGGGTAAGCGAGCAATATCTTTGGACTTGGGTAATTGATTAATTGAAGTTTTGTTTGGGTTAATTAATCAATTAGCAACTTTTTTGGGTTAGATTAAGTGACCAAAGCCCATAGTGGGTTCAAGTCGACGTCACTTAAGCCCAATAGGAAGCTTATAAATACTTCTTTTAAGGGTTAAGATTTAAATTCTTATCATTCTCTCCCTACAATCCAAAGAGAAAAACCCTATAGATTAAGTGTCATTCTCTTTGCACATCTAGATCGCATATATGACACATTTTCTGGATCTTTAGTTTGTTTTTTGGTTTTTAAATACCAAAGTTTTCCATTGTGCTTAGATTTAGAAAGCCTTGGGACAGGATTACGTGCACCTTAATGATCTAGGGCTTGGGAACAAAGTAATTCGAGGTTTC
Organism: Vitis rotundifolia; assembly: GCA_030254885.1. Taxonomy (NCBI): domain Eukaryota; kingdom Viridiplantae; phylum Streptophyta; class Magnoliopsida; order Vitales; family Vitaceae; genus Vitis; species Vitis rotundifolia. The sequence continues at coordinate 507,062 of JARBHA010000034.1, read as the reverse complement.
TCAACAATATTTTCTTAACCTAGCTAGTTCTATCTAAATTGGTACATTTGACTCCTACAGAGATGTGGATAGGTCGTAAACCTCATTACATAATGTTCACATATGGGGGTGTCCAACTCACGTTTTGAAATCAAAGATAGCTAAATTGGAATCGAGATTAAAAGTTTGTCAATTTGTAGGTGAAGAATAAGGGATTATTACTTTTATAGTTAGGTCAATCAAAAGGTATTTGTTAGTACAAATATCAAGTTTCTAGAAGAAGACTATATGATAAGTAATAAGTTTAGGAGTAATGTCGATTGGAGAACATGACTTAAAGTGCTAATTAAATATCGAGTACATGGCTTTCATATTGTTTTCACTTAGCTTATTCTTTGTTTCATCCCAAGGGAGTTTTGTTTTTGTTTACCTTCACATCCTAAAAAAGAGGACATTCAAATTTTGTTCAATTCCAAATTTATTCACTTTGCATCATCGGAAAGCACATGTTTCACCTTCTAATGCATGTAATTATACCTCACAAAATATGGTGGACATGCTATTGAAGCTCTTTATTGATGTGGTTAACTTAGGTGGGTTCAACACAACCTAACTTGAAGCTAAAACAACTTGGGGCAACTTCAGTCACTTGATTTCTAATAATAATTAAATTAGTTAATTAATTAATTTAATAAAGTGGAAGAGGGGTAAAAGTGTAATTTTACGAATAAATACCCTAGGTATAAATTAGAAATTCTATTTCTTCCTGTTCGCAGAATTTCAGAGAACGTAGGTTGGAGTCAGATTCAGGGTTGAAGAACAGATCTCTATAGGTAAGATTCTAACCCCTAGTTTAATATTTTAGATTCATTGATTAATTTCAAACACATTAGATATCTTTTGGAAAACCCAAATCTAGATTAGGGTTTGTCTATATAGTTTTTTAAATCAAAATATTGAAAATTCATGAACATGAATTATTTCATTGGTAAAAAAAAAAAAAAAAAAAAAAAGACTTGTTGGTTATGCCATGTGCAGTGGGAATGAGAGAGTGAGAAAATAATATTTTACTAATAAAAAATAAATTCTCGTGTGCTGGAGTGGCAGAGAGTGTAAAAAGAATGTTTTTCATATATATATTATATTAATAAAGTATTAATGGGTAGAAAAGAAAAAAAAAAAAAATGAGGTACAGGTGTTAGGAATGGGTAGTAATGCTGAGTATGAAGACTAGTATAATATGGAACTAGGTGTTGGAACTTTTGATGAGGTATAGGTTCTTGCTAGTAATTGTTAAGTAATAATAAACCAGATTTTTTTATTATTAAGAAATGAGTTAGCAATTCAAAGAATTAGGAAGTGCAATAATAATAATATTTATATATACAGGTTTATGTAAATAAAGTGAAGTACAAGATTAGTTGGTAAAATTAAGCTAATAAATAGAATAAAATTTAATTAGTAAAATAAATAGTAAATAGTTAAGTTATGAGGTGTTCTTTGACTTAAATTAGAAAAAAAAATTATAATTAAATAAGGAATAGAGTAATTAAATTATTACTTTGTTAATCAGAAATATTAATCTTAACATTTAGAAATTTTAGGATTATCAGATTTATATTTTGAGGTAAATAGTAATAGTTGTCTTTTTATTGTGTTAGGTGAGAAGTAGACTTTTCAGGGTTATTTTTCCTTTAAGGTCTTTGCATATTTTGAGGTAAGGGAAGTTAATGCAATATTTATAAAATTAAATTATTTTATATGTTATTTTGAATTGTGGAAAAGAAAATGATATTTTGTTACCATGCATGGATCAAACTGTTTTGCACTAAATATTATGTTGGAATATTTTGTTTTATTTATGACACAAAATATGGAGATATTATGTTGTGTAAATTTGAATACTTGAACAAAAACATCACTCTGGTTTATTTGGCCCTTGTCAACGGGATATAATAGTTGACTATTCGGCCCTGTCAACGGGATATAATAGTTGACCTTTACATTTCATGGTGGGAATGTAATTGATTTGGACCCCAGCCTCTAGGGGTTTGGTTAGAGGTTACTAGTACTAGTAGTGTTTGGTTCCTTCCACCATGAACAATTTGAGGCTAGCCACCCATTTGAAAAGTTCCACCTAACTGGGCATTTGATATTTGATAACCGGAGTAATGAAAAAAAAAAAAAAAATGAATGGATTTGATTGAATCTTATGTGAAAGTGTTTGAATTTGACATGAAAATGGTTGGTTGAAATTTAAATATATTGGTATTTTTGAAACTCTGATATTTGATAAAAAAAAAAAAAAAAAAAAAACGATATCTCCTATTTGAAATGGAAATATTTGATCCATGAACTGCATTAATATTCCTTATTGGGCTGTGAGCTCATTCCCAATTGTTGAAAATTTTTCAGGTACTCTTAGTTCAGGTAAGGAGTGATGGCTAGGCTGAGGAATGGTCATCATTAGGATTTGACTTAGGATTTTATGTTGGATTTTGTTTAACTGTTAGTTATGTTCATTTGGATCCTTTAGTATTTGGAAGTTATTTGGATATTGATCCTTCAAATTTTATGTTAGATCAAAGTTGAGTTTTGGAGATTTTGAAATTTGTTCTAGTACTTGAATTGTTTAAGTTTGCAAATATTTGGACAATGGATTTTGGATAATGGATGTTTTAGTTTTGAAATTGAATTTTGAGGATTTTAGATTTTGTTCCGCTACTCTGAACAGGTATTTGGTAATTGGTAACTTCCAATTGCAAGATAATTGTTTGGGTCAAGTTACACTGTAAGCCTTCGCGTTTAAAGTGTGAATTAACCGTCATGCCCTTGGAGTGGGTCTTGGGGCATGACAGAGTAGTATCAGAGCCAGGTTTTGATCTTGATGGGAATTTGAATTGGTTTAGATTGGGGATAGATGAGTGACGCATTTGTTTAAGTTTTAGTTTCATTTAGTATAAATTCCAATTCTTTCTTTATTTGGAAATTTTCTAATTGGTTCTTTAGTGACTAATTTAGTTATGCTTTATTATTTTAGGACATCATGCCACTAAGAAGAGCAGCTTCTTCACAAAACAGTTAGGCTAATGATGATGTACCTCCAGTTGAGGGTTTGCCTCCTGTGAGTGCAGAAGGGATCTATAGGTATCTTGGGACACTAGCTGGTTTAGTTGAACGCCAAGCTCGAGCTGCTGGGACTAATGTTCAGGGACAGTCTTCATCTTCTAGGGGTAGCTCTTTTGATGACTTCAAGAAATTGGGTCCTCCTTACTTTTCTGGTGCTACAGATCCCACAGAGGCAGAGGCTTGGATCCTTAAGATGGAGAAATTGTTTGGTGTAATAGATTGCTCTGAGGAGCAAAAAGCCTCTTATGCAGCTTTTATGTTATATAAAAAGGCAGATCATTGGTGGTGTATGACTAGGAGACTTTTGGAGGATCGGGGACCCATAACATGGAGACAATTTAGGGAGGCTTTCTACAAGAAGTATTTCCCTAACAGTGTTAGGCGGCAGAAGGTGGGAGAGTTTATTCATTTGGAACAGGGGGATATGACTGTGGCTCAGTATGAGGCCAAATTTACAGAGTTATCACGTTTTTCCCCACAGTTGATTGCTACAAAGGAGGAAAAGGCATTAAAGTTTCAGGATGGATTGAAGCCTTATTTGAAGAACAAGATATCTATTCTGAAGCTTGGTGTTTATTCAGAGGTTGTTGATAGAGCCCTTATAGCAGAGAAAGATAATGAGGAGCTTCATCAGTATAGGGAACAACAAAGGAAGCGAAATAGAAGTGATGGTGCTCATGGTAATCAAGCATAGCGAAGGTCTACATCAAGAAGAAATCAGAATAAAAGGAAGGCAGCGCAGAATTTAGATGGGGCTTGTCCTACTTGTGGTAAGAAGCATGGGGGTAGGCCATGCTATAGAGAGATTGGAGCTTGCTTTGGTTGTGGGAAGCAAGGACATTTGATCAGAGATTGTCCAGAGAATAGGAAGTTCATCACTGGGAAGCTTAAAGAGGAAAATAAGGAGGATAAACAGAAACCCAAAGCCCAAGGGCGGGTGTTTGCTATGACTCATCGAGATGCTCAGGCCACTTCTGATGTGGTGACAGGTACTCTCCGAATCCACACCTTATTTGCTAGAGTCTTGATTGATCCTGGATCAACACACTCTTTTGTTTCAGTATCTTTTGCTCGTTTGTTGGGTTTGCCTGTTGCTAGCATGGACTTTGATTTGATTGTTGCTACTCCTGTGGGAGATTCTGTTGTGGCCAGTAGAATGCTTAGAAATTGTATTGTGATGATTGGTTATAGAGAAATGCCAGTTGACTTAGTACTCCTTGACCTTCAGGATTTTGATGTGATTTTGGGGATGGATTGGTTAGCTTCCTACCATGCCTCTGTTGACTGTCTTGAGAAAAGGATGACGTTTAGTATTCTTGGTCAGCCTAAGTTTAGCTTTAAAGGGAAGCATGTGGACAGACCACTGCGTATGATCTCAGCCTTGCAAGCTAGTAGCTTGCTCAAGAAGGGTTGCCAAGGATTTTTGGCTAGTGTGATGAGTAATGAAAGTGATTTGAAGTTGGAAGACATACCCATAGTAAGGGAGTATCCTGATGTCTTTCTAGAGGATTTGCCTGGCTTGCCACTAGAGAGAGAGGTGGAGTTCACCATCGATCTGGTACCAGGAACAGGTCCTATGTCTAAGGCCCCATACAAGATGGCACCGGTGGAGCTTAGGGAGTTGAAAGTTCAGCTTCAGGAGTTATTAGACAAGGGTTTTATCAGGCCCAGTGTTTCACCTTGGGGAGCTCCTGTTCTATTTGTGAAAAAGAAGGATGGCTCAATGAGACTTTGCATTGACTATAGGGAGTTGAATAAGGTGACAGTGAGGAACAAGTATCCCCTTCCTCAGATTGATGATTTGTTTGATCAGCTACAAGGTGCTTGTGTGTTCTCTAAGATTGATCTTCGGTCTAGTTATCATTAGTTAAGGGTTAAAAGTGAAAATGTACCCAAGGCTGCTTTTCGAACTAGATACGGGCATTATGAGTTTTTGGTTATGCCTTTTGGTTTGACTAATACACCTGCTACTTTCATGGACTTAATGAATAGGGTATTCAAGCCCTATCTAGATTAGTTTGTGGTGGTTTTTATAGATGACATCTTGGTATACTCAAGAAGTAGAGAGGAGCATGAGGGCCATTTGAGTATTGTATTACAGACTTTCAGAGATAAGCAGTTGTATGCTAAACTGAAGAAGTGTGAGTTTTGGTTAGACTGAATTTCTTTCCTTGGGCATGTGGTAAGCAATGATGGCATCTCAGTTGACCCTGGAAAGGTAGATGCTGTAGCTAATTGGAGAAGACCTAGTACTGTGACTGAGATTCGAAGTTTCTTGGGACTTGCTGGTTACTATAGGCGGTTTATAGAAGGGTTCTCTACGATTGCCCTACCTTTAACTAAGTTGACTCAGAAGGGAGTTAAGTTTGAGTGGTCTGATGATTGTGAATGTAGCTTCCAAGAGTTGAACAATAGCTTAGTGTCAGCTCCTATTTTGACTATCCCTTCAGGTTCAGGAGGATTTGTGGTGTATAGTGATGCCTCTCATCAGGGTTTGGGTTGTGTTCTTATGCAGCATGGGAGAGTTGTAGCTTATGCTTCTAGACAGTTGAAGCCTTATGAAAGGAACTACCCTACTCATGATTTAGAGTTAGCTGCTGTGGTTTTTGCACTTAAGATTTGGAGACATTTTCTTGTTGGTGAAACTTGTGAGATATTCACAGATCATAAGAGTTTGAAGTATCTATTTTCCCAAAAGGAGTTGAACGTGAGACAGAGAAGATGGATAGAACTACTTAAGGACTATGATTGTATTATTCAGTATCATCCTGGGATGGCGAATGTTGTAGCTGATGCCTTGAGTAGGAAGTCAGTTGGTTCTCTAGCAGCTATTAGAGGCTGTCAAAGGCAGTTACTTGAAGAGTTGAGGAGTTTACAAGTCCACTTTCGAGTTATGGGCTTAGGAGCACTTGTAGCAAATTTCATAGTACAACCAGACTTAGTTGGGAGAATTAAGACCCTACAAAAGAATGATTCCTAATTAGTGCAAGTTATGGAGGAAGTTAAGAGTGGCAGTAAGCCTGATTTTGTTTTGTCAGATGATGAGATCTTGAGATTTGGGACGAGACTTTGTGTCCCAAATGATGAAGACTTAAGGAGGGAGCTTTTAGAGGAAGCTCATTGTTCCAAGTTTGCAATCCACCCAGGAGGGACAAAGATGTACAAGGATTTGAGGCAAAACTATTGGTGGTCAAGTATGAAGCGTGATATTGCACAATTTGTGGCTCAGTGTTTAGTGTGTCAACAAGTGAAGGCTGAGCATCAGCGACCAGTAGGGTCTTTGCAGCCACTTGCTATTCCTGAGTGGAAGTGGGAGCATATTACCATGGATTTTGTGATAAGATTGCCAAGAACCTTAGGGGGTAATAATGCTATTTAGGTGATTGTTGATCGGTTGACAAAGTCTGCTCACTTTTTGCCTATGAAAGTCAACTTTTCTTTAGATCATTTAGCTTCTCTTTATGTGAAGGAGATTGTGAGAATGCATGGAGTACCAGTTTCTATAGTGTCTGACAAAGATCCTCGTTTCACTTCTAGATTCTGGCATAGTCTACAAAAAGCTTTGGGCACTAAGTTGAGTTTTAGTATTGCTTTCCATCCTCAAACTGATGGCCAATCAGAAAGGGTAATTCAGGTTTTGGAAGACTTGTTGAGAGCTTGTATTTTGGACCTGCAAGGTAATTGGGATGATCATTTACCTTTAGTAGAGTTTGCCTATAACAATAGTTTTCAAGCTAGCATTGGGATGGCACCTTTTGAGGCATTGTATGGTAGAAAATGTCGATCTCCTATCTGTTGGAATGATGTTGGAGAAAGGAAAGTTTTGGGGCCTGAACTTGTGCAGTTGACTGTTGAAAAAGTTGCTTTGATTAAAGAAAGATTAAAAGCAGCTCAAAGTAGACATAAGAGTTATGCTGATAATCGTAGGCGAGATTTGGAGTTTGAGGTGGGTGATCATGTGTTCTTGAAAATTTCACCTATGAAGTCTGTAATGAGATTTGGGAGAAAAGGAAACCTTAGTCCTCGTTTTGTGGGTCCGTTTGAAATATTAGAAAGAGTAGGCACTTTGGCATATAAAGTAGCCTTGCCCCCAAGTCTATCTAAGATTCATAATGTTTTCCATGTTTCAATCTTGAGGAAGTATATTTATGATCCCTCTCATGTTGTGGAGTTGGAGCCTATTCAAATTTCTAAGGACTTGACGTATGAAGAGGTACCCGTTCAAATTGTGGATGTGATGGATAAGGTACTGCGACATGTTGTTGTCAAGTTGGTAAAGGTTCAATGGAGCAATCATAGTATCCGAGAGGCCACTTGGGAGTTAGAAGAAGAGATGAGAGAAAAACATCCTCAATTATTTCAAGACTTAGGTATGTCAAGTTTAAAGGACTAAACTTTTGTTAAGGAGGGGAGGATGTAACGCCCAAGTATTTTTTAAGGGTAATTTAGGAAATTACTAATAATAATTAAATTAGTTAATTAATTAATTTAATAAAGTGGAAGAGGGGTAAAAGTGTAATTTTACGAATAAATACCCTAGGTATAAATTAGAAATTCTATTTCTTCCTGTTCTTTTCTGAATAGAGTTCCTGTTCACAGAATTTCAGAGAACGTAGGTTGGAGTCAGATTCAGGGTTGAAGAACAGATCTCTATAGGTAAGATTCTAACCCCTTGTTTAATATTTTAGATTCATTGATTAATTTCAAACACATTAGATATCTTTTGGAAAACCCAAATCTAGATTAGGGTTTGTCTATTTAGTTTTTTAAATCAAAACATTGAAAATTCATGAACATGAATTATTTCATTGGTTAAAAAAAAAAAAAAAAAAAAAAAAAAAAAAAAAAAAAAGACTTGTTGGTTATGCCGTGTGCAGTGGGAATGAGAGAGTAAGAAAATAATATTTTACTACTAAAAAATAAATTCTCGTGTGCTGGAGTGGCAGAGAGTGTAAAAAGAATGTTTTTCATATATATATTATATTAATAAAGTATTAATGGGTAGAAAAGAAAAAAAAAAAAATGAGGTACAGGTGTTAGGAATGGGTAGTAATGCTGAGTATGAAGACTAGTATAATATGGAACTAGGTGTTGGAACTTTTGATGAGGTATAGGTTCTTGCTAGTAATTGTTAAGTAATAATAAACCAGATTTTTTTATTATTAAGAAATGAGTTAGCAATTCAAAGAATTAGGAAGTGCAATAATAATAATATTTATATATACAGGTTTATGTAAATAAAGTGAAGTACAAGATTAGTTGGTAAAATTAAGCTAGTAAATAGAATAAAATTTAATTAGTAAAATAAATAGTAAATAGTTAAGTTATGAGGTGTTCTTTGACTTAAATTAGAAAAAAAAAATTATAATTAAATAAGGAATAGAGTAATTAAATTATTACTTTGTTAATCAGAAATATTAATCTTAACATTTAGAAATTTTAGGATTATCATATTTATATTTTGAGGTAAATAGTAATAGTTGTCTTTTTATTGTGTTAGGTGAGAAGTAGACTTTTCAGGGTTATTTTTCCTTCAAGGTCTTTGCATATTTTGAGGTAAGGAAAGTTAATGCAATATTTATAAAATAAAATTATTTTATATTTTATTTTGAATTGTGGAAAAGAAAATGATATTTTGTTACCATGCATGGATCAAACTGTTTTGCACTAAATATTATGTTGGAATATTTTGTTTTATTTATGACACAAAATATGGAGATATTATGTTGTGTAAATTTGAATACTTGAACAAAAACATCACTCTAGTTTATTTGGCCCTTGTCAATGGGATATAATAGTTGACCATTCGGCCCTGTCAACGGGATATAATAGTTGACCTTTACATTTCATGGTAGGAATGTAATTGATTTGGACCCCAGCCTCTAGGGGTTTGGTTAGAGGTTACTAGTACTAGTAGTGTTTGGTTCCTTCCACCATGAACAATTTGAGGCTAACCACCCATTTGAAAAGTTCGACCTAACTGGGCATTTGATATTTGATAACCAGAGTAATGAAAAAAAAAAAAAATTGAATGGATTTGATTGAATCTTATGTGAAAGTGTTTAAATTTGACATGACAATGGTTGGTTGAAATTTAAATATATTGGTATTTTTGAAACTCTGGTATTTGATAAAAAAAAAAAAAAAAAAAAAAAAAAAAAAAAAAAAAACGATATCTCCTATTTGAAATGGAAATATTTGATCCATGAACTGCATTAATATTCCTTATTGGGCTGTGAGCTCATTCCTAATTGTTAAAAATTTTTCAGGTACTCTTAGTTCGGGTAGGGAGTGATGGCTAGGCTGAGGAATGGTCATCATTAGGATTTGACTTAGGATTTTATGTTGGATTTTGTTTAACTGTTAGTTATGTTCATTTGGATCCTTTAGTGTTTGGAAGTTATTTGGATATTGATCCTTCAAATTTTATGTTAGATCAAAGTTGAGTTTTGGAGATTTTGAAATTTGTTCTAGTACTTGAATTGTTTAAGTTTGCAAATATTTGGACAATGGATTTTGGATAATGGATGTTTTAGTTTTGAAATTGAATTTTGAGGATTTTAAATTTTGTTCCGCTACTCTGAACAGGTATTTGGTAATTGGTAACTTCCAATTGCAAGATAATTATTTGGGTCAGGTTACACTGTAAGCCTTCGCGTTTAAAGTGTGAATTGACCGTCACGCCCTTGGAGTGGGTCTTGGGGCGTGACATAATGAAAGTTTCATATTTTTCTTCTTACCTTGATAAATTATTTGAATGATTAATTACTAACTCAAATTTCTATTTGTAACATATAGGAAAAGAAACTATTACTCTTAATTTTGATGATTAATTTGGAAATGTTTCATAAGCTTATGTGGTATCTTCTTTTGTTCTTTCATTTTTATTTTGGATCTTTTATTCACTCCATTGATTGCAACATATAGTCATCATTATGAAGTTGATCGAGTAAATTACAAGTTCATACGTTCTAATGATCATCATACTTACTTGCAAGTTTAATTATAAATGAATGCATTATTTGAAGTTTTATTCATTTCAGACCAATGGGTTTCAGTATAGATGACACTTAGTTTTATGACCCATGTAATCCGGCCGCTATACCTAATACTAATAATTTGTCCAAATTCAAACCAATAGTACTTATTTGCTTGAATATAACTCAATTCCAGGACTCTTAAAATGTAACCTTGGCTTAGACTGAGATGGGACAACTTCCTTGAGCAGTGGGTTGGATTCAGCTTCACGCAAATGAATTTTTTGACTTACATTAAGCTTGAGTTGAGTTGAGTACTCTTTAATCTATTTTGCACGTTTTGCCTAGAGTTGGGAGTACTCTTATTAGTCATTTGCCTAAATTCTTCTCCTTGGTCATATAATTTTCTACCTCGAGAGTATAAAAGGAATAAACGACTATCGTGAAAACCCGATTCAAAATTTGACTGTCTCCTTGGATCAAACCCAGCATCACGCGGTTTGACCTTGAACATGGGGTTGAATAATAATTGTTAATGTTACGCAGCCTGTTCAGTATACATAAATGTGCCGCATGCCAATCATATATGATTAAAGGAATCCCCAAGCCATTTGCCCCATGCATCCAAAGGCACTATGTACTTGGTATTTTGTTCATTTCGATTTCACATATGAACATTCTTTTAGCTTATGTTTGTTTCATGAAAAATTTAAGAGTAAAAAAATAGAGAGGAAAAGTATTAAAAAAATTAAAACAAAATTTAAGTCAAATTATTTTTATCCGTTATTTTGAACTTATTTAATTATTTTAATCCATTGATATAAAGATATAATAATTTGAAAATGTATAAAAAAATTTATTAATATTGATTATATTTAGTATTTTTTATGAGGCAATTAAATATGAATAAATATTTTTTTTTAATATTTTTTATTTTCTTGTTACTTTATGAGAACCATTTATAACCTTACGCTATATTTAGTTTTTGGAAAATTTGAGGGAAAGTGAAAGAAAAAGAAAATAAGGAGAGAAAAATAGAAAATAAAATAAGAAAAATAAAAAATTAATCCTAAAATTTATTGAATTATTTTTATACATACATTACTTCATATTTTTTCTACATATTTAAATCTTTCATATAAAGATTAAATAATTAAAAAATATATAAATTTTTAATAATTTTAATTATATTTAACTTTCTTTACATTTTTTTCATAGTAAAACTAGATATGAAAAAATTAATTTCCTTAATAAATTTCTTCTTTCTTCGGTAGTTTCCAAAAACAAAGCATAACCTTAAAGGTATTTTAGTGAATTCCTTTCTCATATGAATTTGGAATTTACTAATAATTTGTGGGAAAGCGATATCTCATACGCTCTGGGATTTTTAAAACCTCATGTGAATCAAAAGTCGGCCACCATACGGCGTTTCTTATTACTTTTATAGACTCAGCATGTGAATATATAATAATAGATAAAGTTCTTTAATTGTAGAGCACGTTTTTTTCCCTTCTTGCTGATCCAGGCTTCCAGCTAGCGACCATCTGATATCCTCCTCATCGATATCATTCAACCCAGCAACTATAGAAAGATTATTAATAATTTGCCAAAAATTTCCAGATTTCTGAGTTTTCAATTCAAATATAAGGATCGATCCAAGTATTATCAATTTTCTCAGGTCGATCTTTATATTTTGATATTTACTTGTATGTAATGATGCTACAATTGAAAGCTCCAGCAGCTAAAATCAAAGTCAAAAGTAGTGGGCGTTGCTACAACAGAAAGCTTATCTCATATACAAATGCAAACAAAATTGCCAGGGCACAACCATATATTGAGAGACTAAATTGGATTTAAATCCAAGGGCGGTGTTAATTACCTAGCGTACCTTGTTAAAAGATAAACAGCAATACAAGGAGAGTTGTTCCACACCTTGGAATGCAACCTGAGGATCTCCCTTGCTTTCTCTTTCAAGTACTTTGCACAATCTGCTTGAAGCACCATGCAAAGCTTTGACACTGCTCCAACTCTCAGCATCTCCATAAGGACTTCGTTTGTCCCTGAGAACTTGGAGATCAATGCAATTATATGAAGTGCTCGATCGTCAGTCGTGTTAGATACCCTCAAGATCCTTTTTGACAGCATGGCCATGCTTCCCGCATGGCCTAGAAACTGAGCTCTCCCATCAGCACAGGAACATAGATGACCTAACAGACAGAAGATGATTTCTGTGATCTTCTTTTCTGGGTTTTCAAGTTCCATTTCAATGAGCTGGAACACTGCACCGGCTTCGATCATTTGCCATTTGTTTCTCCCCCAAGTGCATACCTCCATTAGGACGTACAAGGCGGCTTTCATAGCTGCTTGAGAGATTTTCTCCCTCATCGTCTTTACGAGTCTGTTGAAGAATTCAAACTTTAATCGCTCCAGAAGATTTGGACTGGCAACTTCCACCATATTTTTTAAAACCAACACTGCATTTGATCTCACAGCCACATGATTGTCGGTCTCGCAGCCTAAAGCCCATGTTACTGCATCCACGAAATCGTAGTTTTCTTTTAGAAGGAGCTTCATTTCAGAGGTTGGACTCCAAATAAGATGAAGGATTCTCAGCCCTTCCTCTACCCCGGTGGTGTTGTTTTCCTTGAAACACTTTATGATCAACAAAACAATAGCCTTCGCTGCGCCTGCATCCGCCATACAGTTTCTGTTCCTTTCGTTTTCTCTAGTAAGAGCTTCCATCTTCTGCAATGTTTTCAGATACAATTGAGCAACACCCAGATCGCGAATAAGTTTAACAACATGGGTCCTGTCCAGAGGAGTCTTCGGAGTAGGAATCCGATCCACGCCATTCCTTGCATTGGCAGCACACCATGCTTGAATTAGGCGGCGGAGTGTGAGATTGGGCGTCAATACAAAGTCTCTCTCCAAAGGCTGCTTGGTTACCGGACAAGTGGTATCCTTGGCTGTCAACAACCACTGCTCAATGCTTTCTCGATCATAGGTGATGCCCGTCATGGCTGTAACCGGGTCTTTCATGATCTGAAGAGATATAGGGCATAAGAAATATTGCGGTATCTCGATGTCATCCATTGAACTCCACACAGCTATATGTGCCCGAAGGACAGAAAAAGGAAAATCGAGCTTGAGAGAATAAAGTGAGTCTGAGATCGGATGGATGGAGACGATGAGAATACAGGAATTGAGAGAAAACCCTTTTTTCTAAGCTGAAGAGGGTAAGAGGAATTGGGCTATTTATAGGGCAAGTTCCTCATTGCTATACCAGTCATACATTCTCAGTCAACCCACACGTATAAACTATGTTGTAATAAGAGGTCTTCTGGTTTGGAAAGGACACTTGGCAGGCAGAGAGAGGAGACTTGGATTGATGACCCGGGCTTCAAAATTCGGAAAAAGTCAGTAAACTACGGAAACTTTTGGAATATTTCCAATTCAAAGGCGAATCCGGCAAAAAGATGCGGGCGGAAACAAATGCTTTGCATCGCACCATATTCATGCCCCTCACAAAACTAAACTACCCAACCCATTTGTGGGAGCACTTCGTTTTACGTCTTCTAACCCCTTCTCCTTTGGTATTGCTATTCACGTTCTAGAATTAGAAAAATATTCCATTTGATTGGTCAGTTCATTACTTTGTCAAACTTCAGTTTATAGAACAACGTGGCCGTCTGGGGATTCTTTAAAGTCATTGTTTGAAATGAGAGTGGTTTCTCTTTTTTTAAGCTGGTCTTTCTCACTGAGGCATGAATCTAGCAGGCCTTGCTTTAAAAATCGGCAATTGGGATACCGAAATAAACTGAAGGCTAACACTCTTATCTATAAACATTTTTTTTTCTCCAGTAAAAGGGATAAAATAATACTAGTGAAGCCAAACAATAGTGTCACAATTTTCTTAGGGTATTATGTGCTTCTCTTTATCCAAGGATGAAAGTCTCCCCAAATCCAATATTCTCAGCAAATCCAGGATGAAATCAAGAAAATCCAGAAAAAATGACCAAAAAATTCGGAAGGCTATTTTTTTTTAATCATAATAATCACTTTAATTTTTTTTTTTTAAAAATAACAAAAAATAAAGATATTAACACCCAACTAAAAAAAAAAAAAAAAAAATTAAAAACATATGCTTTTCTATATTTATAAAATATAAGTTTTAAGATAATTTTGATAGAAAGTTAGATAACTATAATTAATTTGAATATATATTCACTTCTTTGGGTTTTACAAAAAAAAGACAATTATAAGCACAAAAAAAATTTAAATAATTTGTTTTTTTTATTTTATTTTTTGAATAGCAATTAAGGTTGATAAATCATATTATCATTTTTTTTTCTTTGTTTCAGTTGAAAAAATAAAATTATATATTTTGTTTAGTTATTCAAGGACAAATTGAGCAAAAAAAATTAAAATTATTGAGGAATTTTTCAATAAACCTTCCTCTTCTTTCTTTTATGCTTAGTACCCAAAAAAGAATTAGGCAAAAGGAAAAAAATGTTTAAAAAATAATAATTTTTTTTTATATTTAATGTACTATAAAAAATATGAAAAAATTACATGTAATTTAAAATTATTTAAAAACTTATATATTCTCAATTTTTTTAATCTTTAAATAAAAAATAAAAATAAATTAAGTGAGTTGGAAGGCAATTTTAATTCTTTTCTTTTTCTTGCCTATTTAATTTTCTTTCCCATTATTTTTTTTCTTTATTTTGCTTCCCATTTTTCAACAAATTTTATGTTATGTTGGGTTGCCCGACAATATTAAGGAAAGAAGAAAAGTGTTAAAAAAGAATGATTTTCTTATGTTTTGTTTTATCATAAAAGAAATATAAAAGAAAACAAAATATAATTAAATTTATAAAAAAATGATATATTTTTAAAATATTTGATATTTTTATAATAAAGAAAATTTGAGTAAAAATGAGTTTAAAAAAAATATAAAAATAAGTTATTAAGTTTAATTTTTTTTTTTTTCCACTTTTTCTCTCTATTTTTTTTTTTTCTCATATTCTCTGTTAAATTTTTTGAAACCGAAAATAACTAACCATAACTTTTTTTACTTACCTTTTTCTATCTAAACACAAAAAACAATTTGCTTTAATATATATTTGTTTTTTAGAAGTTCAACTCACGTGCAAGATAAAAAAATATATGAATAAATAATAAACCTCATTGAAAGCACAACAGTCACCTGCAAATCAGAATCAATATGTATTTCACCAATTCGATTATGACATTGTAAGGCATTCGAGTGATATCATTTTCGAGGCTTTGGGACCAATAAAAAAAAACCAAGAGAGGAAGCTTCCTAATTTTGGAAAAAGAAAAACAGACACAAAAGAAATGGCATTGTACAATCTTAACCCACAGCCAAGGGTGTCATTACCGAGACTTGGGGACAAAAAGAGCTTCGAGAGGAAACTTCGTAAAGTGAATGACAAGTTTGAAATTAATGGAGAACAATGAAATATACCAAAATATGAGAAGTAGTTTTTCAAAATGGGGAATGAGTGAACTTTCCTCGTCAAGCTTTTTGAAGTTTGGAAATGCAAAAATTTACTATACAAAAGGAATTATGTTGTTGTTTTATATTCTTTTCATTATAAGGCCAAGCTAATGTGCACCATGCATCATGTTGCTTGATAGGATTTGATAAAGACTACATGCTTGAGTTCACTGACAATGCATTTATCTGGGTCTTCTTGCAATGCAAATATCGTTTCATTGAACATCCGACCAAAAGTTTTCCCTTCTAAACAATAAAAAAATAAGTATGTTTTGTTTTTAAAACGTTTTTATCATTGAAATATTGTAACGATATTTTATGGTTTGTTTGTTAACGTTTTTTAAAACAGATTTCTATTTTTCAGAATAAAAAAATTCGAAAAACACGTTTCACAACCAAAAATTATTTTATATTTTTTATTCTTAAAAAGAGAAAATAACATATTTTTACATAACATTTTTTAGTTATTTTCTTTTCTTTTCACTTATTTATTGAAGGTTATTTTAAAAAATAATTGCACAAATATGTAAAATAATTGAAAATAAAAAACTAGATATAAAAATTATTTTAAAAATATTAAAAATAGATTAAAAATATTTTAGGTTTTCAACCGGACTTTTATTTTATAAAATAGCATGGAATAATTTTAAAAAACTGTTTTTCAGAATTGTTCAAAAGACCTCTTTGGTAACTGTTTTTTAAAATAATTTTTTCAAACTATTTTATGATATTTTATAAAACAAAAATTTATTTGAAAACATAAAATATTTTTCACTTATTTTTAATATTTTTAAATATGTTTAAAAATAATTTTTATATCTAATGTATTATTTTTAATCATTTTACATGGTTGTGTAATTAATTTTTAGAACAGTCCTAAAAATACAAGTAAAAATAACATAAAACAATTAAAAGGTGTTCTCATAAAATAATTTTTTGTTATTAAATGTATTTTTTTTTTCTTCATTTTGGAGAATAAAAAATTGTTTATGAAAATAGGTACCAAAAAACTCTTGACATCCCTTTTCCATTCTCAAAACAGTTTTTGAAATGTCTTGTTTTTACGAAAGTGTATTGCTTATGTTTTTTAAAGGAAAAAAAAAAAAAAAAAAGGAGTGTTCATTTCGTATAGCTTAACTAAGTGACGAATCCATGTTTTTATGTGCGTGTTTGTTAGGATAAGTGGGTGGCTAAAGCCATGATGGTTGCAATGTTGACTTTTGGTAATGTTAGGAGGTGGTGTTAACTTACCCACTATGACAACTGATCCAGCAAGATTTTTAGACTTACGATGGGAATTATGTGCGTCGATTCATGAAAAAGAGAGAAGTGTAGAAAAGAGGACAACCAAAGCTAGGAAGCTCTTTGTTTCAATGCATATATGATGAAGTTCACATATATGCAACCTTAACCGCCTCATTAATTTCCTTGCATCAAAGTCCACATGGGTGATGTGATGCCACAACCTTATCCATATAGTTTACGTCCTCAATTTCTCAATGCTTTTCCCCCTCCGTAATCTACTCCATTCTGCCTCTTTATTTTCATTGTTATACTCCATAGTGAGAGGAAGCCTGGGCCAAATTGGAATTTATGTTAATTAAAAAGAAACTAGATTTTCATTATGTATAGCATCATTACAAATTGCCCTTTCAAAAAATTTACTTAGATGTTATGGTCAAGTCATAGAAAAACTAGGCTCTAAATCAAACACTAAATTGCATACAACCACCAAGAGGGTGAATGAATCTAGAACCCATATGAGAAGGAAAAGCAAAAGTTACATATGACTAGTAGTGGGGAGGTGCATTCCAATTCCAAAACAGTGGTCAGAGGCCACTATTGAAGCATATTCTATTGTCTTTGTCTTCAACTTCCAAGTCAAATATTAATCAGGAGAATTAGTGGGCCAATGCATAGATTGAACTACGCCAGATATAAGAATGGTTTTGTGAAATGGAATAAAGGAGTTGAATTTGCTATATATGATTGGGACTTTTATGAACAAAGACTGGGACACGTGGATGAGAAGCAATTCTATGCGGTGCTGCAAGAAGAGCTAATTTGAACATAAGGCTCATAGCTTCTACGTGACGTACTTGGCTTTGACCGGTGAACAGTGGCTACCAATATGGGCTTTTTACTTTTGACTCAGAGCCTACCTGGATTTTCGTCATTCTTTTTTTTTTCGCCCCTTCTAGGGGCCGACAAGAAGTCTAAAATGTCAAAGCTTCAAAGTCATCCACGGCGGTGGCTATCTCCCTTTCAACCGCTGCGATGGAGGAGATGAATCCAATTCACACGTTTAAAAGTGTTACAGGGGCTTTAGAGGAAATTGATGAGCCTGTCTCATCCAAAACTTGGAATCACACAAGAAATAGGTCTGTAAAGGATCTGGTGTTCATGGATGATTTTGAATTATCTTTAACCAGGTGGGAACGACTTTGAATGGCTTACTCCATTTGCTTTAATATAATTTTTAAAGCTTGTGACATTAAAATAAAAAGACTTTTATGGTGTCTTTGTCAAGGTGACGTTTGTTTTTTTAATTTAATTTTAAATAAAATTTATATTTAATTTAATATTAAATAATACTTAATAATATTAAATATTAAATTTTATTTTAATATTTTATTTTTATTAAGTATTAAATTATTTATTATCATCCTTAAAAAAAAATCATTATCATTCTTATAAAAATAATTAATATATTTATTTTTTATATAATTAAAATAAAATATTTAAACTTAATAATCTGAAAAATAATGGAGTGATAAATTGATTTGATAAAATTAAAATAAATTATTATATCAAAGGCCATCAGGCAGTAACGGTACCTGTTAGTGAGATATTAATATATATTTATTTATTTTTTCAATTTTCAATTTTGAGTTTTCTGTATATTGCCCAACATCTAATCCAAACTGGAACAACACTTCACTCAGCGTTCGCCTCCTCGCCGCAACCGGGCCATGAGAGCTGCGCTCCTCCCTCGTTCCGCCATGCCTCCACCTCCCGCGTCTCACCTTCTCATCCCTCACTTCTAGACCCCTATCCAACCCCAGAAACAAAAACACCTTCATAGCCAGGGCCGACGAAGGCGACGCCGATAGCGGAGGTCCTGACGACTACGACATGGACGAGGAGGAGGTGGAAGAGGTCGACAACAAGAAGGACTACGTCGTCGAGTGCAACCCCCTTGCAGCGGCGGCCGCGGCAGCTTCGGTTTCCGACGACATTGCCATGGTGCAGAGCAAGAGCTTCGTGTCGGCCCAGGGTTGGGATTCGGAAATGATGGTGGATTATAGAAAACAAAATAACATTAATCTTTATATCTAGAAAAAATTAAATATTTTAATTTTTTTATTTAATAAAAAATTTTAAAAATTTAATAATAAGTCTTCAAAAATTAAAAAAATAAATAATCTAAATTCTAAAAGCAAATTACTTTTAATACCTAAATATTTTAACTTAACTTAATTATGCAGGATTCTTTACACACACTATTGGCTTTCCACATTTTATTTTAATTAAAAATCTAAAAATAATTTTGAAAAGCCTACTTAATAATATGCTTCTACTTAAAAGAAAAAAAAAACTGTAAGTAAAAGTTTTTTTAAAAAAACAACAAAGATATTAAAAAAATAAATTATATCCAAAATTTCTTTAAACAGGTTTAAAATGCAGAGATATACTACAAAAATTATAAATCAAAATTAAAGACAACTTAGGGTTGTTTGACCATATTTTTTTAAACTTGTTTTTAAAAATTATTTTTTATTCTTGGGTGTCTATGGTATCAAAGTCATGGGAAGGAAGTCGGATTTTGTTTTGAGTTTTTAATATATCCTAGGAAAATAGCAGTTTGCCTAAGGCGATCCTTGTTGGGTTGAGCCTATTGTTAGCCAGTGTTAGGCATTTTTAGGGCTATAAAAGGGTTGGAGTGATTATTCACTAGATTTGTCAATCTACTATTAGGCTCTAGATTAAGACCTTAAAATGAGTTCGATTTTTAGAAACATGTTTAGGAAATCCACAAATTCTTAAGATGTTATAAACAGTGAAGAGATCAATTATCCTAAGACCCAAAATGATTTAGATGATTAGAAGTTACCCAAGGTATCTAATCAAGAAATTTATAAGAAATGAACCTTTAAGTTCTTTACAAACTACACCATTAAAACACTTGAACAAACCATAAGCTTAGAACAAGAAGATCAAATGATAAGACTCTTGGATAGTAGATCCATAGAACGACATAAGAAAGACTACAACTACATACACTTTGGTATGATTCAAGTTGCAGCTAAGCCTTTGACAAAAATAGGTGTAAACACCTCAATTGTCATGTGTTTAAGGGATAATAGACATCTTGATTACCGAGTTTCTATTATTGGTGCAGTTTAAGTGGGATTGAATGATGGTCTTGCCTACTTCCAGTGTTATCCTAACTTCATAATTAGATTAAGAGATGCCGACATCCTAGATTTGATTATCCTCCATGTTAAGACCCATGGATTTAAGTTTAAGGAAGGAAACAGTCTTGTTTCCATTATAACAAGATTTGCCTATAAGAGTATGACCACAAGTGTTGGATTTGGAGCATTTTGCACCAGTCTTAAAGGTGAAACTATTCTCTTCCACTCAAATGTACTAAACAAGTCAAACTTCATAATCCCCAAAAGGATAATGTGGAATTAGTTTGAGTTTCTAGAAACTTGGCATTTTGCCAATGTCGTTCCAACCTTAGAACAAGGTCTAAGAGTATTGAACAAATTGTTCAATACCCAAATGGAGGTGGAGATTTGGTTTTCTCCAACTCTTTCAGACATTCTAGCAACCCTAGAATTTCATATTATGAACCCTCTAGAGCTTCAAGTTCATCTATCCCAGTAAGAACCACTAAGATAGAAGAAGGATCCACTTCAGCAAATCCTAAGAACATTAAGTTAACAAGTGTTAGAAGTCATTCCAACCTTGCTATACCCTTTTACATAGAAGATAAAGAGTCTACCCAAGGATCACAACAGGATGAATCTCTGGATATGTCTCCCACATATTCACAGATGATTAATACCATAAGCCTTGACAGTGAGGATTTTGAGATTAACAAGGATCTCTTAAGAAAAGACTTCTACTCTGAAGCCAATAAGGAGAAAAGAGATTGGTTCTTTAGCAAAGTCCCTAAGGTCTTTAGAACCATCTACCAAGAATTATTCTATGCTTATTTAAGACAAGAAAAGAAAAATATTAAGTATTGGATCTGGTTTGAACTCTTCAAACAAGAGGAATACCCAGATTACCCAGGTAAGCGTGTTAATAACACATCTACCAAAACTAAGATATGGAAAACTAGTGACAACACTGTCATATAATCCATTCACCCTCCAGAAGCTAAGATAGAAAAGAATATTAATGGAACTAGAATAAAAGCTTCACCTTTTAAGACTAAGCCTAAGGGTAAAGAAATTGCTAGTGTTGTAGATATTAGAAGAATCCTAGAACAAAACAACTACACTAACATGTTTCTTACGACTCTAGGTAATCAACTTAACAGAGTTGAGGAGATCATTGAAACCCAAGACCACATGAAGACATTTTTTTGTTAAGAATGATAATAAGCCATTTGAATTCTTTAAAGAATTTCAAGAAAATCCTTACATTAATCACGAGTTAATAGAAAGGATTAGCCAAAAGATTAAAGATGGCTTAATTGTCCCTAAAACACCTCAGCCATCTCACAGGAGAATCAATTTCATTGAGGAGGATATTAGTTCTAAAGCAGAGGCCAATGAACTAATCAAAATCTTTGAGGAACCACCAAATCAAAGAGTTTTGAGGATTATCCATAACCAGGAAGCCCCTAAGACTAGGAATTTCTACCATAGGCCAACCTTTCCTGATATGTAGTATGAAGAAAGAAATCAATACACTCAAGCTTCCTACACTAGTGGAACCATCTATGAATGGAACATAGATGGTATGACTGAGTATAACATACTCACTAAGCTTCAAGAAATGACCATGGTTAGTACAGCCTATAAATTAAACAATAGACTATTAGATTATGTTGTAGCTCAGACATTTGTTGCTGGGTTTACAAGTCAGCTAAAGGGATGGTGGGATAACTATCTCATAATGGAATATAGGAATGGTATCCTAAAATCCTATAGGATTAATGTGGAAAATGAAGTGGTTAAGGATGAAGAAGGATAAGATATAGAGGATGCAATGGCTACTCTAATCTTCACAATATCAAAACACTTCATTGGAGATCTTCCAAAGATCAAAAACAAAACTGCAGATCTCTTAACTAACCTTAAGTGTCCTAAGCTTCATGACTTTAAATGATATAGAGACGTTTTTCTAACCAAAATCATGGTAAGATCAGACTATAATCAATCCTTTTAGAAAGAAAAATTCATCTCAGGACTTCCTAGACTTTTTTCTGAAAGGATTAGGATTAAGATAAGGGAACAATTTAATGGTCAAATCCCTTATGATAAGCTAACATATGGAGAAATTATAAGCATTGCTATAGTAGAATGAATTAGCTTGTGCAATGACTTTAAACTTAAGCAATAAATGAAAAATGAACAAAGGATCTACAAGAATGAGTTTGGTTCATTCTGTAGCCTAATTTGGATTTAGCCAAAAAGAAACTAAGCCTCCCTCTAAGCAACGGAAGAAAAACTAAGTAGGATGAAAGCCTAGTAAGAAAAAGTTTTATCACAACAAGAGAGGTACTCATGGGAAGTACAGAATGAATGAAACCAAAAAATCAAGACACATCCAAAGAAGGATGAACAAGGAAACCCAGAAAAAAATTAGAAACTTCTCCTCAATCTAAGCTAGTTTGTTTTAAGTGTGGTAAGGTAGGCCACTATAAGAAAGATTGTAAGGTTAGAAAGAAAATTAATAACTTGAATATCACAGAAGATTTAAAAGACATGCTCTATGAAGTAATGTTAAACTCCTTAGAGTCTGAATCAAGGACTGATTCGAATAAGGATGATGATATCAATAAGCTAGATAGTGATGATGAGATCTCAAGCCAAACAGTTAGTGATCAGGAAAATTGCATTAAGGGCAATTGTGATTGCCATCCTAAGACTACAAATGTCATAAGCCAAAAACAAGAGCTAGTTTTAGACGTTTTAAGAAAAGTAGAAGATGAAAAGGTTAAGCAAGAACTTTTTGAAGTCTTTAAAAAATTTGTTAATAAGCCAGAAATTAAGAAAACAGTAAGCCCTTACAACCTTAATGAAATCTTAACAAGATTTAATCAGAAGTCTCTCAAACTTAACTATTAAGGATCTTTAGGAACAAATAAGACAGTATAAGAAGGAAATAAAGGATTTAAGACAATTCACAAGATTAGGTTTTACAGACGTCCAAGAACAAATTAATAGGATTGTTATTAACCATGGAAACCTTGATAACCAGGAAAACCTTGAAGAGGTTCTAGAATCTTCACAAGCCAATGATAAAGCAACAGATGCATACTTGAATACAGTTAGCAAGGTTATTTTTCAAAGGTGAGAATTCTCCCTAACTATAGCAATCAAGGATAGGTTTGTCCTTAATATTATTGCTTTGATTAATTCAGGAGCAGCTTTGAATTGCCTACAAGAAGGTCTTGTACCAACCCAGTATTATGAAAAAACTATAAACGCTTTCAGAAGCCAATGGTAAAAGACTTACCATTAAGTATAAGTTGTCAAATGCTCACATCTGTAACCAGGGCCTTTGCATTAAGCAAACCTTCATCCTAGTTAGATACCTAACGGAACAGGCTCTTCTTGGAGTCCCCCTTTTGAACTCTATCTATCCTATTAAAGTAGATGATCGAGGTCTAAGAACGACGCTCTTAGATAAGGAAATTTTATTTGAATTCACTAACCCACCTAATGAAAGGAATATAAACACTTTGAGGGATCAGGTGATTCAAGCTAAGGAAAATCAAGTCAATTTCTTAAAACAAGAAATTAATCTTGTAAGAATTGAAGAGCAATTAAAGTTAAGAAAACTCAAGAAGCCATAGAAAAGCTTAAGAATAAAATTGTTGGAGAAATATGCTTTAACATTCCTAATGCGTTTTGGCATAGGAAACAGCATGAAGTAGAATCACCTTATGAACTAGACTTAAGTGAGAAAAATATTCCCACTAAAGCTATACCTATCCAAATGAATAAGGAGTTATTATGCTATTGTGAAAAGGAGATCTAGGATCTTCTAAAGTTGATAAGAAAGTCTAAGTCACCTTGAAGTTGTTCAGCCTTCTACGTCTAGAAACAAGCTGAATTAGAAAGAGGAACGCCTAGACTAGTAATCAACCACAAGCCTCTTAATGATGCATTAAGATGGATTAGGTATCTTATTCCTAATAAGAAAGACCTCCTTCAAAGGTTAGTCAAATCTAAAGTTTTTTTCTAAGTTTGATATGAAATCAGGATTTTGGCAAATCCAAATTGCAGAAAATGACAAGTATAAGACTGCCTTTGTGATACCCTTCGGACATTATGAATGAACATAATGCCCTTTGGTCTTAAGAATGCCCCTTTAGAATTCCCGAATATAATGAATGAAATCTTTAACCAGTTTTCTGATTTCATCATTGTCTACATTTATGATGTTTTAGTATACTCTGTTTCTATAGAGGAACATTGGAAACATCTCAATTTCATCTAGACTGTTAAGAGTATTGGTTTAAGCCTATCTACCACTAAGATTAATTTGTTTCATACTAAGATAAGATTCCTAGGTCATCATATTTACCAAGGAGCCATTACCCCTATTCAAATATCAATCCAGTTTGCTGATAAGTTTCCTGATGAGATGAAGGATAAGAAACAATTGCAACATTTCTTAGGAAGCCTTAATTATGTGTCAGATTTCCTTAAAGACATAAGCCAGTTGTGTGCCCCATTAAGACAAAGACTTAAGAAGAATCCAGTTCCTTGGAATGAGGAACAAACTAAGACTGTCAAGGCCGTCAAGTCCAAAGTCAAGACCCTACCATGTTTAACCTTAGCTAATCCTAAAGCCTTTAAAATTGTTGAAACTGATGCTTCAGATATAGGTTATGGTAGGATCCTTAAGCAAAAAGATGGTAGCCATGAGAGATTGGTTAGGTATACCTTAGGAACTTGGAATAATGCTCAACTCAATTACAACACCATCAAAAAAGAGATTTTAAGCATTGTTTTATGTATTTCAAATTTTCAAGATGATCTTTTGAACCAAGAATTTTTGTTAAGAGTTGATTTGCAAATTTGCAAAATCAATTTTAGAGAATGATGTTAAGAATATAGCTTCTAAGCATATTTTTGCAAGATGGCAAGCTATTTTAAGTAATTTTGATTTTCAAATCGAGTATATTAAAGGAAAAAATAACTCAATCCCTGATTTCTTGACTCATGAATTTTGCAGGATTCACGAGATTCTGGCCCCTAAAAAGGCTACCCAATCTCCTAAACCATCAGAATCCCAATCTTCTAAAACCAATCAAGATCCTTCTCTCCATAAAATGCTTTGGAGTCAACAAGTTGAACTAGAAGAAGAAGAAAGGCTTCATTCTTCTAACCAGATGCCTAATAAGATGTTGTCCTTGTACTATGATCCTTTGAATCCTTCTAAACCAATCAAGACAACTTAATTTCCAACTATTCAAGGGTCTCAAACCTTTAAGCAAATGACTAAAGCTAATCCCTCTCAAAATGAATTAGCATCAAGCTCGACTTTTTCAAATAAGCAAATTATGGTGGCTACCAACCCCATACCTCTTTCTTCAAAATCACGTTATTGGCAAAAAGATCTTAATCAACCAATTTTGGTTATTGAAAGAGAATTTTTCTCTGAAAACCCTAGGGAGATAGTTGTAAAAGCTTTTCATGAAAACTTTCATTATCCCTATGGTGATTTTTTGAAAACAAGAGAATTTTATGAACATATCCTTGTGGAAATTGTCTCAGTTAAAATTAAGCATAATGCTGATAAGTATTACAACTTGGAATTGGCATTTTCTACTTGTCACATTTTAAAAATTCTTATAGTTAAACAGTAGGGTGGGAATCCAATTTTTTCAAGAGAATTCTCTAAGCCTTCAAAACCAAGATTTTTCAACTATTGGGACTACCAAAGAGCATGGTTCAATGCTTTTCTTATCCAAAA
The DNA here is from genome assembly GCA_030254885.1 of Vitis rotundifolia. NCBI lineage: Eukaryota > Viridiplantae > Streptophyta > Magnoliopsida > Vitales > Vitaceae > Vitis > Vitis rotundifolia. The sequence continues at coordinate 481,280 of JARBHA010000034.1, read as the reverse complement.
CAAGGGCTTCCATCATTCATGGATGTTCTATTTCCTATCTAAGCATTAGCTCCCTTCTTTTCCATTTTGGTTCCACAACTAGTGGACTTATTTTGGTCCGACTATTAAGATTCTCCCAAAACCCATCTTGGATGGCTTTGAGCTATTAAAAAGTTCTTTCGTTACCCTTATAGAACTTTCAATTTTTCCCCATTTACTATTATTTTTTAGCGAATTTGGCCTTGCTTGGATAGTCCAGTGGGACTATATCATTATTGTAGATGAATTAGTATCCTTTCTAGACCTTGGGAAGACTTTCAAGACTAAATGGTGGGACGCTCTAAAAAATGATGCCTCATTACAAGCAGTAAAGCAATATTTTCTTAAGCATCCTACACAAGCTTCAGCTTCTAATGATATGACCCAGTTTCTTCTTAAGAAACAACAGCTCCAAGCCATGCTTGCTGCAACCAAGATGCCTCAAGAATTTCAAAGAATCCTTGACAAAAGTATCTGAAGCTTTTCCTAAGATGACTCTTATGCTGAATCAGATGATTCTACTACAAACTACCTTCCGGATAATAGTGACAATTGCGAGGGCATTCTCCTTCTTATAAGGAAATCAAAATAAGTATTTTCAGTCGTATGGAGACTTTAAGCTAACACCGTTTAAGCTCTCTCATGATTCTCCATCGACAGCTTTTAGTCGTTTCAACACCGAAAGTAAGCTTGTCCCCCACATGTGATTCTACAATTTCGGCACCGTACAAAAGTAGTCTAAAAGCCCCTTGTATTCCACCGAAAGCAAGATTATTTTGCTGAAAAATCAAAAGTGTTATAGTAAAAGTCAATTTTACTTTTCACTATTTACTTCCTGAGTGGTTACTATTCACAACTGAAGTCAAAAGTCCACAGTAACCTATCGTCCACTTTGTACTATTTAAGATTCTTATTTTCAACTATTTAAGAAGGCTCGTTCCTCAGTTGTAAGCACGGTTCATTTTTCCCCATTCTCCATCTTAAGCTCTTCTTTCTCTCTCTTTTCTCTCTCATGATGTAAGCTCCCCAAGCCAAAGCTTTCTTATAAGTTTTACCATCCTATCCATTGTAAGATATCGTTTTCCCTGTTTCTCCTTATAAGTATGTTTTTCAAGTTATGTAATTTTTAAGTTATGTAATATAAAGTTTGATGTTCATTTTCTTTAAATATCTTTACATATTTCCGATTTCTCTTATTTGATTTTGAGTTTTGGCATAATTTATATTTTCATTGCATATTACCTCGTCCTGGGTGTCTACGGTATCAAAGGCTAGTTCCTCAGTTGTAAGCACGATTCATTTTCCCCCATTCTCCATCTTAAGCTCTTCCTTCTCTCTCACTTCTATCTCATGATGTAAGCTCCCCAAGCCAAAGCTTTCTTATAAGCTTTCCTATCTTATCCATTGTAAGATATTGTTTTCCCTGTTTTCTCCTTATAAGTATGTTTTTCAAGTTATGTAATTTCTAAGTTATGTAACATAAAGTTTGATGTTCTTTTTCTTTAAATTTCTTTATTAAATATCTTTGCGTATTTCTGATTTCTCTTATTTGATTTTGAGTTTTGGCATAATTTATATTTTCATTGCACATTATCTCATCCTAGGTGTCTATGGTAAAAAATAATTTTTAAAAACAAGTTTTAGAAAACATAGTCAAACGAGTTGTTTTCCTTTTGTTTTTAAAAATGGGTGAAAATAACTCTTAGTTGTTTTTAAAAAATTGTTCTTTATTTCACTTTGTTTTTAAAAATTGTTTTTAAAGAACAATGATCAAATAGTATTAAATTTTTTTTTTAAAAAAAAAAACTATTTTTAAATTACATGGTCAAATAGGCTCTTAATTTTTAGATATAGATTGCTCATATTAAAAATTACATAACTTGAGAAATTTTAATTAACTTAGATACATCTTTCTATGGATTAAGAGGTTCATTAACCATTCTGCCCTTAGTACTTGAATGTCATTTTAGTTAATTTTAATTCAAGTCTTGTACAATTAAATAATATATGACAAATAAAATTAAAGGAAAGCAAAAGGTATGTAAAATGAATATTGATGCATAATGTCTAACAGAAAAGTGAGTGTGAATCAAGGTTTTATGATTTGTATTTGATAATCAAACATCTTAAATGTATGTGAGGATGGCTTCCTTACTTTTTAACTACAGTAACTACTGCATGTCCACCATGTATATATACAGATAAATGTTCTTTAATAATTTGATACAATATTACACTTGATTCAATTGGTCATGTTCCACAAACCTGGCAAAATGTCCACCATCTCTTGATCTTTATGGCAATGCCAGAAATTTTGCTATGGAGAAAGGAGCAAGGGCACAAGATATATTAAATATTTGAAAGAAACTGTGTCTTGATATGAAACTACCTAATTAAATAAAGTAGAATAGATGGTTCAAGAAATTAATCCAAAACTAATTAGTCTCATGCAAGATTTCCAATCACATAATAAAGGCAAGATTGAATGTGGGAAAAACTACCTTGCAATCTAATAGATTTAAAAATACCATAAATAGACTCTCAACTGTTAAATAAACATTAAATATGAAAATAAATAAAAAAAAGTACACAATTTTACCTTTTCACATGTATTGAGTTAGTACGATAGGGTATTATGCTATTGGAATCAATACTCATTTTGCTATTAGAATCAATACTAATTTTCCATGTTCTCAGCATAGAACTCATCTACACTCCTTAATGGATCTATTGAAGATTCATAGTGCACGAGTCACTAACCTTTATTAAAGATGAAAAGATACTTTCAATAAGCATCTTGAAAGCTTTGAGAGATGGAGGCATAAGCTCTAAAAAGACTATATTATGAGGTTTTTTGGAGTTCTCAAATTTTCAATAATACAAGTCTATTTATATTAGAAAATCCCTAAGAATTAATCATGAAGAATTTCTTTATTTTAAAACATTCAAAAAATAAGTTTTGGAGTTATAAGCTAAAGAGAAAACAATTTTAAAAAGCTCAACATTTGAATGCCAGAAGGGGACATTCAAATGTTTATGGGGATGATTCAAATATCCTAAGAGACTATTCAAACACCCCTATGGGCATTTGCACATCCGACTAGGCATTTGAACACTTTTCCTTTTTCCAAACCTTGATTTTGTGATTTTCAATCTTTTTATTATAATTTTCATTCTAATTTGTTGGGTTAATCATTTCATAAGTTCTACTAATCTTAAATGCATACATAACTCGAAATAAATCAACTTGGAATAATTGGAACATAGGGAATTCAACTCCTTGTACTCTTCACATGCTTAATCAACAAACTTGTAAAAAATATAATGTAGTAAAAATAGTGTAACATAAATGATTATACATGAATAGATGGCATAGATTAGATGGCAACATAGCATCATATCCCAAATCAAATCATGTACTACTACCTTTTTTTATTATAAAAATTGACAAATAGATAAAATATAAGCAAGAATAAGCATCCAAGGGGAAGAAAATATGTGCATGATTCACCTACACCAAGTCATCAAATCCAATATACATGCCAAAAGGAGTAGAGAGTAGGTAAAATAGTTAAAGAAACAAATTACACCATAAAGGTCTTTCTCTCACCAACCTAATATATCACAAGTATATAAAACCATGGAAAATGAGAAAAAATCTAGGTATGCACTTTTATGGTCACAGGAGATTCAAATATATCTCAAAAACTAAAATTTTCTATGCTCACAAGAAGTTTCAAATAATTCCCTAAATTTTTAAAAATCAAGATGGAATACTTTTGACCATGCCAAGAATGCCTAAACACTTTTAGAATTATAGATTTTAGAAAATTAACCAATAATTTCAAAAAAATTTATATCAATGGACATCAAAAATTGTTTATGAAGAGAATCAGATATAATTTAATTTCTAAGGATCAAAATATTTTCAAGTTTATAAAGAATAAATCATTTGTATTTAAGCTAAAATTCAATTTCAAGTAAATGGAGATCATTTACAATTTGAATTCCTTAATCTATCTCACTTCATTATTTCAACCAATTAATTTAGGTTCCTAAAAAGTGAAAAACATTCAATTTGAAATCACCCATTTGGATTTCTATTTAACAACTTTTTCAAGAAGTCTTAGAGTGACTTTCCTACCCTAGAATTTTCAAATTCATTTTTTAGTCATTTTTTTGTAAGGCAATTTTAGAATATAATGAAAATTATCTTTTACCTATAATTTCTTATTCCAATTTATAGTTTTTTTTTTTCATTATTTTTGCAAATGATGACTTTTATGTTTAGTTTAAACATATCAATATTAATATTTGTTCTAGGTAGCCTTTTTCACTTTAAGATTTAACAAGTTTTCTATTTAGCACATAGGAATGATCCAAACATGTTCATCACTATAGGGATTCATAGATCAATGTGGAGAAAAAGATGAGATCAATTTCAATAGGAAAATGAGTCAAAATAAAGCTTCATTGCTTAAGAATATCTAAATGCACAAAGAACATGTCATGAAGTATTCTCTATAATTTTTACTTCTCATAATCATTCTATAAATTAATTAAGATGATTCTAGTCATAAAAATAAAACAATTAAACCATGATGTCTAACTTCCCATATCTCTATAGAGGACTAAACCCAACCCCCCCCCCCCCCCCCTACCCCCACCCCCACTTGTTTTGAACTGATATTCTATACGTATTTTTTGTTCCTCAACACTAGTCTCTACTTACACATCTAGAACTCGTTTACAACAACCGTTACTCCATCAAGCCTATAGTGAAGAACTATAGTGAGTTGTGGTTGTTGACCAATGGAAAGCATGGAAAAAAGGGAAATGGAAAAGGTTCAGAAAGGCCTCACTTTATTAATGAGACATTTTGATCCCCGTTGGTGTTTTTCATATCAAAATTCACTTTTCTTCCTTCTCTTTTCTCTTCTAGTGGACTAATATAGCAAACCAAGGAAAGAAAGGTTGTAGAGATATTTCTGTGAAGTAGAAATGAAAGTCTTTATTCCAGTCTTACGACTGAGAATTTGTATATAAAGAAGAGTTCAAATAGCCCTTACCTTTGGTTACTCTTTGCATCAATAAGAAGCAATGCTCGTAATAGTTGTTACACAAGCTAGCAAACAAGTGAGATGGAAAGCGAGCATTTTAGGCTAATGGCAATCCACTAGATACTAGAATTTTCTATGTGTGTTGGTTCAGTGCTTAGAAAGAGGGATCGAAACATGAAAGGAAAAGCTTTCTCTTTCATAGTACAAGAATAGTTGCCCCATGTCTCCTTCACCAAAGACTGCAAATGATGGGAATCCTCTCAATAAAGAGCATAGGCATCGTCTCTTGATCCAATTCATATGTTGCCCTAATTAAAGATTTTGAGAAATTGATGCAGGATGGGTGGACCTCTAAGTATCCAATAAAAATGGTAGCTTCATGTACACTTGAGACTAGATTGAATCCTATTCTAACTATATCTAACTTTTACACACACTAAAAAAAAAAGTCTCTATCTAAGATACTAATCCCTCAAGATTTCCTATGACTCTCAAACTTAAATGGTATCTAAAGAACATAACCACTCTAGAGAGTGAATCACTCCCCCCTAAACATGAGATCCTAAACTCAAGAATAGATAAGCTCCCCTAAATCCTAAACCTAGACTCAACTAAACAAAAAACTAGCTAACAAAGAAGTCCTAATTAAATAACACATGTATATATATATATATATATATAATAAAGGACTTCTAAAATGACATAGTACAAGGGATAAGAAATAAAACATTAAAACTAAACCCTAGGCTATGAAACAAAATATGCTTACCAAAAGTGGAAGCTCCTAAAGATTTCCTTAAAAATGAATCCTAAAAGAATCTAAGAACTTGAAATACAATTTAGTCTTCTTTTTTAATCTAAATTTGTTTAATTTTGGGTAGGACTCTTTCTTTTCATAGTCCTAATGTGAGACTTACTACCTTTCTTAATATTCAAAATCTGGTTTTTGAAGTAATTAGACTCACTCACTAGCCTCTTTACATTCGATTATATTTTTCAAAGAGTCTACTAAAGTATTCCCTAGTAATATATGTAAAGATTTCTTATATATTGAGAATTTAGGAATTTGCTCTAAAGATGATTCCCCATAAAAGGAACCTTCCTTATCTTTTATAAAAGTAGTCTTTCCATTCGTAGGGGTTTCAAACTTATGTATTCTAGACCTTAATTGTCTCTAAAGGCTTCTCTTTCTCAATTATTTTGATCAAAATTTTTGAACGAGGGAGTTCTATTTTGACTTCGTAATCTCTTTTTAAATCCATCTACCTCATATAACAAAGATTTTTTCTTTTCAAGCATACCATGATGTTTAAATTCAAGAAACTTAATTTTTTTAATTAAATTTTCTTTTTCAACCATAAGTTCTATGATTTTACCATTTTTGTCAATTTTTTTAGGTTCATAAGAACTTAATTTTTTATTTAGATAATTTTTTCTGATTTAATGTGAGAGAGAGTTTTTTTTATTGAACTTTTTTTTAATTTCATATTCTCACATTTTATTTCATAATTCTCATGATGTAAGGCATTATATTTCCTCCTTCCTCATGATTTGATTCAATAGGATTATCAATTTTAGTAGATGAGGGTCATGAGAGATAATGAAAGCTATAAGATTGTTTTGTTCAATTCAATTGAGCATGTGGACTCATTGTCATCGAACAAGACATCACTCTTAAGTTGTATCACTTTCTTATTCTTTTTGGAGTAGGGCAATCTAAAGTGAAGTGTCTTTTCCATCCATAGTTGAAACACTTAACTTGAGATTACTTAGATGAACCCTTTTCTTTATTTTTATTGAAGAAAGATATCTTGTTTCTCTTCGAGTCTTCATTTAAATCTATTTTTTCAATTTTTGTAAAAAGTTTAAATGTTTTAACAAACATTGAAAATTTTTATTAAGTGAGAGCTAGTTCAATCTCATCTAAAAACTCATTCTTTTCTTTCTTTTTAGATCTCCTTAGAGATTACATAATCAATTCATAGATTTGTAAAGAACCTACAAGTTCATCTACTCTCAATATGTCCACATTTTTACTTACTCTATTGTAATCATTTTAAGTCTAAATCTCTCAAGGAAATGTTTCAATATTTTCTAACCATTTTCAAGTCAGAAATTCTTTCACTTGGATTAAAACAAGAATTAACAATGTCATTGAGTTTAATGTAGAACTCAAAGAAGGTTTTATTATGCTTCATTTTAATGCTTTCAAACTTAGTAGTTAACATTTGAAGTTTAGACAACTTCATAATAGAAGTTCCCCCATGAGTTAGTATTAAAAGATCCTAAGCTTTTTATCATATTTGCAAGTGATAATCTTATAAAATTCATCAAGACTAACTCCATTGAAAATACAATAAAGGACTTTGATAATTGCCTCATTACCTTAATTATGTAATTTATTCCACTCTTGATTGCACTTTAATTCACCAATTGGACTCCCATTCTTATTAACTAATATCAATAGTGATCATCCATATTCCATTGTATTAAAACTCTTTTGACTTGCATCTTTAAGAAGAATTCAATTATAACCTTCTTCTTGGGTAGTTATTCATATAAAAGAATAAGAACAATTAATAAAGGTTTCCATTCTTTGTAGTTCCATTGATTAAGACAAGTCAAAAGTAATCAATAAAAAATTAATTATTAAAATTTTAACCTATTCTAATACCGAAATTTTATGTTTTAATATGAAGTTAAGTAGAGAGGGGTTTATATAGGCGGTCCAAGTAATTAACTCCATTTTTTTTTAATTCCAATTAGCCAATTATTATCAATACGTTTATCTATCTCACACACAAGATTTCCAATTACACCATAAACACAATATATAACATTGAAAAATGATAGAAACAAGCTAGGAGTCAAAACCCACAGGTAGTCTCCTAATCGCAAAATAATCCACTAAATATAAGAAAATGATACATAAGTTTACCTAACTAAATGCACCAACTCCCTAGGTTCTTATACCATTTGCAATTATAGTCCTTATCCATATCCTCGATGTCGCACTTCCTCATAATCCTTAGTGAATTTCTCAAAGCCCTTATTGAAGTTTTGTTGTGCAAGTCTTTACCTTTTTTTGAAATCGAAAGATAATTTCAAGAAGGATCTTGAAAGCTTTGAGATATGAAGGCACAAATTCTAAGAAAGGCTATATTCTCTTGGTTTCATAGAGTCCTTAAATTTCAATAAAGCATGTCTTCATCTTGTTAGAGATAATATTGTTACCAAGTCATGAAGTTTCAATAATTTACTGTAAGAACAAACATATCATGCATAAGTATCTTAAGTCTTACCTATTGCCTCTTCAGAGGTGTGAAAATCCGAGTTCCCATGTGATCATTTTGAATCTTCCTTACATTTGATATGAAACATGGTATGACATTTGTGTAAGAGGAGAATAGTTAAACATGCCATAGTCCCCTAAATTTGAATCCATCATATAATTTTGAGGAGGTTGGTCATTACTCATCATATAAAGCAAACAAACATTAGTCTCACTTGATGAGTCACTAAATTTAGTCTTTATACTCATAGACTCAAAATTGATTTAAAATAACTCATATCAAATGGTGTCATCCCTAATTGTCTTCCTCCATACAGCTTTCCAATAACTTCAATACCTAGACCAACCCTTCTAGAGTCATGGTCTTCATCTTACATTTAAAAGGTGAAATCATCTTCATAAGTGAATGGGCTCAATAGATGTTCACTTTGCTTTTATTGTCCAATATCTTATCCATCATTTCCAGCATTGTCATCATTTTCATCATTAGTTCCTTTTTCTTTTAAAGCATCATAACTATAACTAGAACTACCTACTCCACTAGGTCTACTACTTTTTATGACACTCACGAAGTCAAGGAATAATTGGGAATTGAATGTTTACTAAAGTAAATCTCATGTATCTTTATTGAAACTCTCATTGTGAATTTCTTTGGACAACACTCTCAATATTTACACTTAATTCTTAAGCATATGCTTTCACAAATCTAGATTTTTAACTTTATCATCTAAGTTTAGAGGTCTGACTCATTGGAACAACTAATTTTCCTTTTTTTCACTTACCTGAATTGAAATGTCAAGCAAAACAAGGTAATCTTTCTTCTCACTATCTTTATCAGTTTACACTTCCATATCATGTAAGTGCCTTCATAAGTAATTGATAAGATATCTCAAACATCTTTAACATGTTTACACATTGTTATCCTATAAAATTTGTCATGACTCACACCACTAAAAATGTTATAAAAAGCCTTGACATTTACCACATTTGTCATCAAGTTTATCCCATTTATGTTTGGACTTAATTTCACCAATGGATCTTTTATCCTATCTAACTTTAATGACGGTATCCATATGAATTTAATATAATTCCAAACCATTCACCTTGTATTTTTATGAAAAAATCCATACAAGCTTTCTAATTGGGATAATTAATTGTTTACATTAAAGTAAGATAAGATCTCATTCATTATGATTCCATGAGTAAAGAAATAAGCAAAAAATAAAAATTTTAATTTTTAAAAATTAACTTGAACTCTCATACTAATTGAACTCTTTTAACTTGATTGTTAAATTACCTAGAGGGAAAGTTTCTTAGGGAAGGGGTGTGTAAATGGGTAGTTTTGATTCTTAAACCTAACATTCAATTTTTAAATAACTATTAATTATTTTGATTAGTTTGCAATATCTAGGAATATAAATGAAAATCCAAGCATAACAAAAGACATGTGAAATACATGGAAAAATACCTATAAATATAAAAGCAACAAGATCTAATAAACTCCACAATAAATTTGCTAATCATGAAAAATAAGTACATGGGCTTCCTTAAACCAAATATTATCTCATGATAAAGTAGTTATACTAGCTAACATCAACGCTTATTTTCACATCTGTGATGCAACATCTTGTGCTTCTTAATGAACACCTCAACTCTTAAGAAGATGCAATCAACCACCTCTAATTCTCCCTTGAAAATGAGTTTTGCCCTTAAGAGTTTTGGAATACATGGTATAATAATAGTAATCCCATATCAGGGTGCACAAAAATTTTCAACTTTGAAAAGTATATTTATATGTTGAAAACTTTAGTAGGTCTGATAACAATTATTTCTAAATGATGAATTGAAAAAATTAAATAAATACTATTTATTAGAGCCAAAATATATGCTCCAATGGCACATATATGTTATGATATATGCAATCTAAAAGGCTCAAATCATCTAAATTAATTTGAATTAGTGGTAAGGAACTAGTTATGGATCTAACATATATTTTGAGCTTAATTTCAAATTTAAGGTAGAAAAAAATGCAAATTAGAGGAGACAATTTCAATTGAGGAAGAGGTCAAATGTTCCTAAAGAGAGACTAAGGACATGAGAAACATGATAAGAGCCAAGCAAAGCCAAAAAGACAAGTCATGAGCATGACACTTGAGTGATCAAGTCTATGAACTTGTTTGGAGAAAATAAAATCATGTGGAACAATATTAGATATAGATAGTGCACAAGATCTTAGGAAAACCATAGAAAATTAGGAACAATCCTTAAATTCAGCAGGTGTAGTAGTATCCTTTGAAAACCAATAAGAAATCTATGAATTTTGTAAAAGCACCCTTAGAGAAACCGTATTACAATTCTTTAGAAACATGGAACAAGAAAACAACAGTTATTTTCAAGAAGTTATAAATAATTTTAACATACCTATATTTATAAATTTAATAAAACTTTATTTTTTAGGAACAACTCAAGAAAATATAAAAGAACCCGCAATATATCTCCATATGTTAGAACAATTGAAGTTATGTAACCTTTCATATATAAGGGAATATGAACAAAAATTTAGGAAATATGCAATCCTTGCTATAGTAGATCAAACCCCTGAATATTTAAATAAATATATATTAAAAATACAAGGACCCGTAGGACTTAGACTATGGAATGAATTTACAACCTCGAATATAAAAACTCTCCTTATATAGGTGGTAGAATAGAATTTGTAAAAAATTGGTTAGAAAGAGAATCTGTAAGTATAGGAGAAAGAAGCCAAATAAAGAAACAAGACATAAATCAACAACTTTGTAGAAGATTACATATAGGAGAAAATTTAGACATAGGATGTAGAGAATATAGGTTTAGAAAACCTAATAAATATAATAAATTTTTAAGAAGAAAGTCAAGAACCTTTTATAAAAAAACGAACATATCAAACGAGATATAGGAAACCTGGAAAGTTTTGGATAAAAAGAAAAAGACGTACAGAAAGAAAAAGACAATGTAAATGTTATTTGTGTAGTCAAGAAGGCCATATAAGACCTAAATGTCCTGAACTTAAAAAACCATTAAATGAACAAAATAGAAAAAACCAAGTAAAAATAAACCTATTAAATGAGTATCAAGTAGATAGTGAAAAAGAAGAACTTATTAGTGAATTAGATTTTGAAAATGAAAATTCAAGTGTATATAGTATAGATGATAGCAAAACTGAAAAGGAAGAAATTTGTATGATTATTGAAGAAGAAGAAGATCAACCTAAGAAAACCCCTTTAAATTTAGAAAACCTTGTACAACCCTTAGAAAGAAAAATAAAACCTTATAATATATGGAAAGACTTACAAATAATAATTAGAGGAAAAATCTCAAAAGAAGAGGAAGGTAGTTGTTCAAACCCTAAAGAAATAAAAGAACTAAAAAGCCCTGAAAAAGAAACAAAAGAACATGAAAAAACAACCATACAAACAATAGAACAAGTAAATACTACTAATGAAGTTAAATCTATTATTTTTCCAACAACGATTAAATTAAAAACCATAAAACTAAAGGTAGACGCGATGTTAGATACTGGAGCCAATAAAAACCTTTTATTTGAAACCTTAGTATCTCAAGAAGACTAGCAAACATTAGTTCAACCAGTAGAATTAGTCCAATATAATCAACAAAAATTAGTACTAACCAAGTATATTTCAAACGTGTCAATCATAATTAATAACATAACCTTAGTGTTACCTCAGACTTATCTTATACCTACTATAAGCTTATATCCTTTTATTTTAGGTTTAAATTTTTTACATTCTTTACAAGGAGGGATAACAATACAAAATAACCAAGTCAGTTTTCATCCTAAAACCATAACAATTGTTTATACAAATATGGCAAATATATTAAATAAAAATCATAATATAACCTCTCATCAAATTAACAAAGTAGAAGCACAAAAGGATAGTATAATTAATGATTACTAAGAACAATTAAGAAATACGGATAGATTAAAAAACCTTATATTAGAAGTAGAGAAAATAGGAATTATAGGAAAAGATCCACAAAAATATTGGAATAAAAATAAAACAACCTGTAAAATACCAAGTAAAAATCCATAATTAACAATAAAAACTGCAAATATAGCATCTAACCTTATAGATACAAAGGAATTTAAAATTCAAATAGAAGAACTATTGCAAAATAACCTCATAAAACCAAGTATTAGTCCTCATAGATCCTCAGCCTTTTTAGTTAGAAACCATAATGAAGAAAAACGAGGGAAAGCTAGGATGGTTATTAATTATAAAAGACTAAATGATAATACATATGATGATGCTTATAAAATTCCAAATAAGGATTCTTTAATTAATTCTATTTAAGGATGTAAATACTTTTCTCAGCTAGATTGTAAAAGTGGATTTTGGAAAATTAGACTAAAAGAAGATAGTAAACCATGGACAGCGTTTTCATGTGCTTGTGGATTATATGAATAATGCCATTTGGACTAAAAAATGCTCCTCAGATATTCCAACGAATGATGAATAATATTTTTGGTAAATATTCTTTTGTTCTTGTATATATTGATGATATTCTTGTTTTTCATATACTCTTCAAGAACACAAAACATTTAGAATTTATTTTTGAAAAACTATTTAGTCATGGATTAATAGTAAGTAAAAAGAAGTTGAAATTATTTAAGACCCAAATAGAATTTTTAGGATTAGAATTAGAAGATGGACAAATAAAACTGAAAGATCATACAGTACAAAAAATAAATAATTTTCCAGACAAACTAGAAGACTTAAAAACCCTTCAAAGCTTTTTAGCATTATTAAATTATGCTAGGCCATATATTAAAAACCTTAGTAGATTAGCTAAACCCCTTTATAGTAAAACGAAAAACACAAGACAAAGATATTTTAACCAAGAAGATATTAAACTTGTACAGAAAATAAAAGAACTTGTGAAACATCTCCCAACCTTACATTTACCCTTAGAAAACGAATATAAAATAGTTTAAACTGATGCTAGCCAGACAGGATGGGGAGGTATACTTTTAGTAGTCACCAATATAAGAGAAGAAAAACTTTTTAGATATTGCAGTGGAACTTTTAATGATTATCAAAAGAACCTTAGTTATACAGACTTAGAAATTGAAGCAATAATATTAGTCTTAGAAAAATTTCAATTATTTTTTAACAAATAACAATTTACTTTAAGAACCGACTGTGAGAATATTAAAAAATTCTTTGAAAACAAAAATTCTTCAAAATTGTCCATCAAAAGATGGATAAAGTTTCAAAACTCTTTAATTGGTTTCAAACCTAAATTTGAACATATTAAAGGAAAAGATAATATATTAGCAGATTGGTTAAGTAGGCAAATAATTAATAATATTGATAATGCTTACGATTGACTTTATGTTACAGGCACATGGCTCAAAGAAAACCCACAAAAGCTAGAACTTTTCAATATGGAACCATATGTTTGAACGAAGTGTTGAATCCGAATTTGAGGTTTAACTCTTTATTTTCTCAAAACCTTTTTGAAGAACATAAAGTTATTGTAGATAATTTTTGGTCTCTAAAATCACAGAGTTTTTCGAACTAAAATTTAGAATACGCTTATGGAAAAACTATGTCAAATTTAGCCCAACATTTGCAAAACCTTCAAAACTAACTGATTGCTATAGAAACCCAAAAATTTCAAAACCTCAAAATCCAAGAAAATTAGGAAAAACTGATAGAAGATTTGAAAACCAGTACAGTGTCAACCAGTTAAACCAGTTGTTCGAACAATCAACCTGAAGTGCTTAGTTTAATTAAGAATTCAACTCTTTTATCTGAACAATATGAAAAACGTGTTATTAAAAACCTTATTGGAGCTGATAACTACTCTTTGAAACCTTTTTTTCTGTAAACCCAATATAACAAAGTGTTTAAAAATCAAGAACTTTTGTATAAACATTTTAGAACCAAAAATGTCGAGATAAAGGGGTAAAAGGGTAAAAAGGTAAAATAGGGAAATGAAAATTATTTGAATTATTTATTTGGCTTCTTTGTCCTATACTTACACATTCTCTTTCTAACCAATTTTTTACAAATTCTATTCTAGCACCTATATATTCCAAGGTTGTAAATTCATTCCAACTTTTCCCCATCATTAGTCATCAGTTTCAACAACAGTTGCATACATAGTCAAAGAAGTAGAAGAAGTTTTGAAATCTCCGTTCTTGAAAGTGAATGCATTGTGTGAATGCATTTATTAATAACATTAAAATAATATAAACATTTTAAAAAACTCTTAGTTTTGTTTTAAAATGTCTCGTTCAAAATCAAAGTTTTAAAAACCACCAGTGTGAAACCATTTATTACATATTATTATAATATTTGTTTAAATCAAAACCTTTAGTTTATAGTGTGAAACCATTTAATGCATGAAAGTTAAGTTTTTTAAATCGGATATCTCAAAAATTCAAGCAATAAAAATCAAAATTTTAAAACATCATTTTGTGTCAAGGTAATACCCCCCTTCCAACCAGACAGAGTCTCCCTAAAACACTAATTTTCTGGCAAAAACGAGTTACAGGTCAAGGGTTAAGACTAAAGACTTTAGCTTTAAAATCTGAATTTTTACACCCAAAATTTTCTAAATAACCGATTATTATTATTATTTTTTATGTGGATGGGAACATTATATATAACAAGAATCCATGTATATTACAGATATTAACTAGTAAAGAAAACTAAAATAATTCAAATAATTTCTATTTCCCTACTTTACCTTTTTACCCCTTTTACCCTCTAAGGGTAAGAAAAATACACAAAATAAAATACATTGTGAATAAAAATGAAAGCAGAAATTTAAAAGAAAATTCTTACTTTCTTATTGTTGATAAATTTACAAGACTAACTGAAAATACAGATGACCGCTCCACTTGCTACTTCACTCTCTCTTACTTTTGACACACCTTTTTCCTACACTCATTCAGACACCACACTTCCTTCTTCTACTACAACTAATTTATAGACAAAGCATTTACAAGTGATAGGTGAGAATTAATTCAGCATTTACAAGTGATAGGTGAGTCAAGTGGTTGGACGGTAGGAAAATATTTACAGGTTTGGTTAATAAATACAAAGATGGTAAAGGTCTTCTAAGACATTTGACTTTTGTTTTTTCATCCATCTGTCACTACCTTCTCTTTCTCCTTGTCCTTTTCTTTTGTCCTTTTCTTTTTTCTTTCTTACATGCATAATACGTGGCCTGCTAATGGTTTTACTGCTTCTGGACTTGTACTGCTTCATTGAATTTTAATAGTTGAAGACGCATTTACTGTTTCGTTATCGTCATTGCTGACATCATCCTTCCATTGCATTTTGTAGATTGTGATAACTTTCATCGTCCAGGTTTTCCCAAAATAATGCGTCATCGCTGAGATAGGAAGATGGTTTTGGTATATCTACACTGAGTTCGGTTATAAAATCCTGTTCTTCAGAAGTAATAAAAGGTTTTGGAACAATGATGTGTTCTAAAGGTTTGACTCTCCATATAGACATGGTTTTTGTTTCACCAACAAGATGAAATAATTTATTCTGGGTTGGTCTAAGATTATAGATTTGAAAAGCTCTAAAGTGAGTAAAAAATTCTAGAAATTCATTCAAACGGGTCATTTCCCATTCTGGTTCTTGTTGAGGGATAAGTGGTTCTTTATTGTGTTTTATATATACATGGTGATAGGTTGGTATTACTGATCCATTGGTTTGAAATAAAGGTGGAATGGTTTCAAAAGAAATGTCTATTTGTTTTTTGGTTTTGAAAAGATAGGTTAAAATATCTTTCAATTTTTCTGGAAAGTTTTCAGGAATTTGAGATACATGGTTCATAAAAACATTTTTTAAAATTCCCTGTTCCATGAACTGGGGTACTAAATAAAAAAAAAATTTATTTACAACAGACATATTCACATAAGCTAAATATATAACAAAGAAAAATTCAGGGTCATGATATGCCATATACCCTATCTTTATCCCGACATTTTTGGTTCTAAAATGTTTATACAAAAGTTCTTGATTTTTAAACACTTTGTTATATTGGGTTTGCAGAAAAAATGTTTCAACTAAAGAGTAGTTATCAGCTCCAATAAGGTTTTTAATAACAAGTTTTCCATATTGTTCAGACATAAGAACTAATTTCTTAATTAAACTAAGCACTTCAGGTTGACTGTTCAAACAACCGGTTTGACCAGTTGACATTGTACTGGTTTTCAAATCTTCTATCAGTTTTTCCTTGTTTTCTTGAATTTTGAGGTTTTGAAATTTTTGGGTTTCTAAAGCAATCAGTTGGTTTTGAAGGTTTTGCAAATGTTGGGCTAAAGCTGACACGATTTTTCCATAAGCATATTCTAAATTTTGGTTCGGAAAACTCTGTGGTTTTAGAGACCAAAAATTATCTACAATAACTTTATGTTCTTCAAAAAGGTTTTGAGAAAATAAAGAGTTAAACCTCAAATTCGGATTCAACACTTCATTCAGACATATGGTTCCATATTGAAAGGTTTTAGCCTTTGTGGGTTTTCTTTGAGCCATGTTCCTGTAACATAAAATCAATCGTTAGCATTATCAATATTATTAATTATTTGCCTACTTAACCAATCTACTAATATATTATCTTTTCCTTTAATATGTTCAAATTTAGGTTTGAAACCAATTAAAGAGTTTTGAAACTTTATCCATCTTTTGGTGGACAATTTTGAAGAATTTTTATTTTCAAAGAATTTTTTAATATTCTCACAATCGGTTCTTAAAGTAAATTGTTCTTGGTTCAAAAATAATTGAAATTTTTCTAAGACTAATATTATTGCTTCAATTTCTAAGTCTGTAGAACTAAGGTTCTTTTGATAATCATTAAAAGTTCCACTGCAATATCTACAAAGTTTTTCTTCTCCTATGTTGGTGACTACTAAAAATATACCTCCCCATCCTATTTGGCTAGCATCAGTTTGGACTATTTTATGTTCATTTTCTAAGGGTAAATGTAAGGTTGGGAGATGTTTCACAAGTTCTTTTATTTTATGTACAAGTTTAATATCTTCTTGGTTAAAATATCTTTGTCCTGTGTTTTTCATTTTACTATAAAGGGGTCTAGCTAATCTACTAAGGTTTTTAATATATGGCCTAGCATAATTTAATAATCCTAAAAAACTTTGAAGGGTTTTTAAGTCTTCTAGTTTGTCTAGAAAATTATTTATTTTTTGTACTATATGATCTTGCAGTTTTATTTGTCCATCTTCTAATTCTAATCCTAAAAATTCTATTTGGGTCTTAAATAATTTCAACTTCTTTTTACTTACTATTAATCCATGACTAATTATTTTTTCAAAAATAAATTCTAAATGTTTTATGTGGTCTTGAAGAGTATATGAAAAAACAAGAATATCATCAATATATACAAGAACAAAAGAATATTTACCAAAAATATTATCCATCATTCGTTGGAATATCTGAGAAGCATTTTTTAGTCCAAATGGCATTACATTCATTCATATAATCCACAAGGACATGAAAACACTGTCCATGGTTTACTATCTTCTTCTAGTCTAATTTGCCAAAATCCACTTTTACAATCTAGCTGAGAAAAGTATTTACATCCTTGAATAGAATTGATTAAAGAATCCTTATTTGGAATTTTATAAGCATCATCATATGCATTATCATTTAGTCTTTTATAATTAATAATCATTCTAGCTTTCCCTCGTTTTTCTTCATTATGATTTCTAACTAAAACGGCTAAGGATCTGAGGACTAAAACTTGGTTTTATGAGGTTATTTTGCAATAGTTCTTCTATTTGAATTTTAAATTCCTTTGTATTTATAAGGTTACATGCTATATCTGCAGTTTTTATTGTTAAATCTAGATTTTTAATTGGTATTTTATAGGTTGTTTTATGTTTATTCCAATGTTTTTGTAGATCTTCTCCTACAATTCCTATTTTCTCTGCTTCTAATATAAGGTTTTTTAATCTATCTGTATTTCTTAATTGTTCTGAGTAATCATTAATTATACTATCCTTTTGTGTTTTTACTTTGTTAATTTGATGAGAGGTTACATTATGATTTTTATTTAATACATTTTCCATGTTTCTATAAACAATTGTTGTGGTTTTAGGATGAAAACTGACTTGGTTATTTTGTATTGTTATCCCTCCTTGTAAAGAATGTACAAAATTTAAACCTAAAATAAAAGGATATAAACTTATAGTAGGTACAAGATAAGTTTGAGGTAACACTAAGGTTATGTTATTAATTATGATTGGCACGTTTGAAATATACTTGGTAGTACTGATTTTTGTTGATTATATTGGACTAATTCTACTGGTTGAACTAATGTTTGCTGGTTTTCCTAAGGTACTAAGGTTTCAAATAAAAGGTTTTTACTGGCTCTAGTATCTAACATCGCATCTACCTTTAGTTCTATGGTTTTTAATTTAATCGTTGTTGGAAAAATAATAGATTTAACTTTATTGGCAATATTTACTTGTTCTATTGTTTGCATGGTTGTTTTTTCAGGTTCTTTTGTTTCTTTTTTAGGGCTTTTTGGTTCTTTTATTTCTTTAGGGTTTGAACAACTACCTTCCTCTTCTTCCGTGATTTTTCCTCTAATTATTATTTGTAAGTCTTTCCATATATTATAAGATTTTATTTTGCTTTCTAAGGGTTGTACAAGGTTTTCTAGATTTAAAGGGGTTTTCTTAGGTTGATATTCTTCTTTTTCAATAATCATACAAATTTCTTCCTTTTCAGTTTCGCTATCATCTATACTATATACACTTGAATTTTCACTTTCAAAATCTAATTCACTAATAAGTTCATGACTAATGACTGGGAAAAGTTGGTATCAGCGCTTAAAAACAAAACTGATAAATATGTGCACTTAGGAATAATTCATAAATTTAATAAAACTCTATTTTTTAGGAACAACTCAAGAAGATGTAAAAGAACCTGCAATATATCTCCATAAGTTAGAACAATTGAAGTTATGTAACCTTTCATATATAAGGGAATATGAACAAAAATTTAGGAAATAAGCAATCCTTGTAAGAAAAACTGATAGAAGATTTAAAAACCAATACAGTGTCAATCAGTCAACCAGTCAAACCAGTTGTTCGAACAGTCAACCTCATTTATTAACTTCTCATCTAAACCTAAGTGTGATAGACCTTTATGCACTCAGTAGGCTTCACAGGTACCCACTAGGTTACAAGTCCAGGCCCAAGTCTATGTCACCTAATTCCTCTAAAGTTCAAGTTAATCAAACTAACTCAATTGTTGATGATAATACCAGGCTGCGAACACTTCTCTTGGCTCACTTACAAGCGCTCAATTCCAATAACTTATTGCCCTGTTAACTCTTAATTTCATAATAACTTATTCTCTTGATTCATTTTTCTCTTTGTTATGAATTCATTTGTTACACTCCCAAATGGTCATTCCATTCTTGTTAAGAAAATATATTCTATTCAATTATTTCAATTGCTTACCCTTACCAAGTTCTTATTTGTACTTCAATTTAGTTTTAATCTCATTTTCATTAGCACTCTCACACAAATTAATCATTATTTAGTTAATTTTCTTTCCACTCTATGTTATTTAGGACCACTATATCTTAAATTTTCTAATTTAGTCTTTAGTCTGCTGTCCTATCCATTGCAAAGATGTGGTTCTATTAAGAAATGAACTATTTTTGGCTTAGACATCTTCTTATGTTAAACTTCATAAACTAAAAAATGAATTGGATATTTCTCATATTTCTGATGATCCTTCTCATTGTTCTGTGTGTCATTTAGCAAAGCAATGCAAACTTTCTTTTGTTTCATCCAACAACTTGTTTGTTTTACCTTTTTCAATTAGTACATTATGATATATGGGGCCCTTTTCACATTCTTACTGTAAAGGGTTTTCGCTATTTTCTCACAGTTGATGATTATAGCTAGTTGTTTCGCATGGGTACAACTTTTAAATGCAAAATCTAATGTATAACATGTTTTTTCTAATTTTGGCAACTTAATCAAAAATCAATTTGGGGTAACCATTAAGAGTGTGCACTTTGATAGTGTTCCTAAGCTTTCTTTTTCTGATCTTTTCCAAGCCCAATGCATTATTCATTATCACTCTTGCAAAATTATGTTGTCAAAGGAAACACCAACACTTTCTCAGTTTTGCTCGTGCCTTACATTTCCAATCTAATTTTCTTTTGGTTTATTGGGGGATTGCATTCTCACTTATGTCTACATCATAAACAAAACACTCTCACCAATTCTCTCGAATAAGAATCCTTTTGAAGTCTTATTGTCTAAGAAACATAAATACTCTCATCTTTGAACCTTTGGATGCCTACGTTATGCTTCCACATTACTTTTTTGTCACACAAAAATTTCACCACATGCTACATAAGTTGTTTTTCTTGGCTACCTAATAGGTTATAGAGGTTATAAAGCTCTTGATTTGTTCATCAATACAATTTCATTTCTCAAGATGTTATATTCCATAAAACAATATTTCCTTTTAAATCTAGCTCACAACCAACATAATCTTTATTAGATTTTTTTCTCATAGAGTTTTCCCTTTTCCCATATTTGATAAAGCTCTACTCCCTGATTCCACTCATTCATTTACACTTGACATAGTCCCTTCTCTTGCGATCGCTACTCATTTTTCCTAAATATCAAGTTTACCATCTTATCTCTGTTACTACCATTGTTTCTCAATTTTTGGTATATGTCCTTCCACTTCTCACCCTTTGTCTCAAGTCCTTTGTTATGATAAAATCTCTTCCAGTCACAAAAGCTTTTGTTTATACCTTGTCCTCTAACTTTGAACCTAGTTCTTACTCAAAGGCCATTGTTATTCTAAAGTTGAAAGAAGCTATGGATGTAGAGTTAAGAGCTCTAAGAGCAATGGAACCTAGTTTTTGACCACTTTACCACTAGGCAAGCATACAGTAAGTTGTAAATGGATCTATAACATCAAATATCAAGATTAGTTAGTGGCTTAGTTAAAGCTTAGTTAGTGGCTAAGGGATACACTCAACAAGAAGGGATTGACTATCTTAACACTTTTTCTCCTATTGCTAAATTCATCACAATTAAAGTCTTGCTTGATTTTGTAGTCATTTATGGGTGGAGCCTTACTCACTTGGATGTCATCAAGGCTTTTTGCACAATACTCTCACTAAAGAGGTCTACATGGCCTTGCCCCCTAGTTTGCATCATGAGAGGAAGTCTTTTTTCCTCTGATACTATTTGTAAGTTGCATAAGTATCTATATGGGCTTGAACAAGCTTCTTAATAATGGTTCTCTAAATTTTCCAACATTCTTGTTGATAAAGGCTTCTTAACTGCAAATAGTTCCTTATTTATCAAATCTTCTAGTAATTCCTTCATTGCCCTCTTGGTTTATGTTGATGACATTGTGATAGCTAGTAATTATCAAAAGCTTGTGGATGATTTAAAAGGCTTCCTTGATAGTTGTTTCAAACTTAAGGACTTGGGGACCTTTTAAAAAAATTTAGGATTTAGGTTGCTAAATATCTTTCTAGAATTTCTTGGAGTCAAAGACAATATTCTTTGCAACTTCTCTTAGTTACAGGTTATCTTGGTTGCAAACCTAAGAAAACTCTTATGGATTCCAACCTTAAACTCTCATAAGAGGATGATTTGCTTGAGAACCCTTCCATGTACGAACAACTTATTGGAAAACTATTATGCCTTACTATAGCTAAGTCAACCCTACCATACTCTATGAGCCAAGTCAAATTCTTGCTAAACTAAGAGTTCCTCACCTTCAAGTTGTCCATCATATTCTTCAATACATTAAATCCACAGTTGGTCAAGGGATTTTTTTTCTCCTTTTCATCTTCCATTGAGCTAAAGGGTTTTGTTGATTCGGATTAGGTTGCTTGCCCAAATACAAAGAGATCCATCAGTGGCTTTTGTATCTTCATTATAGATTCCCTTGTTTCTTGAAAATCAAAGAAGCAACATACCATTTCCATAGCTTCTATTGAAGCTAAATATCGATCTATGGCCAATGCTACTTGTAAGATGATGTGGTTTCTTTCTCTTTTCAAAGACTTGCACATTGAGCATCCACAACCTACTCTATTATTATATGACAATCAAGTCATGTTACACATTGCAGCCAACCCTGTCTTCCATGAACGAACTAAGCACATAGAGATTTGTTGCCATTTGTTTAGAGAGAAAATCCAAAATGGGCACTTGGAGACTCTTCATGTACAATCTCAACATCAATTGGTAGATCTAATGACCAAAGTTATGTTTCCAACTTAGTTTAATTACTTACTCAACAATATGGGAGTTCACAATATTCACTCTCGCTCTTAAGAGGAGTACTAGATTAGTTGTTGATTAGTTTAATGTTTATTTTTTTTCCTCCTTTTGTCAGTTTCTTCTTTTTGTTGGTGAGCTAGGAGTTTGTTGCAAATTGGTTACAACAATCCTTTGTCTCCAACCCCTTCTTTTATATACTGCCTCTGAGACATTTTAATGTTCTAAAGGAGAGCATTTCTTTACCTAGTAAACTTTTTCTCTAAAAAATACATCTACCTTCTCTCTACAACCACCTTGAAAACAAGAGCTATGATGACTAACTATGAGTGTATTTAATCATCCATGAGAAAAAAAAAAAAAAGAGGGTTTACAAGTGAATACTTGCAAGGAGATTTCTAGAATTCAAAATACAATTTTCTACTTCTAACTTAAGAACCACTTTTGTGTGAAGTTTTTATTAAAACTATTTTTTAAAATTAAATTGTTTTAAGATATTTTTTTTGAGAAGTAAGAAGAATGCTTCAAAAACTTTTGCATGTATAATATCTTTATGGAGAATAAATTGAGAAGATTGTTATTTATATTTGAATTGAATTTTGTATCTTGAAATAATCGAAAATTACTTATAATATTGTTGATAACAGTTTTTTTTTTTTTTTTTTTTCAAAACTATTGAAAATCATTTCTTAAAAATGTTTACTTAAAATTATTTTCTAGGATCTATTTTAAAAATGTGAAACAAACCCTTATGATTTATTTGAGAACGTTTTCACATACAATTTTTCTTTTTTAAAAAAAAAAATGTTTTTGAGAACAATTCTTAAAAATAGTTTTGAATTATTTTCAAAAACTAAATTTGAGATAGAAAAAATAGCTTCCTTTTTACTTTTTCTTTAGGAGGAAAATATGCATTCACATGCAATTCAAAATTTTGCAAAGTATTTTTCATATTTTCAATTATTAGTCAAAAACACCATACAAAATATAACCAAAAATATTTAAAATTTATCTAAAAACTTATTTTAAAAACAAATTTTTAAAAAATTATTTTTTTCATCCAAAGTTTACCAAATTCTTTTTTGTTTGTTTGGTATTAAAAATCGCTAGCTCAGTGACAGGAAATCGTCGTGGACTCTTTGAGGCCACCTTCTACTTGATTCAGTGAACCTCATGATTTATATTTAGAATTTGAGTAGTCATTCTGGTAGTATGCATGCAGAGTTTCTCCTTTGCACGGGTCTTAATCTATGTAGAACACAGACTTGATGATCCAGTCAAAGCAAGATCTACTAAAATAATGTTTAGAATTATTAATTAGGTTGATTATTTTATTTTCCATATAATAATTGTCAAACCTTATATAGACACCTGATAATTAACTTATTAGAAAAAAACCAAAAGAAGCCGCTACTCCCAGGCTGCGGACCTTTTGAAATTTCTGCCTCTCCATCTGTCATTCAAATGTCATTTTCTTGCTCGTAACCTAGACTTTGAAAATTATTTCTATTAAAAAAAAAAAAGTAGTTGGATGATAATTTAAAGTAAGGCGATTTATGACACGTGTGTGCTCGTTTGAATCAAACGATGGGAGCAGTTGTATCAACCGTCAACTAACGTGTCACACAGCCCTGAAATGTTTTGGAAGAAACAAAAAATAAAAAGAAAAAAACATTGAATATTGAGCCTTGAACGCCGCCATACGAGTCTTGGGTGGGGTCTGGTCTCCACTTGCATGTGTCTCCGTCCGTTTGGACCGTATAGAAGTCAGGTAAAGACTGATGGAGAAATAAATAACCACGAAATGGCAAGGAAAATCATATGATATACTTTTAGCTTGAAATAAATAAAAAGGCTGTGAAGACTCTGTTGAGAAAAATATTATTGAAAACAATTTTAAAAATAGTTTTTAAGAATTATTTATAATATTTTGCAAAGCAAAAATCTATTAATAAACTTGAAATATTTTTAACATCTTTTTTATATTTTAAAATAACTTTTATCTATATTACTTTATTTTTAGTCATCCTTTTTATTTATATAATTATTTTTTAAAATAATCCTAACAAAATAAGTGGACATAACTAAAATATATTTTTTGAAAACATCATACTTTTTGTTTTTGAAATTAAAAAACTATTTTCTAATTATCAAACATATTTTTTATTTTTCTCTAATTATCAAACATATTTTTTATTTTTCTTTTTCTTTTATCAGAGAAGTCAGGCATAAGAATGACCGAGCAAACAAAGAGAAAAATAAAGAAATTTAAAAAAAAATACCAACAACAACTTTTTTTTTAATAATTTTATAAAGATTTTAAATTAATAAATTGCTTAAAGAAAAATTTTGAAGAGGCTCTTCCAAAACATAAACCATTTTTCCCCGTTTTAAAAGGAATTGCACCCATACTCGTGTCAAAGAGAATTTTTTGGAGTGGCATCTGGATAGGCCGGTTTGTTGGGCTTGATTTGGGCCACTGCATGGGATTTACGGTTTGAATCCATTCAACTGAAGCCTGTCATTGAAATATTTTTGAAGATTTTGGAGCTCTTAAAATAAATTAATTTGCTTCAATGATACAACATTAGTCTTTGTTTGGCTAAGGTTTGATAATTAATTATTAGTAAGAAAATTTCACTCCAAATCAAATACTTGTTTATAATAGAACTCGGGAAATAATAAGGGACAATTATGATTTAGGACTAGTTAAGGTAGATAATGGGTTTAAGCATGGTTTTAAAAATCGACCGAACCAGTCGGTCCGATAGTCAGCTAGTCACGGTTTTGGTCCAGTCCGATGAATTGGACCGTCGGTTTGTCCGATTCCCTCCGAACCACCACCAGCAACCAACCAACCCCCAGTCTTCACGCCCCCAACCACCACAAAAACCAATCTTTCCCCAACCCACCAAAAACGACCAACAGTCCAGTCCTACATGCCCTTCCTGCTGCCCAGCGGATGAAATCTCAAATCTTAAACTTCTATTTTAAAATTTAATTTTTATTTTTTATATTTAATGTCTTAACTTTATGTTTAATATTTAATATTTATATTTTTTTTTCATTTTTTGTTTATTTATTACACATTGGAATTTTAATTTATTAAAATTATTGAAATTTTAATTTATTGAGATTTTTGTTTAGTTATTTATTACAATCAAAATTTGAATCATTTTCATATTTTATTTAGTTTTGATAGATTTTATTATTTTTATTTTTTTAATTTTAATAATATATCAAATATATATTTATAAGGTCATTGGTTCGACCGTCAGTCTGACTAATAAACCCTGAATTAGTAACTTTTCTTAATTTCTAATCCAATTATTATTCCGATTCTAAAAACATTGGATTTAAGGTCACGTATTTAGCATAATTCATGCTAAAGACATGAAATATAAAAGACAAAAATACTCTAGAAGAAAATTAGGAAAAATGAATATGGTTGTGGGTTTCATCCTTTTTATTCTTTGGCTTTTATATATTATTTCGCTTTTTCTCTACACACTCTTTTACTCTCTTGATCTCCAAGTGTCAAATTTATTTCACAGTTTTAATTTTTTTTTCTAAAAATATTTTAATATTTTTCCATTTCTTTTTTTCTTAAAAATTTTTAATAGACTTTTTAGTTATATCTTTTAAAATTTTAATGTTTCTAATTGAATTTAATTTTTTATATTTTATAATTGAATAAATTAAATTTTAAGTAAACAAAATAATTTCTATAATTTAAATTTATTATCATTTTTTTTATTAATAATATAAATTGTTAGTAACTTTGTAGAAAGTAATTAATAAAACTTTCATTAAAATTTAATATTATAATAGTATTTTTAAAATGTAATTTTCATATATTTGAAAGAGGGTAATAACCATTTTATTTACCTATTTTTTTTTATTTTTTTGCATATATTTTAGAATTTTCAAACAAAATATATTCTTATTATGTAAAATAAAAAATCATATTGAAATCATTTAAAAAATAATTTTAATAATTTTTTTGAAATAAACTTTTCAAATCAAGCTTTTACTTCACACGTGAGTTTAATTTATTTATTTTTATCATTTTTAAAAATAAATCACTAAAGAAAAAAGAAAAGAAAAAAAAAGAAAAAAAAAAGGAG
Source organism: Vitis rotundifolia (assembly GCA_030254885.1). NCBI lineage: Eukaryota > Viridiplantae > Streptophyta > Magnoliopsida > Vitales > Vitaceae > Vitis > Vitis rotundifolia. The sequence goes on along the minus strand of JARBHA010000034.1, from coordinate 454,460 downwards.
TATTCACAACATAGTCACACAATATAAATTCATTTTATACGACTTCCATATCCTTTAAATATTATTGGCATTACGAGAAAATCATAAACTTTAACTTAATTACAAATGTATTGGCATTACGAGAAAATCATAAACTTCATGCCAATACTATAGTAATAACAGCATATGGGTGGGGTCCCCATTGTTCTGTTTATTTTTAATTTTGCTATCTAACTCATGTACCGGTATTCTTCAGCAATTCCATGAAGATACAGAGGACAAAAAAAAGAGAAGAGGATTGTATTCAACATTTTAATATGCTCTGGAAAAAAACTACATGAGAATTCAGGCATCATCAAATGAGTCATGGTTTGCACCCTCGGGGAAGAATGAATCTCAGTCCACACCATCATCAGAGCCCCAAGCATCATCCTTCAAATTTTTCCTTGCAACGATGCGCTGCTTTCTGGCTTCCTCCTGTTTCTTCAATTCTCTTGACCCAAATGATGTGGAAGGTAGCTTCATTCCCATTGCCTGAGCGATCAGCCTCCCAGCAGTTCTTGCTGATGTCTCTGGCCTTTGCCGTGGCGTCTCCAGATCTGAAAGCAAATAACACAATATTTGCCGAGTCTTTTAATCCTTTGGGATTTCTTTTGGCGGAGATAACTTGAGAACCATCATATGATACTCCGTTCAAGACTCTAAGGAAGCATCTATTCATTCAGGGCAATACTGCATAATACTTTTGTGGGATGCTACTTCATAACAACGTGGTATAAAGGTGTAAAATTGAACACAGTAGAAAAACTAGGATAGTCGGGCACAAATGTATAAACAAAATGATGATTGAAATTATTATTACAAGAAATAAGTTATTAGGTCGATAAAATAAGGGGGTATTATTGAAAATTTAAAGCCTAACCAACGCTAAGGCAAGATTTGGTGCAAGTTCCAGCCTAAGAAAGGGGAAAAGTCTCAGGAGGAAGGATGGATCTATAAACAAAAAACAGTGCTTAAATTTGAAGATAAAACATTCATCAAATGATGACAGAACAAGACAGTACCTGTATTCATTATGTTCAGAAAATATTTAATTAATAAGAATCAAAATCAAAGAGAAATATAAGTACTGTTGCTGGACTTCCAAAAATGATTGATAAATTCTCATGAAAAAATTATCATGCAAATAATTTTGTATGTATGTATTAACTAGGGTGTCAGGGTTTCCTCAAACTGCAAATAATTTGATATGTAGTTCAAACTGAATCCAAAAGAAAGAGGAAAGACTAAGGAGTTTACCTCTTGTTTGAATTGAGTTCAAAAGGATATCAGTCTCATCCAGTACACGGACTGTAAATGGGCAACGGACAAAGTTACAGGCCTCAATTGCTGCATTAGAAGATTGAGACTCTTAACCATAAATCCAGAACCTAAGATGCCATTAAAAAACTTAACAAAACCCTAGGGCCATTAGAAAATGAAAAATGCCCGATTTTTAACATAGCATAAGCCTAAAAGAAAAAAGTCAGTATACAACAAAAATCAAGTAGATTTAACTTTCAGGCAAGGACAAAAAGAATCAAAAGTACTTGAAAACAATTCCACTGGTCATGTGCATGTGCATGTCCATGCACTCTTTTCCAGTCTCTCGCTGCTTTACTCTTCCTTATTTTTTTATCTATTGTTATTATTATCATTTTTTTTCAGGGAAAATCACTGCAGAAAGGAACATTTTCATAAAGTATAATAGAAAAATTAAATAAATAATGAAATTTTAATATTTTTCAATTTTCTTTTGCTTCTAAGTACACCATTGTTCTGACTGGAAATTATACTGTTGGAATATCCATCTTTGACTTAATCACAGTACCTGTAAATAGAGAATGGAAAACCAGGTGAGGGGCTAGGTTAGGCTTAGGCCTAAAATTTTCAAGTCACCCAAATGACAATAATATGATTGGGAAATTTTAGCCCAAACCACTCAGTTTACATGGGATCAACCCACTATTAATTAAGAATCCATTTATCACATACATTAATCATAGTTAGTGCCCATTTGCTCCAGCTGTACTATTCAGTAAAGTGTTTCTGTGAGAGGACCTATGGAGAGAAGAGTTTGGTTCAATTCAAACACCTGCTCATGTAGCCTCCACTGCCAAGGCATCTGGATCCTAACTTTTCTATGAAGAGCTTCTAAGAGGCTAGTTCTCATTTTCTTTTTAAGTCCTTTAGGAGGCAACCAAACCACTGTAAAGTACTTTTGACGGTTGGGTGACAATGTTTTTTCAAAACTGGACGGGACCAACTGGTCGGACTGTCAACCGGCTGACATTCTGGTTCGGTTTGGTTATTTGGCCTCTTATAACTTCCAGAATCTCCTTCAATTTGGGATGCACGTATTATACCAAGGCTCAAAAACTGTAATTTATTATTATCTAAGGGTTTTTTTTTTTTTTTGGGGTTCAGGTTTTATCTTGGTTTTCTGTAAGAAAGTGAAACCTTTCTTACATTCAATTCAAATGGTTGGAAACTTAATGGCATAAGGACACAAATGCATTTTTTTCCTCTCCAATATTGACCCATTGCCTAGGAGTTGAGGCAGAGACTTTTTCTCAGCAGCAGGGTTTGCTTGGATAGGTGTTTCTAATATGTTGGTTTTATATTTCTGGGGTTTGATAAGAGGCCCATAGCCAGGGCCTTGTTAGAAGGGCCATATCCTAGCAACCTTATGGGTTATTTGGCTGAATAGAAATGTTTGGATCTTTGCACATAAGAAGAGACTGGTTATTGATTCTTGAGAGAATATATATTTCCTCACCTGTTTGAATGCTAGTTACCAAGCAGTTCTCAGGAAATCTAGTAAGCATCATCTTAGAAGATTGGAGTTCAATAGCCTCCCAGTTAGGAAAGTGGTGGAGAGAGGGTAGAAGAGGGCTATTCCATTAGTTGGTTTGCTAAAACTAAATTTAAATGCATAGCCCTTGAGCAATCTAAGTCAGAAGGGTATTGACAGACTCACTAAGATCATAAAAGTGAGATTATTCAAGTGCAATAAAAAGAGCTAGGTTTGGACTAGCTATAGAAGTAGAGATACTTCCTTTACTGCAGCATCTAGGTTGCAATGCAATGGGTGTCACCCATTTACAGGTAGAGAGGATTTAGAAACAGTTTTGTCTTGGCTAACTAGAAGTCACAGAGGGCCTTGGAGATTTGATCATTGGACAAGGGGGATTATAAAATCGGGGCTGCATTGCTCTTTGTGGAAGCCTAGATCAGCCAACCAGGAAACCAATAGGCAAATAAGAGTGGAGGCTCATCTTTAGTTGATTTATCAGGGATCCCATGCCTGATTGGGTCCCCTTTTTTGGTTTTTTTTAATATACTCTTGTTTTTTTGGGGTGGAAAGCCAAATGCATTCAATTAAGGCTTTTGCACATGTTTCTTTCCTTTTTCTTCTTTTGAAGGATTTCTCATCGTTGTTTCTCTGGTACATATTCTTAGCATTAAAAGGAGGATGGAAATGCCTCTTTGCCAACATATCTTAGTTTGGCTAATATTTCTTATCCTTGCATCTGTGTTGTATCATGTTGACACATATTTTGGCTAATAGTAACACTGCCCAATCACCAAAACTTAAGCCATTATGGATTACAATATTTTTCAGACACAAAGATTAACAAATATATCAAACTTCATAAGTATTTTTCAATTTTATATTAACAGTTTATAATTAGATGTATTAATCACAACGATGGGATCAGGAACACAGGTCCTTTGGTCTCAAGCAACACTCACGTACAATCAGAAACCAATCTAACCATTCCCAAAGTTTCAGCACTTTTTGGTTCTCATTCAAAAGTTAACACAAAGAACCTTGCTGAGTATTAAACAGAAAAGTAATGTGGCCATATTATAATAACAGGCTTGACCTAATGGACGTCATAAGACACTGTCAAAAGCTCTTTCATTGATTCTAGTGAGATGCATTGTTTTGTTTATGATGGCAGTCATTCTTTGTGCCCTAGTTTTTTTCCTGATCCCTAAATGACATTGCACTTAAATTGACTCCCTTTGGCCATTGGTTAGGGCTTTTCTTTGCTTATCTTTCTCACAGAACAAAAGCTTGTCTTTGGACAAATCATATTGAAACTGATTGAAACTCCATCATAAAGAAGGAGACCATGGGTCTCATTGGCACTACCTATGTGAAGATTGGGATTAGTTAGCAGATATACCAAGGGGATCGCCAGTGCAAGTTTGCATAAAACTTTATATAAGCGGAGGATGTGTGACATCTTTATTCATAGTTGAGGACTGTTTAGGAAATACAAACTGTTATATTAATAATGCCTACATATTAAGGGCATTGTCATAGTTCCGCATTTGACAGTTTTATTAGGTAACATGAGTAGAGAAACCATAATCCTGTGAAATCCTTCAGCCACCAAAGTTTCTTTCTTCTTTCCATCTTCCTGATAGTTTCTCTCTCTTTTCTTTTTGATGCTCTCTCTCACCAAAAACAATATATAATTCCAACTAGAAGAATGATACAAAGTCTTGTAATGGCAATTTATCACTCTGCTCATCATATTGTTAGCTATCTTTTCAAAAGTCAACTTCTTAGAGCTTTCATTGGCATGTCCATTTCAACCACTTATTCTACCACCATGTAATTGACCACATTTTTTATTTTAAGTATTATGTTATCATTGTATGAGGAGAACAAGAACATAATGTACCCATGCTCTATTTGCTAATTATATGATGCAGCTTCACCCAATTATGACTCTTCATCCAAATAAAAATGTCCCCCAATTGGACCTAACTACTTATGGCACTCATACTATGACCAGAAGATAACTGTAGGCCACAGCAGAATCCATGTTACAGAGGTTCTTACTTTATTTATTAACAAAATAAAGCCCTTAAAATGACGTCAAAAAATAGGTTGCAGTTAAGTACATGTCAATTGTACCATAAAGAGAATCCATCTTTCGAAGAAGGCCATCAAGAAAACAAGCCTGTAACTAAACTCATCCACAAAATCCACAAAAGATACACTCCCAGATAACAGAAAGTAGAGACAAATCCCCAAGTAAAAAATAAAATAAAAGGTAGCAAATAAAAAATTTTAAACCTATCCCCCAAAAGAGATCTCCCTTTAAAAAGTTTTCTTATCATGCCTCTACAGATGCACTAAAGAACACTTTGTAACATAGATTCTTACCATAACAATAAAATCAGTCAATATCAGTCTTTTCCATCAACATGCAAATTGCTACGAACTTAGCTAACTGTTACACCATTACAAAATAATTCTGGAAAAAAAATTAATGAATAAAGATAATAATAGCATGCTACAAATTGCCAAAATTAGTTGAACTATTGATTTGAGATATATTATGATGAGGATGAATCTCCAAAATATATATCAAGAAAGGGAATTAGTATTAGTTGCAATTGAAGTAGGATTAGTATTACTTGGAATTAAATTAGGATTAATATTTGTTGGAGTCTAATTAGGATTAGCTTCCTATCAAAAAAATTAGGATTAGCTAGTCAAGTTATAATATAATTAAAATTTGAGTCATGATTGGTTATTAAAGTCCTAATAGACTTTGGATGTTATAGTTAGAATTAGATTCATAATAGATTATTAGAGTCTTAGTAAACTTTGAATTTCTTAGAGAAGCCTATAAATAGGCTAATTGATGTAAATCAAAGGGATGAATTGATATTAATAATATTATATTTTCTTTCATTGCAAGCGTTGCAATCTTTAATGGTGAGATACCATTGATTTTCTTCTAGGTGAGCTCCTAGAAGGCCTTATTGAGACTCTAAGGTTTTTTATCTTTTCTTCATTGTTTCTTCTTTCTCTCTATTTCTTATCCTATATGTTTTCTCTACCATAAAATTTATTCTTTGTTCTTCTCCTTATACCCTAAAAATAAAACCCTAGCCCACCTACTTTTCAGTATAGGCAACCATCCTAGTGTTGTCCTACATCAATTTTGGTAATAGAGTGAAAATTCTTGACATGAAGGCATATGTAATTGAGGAGTCGAGCAACATATGCAAACATGGTTGAAGGCTACAACTTTTTTATGCAGCCATTGGTGAACATACCAAAGCTAAATGAAAAGGAGAATTGGCGACATACTAGCACCTTCCGAACTCGTGTTGCTTGCCAAGGGAGACTATGTGCTTTGATTATTGATGGAGGTAGTTGTTCCAATCTAGCTTCAAATGAGCTTGTTAAGAAGCTTAATCTAAAGACAGAAGGTCATCCAAATCAAGGGAGACTATGTACTTTGATTATTGATAGAGATAGTTGTTCCAATCTAGCTTCAAAGGAGCTTGTCGAGAAGCTTAATCTAAAACCAAAAGGTCATCCAAATCCCAATCAAATAGCATGAGTAAGTGACACATCTATTTTGATGAGTTCTCGTTGTTTAGTGACCTTTAATTTTAGTAATAATCTTGAGTTATCAACATGGTGTGATGTTTTGCCAATGAAAGCTACCTATATTATGCTTGGAAGACCATGACTTTTTTATAAAAGCTGCCCTATCAATGTTTGACTTCCCAAGGCCAAACATTATCATGAGTAGTGGCAAACATGAAGAATCTGCTGAAATTTCTTTTGAACATAAGGAATTTAAGAATTTTATTCTTCTACAAGACAGTTTACAAGAAGAGTATGGGAAGCAACTCTCCACAAGCTTGTTGAAGATAGGTAATTATTTCGAAAATTATCAACTTATTTTATAACATTGAAAAGTTTTTCAAAGTCTAGTATTTGTCTTGCATGAAATTGAACAAGTTCAAGAGATCTTGAGATCCCATCTTAGCACAGTAAAGAGACAATGAAGAAGGAAAGGGTGGAAGGCATTGCTTGGAATTTCAATTAACTGTGGAAAATCACTAAAACTCGAAGTCGAGTTTTTTTTCAAGTCGGGGGAAATTGATGAGGATGAATCTCTAAGATATATATCAAGAAAGGGGATTAGTATTAATTGCAATTAAAGTAGGATTAGTATTACTTGGAATTAAATTAGGATTAATATTTGTTGGAGTCTAATTAGGATTAGCTAGTTAAGTTATATAATTAGAATTTGAATCATGATAGGTTATTAAAGTCCTAGTAGACTTTGGATGTTATAATTAGAATTAGAGTCATAATAGGTTATTAGAGTTCTAGTAGACTTTGGATTTCTTAGTGAAACCTATAAATAGGCTAATTGATGTAAATCAAACGGATGAATTGATATTAATAATATTATATTTTCTTTCATTGCAAGTTTTGCAATTTTCAATGATGAGATTCCATTAATTTTCTTATAAGTGGGACTCTTAGAAGGCCTTAGTGAGACTCTAAGGTTTTCGATTTTTTCTTCGTTGTTTCTTCTTCCTCTCTATTTCTTATCTTATATGTTTTCTCTACCATAAAATTTATTCCTTGTTCCTCTCCTTACACCCTAAAAATAAAACCCTAGCCCACCTATTTTTGAGTATAGACAACCATCCTAGGGTTGTCCTACATCATATTAACTATTCTCTTAGAGTTTGAAAACATAACAAATAAAAGAATTTGTTATCTTACCAATTGTTGCTGTTCGAAATACAGCAAGTGCCATCGTATCATTGACCCAGCGAATAACAACTTCACGATCTCTGAAGTTCTCAAAGAGCTTCTCCAGATCTGTTGTCCTTGTACTTGGTGGAAAGTCAGCCAACACAAGAACATGCTGTGTACCATATCTTGCTGAATTCACAACCAAAAAAAAAAAAATCCTTAAGACACCAAATGTATCTAAAACACAGTTTATGCACATAAAACCTAGCAGGATTTACAATGATATGGTCAGATGATTGGTTAATATGAGAATATAAGTTTCATCATTATGGTAAGCATCCATTTTCTGTGCAAGTGTTTTATCTAAGCCTACATGGAGGGGGGGGGAAAAGAAAGGAAAACCTCAGTGTCAATAAGAACTTCATTTTTTTGACCTGATCAAGACCAATGATCATTAAAACCTCCATGCTTTTTATTATGTTTCTTATTTATTATCCTTTTTTTCTGTCCAGACCAGAAAGGGCACAAACTGATGGGCTAGGAAGTTCAAAACTTCAAACCAGTTTTATCATGAACCACAATTGTCAAAACAGTATTCTTTTTATTAGTGGATAACTTAATCAGAAATTTGTAAGCAATTAGAATCACCAAATGATCATTCATAAATAAGAGAAAACAAAATAAGTACAGAACAAGAACACTGCTGGCACATATTTGACAAACATTACAATTCCATTAAAGACGATATAATCAGCAATGGCAAACCATGTCTCTTCCATATCTAAAATATTCTCAATACCTTTCAAAACTGGACTTTGAGAGATTTAGGTCCAGTTTGGGAACTATTTTCTAGAACAAAAATACTGGAAAACACATTTGGCAATCAAAAACTATTTTATGTTTTCTATTATCAAAAAACATAAAATAGAGTATTTTCAAAGAACATCTTTTAGTTGTTTTCACTTGTTTTCTTAAAGTTGTTTTAAAAAACAATTATACAAACATACATGATGATTAAAAATAAAGTTATAGGCATAAAAATTATTTTTAAAACATATTTAAAAGTATTTAAAACGAGTTGAAAACATTTTAGGTTCCCAAACAGATTTTTGTTCTACAAAACATCAGAGAATTTAAAATTGTTTTTAAAAACTATTTTTCAAAACTGTTTTAAAAAATAGTTACCAAACAAGCCCTTATCTTCTTTGGAGATTCTAGACAATGGATAATCTTCATTTCTGGCAAGATTTAGGGAATCCATAAATGAATTCATTTTGTTCCCATGAGAGAAAGAAGTTTCTATTTTTATTACTAGGACAAAGATCTTATGAGTTATGACCTTCTATAAAAGCACCATGTGGAGCTTGTTTAGCTCTGTGTTACCAAAACCACAATGAAGATGTCCTAAAAACATGCAATGATAAAAACAATTTTTGCTCTGTAGTAAGGCGCCAAATATTTCACTTTGACCATACGCTTTTTCTATTCTTGCTTGTGGTTTATCATTTAGCTCTAATCAATTGTAAAGAACAGAAAATCAGAAACTTCATCCAGGTAGGTAGAGTATGGTAGAGAAAGTGTTTGGCCATATGATATAAATTGTCAAGCCACTAATGGCATTACTTGCATGAGTTCATATAACCTTGAACAGCATTTTGCTGAAAAGTTCCCCCTTTATTTTTCCTCTTTTTTTTTTCTTTTTATTGTAGTAAAATAATCTATATCAATAAACTAGTTTGATGCCTATGAAGCTTTACTCAAAATTATCCATGTTTTGAACCTATTCTTCTAAGTTCTTATTCAGGAAAAAACAAAAAAAAAAAAAAAAAAAAACAGCAAACCTAGGCAATGAGCACTGAAGGATCAACAAATACCCCTTCCTTTAGGAAAAACCCAACTAATAAACAAAATTTATTAAAGACATGGAGCATTCATTTATATACAGTTCTACAACCTCTCCTCCCATGCGCAACACCCCCCCCCCAAAAAAAAAAAAAAAAAAAAAAAAAACTCCCAAGGAAAAGGCTCTTCAAAAAATGGATTGACTACTCATTCTCAAATGACCTTTAATTCCTCTCTTTCCAAATTATCCAAGAAATGCATAATAGAGCAGCTTTGCAAACCTTCCTACATCTTCTTCCCATGAAGGATCCATGTCATCCCAAAAGAGTCTTTCTAACAGTGGCAGAGAGTATGAAAGTAACACCAAACAAAGATAAGAGCGACTGCCAAAGGAACCTTGTCTTGGCAATAGTGCAACAAAATGTGATTAATTGATTCTTCATTAACTTTACATAGGAAACATCTATAAACCAACATGCACCATCTTCTCTGAAGCTGATCAAGAATCAATATTTTTCCCCAACAAGCTTCCCATGCAAAGAAACTTACTGTAGATGGAACCCATGAATTCCAAATGACCCTCGTCAAAAAAGAGATTAAACTCCCTTACTCCAAGGAAACATAAAAGAGCTCATGCAAAAGGTCTCATTCCTTAAATCTATCCACACTGCTCTATCCTCCTCTCTATTCACCACCTTACCTTGCAGCCTTAAGAAGTAATGTTCTACTTCACCCAGCTCCTACTCATTTAGATTTCTAGAAAAGCAAGGGTTCCAATGACCCCTCTCACCTATATAGTCCCACAACTCTGCCACCCAAGACTTTAAAATGTATAAGATGGAAATGAAACATGTAAGGGTTCATCCCCACACCACCTATCCTTCCAAAATTTTGCCCTCCTCCCATTGCATACAAGAAGGAAATTCCACTATGAGGGCATCCCAATCCTTCTTGATAGATTTCCATAACCCACCAGCCTGCCCATCTCTTACATCACAAAACCATCACCCCTCTTCTTCCTTCCCATATTTTCCACTTATAACCTATCTTCAGAGAGCTTCCCCATCCAGACGCATATATCCACTTGTCTAAGAGAGCATAATTGAGCAAAGAAAGATTTCTAACACCCAAAGCCTCTTTTCTTTTCTCCATGCATACAATTGACCACTTCACTTGAAATTTTTCTTCAATGCCCCACTTGCAAAGAGGAAGTCTCTTTGAATCTTCTCAAGCCTCATTATGACTATTCTTGGAATGGAAAACAATGACACAAAATAAATGGACAAGCTAAATAATGTGCTCCTGATCAAGTAAGTCTATCCCTTTGTCGTCTTTTCCACATTGATAGATTTTTGCGAAACCGCTCTTCCACTCTATCCCAAGTCACCACTAATTCATAAGAAGTGCCCAATGGAAGCCCCAGATAAGAAGATGGATGTTCTCCCACCTTACATCCCAATTCTTAAGCCAACTCCTCTGGCATTGTCTACCCTTCCAATTATAATCAACACATTCTTTTCTAGGCTGATTTTTTTAACATGAGGGCTTCAAGCCAAAAGAGAAACCAACTTAAATGAACCATTTGATCTCGAGAAGTCTCACAAAAAACAATGGTATCATCTACAAACAATCAATGAGAAACCTTCCTACTTACCCTAAAGCCTAATAAGTAGCCTCCTTCCTTTGCCTTTAGCAAACAATATCTAGTTTGCACATAACATCACATGCCCTGCTTTCAACATAGAGCCCACTACTTCATTAGTTATCAGCACTACATAAAAAAATTGTCTTCCCTCTATAAAAGCATTTTGAGACTTGGAAACCACTTTTCCCCTTCTTCAATCTCTTCGCCAACTTTCCTAAAACTTTTGAAAAAACTTAAAATGTTAGGATTTGGATTCAAAATGTATATAGTGCTCCAAGAGCTCACATGTAGCCCCATACCCAAATATAGTAGGCACAAATTGAACTACCAGCTTTCCTAAAAACTTAAAATGTTAGAATTTGAATCTAAAATATATATAGTGCTCTAAGACCTTACTTATCAAAAAAATAGTGCTCTAAGACCTCACGTGTAGCCCCCATACCCACAAATAGGAGGCACAAACAGTAGTTGCGGTAGACAAATCACCATTTGTCATTGTAGATAATTAGACAAACAAATGGATGGGGGAAGACTTGAGCACTTGAACCTAAGAACTCTAGTTAACCAGAGCTTTGATATCATATTGAGCTACCAATGACCTAAAAGATTAAGTTGTTAAGATTTGGATTCATGATGTATATCATACTCTAGCCTGGCTGAGAAAGAGTTATGAGACATAAAACAAAAAAATATGTTGATTCAGGTCGGGCATACTATAAGTAATGATTCTCTATAATTAGGAGAATTGCAAGGAATGAAGGACTCCAATCCAATAACTTCACACATTCATCAGCATCATGTTTTATGCCCATGCCACTAATGAGGAGAAACATATACAAAACATGTCAATTTTTCAAATGTCAAGGCTTGAATTCAAGTAGTATTGCTTGCTTATTAAAACAAAGCATGTAAAAGTGACAATGGAATACACACTACTAACTTACAATGTCTTATTTCTGTTTTTTCTTCTGAATCATGGCATAAAGCTTCATCCCTTGTATCATCAAGGGTGGATCCCTCAGACTGCCTATCACTATACAATTCCTCTTTCTGGTATGAGAATGTTCCCCTTCCTCGCCGCTTAGTGATTTGAGCTTTATTGTCTTCCATTGAAAGTGTTGATACATCTGGAAGTGTTGGTGGAGATAGCAATTCATTTGGTGCACGATCTGCAACGGTTTCCCAATCTGTGGTTTTCCAAAATAACATTTAGTTCAACATCACAATATTATATGGGATGCATTAGCTCAAAATTTGCAGAATTATATGAGATTATAACAAAGCAGAGTATAGGAGACAATTGAAATTTAAGCATACATTTAGATCAGCATCACAATATTATGTGGGATGCATTAGCTTGAAATTTTCCAAACCATATAGGATTATAACAAAGCAAAGTAAGATAAAAATTTAAGCATAAAATCCATATGATCACAAAGCTAAATTCCTATCAAAATAAATGAATCAAATAAAATCAAAGAGAGAATTAAGAGTTATAGTTTCTTATAATTGTTAGCAGAAAATGGAGTTTTTTTCCTCTTTTTTTTTAATAGGCAAAAAGTGAAAAATTTTATAGTTCTCCAAAATAGTAACTCCCACATTAATTGTTTAATGATATCATTATGGAAGCTTTAGGAGATAACAAGTCTCACAAATACATAACAATCTCCCCTCCCTCACATTTTGATTGAAATGAGTTCGATGCATATCAATTCTAAATTAGTAAGCCTTCAACTCTAGTCACAAATCCAAGACCCTAAAACCTCTCCAAAAGCATCAATTCTAAAGTAATTGACATTTAGAGTGTTAGTTCCACCACCAAGGTGCACCAAGTTCAAAATGGACCCCTCAAACCCTACTTGTAACTCAAAGAGGTGCACCAAGTCCATAATGAACCCCACGAGCCTTGCTCCCAACTCAGACCGGCATTTTAGCATCAAGGTGTGTAACAAAGGTGACAACTTCGAGTGGGTTACAAGTAGGAATTAAAATATCGTGTATCGATGGACCTCAAAACGATATTTATCATAGATATATCGGCGGTCAATGTGGGTCAATGCAAGGCGATCAAAATCATGGCAATTGGTTTTTGAGACTATGGTGCCTCTCATCATGTTAGCTATGTCTATGGTGGAAGCATAGACTCAACTAGAGAAGATTTATGTAAACAAGTCCAAAACCCAAAACCATGGGACTAAGAGAGATGTTGGGCAAAACCACTACAGAGTCCATGTCTATCACTAAATATATGCAAGCAATCAAAAGCATATAAAGAGTTGAATGTGGCAATTTGTGCTTGTGATTCTTCAATTTCATTTGAAGAACCACATTAAGAACTCTTTCTCACATGAAATGAAGCCATGAAAAAAAATTCTCTAGTCACTAAAGAATTCAATGGAAAGGTCCAACAACAATAATAACAAAGGTAAGAACAACAATTCTAGTAGTAATCTAAACAACAAAGGACAAGGGCAACACTATGGAAACAAATATCATAGGCAAGAAAATTCTAGAGACAAATATTTCCCAAACTTTCTTTTTTTTTTTTTTTTTTTATAGGCAAAAGCACAGAAAAAGAATTTATTAATAAACAAAAGGTGTCCAACAACCAACTCAAAGCATACAAGAAGTATACAATAGGCGCCTATAGGCAAAAAAACAAAAGACAGAGGGGTATAAAAACTCTCACCCACCCTCATCTAGAGCCCAACCAATCAAAAAAGTTGATTAAAGAATTAGGTCCTTCATCCATACATAACTTAGTCTAAGACCAAAAATTACAAATAAAAGAACATTTCATCCTTTGGATCGAAAGCTCCTCACTTTCAAAAGCAATCCTATTTATTTCCTTCCAAACCATCCAAAAGAGACACAAGGAGATTGCTCTCCGAACCTTTATCCGCTCCTTGCCCACAAAAGTTTCATGCCACCTAAGGAGGATCTCTTTAACTAACGAAGGAAGAACCCACAGCACACCAAAGAGGGTAAATAACAACTCCCACAAAACCCTAGCCTTGGTGCAATGAATTAGAAAATGATCAATAGACTCTTCAGCAGCACAACAAAGGAAACATCTATTCAGGAGTGACCAACCCCTCTTCTTTAGTTGGTCCAACATCAAAGCTTTACCCCATGAAGCTTCCCAAACAAAAAAACAACCTTAGTAGGAACACAAGGGCTCCAAATAATCCTTTTCGGAAAAGAGACTATACTGCTGCCCTCCATAGCACTATAAAGGGATTTAACAGAAAAATTCTCATCCTTAGCCTCTTTCCACCTCATCCTATCGTCCAAATTAGTAACCACCCTCTTCCCCCTCTTCCCTTGTAAGGAGAATAGGAATCTCTCCACCATCTCCATCTTCCCATCATTAAACGGCCTAGAAATCCATGGATTTCAGCCTCCCTCCTCCCTCGAAGAATCCCAAACCTCCACCACCCACGCCTCTTTTGAGGCTGGCATAGCATACAAAGAAGGGAAAGAAACACTTAAAGCATCATCTCCACATCACCTATCTTCCCAAAATCTCACTCTTCTACCATCCCCCATGGAGAAAACAATTTTATTTTTCATTAAAGGTCATTCCTTCCAAAACCTCACACCAAACCCCTCCCTTACTTCTGGAGTACACCACCCCCCTTCTTCTACCCTAAACTTTTTACTGATAACTTGTTTCCAAAGAATCCCTCTTTCTTCCGCAAAGCACCAAGTCTATTTACCTAAAAGGGCTTTATTAAGTTTAGAAAGACATCTAACACTCAAACCACCCTTTCTTTTATTTGAACAAACAATCACCCACTTTACAAGATGAGGCTTCTTCTCCATCCTCCCAACCCCCCCACTCCTCCAAAGAAAGTCCCTTTGTCAAGTATGCCCATATACTTCATGTCTCTGTTGCATATGCCACAAGTGGTAATATTGAGACTAGAGAAAATATTTCCCAAACTCTTATAATTGTAACTTCCAAACAACAATTTAGATGTCCTCAATATGGAAACAATCAACCAAGTATTATGTGCCAACTATGCAATAAAATTGGTTGCAATACCATGACATGCGGATCACATCCCACGCCATTTTTTCATTCTGAAAGCAACTTTATGTTGTTGGTCACAAAAGCAACACCAATAACTAGGTGGTAGCTCTAGGCATCTCACCACATCACTTCTAATTTTCAAAACCTATCAATGCACTTCAATTATGGTGGGAATGACAATGTTATTATCAAGGATGATAAACGTATTCCTATAATCCATGTTGGTTGCACTACTCTTGTTACATCCACTTCCACATTTGAACTTGACAACGTTTTGTGTGCACCCTCATTCAAAGAAATATGCTTTCTATATCTCAATCTTGCACTCAAAATAATAGATCTATTAAATTTTTTCCTAATTGTTTTGTTGTAAAGGATCCTAGAATGGGTCATTGGAATCACTGAGTCATTGGAATCAATGTCTCAGTCATCCTTCACTCAAGATTTTCAAAAGTATAGTGTCTAGTTAGTTTCTTCCAATGTTTGAGTCCTTAATCACTGTGATTCATGTCTTTGTAATATGTGTCCTAGACTCCTTTTGGAATCTTGTCTATTTCCTACAATAAACCATTTAAAATTTCATACGTGAATACTTAGGGAACTCCACTAATTACATTGTTTGATAATTTATGTCATTATGTCCTCTATGCAGATTACTGCACAAAATATTCATGGTCTACTTAATGAAGCAAAAATCTGACGCCAACTCAAATTTTTAACTGTTAAAAGTATCTATCAAAAAAAAAAAATTAGCTGTTAAAATGAGTCATTGAAAATTCTGTCCAAACTTCCATAATCACAATCTATTCTGAAGGAGGGGTGAATACCGAGGTCTCTACTTGAGAGCAGTCAAACATGGCATTTAGCACCTAAAAATCCGCCTCATGCACCTCAATTCATTAGAACCGCAGAGGGTCAGCATCAGCACATTGTCAAGACTGGTCTAGGCTATACTCCATAAAGCTTCTATTCCCCATTCTTACTTGCCCATTTCATTCCAAGCTGTCAGCTACCACATAACTTATTAACTGACCTTTTCTGGATAGGTAAAAAGAGTTATTATATTAAAAGTGCTTGAAAAAGGTGTACCAAAGTACACACAGAATATACAAATAGCACCTTACAACAAGCAAAAGGAAAGAGCAACAACAACCCACCACCTAAACCAAGCCTAGAGCCCTAAAGACCTAGAAGAAATAGAGTGACCTTGAACGACCTTGCAGGCATACAAAAACTGGTTGTTGCAATCCAAACAAAGCCTGGATGAACTTCCTCTTGATTGTTAGTAGACCCTCTAGCATTCCAGAGTGATGAAACAAAGCATCATCTACCCACTGAAGCAAAATCCCATTATCCCTTTCCACTTCCTAATTGTCTATCATTTGGTCCCTTTTAATTCACAAAGCATTCCAACTTCTTTAGTTCTCTTTCAAATTTTGAAGACAAAGAGTTCTTCCTCCTCTTCCCACCCTCTCAGCCCCTCACCTCTTTCCTAGCCTTCATTTTTCTAAGTAGAGCCAAGATCTTAGCCTTGAAGCCCACTGTTGGCATGCCCAACCAGTTGCTGAGAGCTGTTAGGTTGCTTGAGGACCAATCCTCCAATCCCAATTTTGAAAACTGAATTTCAACGCTAGTATTGAGCCTTCAATCCCCATCTGAAAATTTGTTTCATAAAAGCACAAATTATCACAAACTAAAAGTGTTTAGCTGTTTGTACTACCCTTGGCCCTCCCTTATCCATCATATGATGGGTTGGAACAATTATCATACAACCTAGTACCTAAACCTCATATTTACCCAAAATAGGAATTGTTCTAAATGCCCAATTTTTTAGGCAATACAAATAATGATTCAGTAGCATATATGCCATATGATTAGCCCATGCATAACCTCACTTGATGTGCAAAAGCCCAGGCTTATAAGTCCACCTTATCGTCCTATGAATGCATTCAACATAAGATGCAGCCCAAGATAGAGTAGAACAACTATTTGACTTTAAATGTTGACCTGGATAGAGTGCATAATTGAAATTAAGTAAACCTTGGACAATTCACATAAAGCTTTCAACACAAATTGAGTTCAAAACTAATAAAATAATTGCCTAAGAGAATGATAAAGAACTTCCAATAAAGAGGGAAAATTTTAAGAAAGAGAAATGCACCATCATCTGAAGACCCATCATGAGCTGAAGCATCACATAGCAAAGAACCATTTGATGATATAGCCTGGTATTCCACCGAATCCTTCCTTACAACATCTTCTACTGGTATAACCTGATTTTCCTTAGAGTCCTTCACCATCTCTATACACTGCTAAAATTTAAAACAATATACATAACTAAAAACCCAAGAAGCTACCATATAAAAAATTTATACAATATATTAAGGAAAAAAAAAAAGAAAATAAAATTGAGTCTAGTATTTTCCATTCTTTTTGTTTACAAAAGTTTATATTGTTTATAAAACTATGAAAAGTTTGTATACTTTATTCATCCCAAAGTAACCTTACTTTTGTCTTCCCAATCCACCTTAAAAATCATAATAAATTCAACTTTATACAATTTATTAGTTGTAACTAATAAAATTAAATTCATTTTACTTATTTTGCACTTTAAAGTTCTTTATTTCTTTATTTTAAGATAAAGAGATTTTACCTTTTTATTTTGGTCGCTCTTCTTTTTTCTTTTTCTTTCAAAGGCTTCCATTTACATCAGGTACCACTTATGTTTCCAAGGTAAAATTAGTGAACATCAATTCAACCCAAGTTATATATATATATATATATAACCTTGAGTTGTGGTACAAAATGAAATCCTAGAATTCAAAATTTTCAGCAATAGCATTGATGAGTACAAGTATTCAAAGAGAAACCCCAATCCTATGTTTGGCTTACAAGAAAATAGAGGGAAAAAAAAAAACCAACAACAACAACAACAAACGTTTTCATTTTTATGCTATCTCTTATCTTTTGCTTCCAAGAACAAAGAAAAAAAAAACACAAAGAAAATAAAATAAAATAAACCCACGTCAACTAAGGCAAACAGTCTGTGTGAGTTTGTAGTAAAGCGGCATTTTTCTGTATTCTAAAATCCTTGGTGATGAAAACTTTACAATTCAAAATTTTAATTAATTTTCTCATATTTTATCTGCATCTAAACTGAATATATTTTTTATATAATAAAACATTACCAAACAGCAAAGACCACAAACCTAGCAAAAGTTTCAGTCATGGCTGTAATCCAAACTTGCAATAATTCCACATTTGTTCAAAGAGAAACCCTAGATTTCAAAACTCCCAGCAGTAGGATTCCCAAATTATAAAGCACTCAGAGTGAAATCCGACCCTCTGCTTGGTTACCAAGAAAAAAATGAGTAAAAAATAAAACAAAACCACATTTCTACTCCTATGAATTCTCTCGCAATTTCTTAGCTGCCAAAATCAGATCAACCCAGCCAAAGAGTCATACGAGTTTTAGGTAAAGCTTCTTATTTGTATTCCCGAGCCCTAGATGGTGAAAAATTTGCAATCCAATTTTTTTTTTCATTTTCTCATTATTTTCTCAGCATCCCAAGGATAATATACAACCTACAAGTACTTTCTCGATATCCAAATGATTGTAAGTAATCTAGAAGTCGATTGATTGAACTGGTAATACAGACCAGAGCAGTACCTTGAACTCGGAGATCGATCGAAACGCAGCGTTTGGAGAAAAATACTGAAAGCCTTTATGTAGATGGAGATCGGGCTTCTGATGCGCTGCAAGCAAACCCTACACCGGTGGACACAGTAACTTAGCATCAGCCATCAGGCATCAATCAGGTGAAAACGGGCTGAGCCTGGGCCAGCCCAATTTTTGAACTATTGGGCTGTAAGCGGGCTGCTTCCTAATTCGTCGATTGTCATAAGCCCCTGTATCAAATGCTGCAGTTACGATAATTTGGTTATAATGAAAGCCAACCCAAGTCCAACCAAATATGATAAATAATATTTTTTTTTTTTTTTTTTTGGAAGTTAAAATTCATATATAAAATAATCTTATGGAAGAGGGAATTTATTTTTTATTTTTAAAAAGTGTTTTTAAGTACATAAATTTTTTTATATTTTATGGGTGTTTGGTTAATCAACTTAATAACTTAAAAGTGACTTAATAATCTAATTTAAATTATTAAGCAAATTAAGTATGTTCAGTAAAATAAATTATATAACTTAAAATAAAAAATAATTTTAAGTAATAAATAAAAATAATTAACTTTCTTAAATCCATATCTTCATTTTACATTTTTACCATCATTTGTCATAATTATATTGACGATCTCTTTTACTACTCTATGACATTTTCATTGTTGCTCGACCTCCTTTACCTTAATTATAATTTATGGGAATAAATATATTAATTTGATAATTTAAAATAAGTTTTAATTTAATTTTATCAAACAACCTTAATTCTAAAAAAATTAAGTAATAAGTTTTAAGTTAACAACTCAAATATAATTTAATTTAAAGTTAATTTAAGTCATTAAGTAATAAGTATTAAAATTTGTCAAACACCCCCTTCGTATGAAGCTTTTTATTTTTAAATACAAAAAATAGAAAAGCTTCGTATTAGCTTAATTTTTTATTTATTTATATAGTTTATATTCCCTGTTACATTAATTTTATGATTAATTAATAAATAAATAATTTATTTAGACTATCTTTGATTACAGTTACATTGAAATAATTTATCTAAATGATATCATTCTAGAAAAATAAAATAAAATATAATCCATTTAAAGTTTTAATTAACTTATAAAGATGGATTATAGAACAACTAGGATAGCTACATTATAACTTTTATTCTTTTTGGTAAATAATTTAATAATTATTAATTTAGTTTATATTACTCTTAATTTTTTTTATTCATTTTAAAATTATTGTTCTATTTATGTTGATTTAATTAAAATTTTGTGAAGTTAATGGAAAAATTGAATGCTTATGCCTTTTATTATAACATTACGTGGGTATTTGGTAAACCAACTTAATAACTTAATGTAACTTAATAACTTAATTTAAGTCATTAAGTAAATTATGTTTGATAAAATAACTTAATGATATGACTTAAAGTTAAAAATAATTTTAAGCGATAAATAAAAATAATTAAATTATTTTTTTTTAAGTCTATATCTTCATTTTACCTTTCTACAGTCATTTACCTTTACTATTTATTCGATCTCTTTTGATACTTCACTACCTTCATAGTAACAACCTTTATTGTTACTTGACTTGTTTTATCTTAATTATAAGTTATCTATACTACTTATAAAAGTACAATCTCTTTTTCATTTTTTATTTCCAAAAATACCTTTATTAATACTAATAATCAATTTAAATGAAATTTTAATTTTTTCATTTAGTTGGGGTTTTAATTACTTGACGTAATGAAAGTCATTATTAAAATTATCATCACAAACCTAAAAGGTAATTTAAAATTTAATCTTTTCAATACTAATAATCAACTTAAATAGAAATTTAATTTTTTTATTTAGTTAGAATTTTAATTACTTCAAACCATTCTTCAAATTACCACCGCAAACCTAAAATATAATTTAATATTTAATATTTTCCATACTCATAATCAATTTAAATGGAAATTTAATCTATTTTTCATTAGGGTTAACGGAAGTCATTCCTGAAATTGTCATCATAAACCTAAATGGTAATAGAAATTTTAATATTTTCAT
Organism: Vitis rotundifolia; assembly: GCA_030254885.1. Lineage (NCBI taxonomy): Eukaryota > Viridiplantae > Streptophyta > Magnoliopsida > Vitales > Vitaceae > Vitis > Vitis rotundifolia. The sequence continues at coordinate 433,659 of JARBHA010000034.1, read as the reverse complement.
TTACCTTCAATTTCTATTCCATCAATTGTTTCCCTAGAGATCAAATTTAAGGTTTTAATTACTTGACTAAGTGCAAATCTAAATTTTCATAACTTCATTTTGATTTTATATTCAAATTCAATACTTCATTTTAATTTTATATTCAAATTCAATGTTAAAATTGCTCTTGAGAAACTATCAAGGTAAATGTTAATATTTGCGGGAAACCTCTCAAACTGGTCATTCATCTTTGGGATAGCCACTAGCGTCCTCTCTGGTAGCTACTCCATCCTTCATCTTATTTGATAAAATGTCCTATGATCCACCGATATAATGTTTATCAATCTCAATCATTAATTTTTGTTTATTTATAATATGTATGGAGAGAAGTCTGGTTATGGTAGGAGATCATTGCAAAGTGTTTTTCCGATTTCAAATTTAGAATTAAGATGAAGGATAGTTAGGATTTGTTTGGAACTCTACCACAAATCAGGTTTTTTTTTTTTTTTTTTTTTTTAAATAAAAATTTTGATATATGTTAAATCATATTTGAGTGTGTTTTTGAAAAAATAAATAAAATGTATTTAATACTTATATATATTATTATTATTTTTTCTTATCTAACCTATCTTTCATTTCTTCAATGAAATAAATTATATTTTTTTTAAAAAAATGTATGAAACTTTTTACTTTTTATAACTGTAATAGTGATTTTCATTCATTTTGAGAAATTTAAATCTTTTAAACTTTTTATATTTAATTAAATAATTGTGAATTAATAATAACACTTATTATATTATAGATAATTATTGAATAAAAAGTTTCATCACTCATTTACATTATCTATTTAAACAAATTTAAATTTTATTAAGACAATTACATCATTATTTTAAAATATTAAGATTTTGATATAAAATTTATTAAAATGATGAAAATTTTTCTATTGAGATTTTTATTTTTATTTTTTGATATTTTTAGAACAAAACTTATTTTTCCTTTATGTTTTTTTGATTGAATGAATAATTTGATATTTTATATATATATATATTTTGTTGATATGAAATTATTTAATTTAAGTTGTATTATATTTTCTATCTTTAGAAACAAAAAATAATAATAAGTTTTACAAAATATATAGTGGTTTTTAAAAACAAATTAAAAATATAATTTTTAAAAATAAATTTTGAATAGTATAATTGTGGACCCCGCATTTCGGCTCAATGCGTTCCCACTTGATGGCAAAACTCGCTTTTTTTATTCGAAAAATTGATTTTATTCATTGTTTGAAAAATGACTTGGAGTCGCCACTTATTTTTGTTTTATTTTTAAAGGGTAAACAAAATAAGAAAGAAAAAACCCTAAGTGTGACTCCTGATTTGGAAAAGGTGGTCTGTGAAAACCGAGACTGGGTTCGAGGGTCAGGTTACCTATTGGGAAGGTACGGTAAAAACCATAACACCCCTCTAAGCCCCTAAAATGGGTCTCTACTAATAAGATGAGATAAGTGTGGCAATTGATCGATTAAACACGGATACCGAACAGTGATCAAATGTATGAAAGCAAGACATGCATGATAATAAATAAATCAATAAACACAATCGAGTACGAGGCGTACCTTAGTCACAAGCTGAGCACTATCATAAGAGACAAAGTTAGTGAACAAATACAGAATAATCGCATGCATGTCATAGAACGGAATAAATCAATCAAGTATAGCAAGCAAATCAATCGATGAGAAAAACACATATGTTGGGTCCCACCAAAACCCGATTTATTTTAGCATGAATTACTCTCTTAAATTCCATTATTTGGAACTATGAAATTTGTTCAGGCTTATAAAAAGAATTAAGAGAAACAGAAGACTATTTGAGAACCGGAGTGGAATTAAAACCGTTCGAGGGAAAACTGGATTTTTGAAATTTATTTGAAAATTGGAGTTCGGGAATTAAATTTAAGAATTGGAATTTAGGAATTAAATTTAAAAGAAATTGGAATGTTGAAAATTATCTGGGAATTGGAACTTTTAAATTACGAAAATTGGAAACTTGGAAATTACTTGAAAATGGAGTTTTTGAAAATAAATAAATAAAATGATGATAATGACAAATAAATAAATAAATGTGAAATTTGGAAATTTGGGAAATAGGAATTTCAGAAATTGAGAATTAAATTTGGAAATTGGAATTCGGAAGAATTATTTAAAGATGGAATTTTAATAAATAAATAAATAAAATAGAATAATAATGATACGAAAATAATGATGATTAGATAAATAAATATAAAATTGAAAATTTTGAAATTAGGAATTAGAATTTGGAAACCGGAATTTGGAAGAATTATTTAAAGATAGAAGTTTTTTTAAAAAAATAAATTTGAGGATCGGAATTTCAAAAAAATATGTGAAAATGGAAATTTGAAAATTAAATTTAAGAAAATGAAAATTTGAAGAATTGTTGGAGAATTGAATTTTTGAAGATTTGATTTGAAAGAGAATAAAGTTTCGAAGATTTATTTGGAGGCGGCATTTTAAAAATTAAATTCGGAATTGTGGGAATTTTAGAAAATTAAATTTAAAAAGTTCGAATCTAGGAAAATTAAATTTAAAATTAGAACATTAGAAAAATTATTTCGGAAATTGAATTTTGAAGAATTAAAACTTAATAATAATAATAATAATAATAATAATAATAATAATAATAATAATAATAATAATAAGCAAATGAATAGATAAATAAATAAATAAAATAATGATGAAAATAACAATGATTAAATAAATAAATATAAAAATTAAAATTTTGGAAATTAAATTTGAAATAAATTAAAATTTTAGAAATTAATTGAGAATTGGAGTTTGAAAATTATGTTTAAAAGTTAAAGTTTGGAGTTTTTTACTAAAAAAAATTGGAGATTGTAATTTGGGAAAATTAAACTTTGATATCTATAAAAAAAAAAATGAAGAATTAAATGGGAATAAAAAAAAATGATTAATTTAAAATGGGAATGAGAGCTACCCGTGTATGAAATAAGGTAGGGAAAAAAAATTGAGTGGATGAAATAGTGAGAAAAAGGAAAAAAATAAATGAATAAAGAATGGGGGTTTGGTGGTTAAAGTCCTATTCAAGGCCCAATTTCCCATATTTGACCAAAGAACCCATGTAGCATTACTATGTGCCACCTGTGAACCTTCTTTTATATCAGTGCCCCAACATTTATGCGAGAAACAGCCCAAAAAAAATATTCCTCTTCTCCATAAAACCTCCCTCACTCTGTAAAAGAACCTCACAAAAAAAACATCCCCCCGCTTACCTATTTCCCTTCCTTTTCCTTTTCCTTTTGAGCCACACGTCATCGGCAGGAAAGCAAAAAAAACACAAGCAAAGCTCCACTCATTTGCATCAAATCCCATATCAAATGACCCATCAATTACAATAAAAATGCAGGGATAAAGCTAAAACAGAAAATAGCATGAACATTGAGGACAATGCAAACAGGAGAATAATGAAACCCGCTGATGTACAGGATCTCATTTTAGATGGCTTCCATGAGCTTAAAAACTGGTGGGATTAATGAATCAAAGAAAACTCAAGAACAGAGCATATATACAGAGGATTAAATTCAACCAAAACGAACAAATAATCTTATCTATACACACCAAAACAGCGAACGAAAACCTCCAACAGCAAGAGAAGAAAATGAAGGAACAATGGTAATAAAGATGAACAAGAGATGTGCAGTAGACTTACCCGAGGATCCCTCCAAACTAGCTCAAATATATATATATATATATCACTGTAAAGGACCAGCAGCAAAGGTCTCCCCTCCGTCTAAAAACCTCCCCCCAAAATATCTTCTCAGAAAAAAATATATCAGCTCTCTCAATCCCCCTTCCAGAAAAAAAAAAAAAAAAATTCCTTCCTCCTGCAGCTTCCAAATATCTTCCCCCCGGCTCCCTGTTTTCTCCTTGGTTTTTCTCCCCCCCTATCTTCTGGCAGCAGGTGCTATCCTTTTCCTCAAGCCATTACCAGCTTTTGCTATTCATCACCTCAGCAGCATGGCTTCCCTTTGCTGTTCATCACATCAGCAGCATGGCTTCTCTGTCTCTAGCAGCTGGTCCCACGCATGGAGAGGGGGTCCCCCCGCCCCCCCCCCCCCGCCACACTTCCTCGGGTGCTGCCAGCTCCTCTAATGCTACATAAAAAAAAACTAAATACCCCTTGGCTCGGGGGTCTACAATAATATAAGTTAATAATTTTTTCCATAATAATTTTTAAATTTAATATAAAATTTTAATTTAATTTAATTTAATTTTTTATTTTTGAAAAGAAAGTGTATCAAAACTAATCATTAATTTTTTATTTACTCTTCACTTTTTTCATTCCAAAAATGCCTTAAAGTTATAAATTTCATTCTCTTTAAAACCACACAATTAATATGATTAATGTTATAAAAATTTCTTATTAAAAGTTTGAAAACTTTTCAATTTTCTCATCCATTATAAATTTTATTCTTTTTAGAGTTTGAAATTTTTTTCCTTTTTTTGTTATTCGCTATTCTTTTTAAAATTTTCAATTCAACTCTTCCAATGAGTTCTATTCAACAATGCTATCGGATTGAGATTTTTCTTTTTTTAAAAGTTTTTTTTAATCCACAAATTTCTTGCTCAAATTAATTCGTTTTTGCTCTTATTTTTATTAAAAAGCTCTTATATAAAAGGAAAAAAGTATTTAAACATATATAAAATAATTAATATAGAAAATTTTTACAAAGTTAGTATAAAAGAAAAATACAATGTGTTTAAATTAAAATTGGTAAATGTTATGGCCAAAAACCAAGATGATATTTATTTTTTTAATCAAAGAAAATTGGTTAAAAAATAATTTTATTATCATAAAATCTGGTGTTGAAAAGTGTAATCTTATTTATATATAATCCCGATTTTTCTTTTTCTTTTTTTAATTTCCTTTCATGTTTAATTCAATTGTTTGATTTTGAATCTCTACTTGATTTCTATATAAATCTTGAAAGAACAAATTTACATACTAATTTTTTTGTTGGACTTTTTTCATATTCTCTCACGTGCTTTGCTATGTCTACATTTATTAATAAAGATAAATGATATCAAATAACTTTAATATTTAAAGTAAAAATTGAGTAATAAGTTTTAAGTCAATAACTTAAGTATGATTTAACTTAAATTCAACTTAAGCCACTAAATAATAAGTATTAAGTTTTAGCAAACACCCCCCCTACATTTAGATTTTCAATTTACAAAATTTAAATGCCAAAATAAACAAATGTTCACAAACGGTTTAAAAGAAAAAAAAAATCGAAACGACTTCGAATAATCTTAATTGAATATTTTATAAGCAAAGTTTTTAATAAATTAGTCTTTTATATGGCTGGTTAAAGTCATAATTTTAGATTTTATAATTGAAGTAATTATTGTTTTTGAAAAAGAATATTTCATTAATATTATTAGTTTTAAAATTTATAATAAAGTTTTCTATCTAACTTAAAATATCCATATCACATAATTTATTTCCATCTATATAAAGTAATTTTTATTTATTTTAAAAACAAAATGCATAAAAAAAATTATTATGCATGAATCAACTAGAAAAAGTAAGTGACACATTGAGAATTAAAATAACTCCTCTTCTTGAACATTGAATTTAATCATTCATTTATTTATATATGTGAACTTTCTTCCGGTCTCCTCTCTCATTTTTTTTGTGAGTAAATTTGAATTTAACTTCAATTTAAATAAAGTTAAATTTCAATGAGTGTTTAAGTTATTTATATTTTATTACTACTAGAATATTATTAATGAAGCATTAAACTATTTACTTTTATTAATGTTTGGATACGGTTAATTATTAACTATATTTATTTTTACATATTAAAAATATTTATAAAATAATTTTTTTTTTCTTATTTTTACATGTTAAAACCATCCACATAATAAATTATTATCTTTTTTCTTATTTTAATTTGAAAAAAAAAAAATAATGACTTGCATATTTCCAAATGTCCCAATGTAAAAGAATTTGTTACTATAATAAATATTTTTTGATGATTAATTATGTAATTATTTTTAAAAATGGTAATTGGATACTAACTATTGTTTTTAATTATGTTTGGTTGCAAAGAAAATGGTAAAAAAATTCTAGTTCAATAATTGTTTCCCCATTGTGTATCTTAAGATTTATGGAATCATAAATAAAATGTATTTTCATTACTATCATTAAGTCATTAATTTTTGGATTTTAATTTGGGAAAAAGTATCAAATCCCAACTTTTTATTTTTCAATATTGATTACAATTGTTGATTCTAATAGAAATCCTAAAAAGCGTGAAATATGTTTGGGAGGTCTACCTAAAAAATTTTCATTGAAGTTCATGATAATTTATTTTTGTCTCATCACACAACATTAGAAAAAAACTACTCAACAATGATGCTTTTTACACGTCAAGAATGTATTCAATGGCATTTCCTAGAAGTGTTATTTATTCGCTTATCATAATAAGTTTATGCATATGATGACGCTTTTAAAAAGTGCCATTGAGGAATCCGCATACGATGGTGCTTTTATAAAGTGTTATTGAAGAATTTGCATACGATGACACTTTTAAAAAGCGCCATTGAAAAATTTGCATGAATTTTAAAAAGTGCCTTTGAAGACCTGTTTTCAGATATGTTGGCACTTATAAAAGTATCATTGTAATGTGCAATATATAGATATTTGCACCTGATATTAAAATAATTGAAACATAAGGAAAAAATTTATATACCAATAAAATGAAATGAAATAGTAACTAATTTTATTTAAATAGTAACTACTATAATAAATAAAGTACCAAATATAATAAATGCATGATTACTGATAATTTATCTTACAAAACTCATATTTCATAAATGGATATATACCACAAAAATCTCAAAATATATTAAAATAAATCATATTTACAACTCAAACAATCCATTCCTTTAACAAAGTCATTTTTTTTTCTTTCACATGCCACTCAATTGTGTCTTGATCATCTTGAATGGAAGTTGTTTCCCAATTTTTTGTCTTTGAGATTTCCTGATCAATAAATATAGTCATGTTAACTAATACATAAATTCATGTCATGAGAAGACATTTTGAAAATTTGTTTTATGCCTACCTTTGTTTTAATGTCTATGAGATATTCATCAAGATATTTAATTGTCTTTTCAAAGGCAATAAGAGCTTTAACTTGTAAATAAAAACTAAACAAAATGATGTAATATAACTCCAAAATAGAAACTGAAATGCAACACAAGAAGGACAACCATTATGAGTGCAGAGATTTATGCACCTTACTAGCAACAATGACAATAAGTGCAATATAATCAAGATTTGTGTGAAGAGAAGGCTTAAATGACTAGAGCAATGCCTAACTAGTTGTATTTGCATCCTCAACACACTACCATCAAACAAGGCTAGTTACATTACATAAATAATAATGATTTACTAAAGAAAATTATTAAAAAGATAATGTTTAAGGGGAACCAAGAAGGACCTTCTAGTTGCAAACAAAATCAACTAGAGAATTTGCTCTATTGATGTAAAATGTAATAGTCAAGACTATAATGATGATGAATCAAATAAGAAAATTAACAACATAATTCAATTAAAGAATTTCCTATGCTGATGTAACTCAACCAACCATCTAGAGAAGTAGTAACTCCCTTAAAATTTTCACCACGAAGTTTTATAGATCCTCCCTAATTTAACCCTTTAATAAAAGGTTGCTCCTGCGTTAGAAAATGGAAATAAAAAAGAACAAAAAATAGGATTACCATTTTGACCATTAATTTAGAATCAAGATAATCGAATGATAAAAGACAATTGTTGCTATGTACATAAACATTTACGTTTTTCCCTTGGCCATTAACAAAATTTTGAAGCAAGATGTATTTAAACTATAGAGAAAAAAAAAAACCTAAAATCAAATTACTGTAATTAGTTATACTAGTTTAGAGTTCCATATAAGACATTAATCCATATTGAGACTCAAATCATTATACAAATAGATTACTAACCCATAATCAATAATCTCAATTCTTTTTTGGTGTGGCCTATATTCCATGAAATTCAATCTTGATTCTACAAAATTTGGGTCATTCCCATCTTCAATCTTAAAAAACTTACCTACTTTAAATTTTGACTTTTCATTTATTCATATACAATCTTTCTCAAAGCCTTCAAACAGAATAAAGTATTAGTTGAGTCACCAACATAACCCACTTAGATCTTACTTCATTCAACTCAACTTTGGTATATGATTTCTTTCCTTGAAACTATTAAGAGGTAGTATATGCATTTAGATAAGTTAAATTGAAAAACAAAGAAATAGCTATTATTATGGAAATTTATAAACTTGTACAAACTTTTGATGTTAATTGGATTAGCAATAATATCTTTCATGTACCTCATCACATAGTATCCACATTTAACATTACTCGATTGCATTAGACACTATTTACATAAATATAAACCGTTGTAAGCTTGGATTAATGCAATAGTTGTATGACATTTTCTACTTTATTAGTTTGTTAATTAAATTAAGAAATGATATTCACATTCACATAACTTAATCTATGAGTTACTCACTATTACTACAACCCAAGTTGGCTCCTTTGATGATTTCTATTTTTGCGGTGGATGAATTCTTAATGCCTTACATGAAGATTAAAACATTTTTTTTTTAATTGAATTGAATGCTTCATATTCAAGTATTGAGGGAAACAACTTACATATTCACAACCTCCTTAATATCATCAGAAGGTTGATCTTCCAATGAGTCAAGGTAACATGTTGTCATTGTCCTTATGTCTAGTGCCACCAAAACCCAATGGTAACTACACAATTCCATGTAATGTCAATTAAGTATTAATTAGCATACAATAAGCTTACATAGTTAACTCACACATGTTGAATAACTTACCTTGGGTTGCATCGAATAAAAATAAAGTTAGCATGATTTGCATTCATCAATCGCTTTGCAATAACCCTTGACCTATTTTCTTTGCTTGCTTATCCCATTCTAGCTTTGGAAACCAAAGCTGGATTTACAAAAACAAATCGTTCTCTGATCTTACCATCAACCATCTTCTTATGCAAGTGCTTAATTTAATTACACATACCATTAAAAAAAGTCATTTTTAATGCAACTAATATTAAAAAAACACATAACATGATTATTGTGAGAAATTAAACTAGGATGAAACAACTAAATATAGATCAAAAGTCAAAGAAAATCTTCATTCACCATATATAGAATATGATACAATTAGATGATGCTTCTTTTGATGAGATTATGGCATCCATATCTTCATTCATGAGGAAGGTCCTAAAACACTCTCCAAAAACATCCTTTATGTCTTCTATTACATGCACCTTCCATTCTTTTAGTAATAGTTAAACTAGTACAACAAAGTTCTTGATATCTGTTGGGTTTTTAGACTTTGATTTGATTTGATTTTTCTTTATCTTTTGTTTTTAATTTTTTTTTTCAAAAATGCATACAATTGCATATACAATTATTCTCCACTAAAAACATTCTTGTTGACATGCCTAAGCAAATAGAAATGAAAAATATTATATAAAAATTTTAATAGCAAACTATGATGGGATGAGTAATCATAATAACCCTTTTGGTAGGCCACAACACTTGATACCCAATAGCATCTCCAATGTTAGTAATTTGGCCAGGAATGGGAATAGGAAGTGGTGCATTTGACTCGCAAGGAACATCTACAATAACTAAGAAGTTGACACCACATTCAAGTATAACTGTGCCACCTACAACTACATTTTCCTTTGTCCCTATGGCCAATTCATATTTCCTTACCTATAAAATGAAACAAAATCATTAACTTAAATGCAGTCAATGAAGATGCAAGATTTTATTTAAGCTATAGAGAATGAATAAAGTGGGGAAATAGTTGAATGTACTTCTATAAAATACAATCTTAGTAATGCATATTGGATTGTAAAAGTCTTTTTGTGAAAAATAGTCTATGTTGATATGAGTTTTTTTTTCCTGTGATTATCTCATTTGTCTTAAAGAAGGGTCATAGTTTGACAACTAAAGCTAAACCTTAACCCCATGACTAACACTCTTAAAGGATGGCAACAGCCATTGGTGCATTGGTATTAAAACATTTTTATAGCCTTATTAAACAAATCCTTAACCACTTTAGTAAACATTATTGTGTTTAAGATAAACTTTACCTATCTACTTCAAGTAAGTGACTATATACAGTCTTGATGGTATAATGATGTGAACTAATAATACACCTTAAGATATTTTAGCTAAATAAATGATCTAAAATTTATGATGTGTTGTGTTCTTATAAAAGAAATTATAGAATAATAAAATACCTTTTTTTCAAGTGTTTTTTCATTGTTGGGAACTAGTTATCAACTTGACATTTTGGTTGCTCCACTACTTTAGGTAGGATAATTTGTTTTTGTTTAGAGTTGGAGTTGCCAACATTAGATTGGGATGTGGTAGGCATTATCTCAGAAAGCTTGGATAAAATATTTGTCTCAAACTTAGATTGTCATTCTTGAGATTCTTTTAAAAATTCCCGTATGGCATGATCTATCACAAAATTGCAATATTGTCGCTATGTATGATGCCTTCCTTTAACTCGTACTCGACCACTATATTTTGGAGTGTCATAGGCTTCTTTAATTATGTCATTGTTGCCACTAAAATTTCAGCCACACTCTTGGGACCATTTCCATATCTTGTCCTAAAAGAACATGATTTTATAATGTTCAATATGATATTGGTTAACATAAACAAGGTATCAAAATAATTGACATACATATGTTGGAAAATGTCCATTTACATTCTTCTCTACCATTGGTATAAAAATTTCATCATAGGTGCCATCTTTTCTTTCCATTATTTTCTTCAATAAGAGGCTTCTATCAATGACTTTTGTATAGCTAGTTGTTGCCATCTATTAAATAATTACAATACCATGCTTTGAGTACTTCACCAAGTTATGCACAAAATAAAGGAAAACAAGAAATTAATATTATCTGACCATCTCATCCTCAAGACCAATGTATTCCTTCCTCTTAAGATGGTGATTATAAACATGTTTCTTTCTTGCTTCTTTTTTCTTTTTGAACTTCCATAAACTCTTGCAAAATTTATTTTATAGTTAGTAAATGTAAATATGAGTAAGAAGGATATGTCAAAATTTATTTTAAAGTTTAAATTTTGTCCTTCTTATGTTAAATAAGAGGGACAAATTTTATTGAAGTTTACTTGAAATCTTGAAGGCAACATTTTCTTAACAAATGTAGTCCAATGTTTATCTTCAATAAAACTATACTTAATTGGTGGTTTCTTAAGAACCTCCGGTTGGTCTTTGAAAGGAAGAATAAACTTCATAGTCAACATGTTCTTGAATAATTGGAAACAATTACCCATTGTTAACATACAATTCCTCCTACTTTTTGAATCCAATGTAAAAACAGCCTACAAATTAGAAACATAGTTATTAGTAGCTTAAAGTTGTTAGAAATGATGCAAATTAGAGATTAGTGATTTATTATAATAACTAGTTTACCTTAATGGAGTCCCACAATTCGCCTAAATAACTAGTGAGATGCACAGAAGTTTGTCCAATATAAACACCATTAGGATTATACTTTATCATTGACTTTATTTTTCTACTTCAATTTTTTATAACCATAGATTTTCTAGTTATCCCTCTACCCTTCTTTTTTGTAGGTGGCTTTTCTCCTTGCTCTGCATCCATACCTATAATAAACAATTCATATAGTTTAAATATAAATTTATAAAATATCCATAAACCTATATAAATTTATTCAAATGACATCCTCTACCTTATATATAAAATAAATTTTTAGTTTTAAAATTTTAATTTTAGAACACATTATCTCACTAATTGATCTATACTAAACACTATAATTAAATTACCTTTGTTAATGCCTTTCTAAAGACTAGGTTTTCCATCTCTTCAAAGTACTAATTACTAATGTTGTCTAAGTCATTCTTGAGAATGTAAACACCCACATGTATAGAAAAAAAAATCTAAGTTAGCAATTGATCATAGCACACCCAAAGTATAACGCTTTATAACCAATGTGATATAGTCCATGGTACCTTCTATTAAAAGCTAATCATTTGTACAAGTAAATTAGAAAAATACACATACCAACCCACCATGTACTTCATAAAGACAATTCAACATTAACTAAAATTGAAACCATAACAATTATCAAAGATCTTTGTAGAGCTAGTTGAACTAATAAACAAAAGCATTACTTTATAGAAAAAGTGCATATGTATAATAGTTTGAAAAATGAAAATCCCAAAGATAATTACTTAGGAAGACAAGTACGTGGAAAATTCAAAAAAAATAAATATACATATATATAAGCATTCATAATATACAAAAATGTTTGTTTACATCATTATAATAATGCTGCAATTCAATTACATATGAGATTTGTTTTCAATCCAAATCCCCCCACTTTTGGCAAAGTTGAAATGATAGAATGGTGTTGAATAGAATTGTCCATGAGATTATCACCTACCTTTCTTTCTAAGAAGTCTTTTTGAGGAGTTGGCAAAATAATTGACCATCTTGGATCAAGTTGATCTTGTATATATTAAAGACTTGCTTAGCTTGGGATGCTAAAATGAAGGGATTTGATTTATGAGCCATTTTGCTTAAGTTGACTAAGGTAAACCCAAGATCATCAAATTTAATGCCATTTTTATTATCAACCCAATCACACTTGAAAATTGGAATCCTAAACATGGTCTAATCAAGGTCCTAAATCTCAATAATAACCCTATAGAAACAAAGCTCACCAAACACTGGATTTTTATCCTTGGAACTAGTAATTTGCATTGTTGTAACAATAATACTAACTCCACTATTTTGGGTAGCTTGTAAATCATCACACTTCTTGGTATGGTAGTTACACCCATTAATGACATTGTCATGATACTTAGACACATAGTGGGTAGGACCATGAGCTATCCACTTAAGGATTTTAGATAATGGTTCTTCATTACCAAAGACAACTTCAACCTGGATGTATAAATTAAAAGTATTATTTATATGTTTACCATGACTGTAAAAATAATAAGGAAGATTTTACAACTACCTTAGTACCTTTTCTTATAACGAATAAGTAAAAGTACACATGTGCTCATCTTGCACCCATTTTGGTCAATGTTTGAACCACTAGGAATCTCAAATGAATCTATATTTGATAAGTACTTTGTACAAAATCTGATGCTTTCTTCTGCAATATAACATTTAGTAATGCAACCTTTGGGTCGGTTATGGTTTCATACATAACCTTTTAACACTTTCATGAACCTTTCAAATGGGTACATCCACCTTAGGTATCCACAAAGTCTGACCTCTCTTAAGAGGCACAATGAGATAAACCATGATATCGAAGAAGGAAGGTTGAAAGTACTTTTCAAGCAAACACAATGTCACTACTACCTCATTTTGTAACTCATCTAATGAAGAAACATCAACCACCTATTACAAAGAACATTAAAAAAGAAGCTTAATTTGCAAATGAGATGCTTAACATGCTTTGGCAAAATAGATCGTAATGCCATTGGTAGTACTTGTTGCATTAATGTATGATAGTCATGGGATTTCAAGCCATAAAGTTTCAAGTCCTCTATTGATAAAAGATTTTAAAGGTTAGAGCTATACCCATTAGGAACCTTCACATGTGAAAGGGTTTGGCAAAATACCTTTCTTTATATTTTAGAAAGTGTATAACATGCAAGTGGGAGATAAGTTCTCTTTGATTCAAACTTGGGTGCCAACTCACTCCTTAAGCCCATGTCTATAAGGTTTAGACACTAGTTTAGTCCATTTTTTTGTCTTACCTGGAATGTTGAGTAAGGTACAAATGATGTTTTCACAAACATTTTTCTTGATTTGCATTACATTTAGACTATGATGAACATGAAGATATTTTCAATACTTAAGAGCAAAGAATATAGACTTCTTCAAATAATTTGTAGTATTGTCATTGGATTTACCACGATTAACCTTTTTTTTCCTTCCTTGAATTACAAATGAGATCCTTTTTTTTTTTTTTTTTTTTTCATAGAATTTCCTCTCCACTTAATGCTTGTGGAGGTAACACAAACTATTTTTCACCATTAAATTCTTTCTTCTATTTCCTAAATAGATGGTTGCATGGAAGAAATCGTTTATAGCCTATATATGAGTTCTTTTTTCCATGCTTCAATCTACGAGAGTATGTTTATTCCCCACATATTGGATAAGTAAAATAACCTTTAACTATTCAACCGAGCAAGTTTCCATATATGGGAAAGTCATTGATTATCCATAATAGAACAACTCATAATGTAAAGAACTCTTGTTGATGTCCATTGTAAGCTTGAATCCCGACATCCCACAATGTTTTAAGGCATTCCAACAATGATGCTAAATAAACATCAATGTCATTACCAGGTTGTTGTGGACCCAATATTAATAAAGATGACATCATAAATTTTTTCTTTATGCACAAGCATGGAGGAAGGTTATAAATGATCATTATAACGGAATAACAATTATGTTTGCTACTCAATGATTTGTGAGGATTTATATCATCCATTGAAATGACAAGTCTTAAATTTCTAGGCTTTTCTACAAAGTCATGCCATTTATGGTCAACTAGTTTCCATGATAGGGAGTTGGATGAATGATGCATTTTACTATCAAAATCTCTTCATTTGGCATGCTAGATGAGGTCTTTTGTGATTTTAAAGAATTGAAACATTCTTCTAAATCTTGGATTTGGAGGAAAATACCACATTACTTTTGCAAGAACTTCTTTCATTTTTTAGTTCAGTCTTATCTACCTTCCACCTTGAAGTTCCATATGTAGGACATGAAGATAGATTTTTCAACTCATTTTGATAAAGTATACAATCATTGGGGCATGTGTGTATTTCCTCATATTCCATTCCTAATGCATTTAACGTCTATTTTGCTTCATACATAGACAAAGGCAACTCATTGTTTAGAGGCAACATATCTCTAAGTATTTGTAAAACCTTTGAAAAACTTTTATCAGACTACCCATGTCATGCTTTTAGGTTGTACAATTTGACCAATGCAAACAATTTTGTAAAGTTTCTACAACCAAGATATAAAGGTTTTTCCACATATTGAAGTAAACTTTGAAACAATTTTGGCTCATTTTTACAATCATCTTGTGTAACTTGAACCATTTCTATTGTACCCTCTACATCATTAAACAAAAACCTATCATAATATTCTACCCTTTCAGTTGGTGGTCCACTTAGAGTTGTCTCTCCATGCTAATACCAAGTATGGTAACTTTGATTAATTCCATAGAAAAACATATGCTCTATAATCTTTTGAGGAGTATGGAATATCATATTGCTGTACTACAAGCATGAAAATTTAATGAAGTTCTTATTTGCAGAATTTGGCATTGTAAATGCAATAAAACATTCTACCCTATCCTCATACTCCTTCGATCTTTTATCCTTTAAGATCCATGAACTATTCATTTTTTAATAACAAACTACCAATATTAATCAAACTTCAAATGGAAGAAAATATCAACTCGTTCTTCACTATTTGTTTAACAACCTCTTTTTCTTTTGTTCAAATAATAATCAAGAAAATATGGGCCTGTTTGGTTGCTGTTTTTGAAAACTGTTATGGAAAACAGTTTTTGAGAACAGTTTTTGGTGTTTTTAGAAAAAAAATTGTGTTTAGGAACTGAATTTTGGAAAATAGTTTTTGTTCTCAAAAAAAAAAAAAAAAAGGTTTGGCTTAGTTAATAAAAATGTTTTTTAGAACAAGTAAAACAAAAAACATGTTTGAAAGATGTTTTTTTTTTTTCTTTTCCAATTAATAAAATGTTTTCTTCAAGTAACTTTATATTATAAATTTATAAATAATTTTTATATACACAGTTCATTTAAATTAAAAAAATTATTTCATTTTAAAATTTTTATATAAGTTGATAAATTATTAAAAATAAAATAAAATGTGATGTATGTATTTCACATGGGTCTTTTGTCCATCCTACTTTTACAATTATAAATTAAATTTATAAGCAATATTTAATATTAGAAATTACAACAAACATTACATAACACTAATGAGAACTAGTTAAGTTAACAAATATATATAAATTCTAACAAAACACTAAAGTATTGACAAATATTTAAAATTAAAAATAAGATAAGTCATGGATTGACATTAATATAATTTGCCCACATCACTTCAGCAATTTGATCTCTACAAGCTGCCATAGCTGCTGCACTCTCATCTGATAAATCAAATGAATGGTTTGTGCTACTTGTGCTCTCTTCTTCACCTTGGACTAAAAGGTCTTCTACCTCATATTCTCTAAACAATTGATCATTCCGAGTTGATAGACGAATCCAATTATGAATGGTACAACATGCAACAACAATTGATGGTTGCCTACTTGGCTTATAACAAGGCATCATTCTTACTATTGAAAATCGGGTCTTCAAAATACCAAAACATCTTTCAATAATATTCCGAAGAGATGAATGTCTATAATTAAAAAGTTCTTTATACTTGATAGGTTGATTACGTCTACCTCGATATTCTTGTAAATGATATCGCTTACCTCGATATGGTGGCAAAAATCCAAATATACAAGGATAACCAGAATAACTACATAATATTTTCCTTCACTTGGCCAAGGAAAATTGACTTCTGGTCTAGTCAATGCATAAAAAAAAACACATGCATCGTTTGTTGTTCCTTCCCAACCAGCATAAACAAATGTAAATATCATGTCAAAATCACATGCAAACATAACATTTTGTGTTATAATTGTTTTTCTACCTCTAAAACTGGTTTGTTTATCAGCTAGGACCCATGCACTAATATGAGTGCCATCAATTGCACCAATGCAGTCCCACAACAACAAACATTTATTATTGTTAAGGAAATAAATTAAATAATGGTCATGAAATTCACATTTATAAATATTTTTTATAAACTCTTACCTTAAACCATGGAAAATATTTAGGATTACTAGCAACATATGAAGACACCTTATTGGTCATATTGTTAGGACGTATGAGAATTTTGCCTAGTTGACATAATGCATGTCTAACTTCTTTAAAGTGTCGAGTGACAGTCTCCGTGGAGTGTTGAAAATGGTTTGCTACAACCCTCATTCTCACATTATGTCCTACGATTAGTAAGAACATAGCAACTTCCTCTTCAACTGTGGCTAATCGTGTATCCTGTAAGTTTTCATGTCTCTTAAGATGATCACAAAGGTTCATAAATGTTTCTTTATCCACCCGAAATAGTTCATAGCATGTCTGAGGATGACCTTCTATCATATCTCTTACAAATTATGCACCACTTAACATTGATGTCCTTTGAGGTGTCTTGCATAAAAATATTTCCTCATACTCATTCATAATGTGAGCAATAAAATTTCATCTAAATCATCACCCTCTTCAGAAGATGAAGTTGACTCATATAATGAACCACTGCTTGTGCTATTATCATCCATTGGTTACTACAGAAAACAAATGAACTCACAATATAAAATATCACAAAATGAATATTAAAGTAGTTATAATATAAGTTTCATAACCATAAATAACATCCATACAATGACAAACTAAAGAGCATGGTAAAAGATTCTAACCAAAAGATAAATAGTACATATTACAATGTCATCATAATAGTTATGCGTCCAAACACTCACATTTAAAGCCTATCAAGCTATGCCATTTTCCTCTCATCAGGCATATTCATAAATATCTCTCTCCACTTCGGCATTGTGAATTTCTCAACAGCTTTTAAATATTTGTCATTATCCAACAATTCAATGGTTTGTAAGGCTGCCATGCACCTTGTTATGCTAAAATCAGTGGTACCTCCACTAGTAGCTTCACTACTAGTTCCACTCTTATATATGTCCACTCTAGCCAATAATGCCTTAGTTCTAGCTCGAGATGTCTCTGTTCTAGCCTTTGATGCCTCAGCCCAAGCTTTCAAAGCATCTTCCATTTGACTTAATCTGGATTCTTTCTTACCTCTACGCTCTAATAGAGAATCAGTTACATGCTTTCCAGAACGGGTGGTCACTCCTCCTACCATCTCTGGTCGTGGAGGATCATCAGGGATCTCAATATCTACATCCACATGCACTCCACCATGTTCCAAATTGTCATTCATCTCATTCTCATCATCAGTGTTTGGTGGATCTTGGGTGGAAGAGCAGTGGAGGGCACCGGTTGCTGTTGATGGATTAAAGATCAATCCCAGCAAGTTGTAGTTTGGGCATCCCTTTGAGCGGAATCTTTTTGCATTTGGGTGTGCCTAATAGAGGGAAAAAAAAACTCACTCTTAGTGTATACCAAATATTTAAATTAAAAAGTAATTAGTTTAAAAGTTATTTTTACCCGAATGTAATTTTGCCAGGTTTCCTCTAGAGGCACCGTGTTAGTTTCAGCATCCCAGCCAAATCCAGTATGCTTTGAAAGATTAAAGAACTCACAGTGCATTGCACGTAGTCTATTCAACTTTTGTTTAAGCTGCTTCAAGTTGAAATTTCTTTTCCCTTGACTATTGACCTCAAGTAAGATCCTTCTCCATGTGTTGGTACTAAATGTACCACTATCCATGTTACCTTTATTAACTTCATTTACCATGATGTCAATAAAGATTTTCTCTATATTACCTCTCCATGTTCCTGCATCCTCAACATCTGTTATCTCAGTTGTCATCTGTACAATCCCATCACAAATAAGAACTCTATGAGGAGACAACTTTTAAAACCACCAATAGAACTTAAGGTTATGTTTAAATGAGAATTAAGATTGTTGACTTATAGTGTAGTGTATAAAAATATGAAAGAAAAATAAATAAAAATAAAAATAGATTTGATATTAATTAGATTTTAAAGATTTTTTTTTTTTTTTCGTTTTTATAAAATTTGAAACAAAAATTGGGGAAAAAAATGAAAGAAAAGTAAATAAAAATGATAATAGTTTGATTAATTTTAAAATTAATTTTTTTTTATATTTTTTTAAAATAAATCAAACATGATAAAATCATTTTTATTATTTTTTTTCTTGATTTAATATTTAATTTTATTAAAAATTATAGTATATTATATTAAGATGAGATAAAAAGTTTTAAAAATAATTATTTTAATTTTTATAACTAATTTTCACCTAACAAGCTTCTAAATAAAATAAACAAGACATCAAAATAAATGCAAGTAAGGAGATGGTCACATCTCTTTCCATTGATTCTCCACCACCCCAAGAAAATAGATGAGTAACATCCAAGAGCTAATCAGTGCAGAGTCCGAGTTCAAATCAGACTGCCCAAGTGGATGGAACCCCTAGCCCCACATCTCTCTTCCTCTCAAGACTGACCTAGCCCTTAGAATATGCCGATGGATATTCCCCTTTGACCGTTTGATTTCAATAATTTTGATTTCAATAATGTTAAAAAATTAATTTTTTAATGTTTGATTTATTACAAAAATATACCATTAAAATTAATTAAAATTTATATATTTTAAATTGTATAATCATGTGAAAAAATTAAAATAAGTTTGAAATAGTATATAGAAAATAATTTAATGATTTTGAATTTATTTTTTATTTTTATTTTTTACTTTTTACTTTTTACTTTTTACTTTATTATAATTTTTCAATTATTTTTGCTTTTATGAGATGGGAAGGTGGGAAGAAGGGAAAAAGCAAAGAGTGGAGGTCCATGGGAAGGGAGTAGGGCGTGAGTGTAGAGGAACAAAACTTAGAGTGTCCTAACATTACAACTTTCGTGAGGAAAAGTCAAACATCATTTGGTCATGGCTCAAAGCCAAGGATTGGTCACATAGTGGCAATAAATTTATTAAATAAATTAAATAATTACTCATCAAAATTAATAAATTATTATTAAAACAATATAATAAAAAAAACATTACTTTTTTCATGTGGTCATCAACTGGATTTAATTGGGTTTTGGAGTCCAGATGAGAGAGAGAAAGAGCAGGTCTAGAGAGAGAAAGAGCTCTTGGTGATTTAACACCTCATTTTCTTTTGATTCTCTTCCCTTTTCCTTTTTCTCCTACAAATCTCCCCCATTACTCACTCTTACTGTTTTTTTTTTTTTTTTTTTTTTTCCATTTTCCTTGAGGTGTTTTACCCGTCAAGCCTGGATTTTCTCGTTTGATTTCCATGTCCTTAAGTAAGGTTTTTGTTTTTTTTTTTTAACAAAACAACTCAAGAAAAATCAAAACGGGGAAAATCAGGAATTTTTTTTTTTCTATTTTCATTCTCATTCCCCACTTTTCTCAGCATCCAAACAAGAAAATATAAATGGGAAAAAAAAAAACTAATAACACATGATAAAAAAAAATCTCAGATCTCATTCAAATAACATAACTGATATCTCTTTACCCAGATCTAACATGATAAAAAAACTCAGAGTTACCTTCGTTTCTTGCTACTGGAGATGCCGCGACTGTGCTAGAGAAGAGGAAACTAGAGAAGAGGAAATATGAGAACGGGAAGAAAAAAAACACGGAGAACAAATGTTCTCTTTATGATTTTTTTTGTTCTGTAAATAGTAAAAAAACGGGGAAAACAACATTTTTTTGTTTTCTAAACAGTGCCATTTTGAGAACACAGGGAACAACAAAAACAAAAACGACTCTCTCAACCAAACAAGTTTTTGGTGTTTTTTGTTTTCAAGAATAGAAAACAGTTCTTGAAAACACCAACCAAACAGGCCTTATAGTTCAACATTTGTTCAAGAGACCAAATTTAAGAGAAAAGATGTGAGCATTATCTTAACCATTTTAACCGATATACATAGATCTATACTTCTGGAATAGCATGCTAATTATTGACACTTTTAAAAAGTGTGAAGGAAAAAAAATGCCATTAGATGGTATTTGTAGTAATGATATTAAGAAGTTATAAATATTGTTAAACTTGAATACTTGCATTAAAGGAGGTGTATAATCATAATAAAACTAGTGCATATTAATATTATTATGTTGGGCTCTTCCTTGACCTTTGCATTGAACTATCTATTGGTACATTTTCTAAATTGACTCCTTAAGCGCCACAAACATTATCATTTGAGTACATCAACTTCTTATGCATGTTTTATACATTCTAACATGTCTAACATCTAAAATAAGGTAGTGGTTCCTATCCCATATAGGAATACATAACCTCTGTATCAATTGCTAATGTACTCAAATTCATTTTAAAGAAATTTTGGAAGCATTTCCTTATAGTTCTCTAAGTACACAAAATGGAGAAGGCATAATATGTGACCTTATCCAAATATGCACCTATATAACAAGATGAAAGACTACTAAAATTTCTAAAAAGTAAATTAAGAACAAGTAATTAACTGCATAGATATTATATTTTTCTACACTATTCAATCGATAATTCAAGTATCATTTGCAAAACAAAATATTTTTATTACATGTTAGACAATTTAAAAGTTGTCAACTTGAAATTGGCCTAGATAAAACGGTGTTCACCATTCGACAACTTAATTTTTTTTTTTTATGTAATAATTTTTTTTTTTGGTCTCGCAAAGATACTTGAATGGGAACTCTAAGGTTTCATGCATGCATGATTGATTAAAATTAAAAATTAATTTTTTATTGAATTATTGCAACTTAGCAACATCACTCTCATTCGATCATGTTTATCTCACATATCTAAAATTTAAGATAGAGGTATAACAACCTTTTTGCAACTTAGAGCTACATCTTCTAGAAAATAGTTTCTAACTAAATATTATTAAATTAATATGAATTGGAAAATTTAAATGCATAACAAGTAATTATCCTATAAAACAAATAATAAGACAACCAAAAGAAAGCCGTGATAGAATGACATGATCATGCAAATGTTTTGCACCTACAAAACAAGTAATATAAATGCCATTACTTATGATAGAATATGAGGTTCAGAAGAAAATATTGTCCTATTAATCATATAAACTTAGGGTATTTCACCACAGACAAAGAATTATAATTTTTGTTTGGTTTGACTATCTCTTAGACCATCTTGAAGCATTTGTGGAGGTCAAAGTAGTTTGGATGCATATGATAAAATAATAGGAATTGAAAGATGGTTTTCAACACACATCCAAGATGAAGTGATACAACATTTGGTAATTTGGTTCATGTTGTCAAAAAAAAAAAAAAAAGGGATTTAGAGTCCAATCATGATAAATGAGGAATAAGGGTTTTTAATACAATTTATGATCACCCAAAGCTCAAATACTAGAAAAAGAACAACATGGGTGAGAAAAATCATTAATTTAGCAATAAAAGCAAAGTTTCAAAAGGAGAAAAAATTGTAATCAAATAACATAATGAAATTAATGGCTCACATTATCACATATAACTCATAAAACCTTCTTTTCAACACTAGAATTGTGGCTCATATCATATTTGTATCTATCTTCTTATATTGATTTTGCCTGAAGTTATTTTTTATTTATTTTTTTTTATTTTTGACAGGATACCCTAAACTAGATTGGTCCTTCTAGAATATCTATTGCTTGTCAATGTTAATTCCAAGTAAGCTTTTATGAATGCTTTTTAATGCATTGGGATTTGGTTAGGTTAAACAGGAATAACTACTAGTACTCTACAAAATAACAATCAAAATGAAGCATTGTATGTTTTTGCTAACTATTCGTAATATGAAGTTTTTTAAAAATTCAAATGTAGAAAAAAAAATATGAGGCATCACTAGGACTACATTATAGATTTATGTATGGGATGACCATTGCTTTCTCATGCTGCACTGATGACAAATTTTTGGATGTCAAAGACCATAAAAGCAAACAAAAAAGTTGAAGTTGAAGTTTTTTTATTTATTTTTTATTTATCCATATGCTTAAACAAATACATCCACTAAAAGATGGCTTAATTTCTTCATGGAAATATTACATTTAATAGATGTTCATTATTAGGATTGAGCCCCAAAAAGCAAGACATGATGTAACAAAGTTAGACTTAACTATTCCCTTGTTATCCTTTTGATATACTAATATTGATTTGAACATTCAACCCATGTCTTTTACATGTTACATGACTTGGGTGCATTAGGAGTTGCATAGAAGAAACAAGTCTTGGGTTCCTTATAAGTATATAAGTTATACAAAGTTGGTTTATGGATTTAGGCAATCCAATAGAGACTATAATGCACCACTTCCTAATTGTAGGGATGACTTGTCTTGGCTGTCATGATGGGTTTCCCATGATGAGTGCACTAGTGTATGTGATGCACACTGGATATGACTTATGTGAATCATAACGCAAGCTATTAATTTTCATGATTCACCAAGCTATTATACTTCATAGATTCTTAACCTTGAGAGGATTTAAGCTCGTGCCAAAATCAATAGGAGGTTTTGACCTATAGGTGAAACTCTAAAGTGGTCATATATTCCTATGGATTGGGTCCTTGTTGATGGAGGCCGGTGGCAATAGGTTTCTCAATAGAGGCATCATGATATCTCATAAGATTAGGACAGTGTGTCCTCTTGGGTGATCCAAAGGACATGTGATCATGAAATCTGTGGCCATAGTAATTCCTTTAGTGAAATTTGACATACGCTCCTTAGAGCTAAAGTATGTTAATTGATCACATAATAAGTGTGATTTGTAACTCAAGGATTTGAGAGGTAATCTTGATAGGTGATAGCACTACCTTGTTAGATTATGGATACTAGTTCATAGGGAGTCTACATGTAATAGATAGTAGGTCACAGACCTAAGCACTTGGTGTCTCATTGTAATATACATAAGGTATTAGAGTGTAATTGACTTTCTGTAGTGGGATGTTGAGTCAATTTCAGAATTTGATTATGAGGGAGCTAGTACTTCTATGTGTCCTAGTGGTCCTCACATTAGTTCATAGCCCTTGTTGGCACAACTTATGAGGGTTGGATGAGTTTTTAATTCACTTTTATGCATAAAGACGTTTTTATAATCACGCAAGGTTGCATAGGGATAAGTGAGTGGTATCTTTGGATTGAGCTACTTGATTAATTAGGCTTTGTATGGTTAATTAATCAATTAACAACTTTTTTGGGCTAAATTAAGTAACCTAAGCCTATGGTGGACTTAAGTAACTTAAGCCCAGTAGGAAGCCTATAAATGCCCCTTTAGGGTTAGGGTTTCTAAGACTTGTCATTCTCCCCTTTAGTCTAAAGAGGGAACCCTAACCTTCATTCTTGAGATCTCCACCATCTCAGTGCCTAGACACAAGGAAGAGTCATTGGGCGGAAGATCATGGTGTTTACGAGATCCATTATGACTTTGAAGTTATCTACATCGATTTAAATTAATCCGAGAACATCCGAATCAAATGTATGTGACTTTATTCTCTAGATCTATGTTTTCTATGAAATCCTTATTATTTTTGAATACCTATTAATTTCCTACGATAGATCTAGAGAGACCTAAGGATAGTTGCATGCACCTTATGCGATCCAGGGCATGGGAATGGAGCAATCCAGGGTTCCCAAAATGCATGTAACTTAAGTTGTATGGTCCATATTGAAAAATTTTATGATTTTAAAATGCTCCTAAAATTTAAGCCACTATTTTTATAGATGAATTTTCATATCATTACATAATAAAATCAATGAAAGTTCAACATTTATTGAATCTATTAGATTTTCTACATAAACATAAACAACAATTAAACTTATCAAAAATCATTTATGCAATCATAACATGAAAATTCAAATAAATTCTTTTAAATTTTAGTCATGCTTAGTTTAACTTCCAAAACATTAATTTTTTGATGCCTTATCTTCTTAAAGTCACCTCTAATGGTTTCTTCTAGCACACAAAATGCATATCAATATTTCTCATTGCATATTAACCTATTTTGAGTTTTTCTTAGAGGCACTCATTTCTCATATTACCCTAATCTTTAATATCCAAACATGGGAAGTTAGAAACTTCCCTAGGACCATGTGATTAATACGATTAAAAGGGCTTATGGTTTCTTAATTTGATTCTTCAAACAATTAAAAAATCAGGTAGTATTGGGATATCTCAATCAAACTAATTTCACACATTTCAAAAATCTAGAAAACAACATATTTTTATAGCAAGTAATTTTTTTTAATCTTAAATGAAGACATAATTTGGACTCACAACATCCCATAGTTGCTATTTTCCTATAATAATATAAAAATGTCACTTGATCTAGCCTTCATTTTTCTAAGAAACAACTTCTTGGAAACTTAAGCAGAAAACAAGGAAAAATTGAAGCACTAAGAAATTCCTTAGTAGTAGATATTACATCTAGAAATACACAAGAAGTTTTACCATGACCAATATTAGGATGTAAACTTTATGAAAGAAATTCTTTACAACATAAACTTTTTATACATCAGTTTGCCTCATTCACATGGCAAGAAAAGAATGTCCTACATTCTAAAGAATTTTATCTTATTGATAAGTGCAATAAAATAGTTTCAGGTCATACCATCAGAAACATCTAGGACAATACTCCAATATTTTGTGTTTGATGTTTCTATAAATATGGCATTTTGAAATGGTTATGGTATCTTGATTACATATTAGTTAAGATTGTGGTTTTCTTGATTGATAATTACTTCCACTAATAGATCAGGAGGATTTTGAAAAAAAAAAAAAAAAAAAATTCAATGTGGCTTGTTACCAAAATCTTGATTTGTGCTAAGTTGAATTATAGTACGTTTACAACATGGACATATCAAATGTCTAATGTTTATGTTATATCTGGTTGCAACATAATTATGCAATGCCTACTAAATAATAGAAGTCATCTATTGCAACAAGAGAAATTCTATCGTTCAAAGAAGAGTTACTATTTGTTGCTTTTAACAAAATTTAATTTGCGATTTCCATTGACATCGTCTTTTTTCTAATTCTTATTTGATTTTTTTTTATCTATTTTTGGAACAATATTACCTCAAACTTCTGTAACAATCATGTCCTATTCCTTTCTTTTGTTATAAATATAATAAAAACCATGAATATAATAGTGAGATAAGTTTATAGCTTTTAAGCATATATATAGAACACCAGATCACAATGAATGGTAGTTCATATTTTAAAACCATCAATTATCATGACAATTGTAATAAGGAAAACCAAAATTATAATAGTAATTGACTTTAATATAGATGAAGGAACACAACATCATAAGAAAGATATTAGCAACGTCTTTCAAGTATGGTCTACTATTATCTCCTAAAAACAGTGTCTATTTTAATGACTACTAGAGAAAAATGATAATAGCTAGGGAGCATCAGTAACTTAGAACTTTAACAATATTCAACGTGATCCCACATATTTTATTAAATTTAAAATACATAAGATCAAGCTTAAACCATGTATACATGTAATTTACCTTATGTCCAATGTTGCTCCTTATTGTAGAAGAAGAACTAAGTGATGGATCAAAACTAAGGTATTATTTATTTGCAAGTGAAATTATTACCCTGTTTAAACTAGGACCAAAATATTTCTCAATGGGTGTCTAAGAGCAGCACAAACCAAATGTTGTTCAAGCACTTGCAAAGAAGAATGCATTGGAAACTTGAGAGTAAGTTTCACCAAAATTGTTGATTATAGAAAATTTGAGAGATTTGTGATTTAAAATTAATATCAAGTGATTATAATTAAAAAAACCTATTGGTTTTTAGCATCAACATGACAACCCAACATGAGATAGTAAGTGATGGTCTTTCCTTTCTCCTAAGCCTCTCAACTTGCTGCTATAGGTTACATATTGAAAAAGAAAAGAAAAGAAAACCCTCAATTGAAACAATTTAAGCAAATAATTAAATTAATTAAAGAAGATACAAATGGCTATATCCTTTACCTAGCAATGCTACCCAACTTAAGGGCATTCCTAGAAAAAATACCACAAAGCTTCCCATTGGAAAAGATCACTCTTTATCTTCTTTTTATCTTGTTTTAGTATCAGGTAGCCACAATCAAAACATACTAAACCATGATATGGTAATAGTTATGCAAATCGTACATACATTTTTAAACAAAAATGAAACATAAGGATGTAAGACAATAATTAAACCATAAGAATTAGATTTTTATGTATTCTTTTTCTGATCAATTATGATTATGAAGCAAATATTTTAAAAAGATAAGTCGAAACACATCTATAGTTGTACCTCTATTAATTTTTTATCAATTCAACCATGTTTTCTTTTCTTTTATTTATTTTTATATGGTAACAATTTGAATTCTCTTATCATATATTGACTAATTTAGTTACACTCACTCCTTTTAGTTTCATATTTGATCTTATGAAATGTCTTAGCACCTAAGTATTTGTCTAATTGTTGTGTCTTTTGCAAATACCTTTCACTCTCACCAGCCTTATAAATCCTACCTATTCAAAGGTATTTCCTTTTCTTCCATGCTCATTGCATGGATATCATTACTTTTGCTCCTTATCAACTACACCTTTAGTTTTCTCAAGAAAAACAACACCTATGATGTTGTAGCTGTTTTCATGGATTGTCTTACTCCTAAAACTTGATCTTTTATATGTTCTAAGTAAGGATTTAATTATTATAATGGTTTTTTAAAGTGGAAGGTGGAGTTAGCTAGGAAGATATGTTTGTTGTAGTGGCTGTAAAATAATTGCTACTAAAACTAAGAGATATTATTCTTGATGATGCTTTCCTCCTTAATGGGACCTACCAAAATTGACTAGATGATTATGCTACTACCATGCCTTTCCATGTTATATTATTGAAACAGAGTTGGTTAAATTTTACAGGGTTAGCCAAATTTTACAAAGGTGGCTTTATTTTGATTTGGTAGGCTGCACTTACTAGGAGTCCTTGTAACAAAAGGCCTTTGAGAATTTTTTGTTTTGCACCAAGTTAACCACCTTCAAAAGATAAGCCAACTTAAATAAACTTATTTTTTGGTAGGTGCTTCGCCCTATGGGATTCAGTAATCTATTTGGCTTTACAAAAACATTCTCACTAGTTTTCACCCTCACAAAGGGCTCTTTAGGGCTAGACTAATTTCACCTATTTACTACACTTTGACTAGCTTGTCTTCATTATGGATTACACACTTAGCTCATTAACAAGTAGATTTTAAAAGAAATTTCTTCAAAGTTATCAACATATAACATATATGATTTATTGTCTAAAAACTAAGTAGTTCTTATGGCATTGAGAGCCAACCAGCTCTTTAGTAGAAGAATTATTTGCACGTAAGATATTCACACTTCACACAAAAATCTAATAATAAAATAGATCAAACTTTAAACAAAAATCTAATAATCAAGTGGTTCAAACTTAAAAAAAAAAATAAAAAAATCTAATATTTTATTTTAAATAAATGATTCAAAGGAGAAAATTAACCTTTTCCAATTCATTGTTTTTATAAAAAAACTTTACTTTGATGGCACCAGATCAAAGTTACATATAATCTACTTTTTATTTATTTATTTATTTTTATTTTGTTTTTTTTGGTAACTACATGGAAGGATTTTTTATGTTTACATATTAAGGGATATTGGACAACACTCTTTGAATGTTTGATCATGTTTTTTTATGCTTACCTTTCTAATTTAGACAAGATCCTCATAATCACAAGCTCCCACAAACATGGTGACAATTAAATAAAATATCAAGATATGAAGCTAAGCACTTAAGGGAAATGAGAGGGAATTGTAAAACACAGAAAGGTATTTCTAATAATATAATATTTATACATGCAACAAAGGATAACAATTCAACAAAAATGAGTCACATAGGAAATAAAATTCACTAATATGAATAATAAATAAAAATATCTTAAGGGAAAAAGTGAAATCACTTACTGAATTTGCTAGGCTGATGTTTTTGTTTCATTCTTAAATGTCAATTCAATTTAAATTCTTTTATTATAATTGTATACACCTTGTAGACCCTTTTGTAATGCTTAACACAAGAGAATGAAGTTCTTAAGAAAGAGAGACCACTAGGGCTTTGGATTACAAAATAGGAAACAATAAACTTAGAAAGTAGACAAAAGTTCATGTACAAGGAAATCCAAAAAAATTCATCCCTATCAAAAAAGGTCTTTAAGTGTGGGAAGAAAGAGCACTCTCATGTCCAGAAATGGCCAATTAAGGTTCATAAATGTGTATAATAACTCTAGCTCTAAGTCCTAACCTCAATGGGATTCACATTTAGAACAAAACTTTATTATAGAAAACACAATGAAACACAAACATTGCCTTATTGTTTTAAAGTTCTTTGCACATAGTCAATAAAAAAACTCTTACACTAGAATAAAGCTTTGTACATTAGTAGATGTTGAAGAATCTCACTACTTATCCTTGAACTATCAAAGCAACTATAAAGGTAAATAACATTCATTAATTTAAACAATGTTTACTTTTCTAAAAAAATAAAATAAAAAGCAAAATAAAAATTCTTGATGCATTGCATGAATATGCAATAAAATATAAAATACTAGAACTTAAAAAAATAAAAATTCATGATCCAATACATAAATTTGCAAGAAAATATAGTATTCTATTTTACAAAAACCAAAAAGTAGAAAAAATAATATTCTAAATCTAAATTCAAGCTTTTAGTAAACACAAATATCATCTATTATGGGAAATACAATATGAAATACAATAGAACACAAACATCATCCATAAATTCTTATAAAAAACACAAAAATTCCAAAAAGCTTAAAAAATAACCCCAAAAAACTAATAAACACATATATCATCTATTATGGGAAATACAATATGAAATGTAATAGAACACAAACATCACCCATAAATCCTAATAAAAAAACATAAAATTTCCATAAATCTTAAAAAGATAACCCCAAAAAACCTTAAATAAATGAATAGAACAAAAAAGATTGATAGAAATAGAGACTTACCACTCATAGATAAGGGAAAGCTTCAATAAACATCATAAATATGGGAGTCTAACGAGTTAGTGGTAGATTTCACCAATGAGGGACAACCTAGGTTGTTATGGTGAAGAAAGGGTTTCTCCCTATTTGGGTTGCCAACAATTGAAGAAAGATTCTTTGATGTCAAAGCTTTGATATGATGTCAAAAAGCTTCAATTTGGGTTGCTAACGATTGATGAAAGGGTCTCCAAAATAGGGTTAGCTTTGATTAACACATTCAGGTTCAAGAAAATGGAAAGAGGGATATGGGATGATATCTTAGAGGGTTTTTTTGTCACTATTCACCAGTAAATCTCCAATAACTCATAATCCAATCACCATTCACGACCTAATTTTTGTGTGTGTACATGCTCTCAAGGTTTTTTCAGGAGGGAAATGTTTCGTAGGTAAGATACAGTAGAGGGGGAAATTTTTTTTGGAGAGTTTATTTATACCCATATATCTATATATATCTATTAGATTAATGACAATATGAGAAAGTGTCAAGGATAAAAAATAAAACTATGACACTTTTAATAAGCGCCATTATTCACCTTGGTACAACTAAATATCCAAAAGTGCCATAATGTTTACTGAACAATAACACCTCTAATAAGCACCATTGTAAACCCTATTATAATGGCACTTTATCAAAGTGCCAAGAAATGAAGCATCATAATTTTTAATATTTATAGTAGTGCGATTAGCACATTTATTTAATAATATTTTAGGTTCATTTTTATTTACCTTTATTCCATGTAGTATATTCTTATGAGCATTCTAGTATATATTTCCTTCATTGTACATGACTTGGGTATGGTATGAGTTGTATGAAAGATTCAAGCCATGAGTTTCTTGCAAGTTGATGATTTGTTGTTCACAACTAATTTGTGGATTTAGGCAATCCATTTAAGGTTGTAGTGCATTACCTCTTAATTCGAGGGATGACTAGTCTTGACCATCGAGATAGAGTTTCCATGGTGAGTTCACTAGTGTGTATGGTTGTACACTAAACAAGACCTACGGTAAGTCATGGCGTAAGATTATCAGGTAATCATGATCAATGTTTTAAAAACCAGATTGGTCATTGAATCGGAAAAGTCACTGGTTTGTGGTTGAATGGTTAGATCAGTGATGTCATAAATATATGATTTATAATTTATTAAAATTAAAAACAATTTTAAGAAATATATATTAAAGATATATTAAATAATTTTAATAAATTATATATATATATATATATATATATATATATATTATTTTACTTATATTCTTTACATATCATTATAAGAAATTTTAAAATAACATATATATTTTATTTTTCTTTTTGAAAATTTTTAATAGAAATGTAATAGCAGTAAAGTGGTTGCACCACTTTTACTTGAATCCTTAGTCCAAGGTTGAGATCATTTTCTTGATGCTTACTGCTAATATTTCTTTAAATCAACTACCATATCGATCCCACATAAAAAATGCAAGGAAATGAAAAGCACTTTAAAATCTTTAATCATCTACTATGTTATCAATGTTTTTTGGGCCATGGTGAAAGCGTGGTGTGTAGCCCATTTTGTCAAAAGAAAAAAAATGGCCAATGGAGTATAGGTGAACCGAACCATCTTCAATTCTCATCAATTCTGCAGTCTTACCATCAGCTTATTCGGTTCAACACTAGTTCGATGTTCCTTCCAACTTAAAAGGTGATTTAGACCGAATTAGGGTCTGGTCGATGATTTATCGATTGAAACAATCAATGCAGTTCGGTTTTTAAATCATTGGTCATGACTTTATCAAGTTGCTATGTTGTATTATCTCTCAACCTTGGGAGAATACTGAGTGTGTGTATGATATCTCTTGGACTTTGAGACAAAATATGTTCTTGGATGATCCTAAGGATATACGTTCAAGTATACCATAACCATAGTAGTTCCTCAAATGGAACTTGACATAAGCTCTTTATCATTTAAGACATGTCAATTGATAAAAAAATGAGGATTTGTAACTTACGTATTTGTTGAGGCTCTATAACTTAGGTATTGTAGAGGATTTATAACTTGATGTACTTTATTTCCTGGCCTTGGATCTTGTAGGGTGTATGTTATTTATCCTTAGGCTTTTTAGATAATGCAGTAGAAAACTATGACTATAAAAACCATATTAAAACTTAGATCTAGTTATATAGTTACATATTTGCAATTTGGATGTTCCCAAATCAATCTAATCTGAAAAAGATGTTATGGATGTCGTAAAACTCATCTATCCAAGAGTCTTCCACCCAATTTCTCTCTTTTTAGGTCTAGACACAAGAGAAAGGTGAACTTCTGTCTCTCCCATGAGGATGGCTAAGGTTTCTCTTTAAAGGCTCTATGGAATTTTACAAGCAAAAATCTTAACCTTAAACCCCTAAGGGGGTTTATATAAGGTTGTCTATGAGTTTAAGTAACTTAAGCTTAAATTGGACTTAGGTCATCTAATCCAACTTACTTGAGTCTTAATTAATCAATTAGCCTTATTAGGCTATAATTAATTAATTAGCTTAATCCATAAAGTCAATTCATAAGATCTAGTGGAATCTTGCATTTTTTCTAAAATGTCTTTATACACACTTATGAATTATAAACCTAAATATCTTAAAACAAGTGTGCCACCATGAACTAAGAGTTTAAGGGACTACTAGGACTCATCGAAAAATATTGGCTCTTTCATAATCCAATTTTGAAGTTAAATTATCATTCCATTAAAAAGAGTCAATTGTACACCAATATCCTATGAAATACCTACTATTTATTGCATGCAGACTCCCTATTAACTGCTGTTAGTAAGATAATAGGGTAGTGTTATCAACCTATAAAGATTATCTCTCGAATCCTTAAGTTATAGATCCTCCTATTATGTGATCAACATATTCTAATTTATAAAGAGCATATATCGACTTTCACTTAAGGAATTACTACGGTCACAAATTTCATGATCACAAGTCCTTTGGATGATCCAAGAAGACACACTATTTCAATATCATGAGTTATCATGATGTCTCTATTAAAAAAACCAATTGCCACCAACTTCCATCAATAGTGACCATGGATGAAAATTTCATTATATATCGATGATATATCGTGTATCAGGACCTATGAAAACAAAATTGGTTGGAAAAAATATCAAATAAGTGAAATTTCAAGCAAAATCGCCAAAAATTGATGAAATTTTGAAAAAAATTGCCGATATATGGACCCGAAATTTCAAGGGCAGTCAATGCAGTCAAACTTGGTCAATGTGAATCAAAACTCCAAAAGATTTAATCTTTGCAGTGAGGAGACTCAAACCCCAAACTTAAGGCTGAGATTTCACCTAGGCAAAGACTAAGGTGTAGGACCTCAGACACTACTAACTCTCTTAAAAGCAATTACTGTTAAGAAAGATGCACACCTTAGCCTTATAGTGCATTCACCTAAGCGCCCATGGCATTCGAACACAAGGGGAGTTGATAGACCTGACTAATCCTTTAATCTCCCAACAGTCTCCCCCCAGTGACATCCTTGGGATTTGAACCCATGACCTCAGCTCTGATACCACTTGATGGTAAAAACCTGGATCTCTTCGTTTCCTAAGTTCGGATCAGGTTAGGAACATGCATAACTATCCTAGGCTTTTTATAAATCCCATGTACAATGGAAAAATAACATTTTTATACTTTTAAAAGGATTTAGAAAGTGCTAATGAAAACATACCTCATATTCGGATGTTTCTGAATCAAATCCATGTGATGAAGATGAAGATCGAAATCGCAAAAGTCTTGTAAACCTGAAGTCTTTTGCCCGATGACTTGAACCTTGATCTTGGCACATTTCTAGTGGGAAGGAAAATAAGGTAGGGGCTATGGCTCTCTATCTCTTTAGATAGTGGAAGACAAAAGTTATGGAAACCCTAAACCCTATAAGGTATTTATAAGGTTCTTAATTAAGTGGGCGTAAGTGACTTTAGCCTACATGGGCTTCGGTCACTAAATCTAGCCCAAAATGGATTCTAATTGATTAATTAACCCAATAGGGCCTACTAATTAACCAATTAGCCCAATCCAAAGACCTTGTTCACTTACTCCTATACAACCTTACATAATTACCAAAATATCCTTATACACAAAAGTGAACCTAGAGCTAATCCGACCCTCATAACCCATGCATGTTCCTAACTTGATCCGGGCTTGGGAAATGGAAATATTTGAGTTTTTCCCATCAATCGATATTAGAGCCATAGGTTAGTAATTGTGCTAGAACCATTTTAGGGTGTGCTAACTTGTTTTTTCAAGGTTTTTGTTTATCCCATGGCCCCAAGGATAATTAATGTGCGTTCTTTATTATTATCTTGTTATAATATGATGGTTATAATTGTAATTGTTTTTTTATTGGGGATGTAATAATTATTTGGATTGGTTTTTAATTTTCCTAGATGGGTTACAAGCCTTATAAGAGGCATAAGATTTTTGTTCTTTTGTAAAAATCCCATTTTTATCTTAGAATGATATGTAAACTCCAAATCTTTGGAGTATAGGATTTTGTTGTAAAAATTCATTTTTTATTTTTTTATTTTTATTTTTATCATCATTCTTTGTAACCTATGGAGAGTATGGAAGCAATCCTAAGCATAAAAAAGTATTCATGCACATTCCCTTGTCGAAAAAGAGAAAAAAAGGCTTCTTGAAGTTTCTTTTATAAGTTTCTATGGTGTTTTAAGGGAAAAGAAAAATTCTTAGAAAGTCTTGATTTGAGATCCTTGGCAGCACAATTTTGTCAGCTTTAACTTAAAATCGAGATGGCTTCCCATGGGATTTTTGGGGCAAACCACATATGGTTTTGAATCATAGGAAGTTTGAAATCCAAGGCTTCAAATGGATCGCAATTTGGAGTTGAAACCAGGGAGTTATAACTAATTGAAGCAAGGTTGCGCAAAGAGCATGATAGAACAGTGACACTGGCTTCAACTCAAAATCGGCGCTACCTTTTGTGTGCTTTTTGTGGCAAACCACATATGGTTTTGAATCTTAGGAAGTCAGGAATCTAGTGTTTTAAAGGGATTTCAATTCGGAATTGAAATGAAGGAGATATGGATGATTGAAGCAAGATCATGCAAAGGGCATGCAATTACAGGATGAAGTTCAAGCCAAATTGTTTTTGGTTGTTTAGGCTCATTTTTTGGGCTCCATTTTTTTGGGCCCATTAGGTTTTTATTTTTCACTAACCCTATGTTTGGTTGCAGGGCTACTTTGTTAATTTGGATTTTATCCAAATTTTAGTTACGAAATTTGCAATAGAATACCTAAGGCCATGGGAATTATTTATTTGATTTCTTTTTATGTCTTTTATGCTTTTTTATTTTTGGTATAGAATATATTTTGGTATTCTTAAGTTAATGAATTTTCATATTTTTTTTCTTTATTTTAGATAATTTATTACATTAGAATGTGCTAGGACTTAGGAAATTTTTATTTTAGGAAAAGACAAATTGGAAAAAAATAATGAACTTCTTCATTTTCAAAATTAAACTCTTAAGAGATTTTTTTTTTCAAAAATAATCTTTTTAGATTTTAGATCTTTAAGAATTTTTATATTTTTATATTTTAAGGAAGAAGTTTTATTTTTCCAAGTCTTTATGAAATAAAATCTTTCTTATTTAGCACAAGATTCTAATTTAAAGAAATAAATTATGTTTGGAAAAATATATGATAAATAATTCACGATTAAGATAGTTTACCAAGATATTGTTTCAAATAAAATAAATTAAAATGGTAATTTTCAATTTTGTTAAAAGAATAAATTATCATGAGTTTTATTTTCATTATTATTTATTTAAGGAATTGGTTGTTGTTATTTGGAATTTCAAATTCCTTATGGAACTTTCGTTTATTTGGGTTGTGGTTCTCCAGACTCTCTTTCTTTCTTTCTTTCTCTCTCTCTCTCTCTCTCTCTCTTTCCCCCTTGAGAGAAGAAAGAAATCGTTTAGTTTGAAAAGGTAAGTTCAAGGACAAGGAATATGTAAGATATCCCTATTTGGCATAGGAGTTCCAATTCAAGTAATATATAAAAGTTTTGAAAATTCTCATGATAGATAATTTATTTTAAGATAGTTACCAAAATTATCTTAAAGTCTTTCTTCTAAAATATTAAGTGGGAGCGGGCCATAGGCAAGCCCATAGCATCTAAGATCAAGCTCATCTTGATTTTGGGCCCATTACCATCCTAAAGATGGGGTGGTCCAAGGAATCAAGAGATATGAACTATCCTTTATGGACAAGACTATATATGTTTGTATTGGGAGTGACAAATACTGAAGATTGAACTCTTCACTTGGTAACATTGATGTCAAGGATCTTGGTTACACATTTAACTTAGACATGAAGTGGTAGAATCATCTAAAGTGGTCTCACTTGCTGGGTTAAGGGCTAAACATAAAGGTATGTTGATCTATGCTTTAGGATAACCTTTGGAGGTTTAAGGCAAGTTGATTAATTAGAGAGGGTTTCTACCCTGGTAATAAGATCATGACCTACCTAAAGTAGACTTGATTTTTATGATACTAGGATACCTTGCAAAAAAACATGTAGTTTGAGAGCACTACTTTTTTTGCTAAATTAATTACCAACTTGCCTTGAATGCTGAGTTCCTTTTATTAATGCATGGAATTATTATATTTATTACAAATATCATGTCTTTAACCTGTCACCTATTATCTTTTGTTTATATTGGACCTAATTACATAAAGAAAATAATCTAGATATAGCATTAATTGCATCAAAGCT
Source organism: Vitis rotundifolia (assembly GCA_030254885.1). Taxonomy (NCBI): domain Eukaryota; kingdom Viridiplantae; phylum Streptophyta; class Magnoliopsida; order Vitales; family Vitaceae; genus Vitis; species Vitis rotundifolia. Next base: position 396,831 of record JARBHA010000034.1, on the reverse strand, counting down.
GATTTTGGTAGAGTTTGTTGTTTCCTTTGAACAAACCTATCATAAAGTAAGAGAAGCATATCAAAGGTGGCAAAAAGCAGATCAAAAGACCTCTCATACTTGGGTCTTTAGATAATGTGTTGCAAAAGAAACACATGTCTATTGCCATAGTCTGTGATATTCTCTTTAAAGTTGCAAGGGTTATTTGGTGATAAGGGCAAGTAACTAAACAAGTTTCCTGTAAGACTATTATGAACACTAGGATTCATGTTATCATAGAGATCTTACTAGATTCCTTTGGGGTAGGTAAGAAGATTCTCAAAGAGTAGAAGGGTGTTCATATGGAAGTTAAGGTTCTTCAGACTCTTCTACCAAGAAGAAGAAGTACAACACCTAATAAAGAAAGTTCAAGAAAAGGAATTAGAAAAAAAACTCATGGGCATTGATTCCTTTGTGACCTTTTAGGACACTAGAAAAGGAAAGCTCAGAGTGCCTAAGGATAAGCAAGTACACATCATATTCTCATTGTTAGATAAATAGTAGTGGATTTCGCCAATTGTGGTGGATAGATTTCAACGCCACTATCTATAGTTCTTTACAGGATTTTCAACAAGTGAGAAGGTCACATGATGGGATTATACTTACCTTAGCTTCATTTGCAAGGTTAGTTGAGCAAGCTAGTTGGAGGCATTACATTTTTTATGTAAGACTCCATTGTCATTTTGCTAAGTAATGAGAATAATTAGATATCATTAAAAGAATGAACCTAGCACTAATCAAACATTTGGCTTCTAATGCCTTGGTCATATTAATCTAAATAAGATTCAATGACTAATTAAGTCTGAACCTTCTTATTCTAGAAGATCTTTCAGTCTACGAATCCTATATAAATGGTAAAATGATCAAGAGGCCCCTTTATTTTTTAAAGGACATGGAACCAAGGAATGTTTGGAGTTAGTACATACTCACGTGTATGAACTTTTTTGTGTTTATGCATGGAAAGTATGATTATTTGATCATTTTATTGATAAATACTCTAGGTTTGGATATGTAGATATGAAATCTAACGCTTTTGATAAAGTCATTGAATTCATGGCCGAATTAGATAACCTATTGGGTAAACATATCAAGGAACTTTGATTTGATTGAGGTAGTTAGCCTAGTAGGTTTGATTCTTTCCAAATGAAGCATGAGATCTTTTCCCAATTGTGTGTACTAAGGACTTCATTGCAAAATGGAGTAATGGAAATAAGATAATGAACTTTGATAGACAAAGTGAGATCGGTGATTAGTTTCTCATTTCCTCCCATATTCTTTAAGGATATATCTTAAAGACTGTGTAATACCTCTTCTATTTCTAAAGAGGTATATTAGTTTATAGGAAATCCAAGAGGATTTTGGGATTATTACTTTATAGTTAGAATTATCAGGAAGTGTTTGTTGTTACAAATACTAGATTTTTTATGAAGACTATATGATATGTAATAAGGCAAACAATTACATAGATTGGAGAATACTAGAAGATAGTCCCACTATACACAGCATACTATGGGTCCAGTACCAAACATTCCCATTTCTAGTACACTGATGCCTTGTCATAGTGAGAGGGTTGTTAAACCACTAGACCGATTCATGTATTTGGAAAGTTTTTTGAGGCCATTTTAAAGGAACATGAGATTGATCCCATAGATTACGATAAAATAATGAGCGATGTGGATGCACATATTTGGCAAAAAACTATGGAGGTAGAGTTAGAATCCTTATGATTCTAATGTAGTTTGGGTTCCTATAGAAACACCTAAAGGGATAAAACCCATAAGTGTAAGTTATTCTACAAAAGGAACAAAGGAGTAGATGGAAAAGTTGATATTTATGTGGCTAGGTTGTAGCTAAAGATTATAGTTTGAAACATTGTTTCGAATATAGGAAACCTTTTCACCAATAGCCATATTTAGATCCATCAAAGTACTCCTACCCATTACAGTGTATCTCATTTATGAGATATTGCAATAAGATGTCAAGACAATGTTCTTAAATGATTAACTTGACATTAGCATCTATACAATGTAACTAGATATTTTTATAGCAAAGAGCCTTGTGAGTACAAGAAATTTCAGGAAAGCATGGTGGTGCTCGAGGATCTTGTAGGTAGATGACAATCTACTAATTGGTAATGATGTAAGGTTATTTTCATTAGTCAAGATTTGGTTTTCTACTCAGTTCCAAATGAAAGATCTAGGAGAAGCGTAGTATGTTCTTGGGATTAAGGTCTTTAGGTACCGCAAGAATAGGAAACTAGCGCTATCTCAAGCTACCTACATAGATAAGTTTTTGGTAAAGCATATGATGCAGGATTCCAAGAAAGGTTTGTTACCTTTTAGGTATAGAATTCCTCTTTCTTAGGATCAGTTTCCTAAAACACCTAAGGAAAAAGAGCGCATGCAGTTAGTACCCTATGCATCTACAGTGGGTAGCCTTACATATGTGATGCTATGTACTAGGCTAGATATTTGCTTTACAGTGGGTATGGTGAGTAGCTAACAGTTTAATCCAAGTCTAAAACACTGGACTATTGTCAAGCATATACTCAAGTATCTTAGGAGAATGAGGGGTTATGTGCTTATGCTCCAAAGTGTTGAGATAGTTTAGAGGGTGACATGATAGTTGACAAGATACCTTCTATAGAGAACCTGGTGGATCCTTTCACCTAGACATTGACATGGAGAGTCTTTGTTGGTCACAAGGATAACATAGGTTTCAGATAAATATCTAGCATGTTTTATAGGCATGATGCTTTGAGGGCTAGTAGGAGATTGTTAGGAGAGAGCCCTTAAAAGAATGACATGATGTAATAAATTTGGAATTCATTATTTATTTAATAATGTTCAGGTTTCACTTTTATCTATCCTTATTCCATGTATTATACTTTATGAACATTATTACCTACATCTTTTGCATTATACATGATTTAGGTCTATTAGGAGTTGTGTAGAAGATCTAAGTCTTGGGTTCCTTGCAAATAGATGACATGTTCACAACTGGTTAATGGGTCTAGGCAACTCATTAGAGCTTGTAGTGCACCACCTCCTAATTGGAAGGATGATTGGTCTTGGTTATCGGAATGGGTTTCCCATGGTGAGTGCACTAATGTGTATGGTTACACATTGGACACGACCTATGGTGAGTCATGACTTAAGGCTATCAAGTAGTTATGACCTCACCAAGTTGCTTCATTGTGTTATCTCTCAACCTTGAGAGAATATTGAGCTTGTGCTAAAGTTAATAGTGGCTTTGACCTACGGGTGAGATTGTAAGTTGATCATACATTCCCTATGGATTGAGTCATTGTTGATAGAAGCCGATAGGAATTGGTATTCTCAATAAAGGCACCATGATATCTCTTGGGATTGAGATAGTGTGCCCTCTTGGGTGATCCTAAGGAGGTGTGTTCATGGAAACAATGATCATAGTAGTTCCTTAGGTGGAACTTGACATAGGCTCTTTGAGAGCTAAGATATGCTAATTGAACACACAATAGGAGGATCTATAACTCAAGGGTGGTAAAGGTAGTTTTGAAAGGCTAATAGCTTTCACCTTGTTAGACTATAGACACTGATTCATGGGGAGACTTAACATAATGGATAACAGGTCACGGACCCGAGCACTTAGTGTCTCATTATTATTTACATAGGATACTGGAGTTCAGTTGAATCTTTATAATGGGATATTGAATCAACTTTAGAATTGGATTATAAGGGAGCCAGTATTCCTATATGTCCCAGTGGTCCCTGCTCTGAGCTCATATACCTTGTTGATATGGATTATGAGGGTTGGATTGACTCTAGGTTCACTTTTGTGCATAAAGGTGTTTTGGTAATTTTGCAAGGTTGCACAGGGGTAAGTGAACAAGGTCTTTGGATTGGGATAATTGATCAATTAGTTGGCCTTATTGGGTTAATTAATAAATTAGAACCCATTTTGGGCTTAGATTAAGTGACCCAAGCCCATATGGGCTCAAGTCACTTAAGAACCCTATAAATACCCTCTCAGGGTTAGGGTTTCCATAGCTTTGGTTTTCCACCATCCAGAGATATAGAGAGCTATAACCTCCACCCTATTTTCCTCTCCACCAAAAGTGTGCCAAGATCAAGGTTTGAGTCATTGAGTGAAAGACTTCAGATTTATGAGACTTCTATGATTTTGTTCTTCTTTACCACGTAGATTTGATTTGGGAACATTCGAATATGAGGTATGGTTTTTGTTAACACTTTTTAAATCCCTTTAATGTTTAAAAATGCTATTTTTTTCACTGTGCATATGATTTAGAAAAGGCCTACGATAGTTATGCATGTTCCTAACCTGATCTAGGCTAGGGAAAAGGAAAGATCCGGGTTTTTCCCATCAATATTATTATCAAATATGATAAATTATATCATACATATATCAAAGTCTTGAACAAAACAACTTTAAAATGTCTATTATACTTGTAATTACATTTTTATGAGGGTTTTTTTTTTTTATTTTTTTTTTATTTTTTTTTATTTTTTACATTTTCATAAATTTTGATTAATTTTAGGCTTACCGATTTTTTTTTTTTAAATATTCGCCGATATATCTTCGATATATTTGATATATCCGTAAAATTGAAGTACTGATATATCCATGATAACCGATATTTTCATACTTGATAGTAACCTAATCCGTAGAGAATATATGATCACTTTAGGGTCTCATCCTTAGGTCAAAGCCTCCTATTGATTTCAATACAATATCCTCTTAAAGTTAAGAGTCCATGTACTATAGTAGCTTCGTGAATCATGACAAACCAATGGCCTTGTTTCATGATTCATTGTAAGTCCTATTCTATGTGTGACCATACACACCAGTGACCTTACCATGGAAACCTTATCTTAACAACCAAGACAAGTCATCCCTCCAATTAGAAGGTAGTGCACTATAGTCTCTACAAGATTGCCTAAGTCCATGAACTGATTGCAAACTACTTATCATCTTGCAAGGAACTCATGACTTGTATCTTCTGTGCAACTCCTAAAACACTCAAGTCATGTATGTTAGGATAGATCCCTTGAAAACAGACATGATATAGTAAAATTTTGGATTTTATTATTTATTAATAAAGTTCTAATTTATTTTTTTTTCTATCTTAATTTCATGAATTATACCTTTTGAGCATTTTGGTTTACATTTTTACATTGTACATGACTTGGTTACATTAAAAGTTGCATGAAAGATCTAAGTTATGAGTTCTTTGTGAGTAAATGACTTGTTCACAGTCGATTCATAGGCTTAGGCAACCTATTAAAAGTTATAGTGCACTATCTCCTATTTCCCATGGTGAGTGAACTAGTGTGTATGGTTACATATTGGACAGGACTTACGATTAGTCATGACTTCACTAAGCTATTTTATCGTGTTATCCCTTAACCTTGAGAGGATATTGAGCTTGTGCTAAAGTTGGTAGTGACTTCGACTTATGGGTAAGATCATAAGCTAATCATATATTCCTTATGGATTAGGTCACTATTGATGAAAACTGGTAAAAATAGGTATTCTCAATAAAGGCACCATGATATCTTATGGGATTGAGAAAAAGTGCCTTTTGGGTGATCCTAAAGGGGTGTGTTCATATAAAATATATGACTATAATAGTTCCTTAAGTGGAACTCGACATATGCTCTTAAAGAGCTAAAATATGTTAGTTGAACACACAATAAGAGGATATAAAACTCAAAGATAATAGAGATATCTTGAAAGATTGATAACTTTCACCTTGTTATACTACGAACACCAGTTCATGGGGAGACTAAATGTAATGGATAGTAGGTCATAAACCCGATCACTTAGTGTCTTATTGTTATTGCATAGGGTATTGGAGTGGAATTGATTCTCAATAGTGGGATGTTGAATCAACTTTAGAATTGGATTATGAGGGAGTCGATACTATCCTATAGGTCCCAATGGTCCTCCCTCAAGCTCATATGCCTTGATGACACAATCCATGAAGGTTGAATTAGCTCTAGGTTCATTATTATGCCTAAAGGCATTTTGGTAATTACACATGGTTACATAGGGGTTAGTGAACAAAGTCTCTATATTGGGTTAATTAATTAATTAGTAGGCCATGTTGGGCTAGATTAAGTGATCTAAGCCCTTAATCGGCCCAAGACACTTAAGTTTAGTTGGTGAACCCTATAAATATCCCCTTAGGGATTAAGGTTTTCAATAGAGTTGTCTTCCACCATTGACAGAAAGAGAGAGAGAGATTCATAACTTCCACCTTCTCTTCCTTCTTACTGGAAGTGTGTTAATATAAAAGAAGAGCATCGGGCGGAGGATCGTGGGTTTATGAAACTTCTTGCAATAATGATCTTCTTCTTCACCGCATGAAATAGATTTAGGAACTTCTAAATCTTTGATATTTTTTTTCTATTGCATGATGTAAATCCTATTTTTATTTTAAAATGCATTTTTTCCATTATGCATAAGATTTAGAAAGGCCAAGGAAGATTTGCATGCACTTATCTCAATTCTAGGATAATAAACAAAGAGATCTGAGGTTCCTTATAATGTATAATGCAAGTAATATGAGTTCGAATGCTCAAATCAATATTAATACAAATGATGGATAGAAAGTGGAAGCTCATATCTAACTTTGTTACATCATGTCTTGCTTTTACGGGCTTTATCCCAACAACCTTGAGAGGCTATTAAGCTTTCAAATTGTTGGATTATGGACGCCAGTTTATGGTGAGATTGTATATAATGGACAATAGACCATAGATCTAAGCACTTAGTATCTCATTGTAATATACATAAGTACTGGAGTATAGT